>JAQFVV010012395.1:12744797-13944797 GCA_028023455.1 Epiperipatus broadwayi | reverse complement strand
AAATTCTTAGTTGAATATTAATACGACCCATGTAAATTTTAAATTATCTATTATTGCTTTTTAATAAAACTTATTTATATTAACTTATTAAGCATATACTACACTTTATTTACATTTACTGATCCATTAAAATGTGATTTTGAAATACATCTTTAACTTACTTAGTGAGGATAATCAGTTCCCAAAACTCATCATAAAGCAAAACGACTATAAAAAGCAAATTATAATATTTTTTTTTTTTTATGGGAAAAAGTTTAACTCTTGCTGCAGATAAAAATTATACCATAAATTGTGAATATCATTTAACAGACAACTTAACCTAGTATTTATAGTAATTAAAAAAAATCCATAATGTATAATATATGCATGTGTACACTATGCTGTACATGTATTATGTAAGTATATAATTAAAAAAATATATAAGATAATGCAGCTTAAATCTGTATATATAAAAAACAGCTTAAAGTTGTTTTTTCTTATAATCCATTCGTTGAGTATACTCATTGTCATCCAGTTTACTAAATCAGTTATTCATTCTAAGGATCTATTGTTGTCTTTTAAATTTTTTGATGTTCTTGGGTTTTTTGGAGGAAATGTATCGGGTGTTATTGGCTGAGAGGTCTCTAGAGAAAAAGTTTCGAATTCTTCGAAAATGCTATTCATTGCATTGTGATACGAAAATAGTTCCTTAAGGTTTTTTGACATCCAGGTTCTTCTTTACAGATTTATTGATTTTCTTTTCTTGATCTAGTTGCATTAATTCCTCATGAGTTAATTCTTCCACTTTTATAAAAAAATTTCAATGTTGGAATCATCAATTTCTTATTGGTATATTTATTCCAATGTGTGACAAAAACATCTTGAAGTAATGTGGTGTTTGGTGGTATTCATTGCTGATATGATTTTAGTTGAAAACATGCAGCTGTAAACTTTTTTTAAAAAAAAATCAGTATCATTAGGAGGAAAAAAGTGTGTTTTGCTTTGCAAATGTAAAGAAAATTGAACCAAGAAATTGTTGTCATTGCATTGACAAAAATCTTATACTGAAGTTTCATTTTTTTAAAAATTCTTTGTCTTCTATTATTTATGTAAAATTATATAGAATTAAAAAAACATTGTTAAATAATGTCTCATTTAATTGTATTGTTGTAATCATAAAGACTTGTTATTTATCAACAGAATAAGGATAGCCAAATTATATAACTGTCAGTGATCAAATCTGATCATGCAGTTAACTTAAAAAAAATTGCCATATTAAAAATGAAAACATGTATTTAATTAATTCTGTGTTCAAATATTGTAATCAATATTTGTTTTTTTACGATATGCAGATATAAATAAAACAATACTATATACAAATACGCTAGCTGCAGTCTATTTTTATGGTATGCGTTGTGTTACATTTTATTATGCGCAATATAATTTGCTTGAAATGATATAGAAATTTTTTAAAAATACAGTATTTTGTAATGGCAGAAATATGGGCCATTTGAATAAAAATTAAAAGCATGAAACTTCTTTAATTTGCATTTTCTTCATATAAAGTTTATTATTAATTGTATAATGCAAGAAATCACTTTCCTTCTTACTTTTTTTAATAAAAAATATGTTTATGATAATAGCAGTTTTAATTTGATTGATATTAACATTTCATAAAAGTTTTAATTTAAAATTGCTGTACTGAATATTTTAGCTAATACATATAGCTTATACAATTTAAAATTAATTATTAACAATGTATGACCAAAATTTATTTTTACGCTGAATGAAATTTTTATATTTTTTGGTACTACCAATTTTCAAGTTTGTGAAGTGTCACCATTGACTTGGATATGTTTGAAACAAATTATGAGACTATGATTTAAAATTTGGCAAGTAAATATTATTTATAACTTAGATTTAATAACTTTTGATCATATAAAGTTGATTATTAATTGTATAATTTATGCATTCATTTCCATTTCCCTTTTTTTATTTTACTGAAAATACTTGACTTTTATGATGTAGCAGTTTTAATTTGACTGAGAAGTTTTAACTTAAAATTAGTTGATTGAATATTTTAGTTAATATAATATACAATTTAAAATTAGTTATTAATATGATGAAAATTTCTTTTTAGTTTTATGCTGAATGAAATTTGTATAATTTTATATTTGTGATAATGTCTGCTTTGGCTTGTATATATCTGATTTAGAATTAAACAAATACTGTACCATAACTATTTTACACATATTTATGACTTTGATCATGTAAAGTTGATTATTAACTACATAATGCATAAAATCATTTTTTTTCTCAAAATAATTTGCAATTATGATAATTAAATTTTAAAATTATGATCATAATTTTTGCCACAAGCAAAATACCATTATTAATAATTTTAATCCATAAAAGTGAATCAATGTATAGTTTTTAAGCTAATAAACATATTTTAAAATATAATATTAATATATTTGGTTGTTGTATATAATCAAAATGGGCTTTTGATTATTTATTGTACCGAATAAGGTGAATTTTTTTTAATAGTCATTAAACTGATAATGTGTGATAAAGTTGTAATTAATAATAATAGTAAAAAATTAAGGTTAGGATTTCTCTAAAAATAATGGATATATGAAGTTGAATGTGCTATATGAATTGCTTGATAAAGTATATGCTTCTAATGTATCTATGGTCTGAGAGGTTAGTCTGACTTCTGGACTTATGGATAATTGTGATAGAATTGTAAGCAAGATATATAAATCTCATTGGAAACTTCAGTTACTTCTTGTTCTATTAAACTTTATTTTGTATATATCTTCAAACAATGTATTGATTGCCTTGCAAGAACATTAGATGAACATTTAATAAAGTACTGTCCATTAATCATTTTAATTTCCTGTATAATTTATATATATTGGGTATAATGAATAAACTATGTATTGCACATTTTTAACATGAGTGTCACCATTTTTCTTTTGACTGGCATAATGTCATTATTGTATAATGCCATCAGCTGCCATTTTGAAGTTTTTAAGAAAAAAATTGAATTATAATAAATAATTGATTGCGAATCAAAATACTGGGCACAAATTTATGATCATCGCTATGGTAAATCCTATTCATATAAAAATCTCGTGCTAAACAGATTATAGGTGTACTTGTATAATATATTTCATAATTATGTATATATTCTTATTTAATTTTGGATTGAATATTTTGTATTCATTACATTGGCACCTAAGTGACCCAATCAAATTTTCATCTGATCTTTGTATAAAACCATGAGATGAACTATATAGATTTTAATAAATGTTTTAAACAAATGGTTTATTTTTTTCCTTTCAATTCTAAATTTATTGTGAAAAGTTTCACATAAGAAAATATTCTTAAATAAACATCTTATATAAAGTTTCATTGAACTGTAAATGCTAAAATGAGGAGTGGGGGAAGGGGGTTATTTTATGATTTGTTTGTTAGTTCTACATCTGTCAATATATGATATAAAACAAGTCTTTTCTAAAATGTTTAATTATTTTTTTGTTTATTTGGCAATTATTTTTTTAAAAAGGAATTTTCTGACTAATTCTGAATCTGTATAAAAAAAGTTTTTAAAATAAGATCTCAAATAGTGGAACAGATGTTTGTTGGAAAGGTGTTAGTGCTTACATACAAGAACACATACAAAATATAAAGCTAAGATAAAAATATAGTCAATATAATTAGGGACATTTTTAACATTTAAAAGTAAAGTATACCTATGACATAACAATCTTTCATATGCTTCCAATTAACAAAAAGCTAGAAATCGATCTGTTTGGAGATCATCTGTATGACTATACCATTTGGTGTCCACAGACTACTCAAGTTTATGGTAGATGGCTTTTAAGTAAGATGAAGATAACTACTCTTAGAAGCATATAGATAAGCATATGAGAGATCATAATGTTGGTATTAACCTTCCTAATCAAAGGATTAGAAAGAACTTAAAGTTATAGAATTGAGATCTCAAAAATATGTAGAAACTGACATGGTGTCATATCTGTATAGCCATCTAAGTGAATTAGCCTGGGTTTGAAACTACAGTTTTTTTTTTCACAATTTGGATTATTAGCTTGAGTGGTATAAAGGAGTAAAAAGTGATTGCTTCAAATTCTAGTCTTTATTAGGGGAAGGCAAAATCCAGAGACTGCTCAGTCTAGAGGCAGAGACTTATAACACTATCCCACCTGGTGTCTGTTGACAATAGAATGAAGACAATTTCTTGGAGAAATAAAGCATGAGCACTCAAGTGTATGCATAAAAGAGTTGTTTAAGCAAAGAACTGTGTTTGTATAAATACTTGAGTATTATTAAGATTTATTTGGAATTATTTTTTCAATCAAATGTCAGTATTTATATTATTTGAGTATAAGTACTTAATTGAAACTTGAATCCAAAGTTTTTTAATTATATTCAGGACTTGTAAATGGGTTTCTACCTATATTTGCATAATATATAAAAAATAACTTCCTTGATAATTGATTTTAGTGATTTATTATCAATTCTCTCATAGCGCCAGTTTTTCTGAAAGTCTATTGCTATAAAGATTATTATATGAGAAGATATCTTATATATATATTTCAAGAGCTTCAAATTTGATATTGTATCTATTTTTATTTCATTTATGTGCACCTTATGGGTGTAGGGAATTAATTTTTGTCATGGTAACTTTAAATGTCATTTCCAATTTATATTTTCTTAATCTTTTCTATTTTTAACAGGTAATGTAAATTCATTAAAGTTTATAACAAATATCAAAAGGTTAATCATATCAGAAACATAGCCATTTGAGCTTTGATTCAGGAATTTTCATTTTTTGGCTGGATCAATTTTTTACTGAGCTGAACTGAGAAAGGCACAGATTTATGATATAACTAAGATGATAGAGGAAAATTATGTTAAGGGAGATAATGCCACTGTGATTTACTAATTGATTGTGACAGCAGACACCTAGATTAGTTTCTGACTGATAATCTTTTTTAGGAGATAATGTAAGTTCTCTTTGTTGCCATGTAGACTCACCATTTATTTTCATGTTCTTCAAACCAATGACTTGAATGATTGAATAATCTACAGTTTCCAATCCAATTATACTAAGCTGATTAATTGTATAAGATGGCACTGGGTTTGGTAAAAAATAAATAGTTAATTACTTGGGAGATTATGTGAGATAATTGAGCACTGGAAGTGATAAGCTGAGATTAGATCCAGAATCATTTTTACCACTGTGATAAATTATGCTTGGAAGGTCATATTCAGTCCAGAAATGATAAGCCCTTGAGTCCATCACTAGTCATTATGCTAACTCACAAACCAACAACTATCTATATTTTAATGATTTTAGTTATGGACTATGTGAGGCATATCTTCAACATTTTGGCAAAATGATAATATATAAAAACAAAATAATAGTGTATTATAATATTTTGTTTTTATATACGGCAGTAATTATATTGGAAACATTTTTCTGATGTTTATAAAATTATTAGAATTTTATATTAGCAATAGTAGCAAATTCTTCATACAGTATTGCCACTCAATGTAAGACTTAGTAATCAATGGATGCATGAAGGTTTATGCATAAAATCCCTATCCTAGTGCCTACTCATCCAATATCCCCAGACTAGTTTCCAGCTTGTGGCTTTTGTTAGTGGAAAGCCTTGGATCTGAAAGCACTGCACCTAGATCTTAGAATTTAATGCGACCCTCTAGCATTTGCCTTTTACTTATTTAGTTAATTATAAAGCTAAGAACCCAAGAGGAAAACATTATTTTTAATCCAAGCTCGATTGTATAGTCATATAGATATGAACCCAATTCAATATCTATACATTTTGATGTCTGGTTTTTTAAAAAACATAGCCACCAATCATAATATGGTCAGGATTGACATAAAACATGACATAATCACCACTCACCACTTCCTATGTTTACTAAAGCTTGCATTGGTGGAAATACTGTATGGAGAGTTTGCTACTGTTATTAACAGCTTGTGTAAGCATAGGAAAAGGTAATCATGTGATGTTTTAGTAGATAAGATTAATAACAAAATTCCTTTATTTTAGAATATTTTTGTACATACGTACATCATTACATGTAAAGTATGTCACATATTTATGTAGATTATTTTAGAATCTTAAGACTATTCACTGAAGGTGGTTGAATTATTTTTATTAGTGATATAAAAAAAAATATTAAATGTATTCAAAAATGTTGAAAGAATTAAATCAGAATAGAAAAAATAATGCACAACTGCAGAGTCTGTCGAGCAGTATGTGGCCAATATTTTTGATGAACAATAATTATTCAAAGTTAAAAGTAAAAAAAACAAACAATCTTTTTTAATATATGTATGATTATGTATTATCATCATTTCTAACATTATAACTTTATCTTGCTTATTACATTGCCAAATTCATGTGATATTAATATCAATTATGTTCTTTATTACTTTTACAATGATTTTTATAACCCACTATTGATGATTTTGATTGCCCTAGCAATCTTCTTCAGAACTTCTACTTATATTTTCAAATCCTTTATGTTTATTAATTTTACCACTTTTACAGTGCTTTTTATAACCCACTATTGACGGTTCAGAACTTCTATTTATATTTTCAAATATTAATCTTAAAAGAGTTCAGATTTGAAAATATAAGTAGAAGTTCTGAAGAAGATTGCTGGGGCAATTTAAACCATCAATAATGGATTGTAAAAAAGCATTACAAAAGTAATAAAGAACATAAATGATATATATATATAACATTCTTGATTCACTGCAGGATGAAAGCTTCTCTAAGTTCAATCCAATTTTTCTTATACATTGTTTATTTCCCCATATCACATCAGCAAACTTTTTTATTTTGTTAATTTGTCTCATATATGAAGTGGTTTTTTTTTTTTTAAATTTTTTTACAATCTTTTGGGGTTCAGTTTATGACATCAAACTACCCATTTGTTATCATATTTGTAGAAGTTTCCATTTCAGTTTCTTAATTTTTTCAATGACACCATTATTCCCAACATACATTTTTATATTTGATATCAGATGTCTGTGTATTGCTCTCTGTTCAAGTCTCAGATCCATAAATAAAAATTGATAAACACATCTATTAAAAACCATTTTTTTTTCAAACAAATAGGCATATTTTCTTATAATATTATTTCTATCAAAAACCCTTCACCCAAGTTTTAATTCTATGATTAATTTCATGCATTGTTTTTTCATCCTTATGAATTTTCTGACCCTGTAGTTGTTAACTTCTTCAAATTCATGATTATGAATCTTTATTTTCTTCTGCTGATAAAATCCATTGAACATTACTTTAGTTCTTTAAGCATTTATCTTGGTCCTACTTTTTTTTACTTTTATCTGATCTAACTTTTACATTTTCTGAAATTCTGAATCATTATTTGCAAAAAACTATATAGTCTGCATAATTTAAATGACTTAAAGAATCTATTTCCATGTATTTTTTATTCTCTTAGTTTTCTCATTTTAATCCTGAAAATCCTTTTTGAAAAAATGCTGAAAAAAATAAGAAATATGAAACACTTTGTTGTTTACTCCACTTAGATAAATATTTTTCAAAATATAACAATATTCCAGAACTATAGTTTTAATTGCAAATTCCTTTTCATAATTATAAATACAAAGCATAACAACAACTCATATTCATTGTTCCTTTCTGTAACTTTTCTCAATATTTGGGTGTGATTCATTGTGCTAAAATCACATTTAATTCCAACTTGTTCTTTTGGTTAGTTGAGTCCTAATTTTGCTGTAGATTAGTTGTAATTTATGTGCATATATATAATTGTTTCTATTTTTTCTGTTTTATTGTGTTTGTGAAGTATTTATATAAACTTTAATGAGTTCTTTATATCATTTATGTATATAGAATAATCAAAATTACCCCCAAATTCACAACACAACCAGACTAACCAAAAATATAAACTCTAAAACACAACAACCAATAGCAGCCTTCTCAAGTGTAAAGAACTACAAAATAACAACACCAGTACACTAAACTATTGGTTGTGTTTTAAAGTTTATTTTTGGCTAGTATGCTTGATTTGTGAATTTGGGGTAATTTTGATTATTTTATTGACTAGTTTAGCTTTAATCTTTTAAAGTATATAGAAATATTTTAAATAGAAGACTTAATGTTTGCCAAAATGTTCTGTATTTATTAAGAAGCTACCCTTTAAATTAAATATAGCTGTCAAGTGTTGGTGGTCGAGTGGTCAGCACAGCCACCTTACAAGCAGTTATCCTGGGCTAGCGGGTTCGCTTCCTGACCAATGCTATGACACATGGAAAAAAAAATATATAGGTTAATGCATATGAAAACAAAGGGAGTGAATCACTTTTCCACAGGGTATGACTTAAAAGCACTCTAAATGTTGAACAAAGGAATCAAGAATAGAATGAATCCACCTATTCTTAATTGCTCTTATTTTATAAGCATAACAATGTTGACAAAGGTATGCTTATAAACATCAGAGCAACTAAAAATAGGTGGGTTCATTCTAGTCTTGATTCCTTTGTTCAACATTTAGAGTGCTTTTAGGTCATAACCAGTGGATAAGAAGTCCCCCATAAACGAGTATATCCATTCTTTAATTCTAGGCAAAAAATAAGTATAAAGAAACATATAAAAAAAGAAATAAAGATGTTTTTAATTCCTTGGGCAGATTGAAAGACTTTTAACATCTTGCTTCATTATAGCTCATTGTATTCTTAACCATATCTTTCTAATGCAAGCAGCTAACATTGCACTTCTTTAGAATGTTTTTTTGAGATAATTTTTATATTGAAATGAAATCTGAAATCTGACTTTTCCATAAAATCACTCAAGTTTAACTCTTCTCTCCCCTTCCTTTTTTTAGAATTTGCTTACTTTTTTTTGTTTTGTTTCCTATGCACAGTTTATCAAAGATATGCCTTACAATAGTAAATTCAGTTTCATTATGTCAATAAACTGGAGAACATATTTTATATTGTTCTGTACAATTCCATATACTTTTTAATGCCGATTCAATTATTGTATAAGCATAAAATCAATGTAATATTTCATTTATTTTTATTCTGATTTTTTATGTTTCTGCAATCAATATAATAAAAAATGTAAGATTATGTCAAGTTAATTTTACATGGCCTGTATGTACATGCACATGCCCTATATAATGTTATGACTAAAAAAAAAAAATTATTTCAATTTTAAATATATAAATATACAATAATTTTAAAGATACATTTTTTAAAAAAAAGTTAAATTATTAAAAAAAAAAATTTTTTTTTCTTGTCTTGTAGTATTCAAATTATAAAATAGAAATTCATATAACAGTACAATACTAATCAAGACAACAAAATTTTACTAAAATTCTTACACAACCATAATTTTATCTATTAACAAATAGACCTTCTCAAGAGTATATGAATTTCTCTTTTATTATTGATTGCTAGTATAGCTTGGGTAATATTTAATTATTGAAAATTATATATATTACTTAGAAATTAACACTTTTGTTTAACCATTCGAATTTTAAAGTAAATATTACCTCAGTTTTGTTTTTTAAGAATCTATTTATACATTTAATCTTTTTTATCATAAATTTCTGTCAGAGGATTTTCTTATCTAGTTTCTTTGTAAAAGAAAAATTGAATCCCTACTACTTATGTTAAAGAATGAACGATCTTATACAAAAATTTTCTTTGATAAATCTTTTATTAACACATTTAACCTACTTATGTTAAAGAATTAACTATCTTATATAAAAATTTTCTTTGATAAATCTTTTATTAACACCTTTAACAAATACTGCCATTTTAATGTTATAATCTTTTTTCTCTCTAATACATGTTTATATATAAGGGATGATACCATTAATGCTAGTAAGTGCTAATGAAAGGATTATCAAAGAACATCACATGATCACTATCTCATACTAGCATGTAATTGTTAGCACAAGATGGCACTACTATATGGAGAGTTTTGCTTGGATTATCAAAGAAGTTTTATATACAGAAATAAATAATTCATCCATTAATATAAATAATGGGAGGATTTGATATTTTCTTTTATATAGTCAACTAAATAAGACAATCTTCTTAGAGAATTGTTTAAAAGATTAAGAATTAATTATAAATTAAGAATATAAATAGAAACTGAAAAGTGGATCCAACATTAACTATACAAATTGGAAGATAAACTAAAAGCATATATTTGTAAGTGTATATTTATAAATATTAATGTCATAAAAATAAAAATCTTTTTGATATTTTTCCTTTTTTAAGAATGTTTTATATTTTTTATTATTTTTGAAAAATACTAAATGTTTTTCATTTGTCCATTAATTTATTTAAAATGGGAATATTGCTTGTAATTCAATTTTTTCCCTGTTTTTACTTTTAAATAAATTATGTATATACATGTATAAAATGATATAGACTGTAATGATCTTATAATATTGTTAAAATCTTGACAAAATTGCAGTAATGTAATATAAAATTAAATTTACATTTGATTCAGATAAAAAAAAATCAAGATTAAAAAGGAAAATAAATTTTGTATTGGACTTATATTTATTTCTGAAAATGAATATATTATTAGCAGGTAATTTAGATCTTGTCATTATAAATCCTATCTACAAATGCTTAAATGAATTTATTTAATTGTTTTTATGTTATTGTATTAGGTATTTATCTCACTTTTATACAATATATTTAATAAAATAGTTTTAAGATATAAACTAATTTAGTTAAATAGTTCTATCAGTTTTAACTTGTTAAATGCAGCCACACTATAGGAAGCCATATTGTTTGAAACATTGATTCAATGAATTTTAGTATATAATGTATTCCATTTCAAATAGATTATCTCATGACTGCCTTATACACTACTGATATCTATCTACAAAGCTTGTATCTAACATTAAGCAATAAGATACTAGTACAATGTATAACTTTTGTCTTCAGATAATTATGATTGATTGTCAATTATCTGACATAAAATATTGCTAACTTGAAGGTGGTTTCACATTTCTAATGGTGGAAAACTTTAGTTCTTAAATACTCTAGAAATTTAAACCCATCTTAGAAATTTGTCCAATTGAGAATTTCATATATTTTATTATCCTCAGTTATTGTTGTTTTAGATTTGTGCATGCAAAGCTAATAATAAAATAACCATATAAGAAACAGTGGCAACCTCTCTTTTTAGATATCAACTTATGAAAATCTCATGTTATTCAACACTAAACATTAATATCGGAAAAGCAGTTGGAATTGCTGCTCTACAACCATGTAAAGATCTTTTAATTCTATTTTGTTATTCAAGAAAATGACTTGAAAGTTTATATTATTTAAAGTAGAGAACCCATTGCATAAGACTAAAACTAGTTTGCCTCCCCCAATAGTTTAATACAGTAATTTTGATTTTTTTTTTTTTTTACCAAAAGCATGATATATCATAAACTAAAGATTGCATGAGTGTTAGTTTATTTAAATCTCATGATTAGTGACTGCACATATTTTCTGTAGTAAATAATTTAAAAATAAATATCAGATCAGATTTTGGTACTTCTGGATAAACCGTGTTTTTTGTGTATTTATACATTTTCAGGGGCATATATATATATATCTCACAGCCCTAATGAATGTGTTTTACTTGTTAATATTAAAAAATATCAATAAATCAATTATTATAATAAATTCCTGTTAATGTGAAAAAATAATAATTAATGTTATTATATCTAAATGCCCTAAAACGAATCCAGCATAATTGTTCTTAAAAAAAAATTCCTGTAAAAATTATATTTATCACAGTTTGAATTGTTAAATTTATTTTATTTAAAATTTATTATCATACTTTTGTGTTAATTTTGTGAATGGAATTTATAATACATTTATTGCTATTTTTAAAGTTAATGGGAATTTATAATTGATTTATTGATATTTTTTAATATTAACAAGTAAAACATATTTGCTACAGTTACTAGATAACCATGCCCTTGAAAATATATAATTAAACAAAAAAACTTGGCTGTCAACCTTGGGTCCAGGAATTATCTGCAAGTGCCCACATTTTATATAGAATTAAAGAATAGGAATATGTGTGTGCTCATAATTTTTTTTCTATTTAAATGTGATTTCATAATATTTTTTGAAATAGTAATATTTTTTAAATTAGATTTTATTTACTTATTGTTAAAGGCAAATATTGTTCTTTTATATTAAGAAAATATAGTGAATCTCATGTAAAAATAAGTTTTAAATAATTGAAACCAAGAGAAGGACTTCCTAGTCAGGTTTAATTCAAACCAATTGGAAACTATTTATTGAAGTATTTCCAGTGGTATTTAGAGAGTGGTAGTATCCAGTACAAATTACTAGGATCCATGTTCAATATTACTAAGGCAATATAAGTAGAGATTACAATTAAATATACCGTATAACAAAAAAAATTGTTCTGAAAATGGATATATTATATACAATATATATTTATGAATTTGTGTTTATAAATACAAAATATAGTAAAGTATTATGTAATTTGTCTCCCTCTCCTTTTTTAATGAAAGAAAATGAATAAATATTTTTCAATTAGAATAAATTGAAACTATTTACAATTTTCACTGGTCTGTGTCATTTAGTGCACAGTGGTAATTGTGAACAGTGATAGAGTGTCAGAATCAAGAGTTAAAGGAACATGGATTGCACTTCCACTGTTACTTTAGATACTCAAATGTCATATGCCTTTAGAATGATAAACTATTCATTTTTTTTTTTGTACCGCAAAACTAAGTAACGGGAAAAACTGTTTTTGTTCTTAAACTTTTGGAAAGTTTAAATAAAGTTTAAAGAGAGAGGAAATTTAATAAAATTATCAAAATATTTTTTTTAAGGTTGCATCTCAAGAAATCTAGCAAAAAATTTGGTAATAGCAATTGTTGGCAAATATGGCTGAGCATAAAATACAAAAGAGAGCTAATGCAATGCAAAATGATGAAATGTTTCAAAAAATTAATTATTGCAGAAATTAAAATACTGTATTAGCCATGGTGTCACACAAACAAAATAAAGGTGTAGCATCTGGGCCAGCCAGTATTATAGGCACATTAATCAATTATCTAGAGTGCAAACATTTAGGGGCCCACAGCCAGCATCAGTTAAAGAAAATTATCAATTATTTTAATTGGTTATATTATGCATATAATCTGCCTAGAGTATCTAAAACTCTAGGGCTAGCCCTGAGTAGCATGTGAGATATATGGATTTATTTGGATGAACTTAATCAAAGTTTATTTCAATTAATTACATATTAAAGCAATCCTATTGTTTATCTACTAAAAAAAAATTATCCCCTGAACTATTCATTTTTAATTCATTAGCTGCTTAGTTATTTCAATCTGCCTCCACGCTTACTATTTGTGGTACTTTGGAAGATATTATTTTATAGGTAATCACAAGATAACTATTAAATAACCTGTTGCAAGACAAGTCCTCTTCAATAGTTAATATAGGAAGTTTAGCTGGGTTAATAGTAGATATTTACATCAGTATATTTTACATTAGTTTATAATATGAATGAGTTATGGTTTTTTAAAATATATATGCATAATATACATTTTTTGTAAAAAAAAAATAATGGGGGTAGTTTTGTTGTTGCTGTTTATTTGATGACTGTGAGTATTCTAGTATTTTTCTCTTATGGTTAATCTCTTAGAAAATAAAGAGGGTTTTAAGATTATTTTTCTTTAATTAAATACTTATTTTTAACTTATAGATAGAAATAATAGATCTAATTAAAAAAGATTGGGTTATTGCATTAGACAGTGGTAATTGTTATCAAGTGATTAATGGTTTGAGAACTAGGAACTTTGAGCTATTAGATTCATCATGATATAACTACATTAAGCGTATGGGGAGGGAGGTAAAATATTAGTTATTTGGAAGGTCATATGACACTCAGCACCAGAAGTGGCAGCTTGAACTTTGATACAGGATTATAGTTTTGAATCCATGGCAAAAATTATATTGGGAGTAGGTTTATTGTTTTCCAAAGAAATGCATTTATTCTCTTTCACAAATATTTTAATCTCTTGTTTACGCAATATATTAAGGATAAATTTTTTATCAACAAATGTTATTCTCTGGAAAATTTCATTTATTGAAACTGCATTTTTTTTTGATTATTTTTAAATTTTCGATTGACTATTGTCACATTAAGTATGATCTGGATGAGTAACCTGGAGTAGTAGTCCTATATTAACTATCTTATCTCAAGCGTATTTAACAAGTAGTTAGAAAATCTGACATCATAATAGAGTATTACTGGGGGGAAAACTGCTCGAAGATAAAAGCCTTTCTAGAGTATTACAAGCTTAAAAGTTTTCAAATATGTGTCTATTAAAAGATTAATGTAGCAATTTATTTCAAAAACCTCAAATTAATATTTCTGCTTCACAAGTTTTCCTTTAGCCTAAGCGTCTCCGTTTTTCACACACACAGCTAATTATTAAATCAATAGAAGCAGTGTCTTTAAATTACCGATTTCGAACTAGTAAATATTCTTTCAGTAGATATATCTGTTATACATATAATCAAAGGAGTTATTGTTCAGGAGTTCGGAAGAAGTTTGGCTACTGGAAGTGATAGCTGGGGCCATAATTTATTAACTTTATAGATGAGCTCCAGGTATTCTATCACTGCACTAAATCATGTGTGGAGAAAGATCTATTGCATTGACCATAATTTAATACAGCAATCGATTCCTTAAATTTAGTGATAAACTAAAGACTGATGATCAAAATTTAACATTCATATATATATATAAATAAACCTGTATATACAAAGGCACTGATAAAAATAATTGATTTGGGGGAGGTTCTGAGATTATTTTAAAATTTTCACCTGAGTGGATACCTGGTGATGCATTTAATGTTTAATGACACAGTTGAGTATTTGGTAGTATCTGCAATATGTCAGGCAGGAATTAATTAATATTTTATTACTATTAATTATAAATGATTTTAGTTAATTATTTAATATTTTATTTATTTGGATACCTGAAAGCAGTTTCAACTTTTTTTTTTTTTAATTCTGTTTCTGAGTCAGAAGAATTTTATTTCAATTAAAAGAGCAGGTGAGGATAAAACGTATATTTATTTTGATGCCTGTTGTTTCTCATTTGCATATCAAAGGTTAAATCAGTTAGATTTTGAGAGAGTGATTAACGCAATTAGTGATGGCTGGAAGCTGCGTGAAAATATTTATATGCTGTTTTTAATATTAGGTGTGACTTCCTACACGCGTTTTTTTTTTGAATATTAATTTAAGTTTAATAAAATTCAAGTGAAGTACTACTATTTTTGAAAAGGTTCCTTTTAAATGATAAAATTTAAATCAATATTTTAATAAGTGATATGTTTCTGTATGTATTTGATGTATATATATTGAAAAGAGACCACACATGAGAGGAAGTTTGCTAATTATGGCAAATATAATTTATGGATCAGAAGTATTGGAATAAACACGTAGAATTCGTTATATTGCAGTAGATCAATCATGGTTGAAATCATGATTTGAAATCAAAAAAAAAAAAGACATATCTTTATTGCTCGAGAGTTCGTAAGAAGTTCGAGCGTCAGACCGATCCCAAGTTGGACGCTGTACCAACTGCGCATGTGATTTGAAATAAAGTGAAAGCAATCATATATTTGTTGTTTGGAAGGGCATATAATATTCAAGTAATTTAAAGAACAGAGACCGAGTTGCATTTCATGGAACTTTAGCTTTTGATTTCAATTTCCTATGACTACACTAAACAACTGGAAATGAAATGATGCACTTTTTTAATAAATGGTTTTATGGTATAATAGTTGGGGTTAACTTTGGATTTAAGATGAAAATTTTTTAAGTAGAATTTTTCAAAAAGTTTTTTTTGGACAGTTTGATTTTAGCCAACATATTTAGCCATCTAATATTGGTCAGAAAAATGATATCTACTATCCTTTCCAATTGAAAATTAAGGAATGTTTCAATTGAAATTGGAACAATTTTCATTACTAGTGAGGAGGGATAATGTATTATTTATTTTATTAGCCGGCTAATGTATTTAAAAATATTTTTGGATAAAATGAAATTAAAATTAGAATAATAATAATTCTGAGAACTCGGAACATTTAGTTTTAAAGTAAGTTTTCGTAAATGCTGCCGTTCTATTTTCTGTTACTGCTACACTCTCACTGAGCAAATATTTTAAATATATTGAAATGATAATAATACTGTGAGTTAATAAGATTATAATTGAGAGACAGATTGATTAAATATTTTATCTGGAATATGATGTTAAACGGGAATAGAACATGGATATTCAGGAAGAAAAACATTTAAAGCTTTCTAAAAGATAATTATGGTGAAAGTTGGAAATGTTCCTAAATCTGGCTTTAAAAAGTTAAAGTTTATTTTTTAATTTTGCAGATCGTGAAGAATTATTACAAAATAAGATAAAGATGTCAGACTTGCAGTGCTCACAAATCCATCTCATCTAAAATAAATACCTTAATGATTTTATTAATCATTTATTAGGTAAGACATTATTAGATATAACACTCTCTCCATATAAATATCTTAATGATTATTATTAATCAACTATTAGGCAAATTACCATAATCATATTTATAGCCCAGATGTCAGTCTTAGATTAAAAAAAAAAAAATGAAATTACAAGTATACCATGAAGAATTGGAATAAAGGAGAGCCATTAAGCTAGAGAGAAACTACCACAAAATATAGCATTGCATTTAATAGCAGATCAAGATCATAAAAAATTATATTAGCAAATTTAGGGCAAAAGTTTCAGAAATGGCACCTTTGTACAATGAAACATCTAAATGTCTTTACTAGATTAATAGTGGATAAATTGAGAAATTCTATAAATAAAATCGCTGTTTTGCTTTTAATTAATTTTGATTTCGGTTACTGCATTTTCAGAAAACTTGCTATGGCTTTAATCTAGGATTTGATTTGAGCAGAATTTCAAAATTCTATTTGGGTAGTTGAAGATTTCTAAGCAAATATAAAATATGTGTCTAATGTAGTCGACTTAATGAGCAGCCAAATTGTTAAGTGAGTATTTAGTCGGTCTTAGATAGAGGCTAAAACTAGGAAGAAACATTTTAAAATGTTCATTTAGCATTTGATCAACATTGCATGTAATGTCTTGTTCACTTATTTCCTGTTGAAGGTAGGTATACTGGAGAGACCTTTAGTGTCTTTTTGAAAATTTTTATAATGTAAACAGGGCCTAAAACCATGCTCAAGTTCACTGTACTTTTTAGGAAGTATATTGAAAATATATGAACATTTTACAGGATATATAGCATATTAGTTCATTCAAACATTTGTTTATTGAACATGTCTAAAGCAAAGAAATATCATTTATAGAAATTAATCTTACATTTCTTTAAAGATCACTGAAAAAATTTTTTAATTAAAGTTTGCCAAAGTTTTTTAACTTTAGAATTAATTATTATTTTTCTATATACTACATTAATGATATTTAGTGAATGATTTTCAAATCACTTTCAGAGGCCTGTAAAGTTTGCCTTTCAATTATTTATTTGCTCTGTCAACAGAATATATTTTCAGAGGTTGCTCAGTTATTTTATTCTTGATCAGCCCCAACCATATTTATATCACAAACCAAGATTCTAAGTGTTCAAATGAAAAAAATGCTGCAAATAGCAATGGGAATACAAATCAACATAAGAATGATGAAATTAGATACTTAAAAACATTCATAGTGAAACTTAAAAAAAAAAAAACCAATATAGATATTAGACATCAATGTAAATCTGTTTTACATGTTAAAGATAAATATTGTAGAAGTAAAATAAGACCATGTTGATGTTTTAATCATCTGTAATTGGTTAAAATATTTAAGAATATCATGAGCAGAAGAAAATTATACAAGTGGTTTATTAAGTTTCAATAGTTAAACTGAAATTATCTTATTTATGCTTTATACATTTCAGGGAAAAGCCCTATGGAAAAATAGAGGATAATGAATAGGACCATCAGAAACAAGATGGCTGTCTCAATTATTACAATAATTTTATTTCTCATAGGTAAAAATCTTTAAATAGCTCATTGCATAGCAAAGTTCTTTTTAGTAGCTCCTTATAAAGAAGCAGTAAAGGAAAAGACCATCAAGATTGCAAATTATCAGGTGATTAGAATTTGATTCTTCCTTGGGAAAGTTAACTAAATCCAAATTCAGTTTTTGTTTATACTTACAGTGAATATACATTTTCATTCTCATAACTGTTAGGGTCTAAATTCATTTCATTACAAGATTTTTGGGAATAGGCATAAAATGTTTCACTTTTTTATGATCTTACATTTTAATATATGACATAATATTTCATGCTGAAGTTTTATCTATTTATATATGGAAAAGAATGTTATAAAAATTATTGGGAAAAGTAAAGAGGAAATTTATAAAAAATAAAATTCTTACCTCTTAGAATATGTAAAGCCTCCCTTTTTTCTACATATCTCATGTACTATATTCCACTTTTCTTTGAGGACCAAAGTAGTTATAATTTGGATATTTTTAATCTTAATTTTTTTTTCAATCCTAGCTTATTTGCCTGCATAATTATATAGATCTAAAACTGGTCCACTTTCTATACATTATAGTGACCTTAGTTTTTATAAAGCCCAGCTTTATTCTTTAGTTAGAATTAGTACAAAACCAATAGATATATCACATGACTAACACATCACATGATCTTAGTTTACAGATATTACTATTCATTAGCAAACCCCTTTTATTCTCCCTACTCTTTTGTCACATTGTGCAAGCTTTTGTAATCAATAAATGCTAGATAATACTTATTAAATCCTCATCCAATGATGTCCTATTCAAATGTCCCAAGATTAGTTTCTAGCTTATGGCTTTGGAGTACTTTATGGATTTAAGAATAAGACAGAATTGGATAAGGATTTAACAAGGACTAGCATTTATTGATTAATAAAACACAAGATGCCAAATGAGTAGAAAAAATAGCAATATGTGCAACCGAAGGGTTATGAGATGCTTTGTTGCTCAATGTGATCTGTTATTGGTTGGCAAGCTAGTTTGGCTATGCAAAGATCAACTGAAAGAAAATCCAAAGGTAATTGAAAAAGTTTTAAAATTTATTTGGCTTGGCTTAGAAGGAAGTCACCAATCATTGCATCATAAGACCCTATTATCTTCATCATATGTTAATTAACAATATATATATATATGTGTACATAAAGAACTGATTATATTAATAACAGGAGAGTATTTTTCAGAAAATGACAGCCATTGATCAAATTAAGAATTGGATTTTTATTTGTCATTCCATGAAGCTGTATGCATTTAAGTTTCTCAACTGTTAGTTCCCAGTTTAATATGACTAAATTTTTACTTAATAATTTGAGAAAAATATTATTTTTAAAATTTTTAAAAAAGTTTAATGTAAAGAAAGACATTGTAAGATGTATGTAGTGGATAAATTAAAATTCAATTGAAAAATATTATTTTAGTTGTCAATGTATTTTTTTTAAAAATCAAATTATTTTTACTATTATTATTTTTGTTGTTAAAAATTAGTTTTGCAAATATAAAAATTAGATTAAATAATCTATTAATATAATTTTTCCTTATTTTATGCTCTGTGATTAAATATTTTTGTTATATACAGTAAAACTAGTTTAATTTGAAGTCAAGGTAAACAGAAAAAAAAACAACTATAGTTACTAATAGTTTGTATTTCCCCAAAACTTCTTTAACCCCCCCCCCCGCCGAAAAAAAATCAAATTATAGGAACTTAATAAACAATAATTTTTATCTTTTTAAATTTTTTTATTTATGATAAATATTCTCAATTATTATTATTATTTTATTGTATTTTATTTTTTTTTCCAATCAGCAAAGATTTTGGTTAAGACCTAATTTAAAGATAGGTGGAGTAGTTAGCAATACAAAAATGATACATGAAGCAAAGAAAGGAACGGAATTGATAAAGAAATTAACAGTGTTTCATATAATAAATATGATATAGCTAGAATTGTATGGAAGAGAGTTGCAGTAGCAGGGTTAACATATGGAAATCTTGCATTATGTGTTAGTAAAGGAGTATTAGATTACTTAGAAAAAGTACAAAGGGAATTAGGAAGACATGCATTAGATGGAGATGTGTGGACAGCAAAGGAGGCAATTCAAGGGGAAATGGGATGGTCAAGTTTTTATATGAGAGATACCAAAAAGCAAAATGAAAATGTTCAGTAGATTCCAGTTTATGGATAATAAGAGAATAGTCAAAATAGTATTTAATTGGGTTATGAGTAAAGGGCAGGCAACAAGATAGATGAGAAAGGTAATACGGTATGCAGAAGATTTGGATAAAGAATTTATGTCAATATACTTGTACAAAAGATGGGATGATTTTGTTAGAAGGATTGTTGAGTGTTATAGTGGTAAGGAATGGGATAAAAGAATAGATGCATTAATAAAGAATAGGGAGTTGGAGAGATGGAGAATTAGTATAGAGAGTAAAAAGAGTTTAAATATATATATAGAAGTAAACAGAACATTAGGTGCAAGTTAATTTATGATAATAGCAAGGAAGATAATTTACTGTTTAAAGCTCAAACAGGATCTTTAGCAACAAGGGAATATACACATAAATGGAAAAATATGGGTGATTTAGTCTGCATATTAGGCATCTGTTGATTCAATGTAAATGCTTGAAAGCAGAAAGGGTACAAATAATGAAGTTATGGAAGATTAAATTTAAACAAAGTGATTATACAGAAATGCTGGGTTTGGGAAAAGATAAGGGGGATTTAGATATGAAGTCCATGGAATTGACAAAGATTATGTTGTGGAAATGGGATGGAGCAGGATATGGGAAAACTGAGGGTTGGGAATGGAAAATGAGGATAAAGTGGTTAACAGGTTTCTCAGGGCATAGTTGTTGAGAAATTTCCTGACTCCATATAAGGAGAAGTCACAGTGCGTCACATCACATCACAATGTAGCAATATTTGATTCTCATTGGTAGTTGTTTATCAATGCTTGCTGTTTTCTTAATACAATTTAGTCTAGCAACTTAAATTTTAGAGCCACATCATAAACCTTTAATGAGCTCTTAATACATAATATTTTTGCATGGTTATGTCCAGTTCTGGCACTCTGGATTCTCAAGCAATAAAGGATTAAATTATTAAATAAGATAAATGGTACATTGCTCTATAATGTATTCTTGCTGTTTCATATAAATATGAATATTTCACTCTAAATTTTGATTTTATGCTTTTGGAAAGCATGTTTATAACACAACACAGTAAATAAGTTTTTTATCATCATGCATTTTAAAGCATAGTATCTCAGTTGAAGTTCATGAATAACATTCCAGTTCTTCATCCTTAAAATTTTTATCATTGGAAACAATTTTCCAAGAACATTCAAAGGATGAAGATTTGGAGCGCTGTTCATAATTATAATAATAAATTGTAAAAGAGTTTAGAAGTTTAGGGTAAATTTAGATTAAGTTTAATTAAAATGTCAATCTTAAGTTTAGTTTTTGTGGCAAAGGCACATTTTATCAGAGGGATTTTTTTGTTTCTTTGAAATCAATTGTCTAGGACTCTAGGTGAGCTGCTACTGAGCCTTTTATTTTGAGGGGTTGCTTTTTAACATACATGCCTGCATAATTAAATTACCAGTAAAAGAGGCTGACTGCAGGATACAAAAGTTTTTTAATCAGATGTCTACTGAGGAAAATAGAATAACAAGATTGTTTGATCAACAGAATATGTTTTACTTTTAGTCATTTGTGTTTTGAACAATTGACCATTGTTTATTATAATAAAAATGAGCAAAATAAAATTCACAAGAAATAGAATATAATTTATTTTAATTTTTTTATTTGTTTAAGATTAATGAATTTCATAAACATTGATTAATTCATGGATATTTTATATACACATTTACATTTTTATATATGTGTGTATGATTATTTGTTCAATTAAATATTAGTTCCTTCTTTGTTACTGTACATAAACAGCAGAAACAGTATATCTGTTATAATTAGCCTCCACTTTCTCTATAAGTTTGATTTATAATATAATATGTATTATTTAATATACTGACAGTAGATGTACAGAACAGCAATATATACATATGCCTATGTATTTGAAAAGGAAGGTTTTTTAGTAAATGTGTTTTACCAGTTCTTACTTATGGATCTGAAACTTAGACACTTAATAGAAGAGCAATACAGAAACTTCAGATCATTCAAAGAAGTATGGAGAGATACATGTTAGGAATAACAAGAAGAGATCAAAAATGCAATATATGGGTAAAAGAACAAACAGGTGTTATTGACTTCATTGAAAAAATTAAAAGACTGGAGTTGGGCTGGACATATTGCTAGAAGAGATGATAATATATGGACAATTGAAATCTTAAACCAGATTCCAAGAGATTGTAAAAGACCCCACGTGAGATCGATGAATGGGTGAAATAAGAAAGGGTGCAGGGGTGATGTGGAGAAGAGAAGCTAAAGATCGGAGAATATGGATTGAACTTGGAAAGTCCTTTATCCTGCAGTGGATTGATAATGGTTACAAATTAGCATTACATGTAGTTATTGATAATAAATTGAGAGCACCCATACACATATATAGTGTGTTCACTCATTTACATTTATTCAAAAAATAATAAAAAATCTTACCATACTGTAATTTTTAAAAAAAAAGTATAATAGAAGAAAAATATCAAGCTATTGATTTTAATGAAGCCATTGATATATCAAAACAAGTATCATTGCAATTAAATATTTGTTCTGAATGATATCTTTTTTTTTCAATAATTGTGGAAATATTGTAGCAACCTCTTTCTCAGCAGAAATAGCCTCTCTATTTGTTATAGTGTTTTTAAATCCATATTCACCTCAAATCTCTACAACCACCCCCTATTTGCAATTGAATGGCTTTGAATGTTTAAAGTTCTTATATAGACTTTATGATTTCTGATGCAATGCAGAAACATCTATAGAAACATATACAATTTTTTTTTTTACATTTAAATCAATAACTTTTACTTTATTGCTTAAAAAATTTTTATTTTTATAAATTCTCTTAAAATTTTATGGAGTGTTTAACATTATGCTTAAAAAACAACAACACATTTCTATACACAAAATACTGTGCTATTACAAAATTTTAGGAAGCAAAGCAAAGTAAAAATGCTTTTATGGTTAATGAACAAGTTGTGTAATAATTTTAGATTTTGTGCGGGTGCTCTAAGACAAAGAATAGCTACTGCCATACGTAAGTGATACGCACTTCTAATGAATTTTAACATTTTTATTTTTTATTCGATACAGCAGACATCATGATTCATTGTAGTTGATTTATATTTTGATACATTTTAACTTTATCCATCATTTATTTAAGTCCACAAATAAGTAACTTATATTGAAAGTCTTTATGCAGTTTAGCACATTAGCAAAGTAATGAATTTGAAAGCTGGAGGCTCCTTAATTGAAGCCCAAACTCACTTCTAGTGATTGAACATGACTTTCTAAGCAACAAACTATTTGATTATTTTTTTATTCATTTGCAATTTAGAATAATAATAAAGAGAGACAGATTCAGTAACTAAAGATTTTTGGATCAAAGCTTAAACTGTCATTGCGAGTACTCAAACATCATATGACTCCCATCTAATCTTTAATTAATTTTTTTTATACAGGCTTAAAATAATTATATATCTTGTATATCTTAATACAAATTAAAAGTATAAAACATCAAACATATACGAAAAATATATTGCAATATGAAAAATATGTTGCAATTTGTGATTTTTTAAATGTATTTTAAGTAGACTCATTATAATAATTAGTGTATTCTACATTGTTTGTAAAAGACAAGATTTACTTGATTTTAGCACACATAAAATGATAATTGATTTGCTATATCTTATAACATGTTTTTTTTTCATACGTTCATCTTTAGGTATTAATTTCTTCCACCGGGAGAGCCTATGCTGCTTTTGATTTTTTTTTTGCCAAGTACTGTATATTTATTTTGGTTAAAAGTTTCTCAATTGAGATGGGAGTCTGATTGGATAGTCACTTTTGCAGGTAACTCAGGGACTTGTCTAATTAAATCGATCTCTTGCATGATCTTAGAAGTCAACTGTATTTCATGTTTAAAAGTGCTTATGCTGTCAGTTCAGGCAGTTCATTGCTTTTGCCATTGCTACTCTTAATATATGAAATGTATATGCATGCATAATTTAATGCAAATTCAATTTATGCAACCACAAAAAAATTGTATGATGCATTTTTACTTACTTAGTTTTCAATTTTAAAACTGCACGACTGCATGAAATAATTAAAAATGGCTGCTCTCTTGTAAATTCATAAATCGGCAGAATTATTTTCTTATTATTCTATGCTTATATATATGTATTATTGCTTTAGTTTTTATTGTCATTATTATTATATGTATGATATTATTTTTCTCTAATATTATTAATAATGTGAAAGGCTGAAACCTTTGACAGATGCGCCTTAAAAATGCTTATATGACAGCCAATCAGATGTAATAATGACTGCATAAGAGAACTCTCAATTCAAAACACAAGGCAGAGATTTTACAAGAAAAAGATGGTTCTCATCTTCTTCTCTACTTAAATTTATATATAAATAAATCAGACTCAAGCATTTTGAACTAAGAACATGAAGCTTTAAACACCACATTTAATTCACTAAATATTATATATAAATAAACAACATGAATTCTTTCGATTTACTACGAAGTAATTTTCAAATCTAATGAAATGATCGAAACAAATGTAAATATATTAATTTATTAAGCGCAAGCAGATGATATAATAATAACGTGAAAGGCTGAAACCTTTGACAGATGCTCCTTAAAAATGCTTATATGACAGCCAATCAGATGTAATAATGACTGCACAGGAGAACTCTCAATTCAAAACACAAGGCAGAGATTTTATGAGAAAAAAATGGTTCTCACCTTCGTCTCTACTTAAATTTATATATAAATAAGCCAGACTCAAGCATTTTAAACTAAGGGTATGAAGCTTTAAATACATTCACATTTAATTCACTAAATATTATATATAAATAAACAATGTAAAATCTTTTGATTTACTACAAAATAATTTTTACATCTAATGAAATGATCGTACTTCTGGTCACCCAGATTATATTTATTAGATAGTAGTGAAATCTCTCTTCACCTGTAGAAACCTTTATTAAAATCAATTGATTTTAAATAAATAGAAGCAAAAAATCAGATTAATTTCCTGATTTTCAGCCTTCAAGTGAATTTCAAGACATGTTTGAATAGTAGAATAATTAGAAATTGATGATATTCATTAATGTATAAATAAGTGCTTCATGTTCATTAATAAGAGTAAACTAAGATTTAGCATTTATATGATCATCGTCACCATGGATGAAGGCTACACCATATTATATTCATTTATTCTATGGTTGTCACATAGATAGATGTAGATTGAACTGGAAATCCTGGGCATGACAAACATGTTAATTGCCACCATCATCATTTTCAAGCATTAATGATTCATTAGAGAATGTAGATCTCTTCAAGTTTAATTCATTTTCTCCAATCCCTAGCCTTTTTTCTTCACAGTGCACTAGCAGACTTTTTTTATATCTATCCATTCCACATGAAGTCTTTTTCTAGGTCTTTTACAATCTTTTGGAGTTTATTTTTAAATTTCAACTATCCATCTATTATCATTTCTTTTAGCAATATTTCCAACCAGTTCCATTTCAATTTCTTAATTCCTTCAATGATATTAGGGATCATTTTCATTTGCTTCTTATTATTTCTAACTACATCTTTTTACATTTTGTTTAGTGGTCTGAAATCCGGATTATTCTTCTGCTAAGTGTCCAATTTTTGGATCCATAAGTAATAACATTAAAAAGACTTCTGATACCCCCCCCCCCCAAATACAAAGTTATATTTTCTTTTAATATTACATATTTCTACCCAAAGAATTCAATCCAAATTTAATTATATGTATAATTTTATCCCTTTATGTTTTTATTTATATTAATAATCTGACCAAAATATTTGTAGCTGTTGATTATCAATCTTTATTATCTTCTGAGAAACTCCATTGAACTTTAATCTTTTTAGAATTTATCTTTAGTCCTATTTTTCTTTCTTTCATCTGATAACTCTTTCAACATTTTATGAAGCTCTGAAGCATTATTTTCAAAAATAACTATGCTACTTGCAAAATTTACATGATTTAATGTATAATTTTTTTTACCCCCTTAGCTTACCATTTAAATCCTCAAAATATTTTTGTAAAATTGCTGTAAAAAGTTTTGGAAATATGAAATCACTCTGTGAGATAGATATATACCCTGCTCAATATTTGTCTTTTTAGTACTCATGTGATATAATCACTGCTATCACATTTTGATAAATATTTTTCAGAATATAATAATATCCCAGATATGTATTTTGATGATTTATGGCTTTAATCATCATAGAAATGCTTATAAGAATCAAATGTTTATTTATAACCTAAAATCGAAAGCATAATGGCAGTCTGAATTCATTGGTCTTTTCTCTTGTGTGATTTACTGTGCTAAAACCACTTTTAAATCCAGTTTGCTCTTTTGATTGGTTAAAACTCAAAGTTATTTTGGGACTAATTTTGTATAGAACTGATAGATAGATTTGTATTTTCTAATATTTTCTTTATTACTTTCTTAAATATCAATATTAGTATTGCATTCTTTCAATCATCTGGGACATTGCCAACAATAATTTCATAATTTCTTGGGGATTTTTTTTTTCTGTCTTCATAGATATAATTGCTTGTGTCACTAAAATATTTGCCAAATTCAGAAGATATAGTAATTATAGAGGATACTTTGTGTTTTGTTCCTTATTACTATATAATTAAAGTTCAATTCCAAGTTGTTGTTTCATATTTTTAAGGCATTTATTATTTTCTATAGCTCTTTTCTTGCAAATTCACAATTGTAATCTTTTTTATATAATTAGAAACTCATTTTTGTAAAAATTCTAGATTTCAATTTTTCTTTAAGGATCATTTAAAAAGAAAAATTCATGTTGCTTCTTCATACTACAGCTAAATTCCCACTTTGTTGTACGATTTATTTTTCTTGCAGTTTTAAATAGAGTATTAGGTTATCTTCTTATAGATTTCATTTTAGTTGGAAACATTTTAAAAATCTCTTAATATATATTTTAAAATGATCTTCAAGTTCTAATTTAAGTTCATTGAAGTGTATCTGAAGATTAGGAATATTAATACTTTATATCTCTTTAGTTTTGCATTTGTATATGTATTATATTTCACTAATCGATTATGACTTCCTGCATTGAAACTATTAAGAACATTACAATCTTGAATACGTTTTCTGTTAATTAAAAAACAATCCAATTCTGCTGTTCCTTCATTTGAATGCTTCCATGTTTCTTTCCATTTAACATTTTTTTTCAAAAAAATAATTTATATCCCCCCCCCCCCCCAAAAAAAAAAAAAACAACAACTAAATTTATTCACAAAACTTTCATCTTTCAAATGTTTACCAATTCCAGCATTACAGTCTCTCATAATAATTGTGAAATGTTGCTTATTTCACCAAAAGCACTTTGAACATTTATATAAAATCATCTTCATTATAATGAATTCTTATTGCAGCATAAATCAAAATAATCTGCATTTGGTATTTTTCATTAATTTTAATAATTCATCTTGCTATTCTTCCTGGTATACTATCATTCTCTGCAATATTGTTCTTTGATTTTTATTTATTTATAATGAATTCTACTTATTTGTGTTTTCAATATTTGCATGTTTATTGCAAATTACATTCCACTTTTTAAAATTAATTCATTTTTCTTTTAATTTTATAAAGACCAATCATGTCTTACTTTTTTCAGTTTGTGCAATCCTCCTTTAGTTGAAAATGATCTACAGTTGTAAGTATTTAAATAAAAGATCACTATTGAATAGCAGACTAATCCACAATCAAAGTATCCACTGCCTTCTGTTGATGATTGCTACCTTTTATAGTGCCATTACAACTTCCCAGGAATTAGTTTTGTCGTAATTGTCTGTTATGATGGTAAATATTTAGAAAAAAAAGTCATTTACTCACACACATTCATCATGTCTTCAACAAAGCACAGTTTGAAGTTTCAGTTAAAAATTATTGAGCAACTGAGAAGAAATACCACAGTGTATCGTAATTATTCAGAGGTAAAAAGTCAGTAAATTCACTATAGCTGGATGATGCATGTTTGTGGTCCATTCATATTTTCTTATTATGTGAATAACAGCATAATAATAATAATTGTAATTACAAGAATATATGGAGTGGACATTAGGGATTTGCCTTGCTCAGTTCCTTTAAGGCCTCAAAGAGCAATCTTAATATCTCTTTTCAATTCCTTCTAGTGCCAGTGATGTTATCAAATGATTACATTGTGGAATTTAAAGTTGAAGAGAGGTGTCAATAGAATGTAGCATTGGACTGTAAAAAAAAATTGTCAAAATTTAAAGGATAGGATGTTTGAACTTCCAGGTCCTTACAAGTATAATAATGCCACTGAATGCAGATGACCTACAATATTTATTCAATATCAGCACAACATGATTCGCACAAAGCTATAAATTCATGCATAATTTTATTACCAACTGCTTTACTGACTAATCATAAAACATGCCATTAATGGTGAAAAAATATTTTTGATGATTTTCATTTGCTGTTCTTTTTCATTTTATATATAAAGAACAGAAACAAGAATTTATTCATGTAAACAGAGATAACCTTTGCCTTTGATATTTCCAGGTAACTATCAATTATTACTAATTGACAATCTCCCTGAAACTAAATAAGTTTTCTCCATGATCTATAATAGCTTTTTTGTTGGAGTTTATTATTGGAATAAAAGGAGGTCCTCTTTTACTTCAAACCCAAGTTGTTAAATGGATTGAAACCCAGAAAGATCTATTACAATCCATTAAAAAATATTTAATTTTGTTTCACATTCTCATACCTATATACAATAACTTTCCAAGTTTCAATCCATTTAACAACTTAGATTTGAAGTAAAAGAGGACATTTCACTTCAACAACAAACCTCAACAAAAGTGCTATTATGGATAATGGAGAAAACTTATTTAGCTTCAGGAAGATTTTCAATCAGTAGTAATTGACAGTTTCCTGGCAACATCAAAGGCAAAGACTCTCTGTTTACATGGATAAAATCTTATTTCTGTTTTTTACTAGAATAACAATCCATAGAAAATATTTAATTGCAAATTTTCCATGTAGTAACAATGTTTGATATAAGAAATTCTGGAAAGTTTATATGAATAAAGATGTTAGAATTATTCATTTAATGGTTTTTCCCCCCCATTTATATAATAATTATTAATACTGATAAATTGGAAACTCTCTTAGGGATTGGATCTGTTGCTATTGATTCTAATGGTGATAACCATATAGTGATCAAGGTCATATATTTCACTTGTTGCTCCAAGAAGCTGCATAAATGCTGGAAGATAAATTGATTTAACTGGGATTTTTTTTCTTTTAATCCAGAGTTTTTATAAAACATCTATTGTTATTGCTAGGTCAGTTTTTCACCAAGTTTGTTTTTTACTGATCAATGCATCACTCTCAATATCTCCATTAGAAGTTATAAAAAATGTTTGATAGCCAGATGCTTATCTAGAGATTTATATGCAATACTCAAGATTGCAACAAATCATTCTGGCCTAGAATTAATTAGTAAGATTGAATTACTGCTCCAAAGTCGATTAATGTTTGAGATTTACTATCTTTTCTTTTAGGTCAAGGGTGCTTACGTTTAGTATATATGTATATACAGTCAAATTAATTTGAGTTCTGAATCCTAGATTCTTAGATTGGATAATATAAAAGAAAGTGACGAGTATCTTGAATTCAAATTTAATGCTTTTCATTAAAGAAGATCAATAGCCAATAAGAAATACTATAGTGATTAAGATGATGCATCACTATCTATTGTCATGAAGCACCATAAGTCAGGCAAAAACAATCACATTAAAAACTGAAATGGGATAAAACACAATTTTTATTTTATTAGTTTGTAGCAGAAAAATACCTAATTCAGATATTTAAAAAGGAAGGTTTGGGATTATTTTTAATTGAAATAATACTCCCTTCTCCTTAATCAGAAATGTTTAATTAAAGTTTTCAGGACTAATACTTTTAAGAATAAGTATGTGCTAATAGAAATGTAAACAAGATTTTTGCAATCTGTTTTTTCTCAGGTAGTCAGCAGTATGTCAAAATTCCCAAATGATTGCAACTTTAAATCAACTTAATTGGCTGTGTTCATATTGGAGGTTGCAAAAAATCATCTAGTGTTATAAATAAGCTTTAAAGTGAAAACAGTTTCCTTAATATTTTAGCATTTAAATTAATAATATTTGTTTTGTTTTATATTAAACAAATAATTGCTTTCAAGACTTCTACAAATAGTTTGTAAGAGTAAATTCACAGCATTTATTGTTTTTTTTTTTTAGACAGAAAGGGAAAATTTTTTGGCAGCATTCATTCTTCTGTTGCAAAAATTGTCTATGTCATAGTCTATTGAAGAGAATGTCTTTTTATTGTCTGATCTTAATTTTATTTTGAAAAAATAAAATTACGATCCTATACTTCTATATTTGTGAATTTTTTTTTGAGAAATGTAATGCTTTAAATAATGGTGGAATACTGCTTGCGGATGAAATCAAATTTAAAGATAATTTTTTATATTTAAATGTTTTAACTATTTTATTTTTTAATGAGTACCAAACTCTCTATACAGTATTACCACCAAGTGCAAGCCTTCATAATCAATGGATGCAGGAAGGTTTGTGCATAAAATCCCTATCTAGTACCTATTCATCCAACACCCCCAGACTAGTTTCTAGCTTGTAGGCTTCATTAGTGATCATATATAATATCGAATTTCAAAAATCTTACATTTAGTGATCATCATCATTACCATCATCATCAACCATTATCAATCCATTGCAGGATGAAGGTCTCTCCAATCCATCTTTTCATATCTTTAGTTTTTCTTCTCCACATTACCCCTGCACACTTTCTTATTTCATCCATCCATCTCACATGTGGTCTCTTTCTGGGTCTTTTACAATCTCTTGGAATCCAGTTTAAAATTTCCAATTGTCCATCTATTATCATCTCTTCTAACAATATGTCCAGCTCAACTCCACTTCAGTCTTTTAATTTTTTCAATGAGTCAATAACACCTGTTTGTTTCTCTTACCGATACATTGCATTTTCGATCCCTTCTTGTTACTCCCAACATGCATCTTTCCATACTTCTTTGAGTGGTCTGAAGTCTCTGTATTGCTCTTCTATTAAGTGTCCAAGTCTCAGATCCATAAGTAAGAACTGGCAAAACACATTTATTAAAAACCTTCCTTTTCAAACACATAGGCGTATTTCCTTTTAGTATCAAGTTATTATGATACTTTATTTTATTTTTATTAAAACTAGACAAATATAATTTTTGGTTATTTTTAAATAATTACAATATTTAGCTTCATTTATTTATTTATATTTTAAATACAAAATATTTAAAATAAGGTTTATTTTTTTCATTGAATTTATTATTATTGATATTATTTTCAATTGATATTAAAATGATTTTTTTTTAATGCTATAAGAATGTTTCAAATATGTATACAATCACATTCCTATTTGTTTTCTTCATTATAAAACAATTTTTAAAATAAAATTTTAAACTACTTAAATTGTGATTTTTTCTATATGTTGAATGTTTATTTGGAATTTATGTCTAAAAATAAAAATATATGTGCTTTATTAAACATTTGTTGTTTTAATCAAAACAAATAATTGAATATAAGTTGTTAATGATTATCATTTTCAATTATTAACGATTCTTGCAGTCTCTCTAAGTTTAAGCTAGATTCATTAATCCATAGCCTTTCTCTCCCATATTATTCCATCAAATTTATTTATTTTATCTATATATTGTACCAGTCAGAATTGTATGTTCATCTAACAAGACTTAACATTTAAGCAAAAGTACCTAGAGTTCAATCATATACGAGATACACAAGTCAGGGATACTCATGAACTCCGCCCTATTGCCCACTTCCCAAGTCTATCCCATTACAAACAACATTTCTGATGATAGCAGCCTATCTTTCAATTATCTCCGTCCCAGAGGGTCAGCAGAGACACAAGAGACCTAATGCTTAACTAAATGATAATGTAACATAATAACAGATGTGCACGCATGAACCAATAAAATCTCCAAAAGATAGATTATTAAATATGAATTTATTTAGCATGATATTAATAATAAGAATCGATTAATATGTGAATAGCCGGATATAGAGATTTACAATAAGTTAGAACCTTTACTATACAAAGAATACTCGATCTAGGTTTCACTTACGGTCCCTTAGGCATTCCATATCAACCTTAATAACATATCTTAAGGGTTGATGGATACGCATTACTAAACATACATGGTAAGAAATTAATTATTTGAACCGATGCGGCTTAATATGCTAATACTATTTAACGGTTTTCTATTATTCACGCTATGATATTTTTAAATCATTAAAACTATGACAGACTGCAATAGCCATATATGGGACTTTAGAATGAATATTTATAAGATTTCAAATTACATAGAATATAACAAAATTCAATAATTGTAAGTGGGCTTTTATTATACCTATTACATTTTAAATAATAAATGAACTAGCGAGCTTGGATTACACCTGGATTTCATTCGAGTTACATTGACAATAGATTAATTATTAATGTATTTAATAGCGATTAAACGAAGGGTGGACAGCGCTAATAAGCGAATACATAATAAGGCAAATTAAATTTATATTATAATGAGAACTTGGGATAGCTTAGGAAAATCATATCATCACGGCTTACAGGCATCTAAAATAGATGAGGAAGGATGAACGATAGCGTGCGGACCGGATGACAAGGTTTGAGAGGACGACAAGCTTCATCAACTTGAGGATGAGGAATATAGGCTTATCTGCACTTGTGACAGATAGCATCCGAGGAGGTGGTCGGTTAAGATACCATGGTTCCGATTTGTCGAATGTTAACCCATAGCAGCGCTTACACAACCAGCACAATCTGTGGGAATTGGGGTCTCCACACTCCGCCGAGAAATGTGCTTTATGGATTCCAATAATGAGAAAAAGTATGATAAAGCAACTTTTGATTTATGAACGCCATCATCGGGACACTCGCGAAGGCTTTCAGGTTTGTCTTAACCCTGATTTATCTGGCCTAAAATAGTAATTAAGCCTAGCGTCATGAGATAATTATGTGCAAGCAATCCCAAAAAGGGGGCATACAATTTACTTAAAGAACTTATCTGACACATTACTAATAGAATATAAAAATTAAGAATCCCTTCGCTAAATGCATATTAACACGCCCGGGAAATTAATTACTTAAATTATCGTTAGGTGGTGGGCTACTTATATAATGAATCATCACTTAAAATGAGGATCTGAATTTAATTTATTTAATATGGAACTTCTATAATATTGATCAATAGCGTGAAATAATAGTAAATAATTTAGTTTAAATAGCATTGTATGGCATAATATTAATTAATAAAACATAGTTTAGGAGTACTTCTCAATCGGGCGAATTTTATAGTGTAGTAAGAAAACTTATGTTTACGGTTAAATATTCCCTAATGGCGGAGTAGCAAAAATAAAATAAGATTGATTCGCGAGATTGAGTTATTAGCATATTAAAATTAGTATCATTTGCATAATATTAAATAAAAAAATTTTGCCGCATTTAAAATAAAAATACAATAAGGGTGAAAACCTAGCATTCGAGTTTAGAAAGTAAAATACAATTTAAATATAAAAGCAAAAAGAAATCAAAAAGAAGGTCATGTTTAAGTAATTAATCGGTTTAGCATTACCGATGGAAAAATAAGCAATTACATTTTGAAATTATAAGGATTACAAAACTAGAGATATTTAAAAAGACATACACTAGGTGATTGGAATTAACATTATCGAAGGTTGAAGTTTACTTTTTATGATTAAGAAGATTATTAAGATGAAAGCATTAGAGTTCATTTTGCAGCAGGGAATTACCTTTCTTTCAGATGACTTCACGGCCGTATGCACACGTGTTGGTTCCATGTTTTACGAAATATAGTTAATTTAGCAGTATTTTGACAAAATTGGAGTTTCAGTCCGTTCCTTATGTAATATACAGTTTATTTTGGCAGTAGTTTGGACACGATGGCTTACGAGTACTTTGGCATTGGTTAGATCTTGGAAAGATCGGGGAAGCGAATCTAAATTCTACTCACTCACCATTTTACGTTTTTGGGTGACGTAACTTCCCCAGCAACAGCATTAGAAAATAACATGTAGGGCTCTTTTAGTTAGGAGATGCGGTGGTATTTATACTCATTCGTGACTGCCTTTGGGTAATCCCCGGATGTATGTTAACGGTTACAATGATACAGCAAATTTTGAAGGATGAGCGAGATCAAGTTCGAAAGAGCTGGTCGTAATCTATTTTAGGGCGAAAATAGACCTGCGGAATAAATGTTAAGTAACGTGAAATTTAAATAAACTTGTATTAGAATAAAAACAGATTCTTTCTGAATTTAGAATACGGTAAGTCTTTTGTTTAATACATTTGCAATACACTCGAACTTTCTCCCTATTAAAATAGATATGAATAAAAGTATACATAATACAACGCTCTTAATTATTAAGTTTTATCTGTTACACACACATACGCATGACCGTCTATGGCAATAGAAATATATAATTTATATGTATATTAATTTTAGACTAATGTAAAGTTCACAAAGCCATAAACAATCACGTGCAGCGGTATACCTTCACTCCCCAGTGGTTTATGATTAAATGATTGGGTTTGAACCCATGTTTGGAGGTTTTAAACATCACCAGAAAGTGAAGCCAAATGTGTACAACAGATTTGAGTGCTTCAATATCTAGTTTTTAATAATTTCTTTGGATTCAGTTTATGACTTTAACTTCCTATTTATTATCTTTTCTAGTAATATATTTAGCACAACTTCATGTTAATTTCTTAATTCTTTCAATAATGTCAGTTGATGTTATTCCCAATATTCAATTTTGTTGAGTGATCTAAAGACTTTTTATTGTTCTTCTGTTAAATGGCCGAGTCTCAGATTCATATATTGAAAAGGCTTCCTTTTTAAACCCAGAGACATGTTTCCTTTTAATATTAAGTTATTTTTATCAAAAACATTCTATCCAAATTTAATTCTACAATTAATTTCATATGTTTGCATTTATGCTTAGTCCTATATTCTTATTTTTATTTGATAATTCTTACATTTCTTGAAACTCTGAAACATTATTTGCAAGTCGGTATTTTCCAAATCTAAATGACTTAAATGATGTCAATATATTTTTATTTCTTTAGCTTTCTATTTTAAATTTCAACATATTTATTGTGAAACTTCTTTAAAAAGTTTGGTGCTATGGAATCCCTCGGTCTCTCATATACTCTTATCAATGTTAACTTTAGAGTCACAGTATAATATAATCACCATTGGCACATTTTGATAACTAGTCTTCAGAATATGATAATATCTTGGGTCTCTATCTTGAAGTTCCAAAGCTTTAATCACTGTAGAAATATTTTTTTTAATTTACAAAGCCAAAATATAATGGCAACTCTTATTCATTGATACTTCCTACAACTTGACTCCATATTTGAATGTCATTTATTGTTTTAAAACCCAATTTCAAATCCAATTCTTTTAGGTGATTTGACTCTAATTTTTAATTATCTTGGAAAAGGATCTTATTTAGATCTGCCTAAAGATTGATAATTCTAAAATTTCTAATATTTTTTTTATCATCTTTTTCAAATATTAATCATTTAGATATTTGGTATATAGTTTTGACAACAATTTTTCTATTTGTTTTACTTGGTATTTTTTAAAAGATATTAATAATAATAATAATAATTAACTTTTCCCTTCTTCATAGATTTAATTGCATATCTCACTTCTTCATTTAAATTGCTTAGTAATTTTAATATTATAATTGCAAAAGTTATATTGTTTTATTAGAAAGAAGCTAACAAGTTTTTGATATAATTAAAACCCCAAAAATGATTTAATATATTATGATTTTATTACATTTTAATTTGTTTTATTTGTTTGCATTTTTTAAAATTTTGTAATTTTTTTTTTGCGTGTATGTATTTTAAATATATATATATGCTAATATTTTTTCCTGTTATTATTATTATTCAGTAGTCGTTATAAATTAATAGAAAAAAAGTTTTGAAATTTGAAAGACTTAACTCACTGCAGGGAAAAGCTTCTTCAACAGTCTCTTATAGAGGTATAATGAAGAAGATAGAACTTATCAAAATTGTTCCTGGGTAGTGAAAGTTTGAACAATTTTCCAACCTTATAATTCTCTATAGTTAAGGATAGCTAGATATCTGTGTATGGTTAACTAGCATCTGAGAGAAAATTCCTATGACTTTTGAAAATAATTTCACTTGCCCTTAATTTGAATCCTAGGTCATCATTATAATAGATGGATGCACTATCTTTGCATCTTGAGACTTTTAAAAATAAATTTAAAAGACAGTTTTTAAGACGTCTCAGCAACAAAATCAATTGGCCCATACTAGCCAGAGATTTCTGAAATTTATAATAAATAGCTATTGAATAAAATGTATAAATTACTACTTCTGATATATAGTGTTTTCATTTTATGCTTGTTAAGTTTTCTGCCCAAAGACAAGTTGGGGTGTTTACAGTAATAAAATTATATGACAAGGCAAGTAATACTATTCCATTATGATGATCAAATGGTATTGTTGGTTGTAATTACAGCAGCGTACATATATAATATGTGTATGTGCAAAAATAAAGCTAGAAAGTTGAATGTATTAATTTTCCACATCAATGAAAATATTTTTTTTTTATATTAAACTTCAGTATTCTCATGTAAATTAACTACGGCATTTATCGTGACATAATATGACTTTAAGGTTCATCTTGATTACGCTTTATCAAAAAATGTTTCTCACTCATAGAATCTGACCTACAAAAATGGATTAACTAGCAAATGTCATAAGTTGATTGACCTTCCAGTTGGTCAATAACTTGACATATTTATTCTTTTTTAATTTATCAATATTGTTTTTATTTATTGTTGTTTAATTTAATTTTTAAAAACAAAACATTGAGTCAAGTTTAGATAATTAGAAGAATATATTTTTCATTAACTATTTTCTTTTCTGAAAAAGCGTAGGTGTATAAGTTATTAATAAATACTATAATGTAAACGCAATTGCTGTCTTGAATATCCCATCTGTTTTTAGTCATTTCCCCCCATACTCTATTATTTTGATCACATGATATAGATCAAAGGTTATAGGTTAAAGTGTTTTAAAAACAAAACAAAATAGCAACAAAATATCTTTAATGAATATTAATTAACGCAAGAAGTTATTAATAAATATTTCAAACAAATATTGGTAGCTAAAAAAGTTATTATTTGAAATTAACTAAACTTAAAACCTGTAATAAATTCCAAATTGTGTATAAATAAAGATGAATTAAATCCAAAATAGTGTCAATCCATCTCTGTAAGGCAACTAGGAATTAGCTGACTCAGAAATCATTCCTGAAGGCAGGGGCTGCGAAGAGAATATCAGAATTTTAATTATTAAATTTCAAATGTAAAAGGATTAAATTATTGTTCTCCATTAGATTTATTTTTTAAGTACTCTGAATTTATAATTATATACTGAACATCGCGAACACGTGCACAGTTGTTTTCACAATGTAGGTTTGTTGACTGAAAAGTTATTTAAGGAAAAAAAAGGCATTATTTATTCTAATAATAAAAAAATATTTTATAGTTGTTTATTATTATATTTTTTTTAAATATTATTATATGCTAAATGATCTGTTAAAAAACAGGTTTCTATCTTCAAAGAGTCTCTTGCAACGAAAACTGTACGACGAGTGCTTGATCATTGTGGATATAACTCGTATGGCATTTCGCATTCAAGTCTATTAGAAAGTAATGATTTCAGCGAGATACATTACTATTCAAGTAATATAGGCTTAATAATTCTTAATTGAAATATAAATTGAATTTTCTTGAAGGCAGGGTGAATGGGTGTGTGAATGATTTTTTTAAAAAATAAATATTTACAATCATGACCTTATAGCTATATTTACAGAAGGCTGTGAAGTTTTTAGCTAAGGCAACAATTGGTGGTAGAAGATGGAGGATATTGAGACTTCTCTGATTATAGATCCAGACTGTCATTTAATGATTACCCTTTATTTAGGTCCTTGCAATACTTTCAAGTGAAGGAAGATTTAAACCACTAAATATCACATGATCACCATTCTTGATGCTTACATAAGCTGTTTATGCAGAAGCAAAACTATCCATACAGCAGCACCACTCAGAGCAAACCAGAGTAATCAATGGATGCAATAAGGTTTGTGCATAAAATCTATCTAGTGCTGGAAGGCTGCATTAAATCCTAAGATCTAGGTACAGTACTCTCAGATCCAAGGCTCCTCATTGATGAAAATCACAAACTAGAAACTAATCTGGGGATACTCATTGAATAGGCACTAGATAAGGATTTTATGTACAAACCTTACTGCATCCATTGATTCAGAGTGCATTGAGTGATGCTACTATATGGAGAGTTTTGCTTGAAGGAAGATTTTATGAATTAGAACAACTATCAATATTAGATTGATTGCCTTCATGAAGTTAGAAAATAAATGAAGAGATAAATTGATTTAAAAAGTGTATGTATTTTATTACAAAGACACAAGTTTTTAATTGGAAGTGCAAGTAGAGTGGAATTCATTATAAATGAATTACTAATACACTAAAATTAATTGTGTTACAGTGAAACTTTTAAGTTTATTAATTAGTAGACTTTTTTTTATCTATTCTATCTATTTATCTATTCTACTAGTTAATAAACTTAAAAGTTTCACCGTAACACAATTAATTTTAGCGTATTAGTAATTACAAAGTAAGGGTGAAATAAAAATTGTTATTACAGTATAAATGAATTGTGGAAGAACAATATTGTGGAGATATATCAGACAGAATTATTCAAATTAATAGATCTGAATGCAGATAATTCAGATTTATGTCCCAATAAAGTTCTCATTAATAGAGGACTGTTATATGAATGTACAAAATGTTTTTGATGAAAACCAAACATTTTAAAATTGTCATGGAAGATTTCGATGCTCGAATTGACTGGAAGATAAAAATGCTGTGAATAAATTATATTATGGGGATAGAAATGAGAGAAGACACAGATTTGTGGAATTTCATGGGGGACAGGACTGTATAATATGAATTTTGTGAGAAAAATACTAAATGGAAATTGATATGAAAGCATTCAAATAAAGATACAAAATTGGATTATATTTTGACTAACAGAAAATAAAGGTGTTTGTGAGGATCAGCCATATATCCAGCTTGTATTGAAGGACAGGGATTTGATCTATGGCAAGTGCGCTTGATCATATAATCATGTTAAATATTATAATATGTAATGGAAAAATTATTGTTTTAAAATTAAAATAAACTTAGGATAATTTACAAGTAAATACAATCATTTTATATTTGTTTTACAGCATGCATGTGAACTAAAAGTTAAAAGGATAATGAAGAAATGTTTTATTAAAGCAATGATTATTATTAAATTATAAAAATAATCAAATTATAAAAAAAAAAAAAATGTCATAAATTTTTATATAGTGTGTAATGTAAGCATGTTTAGGGTAAAAGATTATTATATCTTTTTTTTTTCATGTGTCATAGCATCGGCCAGAACACGAACCCGTTAACCTGGGACAACTGCATGTAAGACAGCTGTGCTGGCCTCTCGACCACCAACGCTTGTCAGATCATTATATCTTGACTGACAGTTATGATATTTTGTAACTTTTGTTATTTATTTAAATAGTGTGTTAACTTCTTTATATAGCCAGTATATGAATTCCATGTCAATTTCACTGGGTATAGCTTATGTTCTATGTGATTTGTCCAGGTATTGCAGATACTGGTTGTGTTGTGATCATTATTGTAGCTTATTAAAGAAAATATTTTGAATTCTATTAGAATATATAAATAATGAATATGTGCTCATATATTTATTGATGTTTAATGTGAAGTGTCATCCAAATCAGTTAAAATAAATTTAAACATATATAGGCTGACCATTACAATATATATAATATAACATGGAAATTTTTTATTTTGTGTGTGTGTATATATAATAACAACATGTATTTAATACCTTATAGTGTTTGATATCATATTGTTATAAATATGAAGGCATTTAAAGATATATAGAAAGTCACTGTTTAACTAAAATACATTTTATATGTCAAATTGTAAATTATGACAATATGAGTACAGGACCAGTTTCATGCTCCTCTTCATCAGCTGTGCCAGACCCTAAACATTACTAATCACAAATTAAAATAGGTTTGAACCTTATTTATATTAATCATATCTTTACATATTCATGAAAGATAAAATATATTCAAATGTAATGCTATTTAATTAACAACAAAAAACAATTATATTTTGGATGGCAGAAATGATAATTTAATTTTTTTTATAAATTTTACTATTAATATATATAGATATAAACAATAATAATACTATATATACACACATTTTTTTTTTGTTTGTTTCAGCATGAATTGAGTCTGCAGGGAGATGGATTTACATTACAGATGTGGAAGCTGTATCATCTATTAGAAGATTTTGCCTCACATGCGTATAGGAACAATCAGGTGGAATGGTCTGCTTTACAGGCAGAATTAGTACCAGATGCTATGGATCAAGTTAAAAAGGTTAAATTTAACACAACTGACAGCAATTTTGGTGAACATTTGACACAAGGAAATCTGTCAAAATGTATGGACATTTGTACTGCTTTCCAATGCAATAAAGACAGAGAATACTGTGGCCAGCCATGTGATTGCAATGATATTTGTAAAATTCAAAATGAGCTTATACATAGAAATTCAATAGAAAGTAAAATGGCATTGTTTTGCAACAAAAATTCATTAACAGAAGTAGATTTAAATAATAAGGATTATGCATTGTATGCGGGAAGTACATCTGCTGACAGTGGATATAAAAGCTGCGAATCAACTGCTTCTGAAATGAGTAGCATTAGTTATTATGATAGCAAATTACAGTTTGATGATATTGAATGTAATAGTTTTAAAAACTCTGGTTTGAAACAGACTTCTCCAAAAATACGAATGGGAACCAAAGCTGTTATTTGGCAAACTAAAAAACCCACAATTTCCCAAACTCTACCAAAATTCCCACCATGTAAGAAAACAGAAACAAGATTTTATGATACAAATTTAGATCACTTAATGTATCTTAGAGCATCAAATATGAATATGATGAAAGAAAAAAAGAAAAGTGTTTTTCCAGTAGTAACTGAAAATTCATTTTGTCCTAATATAAAACCTACCTCAGATTTTGAAACCGATTCTATTACTTCCATAGAATTAACTTTTGAGTCTGAAGGGGTTAGGACTAATAGTGAAACACCCTTATTAGAAAAAGAAATTGATGAACTACTTTATGGTAAAGCTGAATATTATGATTTAGAAAGTGTAGAAAATTTTCCTTGTAGTTATGTAACAATGATAGAAGAAAAATACAAAAAAGGAAGAAGAAATAAGGAATGTTCTAAAAATAAAATTAAAAGAATGTCACCAGTTTTAGCAGAGAATGTACTACCACCTATGTCTAGCACAACTAACTTTGATAATGAAAAATCTGTTCATATAGTTAAACATGATAGTAAACTTTCAGAAGTGGCACGCTGTATGTTGGAAATAATACAGGATCTTAGTCAACAGCGAATGCCTGATGCACATGTAGCATGCACCAATGTTTCAACTAATGAAATAAAACACAAGCCTGTTTCTATGTCAGATCCATTTACACTGCCAGAGTCCGAATATCATATTTATGAAGAAATACCCAACGATCATACTTCTAAAACCATGGACAACTTGGTTTCACAGGCGCCACCTCCTTTGCCTAAACGTCAGCCAGGGATGTTTCACAATGCATTTGGTTTATCTAATAGTGTTGAAAATACATTGCATAAACCAAAACAGAGAAATAATCTTTATTCTCTTTTTAATGATCGTGGGACAAGGAGATGTCTGTCTGCTTCATTAGCAGAAGAGTGGAAAGAACACCAGCATGAACAAATGTTTGATGATGAATATGGATTTAGGAGAGACAAAGTCTAAAAAAATATGGTGTTATTTAAAAAATGTGCAATTATTTTAAAATAAACAATATACTTATTTTTGGATTAACTGATATAATTAGATCATTTCTCCCTTTAAAAAATATATGTATTATGTTATGGTTTATATTTATTCTAAATTAATGTGTTTTAATTTATTATTACCACAGAATTGTATGTTTGTAATTCTTTATTTTCAGGGTCAGATTTTAATCCAGGTAATTAATTTAGCAAATTGACTCAAAACTACAAAGCACTACAGTTTTCAAAATATTAGCATGAATAATGAGTGAAGTAGGTTAATAGAATGGACACCATTGGAAACTTGCTGCAGAAAAGGGTAGTTAATAGGAACCTGTCAGGGACAGTGTATTATCATGTCGATGAGAGACAAATCCAATGTAAAACACTTCTAGCATATTGGCCTTATTCTGGAAGAAGCACCACTTTTTACACTAAATCCATACAGTGGCAGTATTTAACTTATTCTTTGTGGCAAACCCGAGAGCTAAAGATTTTTGAACTGAGTCTATCACTTCCGGCTCTTGAACATCATATAATTTTCTGAACAACTAATTATTACATTATGTTTTATAAATATATTTATGATTGATATTGATGAAAATGGTCTGAAAATTTCAAATGCCTTAAAGTTTTAAATTCAAACTTTTTTACATATATATTTTAGGTTAATTATTATATTTTAATGGCTTCTATTATAAACTAACTCAGGAATATGATCTTATGGCCAAAAAAAAAAAAAAAGAAAAGATGACAAATACTAAAACAAATCATGAACACCCAAGCATACAATTTAGGGGGAGGAGTTACCATTGACAAATGTAAATTGTGTGTAAGCGACAGAAATCGTATGATACTTTATTAAGAATTGGCTTATTTATGATTGTATGGGTTGTTTAAAGTAATGATAGACTCACGATTATCTTACACACCTAATAATGTTTTTAACATTAAAAATTTGACAGAATGAATATATCAACTTTTGATAGGTCTTTTTTTCTCTTTAAAAAAATGTCATGAAAGCTGGAATTTTTAATCTAATTTGAAAATTATAATTTTCAAATAATTATTTGGCATCAGAATTAAAAAAAAAAACTTCATAAAAAAGTAAACTAAAAATTTATGGATATATTATTATTATTGTATCAGGATGAAAAAATTCCTTTTCCACAAATGTAAGTTTTTCCCTAATTATCCAGAAACATTCGTATTTCTTTCTTGTTACTGAAAAGTTATTCCATCTTATTGTCTATGTGCTTAGTTTGTCTTGATTTAAATTCATTTTGTCATAACTTTTGATATTGTCAGCATTTATGTTTTGCATATTTTTATGCCACTCACAATTATGTCACATTTTTGAATTCAAATATGTCTATCAACTACATAATGAGATATATTGATTAAAGGCTTTCTTTTTAAATGTAATGACATACTTTCTATAGTTTAAAGCTGTGCCTCAATTTTAATCAGTGGCATTTTACTTCAGAGTAAAAGCCTCACTAACACTCCGCACATTGTTACACACCATTTCCCAGTGATCCAGAAATTTTTATTTCATTCTCCAATCTCAAAGTAGATATTTTCTGCGATTTCTTACAATTGGTTCAATAATTATTCTTGTTCAGTATTATGACCACATGTCAGAGATCCATTTCTTTTCCCATCTTCCATGTTATTCTGAACTTAATTCTTTTTTTGCTACTGTCTCTTGTAATATCTGCTGCATTTTAGAATTGAGAATCATGACTATAAGTCGGATAGAATGGCTGTTTTTGGATCCACTTATAAAAAAAATCTTTACTTTTTAAGCTTAAGGTAATGTATCCTCTAAATGTAATATTAAATTTCATAATTGCACTTCAAGCTATTTTAATTATTGTCTTTATTTGCTTTACCCACTGCTTCACTTTTCTGCAGACAATTAAAAACTAACTTTTATTAAAATTTATTTTCATTCTTTTATTCATACCAATTTGCAATTGTCATTGTGAATCATTAACAGCCATATTGCAAAAATAACATCATGATAACTGGCATATTCCAAATTTTAAATCTTTAAAAATTTCTAAAATTGTTGAAAATAATTGTGAAGTTGCTTTATCAGCTTGTACCTCTTTCTCTTTTGAACTTTATTAATGAATTGATATTTTTGTATGTATTTTTAACTTTCATCACTCCTTTCTATAGTTTGATTTTTTCACAATTGATATGTTTGTAGAAAGTGAAGTGCAAATTTTAATTTTTTCCTTGTGCAGATTTAAGCTTTCATATTCTTGCTATCTAAAATCTCATACTACATATGCTTAAGTTACAACATAGCCTTCTCAGATGTAGTAAGATCTTTGTATCTATCAACCTTATCAAAATAAAGTTCAGAGTTTTTTATTTTAAATACATGCAGTGAGCTATATTTTATTTTTAAAAGTGTGAATATTTTATTGCAAGGTTATATTTTTTGCTTTTGTTCAAACTTATAAAACATTAAATACCCATGTGGTTATTACTTTTAATTCTGATTCCTGAATTGTCAATGAATATGTGACTTTTAACATAAGCCAATAGTATGATGTGCAATTAATTTATATAAAAGGCTGTGACTGCTATTTTAATATGCTTGAAAGGTATTTCAACTTAATGAGGGTTGATTATAACTTCAAAAACATATGAAACACGAAGGATCTGTATTTATTTTATAACAATTAGTTAAAATTTTAAATCAACACTAGAGAACTAAAATTTACTGCTCATTTTTTTTACAAATATTCCATTGTCATTAATAATAATATTTTATTTGTACTTTTCCAAATGCATTCAGTTGTTAGTGATAACATAAAGGATTTAAGTGATAGTGTCTCCTCTTCAAGTATTGCTGGTCTTAGCAAACTAGTTTGGAAATTGAACCGGTGACTTTTAGATTTGTAAACACTGAATTTAAAGTGACATTCTATCAACTTGTCCTAATTAGTCAGTGACACTTTAAATTCATTATTTATGAATCTAAAGTTAATGGCTTCAATTTTCATGCTATACCGTCTGTGTAATACTTGAAGCAGAGAAAATAATACTACTTCAAATGTTAATTTTGATGCTGTACTAACTATCAGTTATTACTAATAAATGAATGTATTTGGAAAATATAAATGAAGTCTGAATTTTTGTAAAAACATTTAACAATTATTATTATTTTTATATATATCGAAATGACAGCATTTCATAATTTATAAAATCTGAACAAACGAGAAGCTTCATTTTCATTACAACTTTGAATTATTTAATTTACTAATTGTACGTAATTATCCCTTAATTACAAATTTCTGTAGGCAATACAAATCCAATAAACATTGCATTAGTTTTACTGAAATTTATTTTCAAATACGCCAATTTTAATTCATAAATTCTTCATTGCAATTCATGAATTTTAACAAAACAATGATGCGGGATCGAAAATAACTGGCAATAACACTTTTATAAAAATAAAATAGAAAAGGTAATTATATGACAATGTTAAGAGTACATTTCAATTAGGAAAACTACAATTTATTGATGAAAATGAAATTTCAGGGGTATTTTTGATTAAGTTATTTGGAAAAGAGATTTGATGGGGTAATTAAAAACACATCGAGAAATGTAAAAGATCGGAAATAAACTTTTTTTGAGACCTGTTTTTCAATCTTAGTTTTTAAAAAATCTTTTCACAAGTGATATTAAAACTATTTAAGGCATGATTGTCCAAGCTTATTTACAATAATCGTAGCTTCTGTAAAAATATATTAACAAATTAGTGTGTGTATATATATTCTGTATAAAACCACGTATTTACATTATATATTTTTTGTTTTTTCAAAATATTTATTTCATTTTTTTAACCCATTCTATTAAATTCAAGCCTTGGATCTTAATCTAAAGTAGAACCTCATACCTTCTTAGGTATATCTTGGTGAAAGCTGCATCATATTATAATTATGATTTTATGCTAAGCACATTGACTTAGTCATCTCTAACAATTTACATCTTTATCCTTCAGTTAAGGATACTGGATATCCATTTACACTTGCCTTTGTTATCTTGAATCTGTTACCTGAAAAAAAAAATCCTAAGCTATCTGAAAAAATTTCTTGGCTGCATCTTGATTTGAACTACTTTTGGATATGGGAGGCAAACACATTTCTCTATATCCTCACATATGACATGGTAAATATACATCTTTTTAATACATTGACCTGTCTCTAAACTTTTATTTTATTTATGTTATTATAAATAGCTTACAACTTCAGTATTGTTTTTTTTTTTGTCAAATATTGTATATCTAATAAAGGTTTGATATGGTACAATTTTATATAAAGAATATTCAAATGTATTTTCTAATTAATTAATTTGCACATCCAAATACCTGATTTAATAAGTCAACATGCATCCTTTCCAGTTAATTTGATTCAAAAATTATTCTAGCAGTCTTTTCTTGTTGCTTATAGCCTATCAAAGATCTTACTGCTTGTCATACGAAATGCTAACAATCCTATTTTCTTATGATGTTATTCATTACAATCTTAAGAATTTTGTATGTAAGCTCTATCTGAAGATAGATAAGAAAAGCTATATCATTCGATCATTCATTGTTTGCCATCTTTTTAATGCAATTTATTCTATCTTAAAGTTAATCACAAATTTTAATGATCCCTTTATAATCTAAAATGTAGCAACTTCTTGCTTGGTTTGCTACTCTATTGTCTCCAATTGACTACAGGTATAGCTTAATGTATATGATTTTGTTTTCTATATACTTTCCTGGCAAGCAATTTTGTCTTCATTTGAATCAAATGTAATAAATATGGTATGAAGGTGAAATGATTGCCCAGAAACATTCATGACAATCTAATTTTATTTGCATTATTATCTTATATAAGTGATACAAAGTCATATTAGTATTTCAAAGAAAAAAAATTACATTAGGAAATTAAATCACCTTGATGTGCTGACTCAGTAACTTGAAATTAATTTGTTGTTCTTTGTAAATTTGATATTTATACAGTATAAACATGCATGTATTTTTTTGACAATTATGCATGACATAATCTAATGCACATATAAATATCCTGTAATAAGTTAGCGCAAAGTTCTTGAAGACATTTAAAAAAATTTATCCAAAAAATAAGTTATGAGCAGTAAGTGTATAGATTTTATTAGGTTCTCCAAGCGATAGTGTCGGTCCTATTTCAAGCATAAATCTTTTGTTGTTCTAAGCATATATCTAATAACATTCGTTTTTAAATGTGTTTGGATTGCCTACCTTTCCCCTCCCTAGAATGTTAACCAGTTTCCAAAACTTTTTATAACAAGAAAAATGGAAGATTAAAAAAAAAAAATTGCTATAGGAATTTCTTAAACAATACTTTAGGGCAGTTGTCAAAGTCCAACTTCAAAAGCAAAAACTTTTGAATAGTTCATTTCTAGTGTTCAAATTTTAAATTATCTGAATGATAAAATACTGGATAGTTTTGTATACTGGTAGAATTATGAACTTAGAAGTTTGATCCTTAGTTGACTAATGTAAATAAAATTAAACTAATTGAATGTAACTGTTAAAAGCTCAATCTGCTGTTAGGATGCTCAAACATCATGCGATATCCCAAGCACAGTACCATATGATTATTACCAAATTCATTTTTAAAAAAATGAGCTACGCAGAGAAACTTTATTGGACAGAATATCCAATAGCTTTGCTGGAATCCCATTTTCATAGTGAATGCCATTTTGTTTTGAACATTCACAGCTAATATTTTTTCTGTCTCAGTAGCACAATCTTTTAGAGTCCTGAATCAAAATCAAACATTTTAGAGTGGCCAATACACACTTTGTATGCATTTATTATTATTTTTTAAATTTAGGTTTTTGGCCCATTTGTAAATGATGTGATTATCAAGTTGTATTAAGTTTGTGTGATACAATAAATTAAGAAATGATCTAATTATAATTCCAGTGCATTTGAAGTGTTACCATTATATTTTATAATTAAAAAGTTATTCTATAATTTAATATATTTATTTTTAAATATTAAGGCAATTTAATACACATTTAATCTTCCCCCTCTACCCCATACATTTTTATTTAAAAAGTATATATATTTATCCAAGCATAATAAAATTTGTAATTAATTCGTTTATTTATTTTGTAATTAAAACTATTTTTTTTTTTTTTTTACTGTGACAGTTTTAATAAGTAATACTGTATGAAATAATTGTTAAATGTTTTATTTTCAAATGTAATTTTTAATTAGTTTTAGATGCCAAACATTAACATTTTTATTTTTTAAAATTGTGATTTTTTTTCTTTTTTAATACAGTTTTATGGTTTGATAATCAATAAGAGAATAAATGTAAATGAAAAAAGAAATATTTGTTAATTTTATTCAGTTTGTTGCTAATAAAAATATAAGGTGTTTGATTCTATATACAATTTGTGTAAGTTGATAATTAGCAAATCTCTCCTACTCCAGTTCACCACTTAAAGTAAACTTAAATAATCAATAGATGTCAGATGGTAGTGTTTAATAAATGCCTTAACACTGTCTTATCTTTGTCTACAGATTAGTTTCTAGCTTATGACTTTCATCAGTGAGGCATTTTGGATGAATCTAATATATCTGTTGATTTTATAACTAATACATCTTTATTTGCTGCTTTTTTACTATCAGGCTATTTGCTTGAAATTCCAAATTATCTTAAATGTTTCCAATCTTTAATTATATCCCTAGACCAGTTTCTGGCTTATGGTTTTCATCAGAAAAGTTTTGGATCCCAATAAATTTTTATTAAGAGATATTTATGACAGTAATTAACTATTGTAGCTGCTTACATAAATCAACAGAAATGGAATAGGAAAAAAATAATTTATTTAAAATTAATGAGCTGACAAAGATGCTGTGATCTTTTATTGGCATTATAACAATTCTGGCTTAAGTAATATAGATATCTATATAATATATAGATACAGAATTGGTATCAGAGCTATATACCTAAGCAATTTGGCTTAGATTCAAAACATGTTTTTGAATTTCAGGGTTATTGATCAACAACAACAACAAAAAAGAATAAATGATAGCTGCTGGAGGAAAGGTGCATTAGACCCAAAAATTCCAGGTGAACTAGATTCAAGCTTGTGGATATATATAGGACAGAATTGGATAAGGTTTTATTAAGTGCTACTATTTGGCACCTATTGATTATCCAAATTTTACATAAGGTGGCAGAACTGGAAAAGTTGATTGGCTATTTAAAAGTAATGTATAGGTAGAGAGATCTTGTGATGTGTTGTTGCTGTCAAAAATTATAGTTATATATGATAAATATTTTACTAGTAAACAATCACATTATTTTTAAAATAATATACATTAATGTCCAGTGAATGAATGGTGACTTTGGGCTAAAGGTTTTAAGATTGAAATTCAATTTTGTCATTTTCAATGTTTGAATGTCATGCCTTTTTGAGCAATGAATTTCAGCAAAAGAATAGTTTTTTTTTATATAAAGTATCAAACATTTAACCACTCTTATAGTGATGGAAGCTATGAAGTTCAAAAGAAAAAAAAAACCATCTTAGATGATACTGTACATAGTTTACAAATTTTATTTGAAGATTATCTTTTAAAATTAATTCACTAATAATTATTAATAGTGTTTATAACTAAAGTATTATTCTTTCTCTCTTTGATTCTATTTTCTGTCACTTAGTTTAGTACAGAAACATATTATCATGTGATTGTGCAGTCACATTTCCATTCCTTTAATTATATTTGCAGAAATTTTACTTCAATTTCTTTTTCTCCTTTGATTTTTTAATTTTCTTTTGAATGGTCACTCATTTGCTCATGGCTGCTAATAATGACATTAAGATTATATATATATATTATTATAGAAATTGTCAACAAATATTTTTAGATAAACATTTTTGTAATAATGTCTAAAATACTTCACAGTAATTAGTAAATTATTTACAACTATGTAAACCTACTTCAACAATTAAGATTCATTTTGAAAAATTGAAGCAAGAGCCTTGTCCCATTTTGACAATGTATATATACATAAATATTTAAAAGTTTAGACAAATATGAGAATAAATTAAAGTCTTAAATTTTTATTATCTAATCAAAAGTAATTATGTATATAGTGCAATGTATACTTTAGTATAAGAAATAAGTTGTGAATCTGATCACAAATTCTTCATATTTAAGAAGTGTCTTTATTTTTTAAAGGAATTTTTATAAGACAATTCTCTATGATTTGATATTTGAAGAATACCTACAATGCACTGGATTAGATTCTAATCAGTGCTGTTGCATTTTTTATAGGTATACTTACTATAAAAGATACCCATTTCAGTATGATACTTATCAATTACTCCTAGCTCTTGCAATTTCAAAGCTAATGAGTTGTTTTTCCTTTGCATTTTACACATATTGGTACATCTTTTTAATGGGCAAGATAGTAAAAAAAAATTAAAATTATGTATTTTTTAAATAATACTGTATTTTGATAGTGAAAAGTAATTTAAATTATTTAATGTACTACAGATTTATTAAAGAATAGTTTAACCTCAACAATTTCATGAATGAAGCATGCAGAATAAAATAAAATATTACTAATGATCTATAGGCATATGCATAGAAGTTTTGTATATGCATATAACAGCAAATCAGCTCCTGTGTAGGTATTGTTAAATAAAGATATTCTATATTATGTAAATTAATAATTTTCACACGTGTTTTTAAATATACTGTGCTAGTCATAAGAACAAAATTTTAAAATATAGAGCTTATTTTTATGAGAGATTGGAGCTGAATTTTTTTCCAAACACTACAAATTTATATGGTGATGACAAACTCTAAGCATATAAGATATCCAGAGTACCGATAATGATTTCATTATAATAAAATAATAAACAGCCGCTCAAAAATGAGTGTGGTCTTTCACCCCCTCCCCCCAAGGGAAGAGAAAGAAATTTTGTGATAGCTATATAACCCTATCAGTGAAACATAAATATGCTGATATATAGAATATGCTGGTCCATTTTTCTGTTTTCTTGATATTTTATGATGTTGTCTTTTAGTTTCCTCACAGGAAACTTTTCTTTCTCAAATAATTCAACACCATATCCCTGATGTATTCTCTGCTATGTAGTCACAATGGAAACAATTTACATTATACTTCGTTAAAATATCTAATGTACACAACATCTATCTATGTAATCAATATTCTCTTCCTTTGTTCACTCATTTTACTTGTCCAATCCAATGATGGTGTGATTTTATAATAGTGGACTCAATAATATCAAGTCCAGCAAACTGAAGAACATTGATTGATTTTATGATCTTGCCATTGCATTTTTAAATTTTTATGGAGCATCTTTAAATGAAACTTTTCTAATATCTTTATAGTGTGTTTATAGGGTGTACAAGTTTCACATCTATATAATAAAATTAGATAAAATAACATCTTTATATAAAGCTAACTTCGTATATGTGATTCCATTACATTAAGGAGGCAAAACAAAAAAAAGTTAAAAAATAATCTATAAAGTTACTCAGAATGTTAAAGTAGACATTAATATCTGTTTAGCTATCACAGCAAAAAATAATATTTATTAATAAGAGTTGACATTTTACAAGTCTCATTTCAAATCAGTAATTACTAATAAAAATATATACATCACAACTAGTTTATCTAAAATCTTATAGGATTTAGAAAATAACATATCGTAATCCTGTATCCATGAAACGTAGTTTCAAATCTGCAGATAATGATATCCATGAATAGTCGTGTACTCTATAATATATATATACTACAGATGTTTTTAACATTGATTATATTCCAACTTATGATACAATTTGAAAATTACATACATTAAAACATCAACAGTTAGAATAATGTGTATGTTTGTAACATGTACATACAGTGCATACACATATATGACAGTTTAAACATCAACAAAAATAATTAAAATTATAAAAAAGACAAATAATATATGAGATAATATATTTTTATATGTGTTCAGCTGATAACTATCATTAAAAATAAATATTTTCCATTCTTGTAACAAAAATTGATGATGAAATGCAAAAAATACAAGGCCTGACATTAAATTTGTAAATTTCAACAATGCTTGCCTGATCATTTTCTTATGGTATGACACACAGTGAACTAGAAAACTTGGATCTCGAGATTAAAACTTAATGAAGGCAGTTTGAAAAGTGCTTCAATTTGAAGTTCAATAGTCTCTTACTTGCAATAAATAGCTTAATCACACTCTTTTTAGTCTACATATAGATTTAATATGTTCTATGTTAATATTCCTTTTGTTCATATTCTTCAATTCTCAAATTCACTGCTTTTCACACTTCTTCAAATCAGTATCAGCAGTAGCCATTTGTAAATGAATACGGCCATTCCAACTCCAAGTAAAAAAAAAGATGATTTTTGCACGGTTGTACAACTATCTGTCAATCACAAATACACCTACATATACAATATGCTGGTTCATTTTTCTGTTTATTTGATATTTTGCAATGTTGCCTTACTGCAGAAAACTTTTATTTCTAAAATACTGCAACTGTAGCTCTCCAATACATTCTATTCTCTGCCATTTCTTTCCAATGAAAACTATCAACATTGCATTTCTTGGAATATCTGAGAAAATCCTTACTCAAGTTCACCATAACAAAAACCTTTTTATGAAGTCTCATGTTGTTCACTTATTTCATGTCTAATCCAAGCAAGATGTGATTTTACAATAATAGATTATGGTATCACATCTAGAAAGGTGAAGCACAAATTGATTGAGTTTATGATCTTTCCAGGGTATTTTATGGATCATCATTGAATGAAACTTTTCTAATGGCTTTCTGTTGTGTTGATAAGGTATCCAAATCCCATTTCTATAGTACCAAATTTTTCTGTGATAACATATCTTTTATCTAATTAAAAGCAGTGATAGACATAAGAATCTGTATTGCACTTTAAATCTACCTTTCTATTATTTATAAGTCTACTAATATTTAAATTAGTTTACATTCTAAAAATTGATAACTATTCAAGCTAAAAGTTGTGAGGATTTTTTTTTTTCATTACTAGCTGATAAAAAACTTAATGTTTTTTAAATATTAATTATTAAACCAAAATCTTTAAATGTTACATTGAAAACATTAAATACATTCTGTAAGTCTTTTTTTGAACTGGAAAAAGTAGCACAATCATCAGCACATTGTAAATCCAAAAGCTAAGAAAATTAGATTCTTGTTTTTACTTTTAATCAATTCAATAATTCCATCATGAAATCTATATTACATATTGAATTTCCGACTCTTTAAGCTGTCTAAATCCCCCCCCTCCCCCCAAAAAAAACAGTCATAAAAAAAACAAAAAAACGATATACATCCTTGTTTCCATTTCAAGTGCCATGGATTTTCCATCCATAGCACTTCATTCCATCATGTAAAACTGGAATAAATTTGGTGATAATCAATCAGTGTTGTAGATCAGTTTGAGTAATTGAGTCATATGCTTTGACCAAATCTAAAATAATATAAATCACACTTTTGTTCATTTTTTTTGTATTTGTCTAGCAACAAAAAAACTATCAATATTGTTTCTTCATTCTCTAAAACCACATTGAGCCTCTGATAACCCACTTACCCATGCCTGGAAACAATCTATTCGATAAAGTTCTTTAATGTATCTTTGTTGTAGGAGATAATCATATTTCATTATACTTACTATAATCTTGTCTTTTTCTTTTATTTTTAAACATTCAAACAAAGCATCCTTAATATCAGGCACACAAGTTTTTGAATCCATACATTTGTAAAAAATGTCAGTATTTTTGTAACATATTACCAACTTCTCCAAGTATCTCATCAGGCTCTGGACCTGTCTTGACCTCACTATATTGATATTTTTGTCAAAATTTAAATAAAATGGATGTCTCACTAAAAGTAATCTCAAATCTTGTATTAGTATTGAAAAAATGACCAAAACATTCCTTCCACCTGTTCAAAATATATAAGAGAGTGTCATTGCTGAATTTAATAGGATTGCGATACCATTTTTCAGATTCATATAATGCTTTCATTGCATTAAAAAAAGCTAGAGTGACTATAATCAATGAAAGTCTTTATCTCTTCTGAAATATGAACTCTCTAAACATTTTTAAGTTTTCTTGTTAATTGTTAAACTTCTGGTTTTGAATGTTATATTTAGTAAAGTTCCACAGTTAATGTATTATTTTTTCAAGCAGAAAATACACTTCCTTTAATCAAATCACTAATAGTAAGATCATTGTCAGAAAGTCAGTTATGATTCTTCTTTTTTAACCCAAGAGTTTATTTATTTGTATCCATAATACACTTCTTAAAAGAATCCCATGAACACGACAATCCTAAAAAACCAAATCAGTAATTTTCTTTAATAGCTGTTAAAATTTATCATGAATAGTAGATACTTCTTCTGAAGACCAAACATCAATTTCTTGCAAATATGATTGAAATAAGTGTACTATCATTTTAATCTTGGAGTATAGTAATCTGAGATCTATCCAACAATCTGTGCTTGTAAGTGCTCACATAATATGAACTCTTGTATTCTGACTCCTCATAATCTATTAATTGTCACTGTTTTAATTGTGGCTGCATCCATGTTCCTTTATAGTGATTATCTAAACAAAGTATATGTGATAGTCAATCCATTAAGTTATACACAAATTCAGTAATAGCAGACCACTTGAAATTACAGCTTATTTTCAAAAATATTTTGATCTTTTAAAGGTATTACTGTAATAATGCTATTTATTAGGGAATAAAAACTTTCTTTTTCTGAATCTAATGGAACATTATGCATTAATAAAATGAGCACTAATGCCAACTTTTAAAATCATTAGTCTTTCATCAATACGAGGAATTCCATGAATAGAATATATTTAGTTTTTACAGAATATCCAACATCATGCATTCTCTTTTCACTGTTGATCTATGCTTCCCCCAAAAATTGTAGCTATCCCTAATCTATGTTTTATTAAATTTCCTCTGGAAGACAAGTTTCTCTAAAAGCATCTAAATTAATCTTAAATTTTGTCAGCTGCTTAGTGATAATGCTGTTTCCATAATTTATATTAAGTAAAATTCATATATTTATGTGTCTATATTTAGAAAAAAATATAATATTTACCCTCTAGTTCTACATTGCCTTCTGCTCTACCACTATTATATGATATTATTTCTATCACATTAATGTGTAATCTGCCAGGCATGATAATATAGCCAGATTGTGTGAGACTGCCTAAGCATATAATATTTGACTAACTAAAATTCTCATTTTAAATCCAGATCCAACTTGATTCATTAGTGATTGTACTACCACGACCAAAAAATCATAACTAAAGACTGCCAGCTTGCTAAATCTGTCCATCATAGTTTTAATTCTTGAGAATTAGAACTAAAAAAAAAAAAGGGAATTTGGAAGTCAGGAATGCCGCAAACACACACACATACAATAATCACAATGGTTGCTAATCATGTAAATATTAAATATTATAAATAAATAAACAAACATGTAAATATAATAAATGCAAATTTATTCAAATATATTAATTTCTTTGGCATTATAAACAAATACAGTTCGTTGATAGAATATAATGTAACTTTCAAAATTATAAAATCATTTGATAAAATCATGTAAATCAAATTATCTTATAATAGTCTGTTTCTTTTTTATAACAGCAGTATGCAAAATTAACAACATTAATTGCTATATCAATTTTCCCATTACATAGAGAATTCAGAAAATAGTTTTTTGCACTCATATTTAATATATCTCAGATGATAATCTGCATCATCTATATTAGCTCTTGGCAAGAATGGATGTGATGACTTCAATATTCTGTCTGTGATTATCAATACTTCCAAGTTTTTTCTTAGTGTATAAAGTCAAAATAATTATCTTTAAAGAAAAGAATTTACATTAAAAGGCAAGGGAGAAGAAGCAGTAAAAAAGAAATTCAGGGCATCGATTTTCTTGTCTAGTGTGACTGTTTTTCAAAAAAATTGTCCAATCCTTTTGACCACCATCACTGCATGTTAACCTTTTCATCATCTTGAACCCTTCTTGACATTTGATTTACCATTGCTTGTGCTTAAAATAAGGAGTTCACAAAAATTGCTTTAAACAAAGAAAAACATTGATCTTTAGTATCTATTCCAGTCCAATACATCAAGTGAAAACAATTTACCTGACTAAAAACTTTGTAATAATTATACTCTGCACGCATTATATATTTGCATACTTGTCTTCAACCATAATCTTATGTAATAATCAGTGTAAAGTAATAATATTGTATGTAGTAATTGCAAAATTTCACAAATCACATACTATTCTCTAATAGTGATTTGAAATGTTTGATTCGTTTTGTTTTTTCTTCTGAAATGCCTTTCAACGTGCATATCTGATTATGTATTTATTTTTCAGAGAACAGACTGTTCTATTGTGTGGTGTCACCTGTTACTAATATCTATACTTAAGCTTGAAATAGAAAAAAATGTATTAAAATTCTGAAAGTATTATTATTATATATATATGACTTATGCTTGTATTTCAAAATATGAAAGTGTTATTGTAAATGTAAGCTATATCAATAATATAGATGTTTTTTACTGAAATTTTTTGTTGAGTCAAAAAATGGAAAATAATCAAAATTTCATTCAATTCTTTATAGAACATCCCCAGAAGTGAATAAAATGGCTATAAGAACAAAAACAATAATTACCAAAATCACACTTTTCTTTATGTTTGCCGTAATATCCTATAAATATAATTTTTGGAAGATCAAAATAGACTTGCTCTGAAGAAGACTGCAGGTCAATCGAAACGTAGGTGTCTGTTTATGTACAAATAAAGAGTTTTGCTAAAAAGTGTTTGAAGTTTTGGACAAATTATATTTATAAAAACAATAATTGTTAAAATTTATTGATGCTTTTCATCAGTTGTTAATTATTTATAATTTTTAGAATGCTTTCAATATTTACTTATCACAGTCAGCTGTTCAGGTCAATTGATGTTTTAGTATGAAAATAAATGAGGGTTTACCTTTCTTCAGTTAAGAAATCTATCCAGGATTTTGGACCTCTTCAGAGTTTTCTGCTCTTAATACGAGATTAATGTTTCAAGTTTGCTACTCATTAATTTAGCACATTATACTTTATCACATTATCTTTCTTATTCTTTTCTATACTTTTTTTTGCAATCATTTTTTATATAATTTTATTTATTATTAATAGTTTCTATATTCTTTTCAAAATCAAATCTCTTCTTTTTCATATTTCACACTGTACAATAAGAATTATAAATGATTTTAAAATATTATTATTCTTTATACAAAGTTTTTTATGAAAAGCATATTTAGCCATTGCTTATCTTATTTTTTTTTGTTTAATCTTTTTTTGTACAAAGTCTTGAGAGAAGATTGCTAAATGGAAATTCATATATAATGTATTATAGTTTCTAAAAATGTTAATTCCAGATTCACAGTATACTTTAAAATAATTACTTTAAACCTATTTCATCCCTAAGGGATAATATGCTTTCATTTAAATGAATGTCTGTTTCAAGATGATGTTCTTCAGCAATAACGTGACTCTCATTATCTTCAACATCATCATCTTCTAAAATACAAAGTAATTGATCATTTTCATCTACTGGAAAGTAATATCTGAAAATTAAGAACAGTGAATGAATGATTAAAATATACAAAATTCTTAATAAAACAGATCATAATTATTTTCTTACTCTGGCTGGTTCCATCTGGTGTTATCTGGTATTTGTTGGATATGTTTAGTTTCCACCAGATGATTTGTCAGATCCTTATGCAGTAAAAACTTCTCATCACAAATGAAACATGAAAGGTGAGAAATCTGAAATAATTATTCAGAAAGAGCTACAATATTATTAGTAAACTTTATTGCATGAACTTTGATGAAAAATATAGTAAACTATTAGAAATTACAGACCTATCAGCCTTTTATCAGTTTTATATAAAAATTTTTACCAAGATAATTACAACTCGTCTATAGAGAACATTGGATTTCCACCAACCAAGAGAACAAGCTGGATTTAAAAGTGGTTTTAGTACAGTAGATCATATTCAGGTATTGAGAGAAGTTATAGAAAGGACAAATGAATACGAGTTGTCATTATGTTTTGGATTTGTAGATTATGAAAAGGCATTTGATTCTATAAACATTTCTTCAGTGATTAAAGCATTGGATCATCAAGGTATAGATCCAGGATATTGTCATATTTTAAAGAATATTTATAAAAATGCAACAGCAACAATTAGATTACATAATGATACTGGGAAAGTCAACATTGAGAAAGGTGTAAGACAAAGTGACTCCATATCTCCAAAACTTTTTACAGCAGTGCTGCAAGAAGTATTTTGTGGATTAAAATGGGAAACTAAAGGAGTGAAAGTAAATGGAGATTATTTAAGTCATTTAGATTTCGCAGATGATGTAGTTGATTTTGCAAATAATGCTTCAGAGCTGCAGGAAATGTTGCAGGAGTTATCAGATGAAAGTAGGAAAGTAGGACTAAAGATAAATGTTAAAAAGACTAAAGTAATGTTTAATCGATTTGCTCAAAATATGAAAATAAAGATTGATTATGATGAATTAGAAGAAGTTAACAGTTACAAATACCTTGGTCAGATTATTAATACAGATGGAAACATAATGGAGGAAATTAATCATAGAATTAAACTTGGTTGGAGTGCTTTTGGTAGAAATAACTTGATACTAAAAGGAAATATGCCTATGTGTTTGAAAAGGAAGGTTTTTAACAAATGTGTTTTACCAGTTCTTACTTATGGATCTGAGACTTGGACACTCAATAGAAGAGCAATACAGAGACTTCAGACCACTCAAAGAAGTATGGAGAGATGTATGTTGGGAGTAACAAGAAGAGATCGAAAACGCAATGTATGGGTAAGAGAACAAACAGGTGTTACTGACCTCATTGAAAAAATTAAAAGATTGAAGTGGAGTTGGGTTGGACATATTGCTAGAAGAGATGATAATAGATGGACAATTGAAATTTTAAACTGGATGCTAAGAGATTGTAAAAGACCCAGAAAGAGACCACATGTGAGATGGATGGATGAAATAAGAAAGTGTGCAGGGGTGATGTGGAGAAGAGAAGCTAAAGATCGAAGAAGATGGATTAAACTTGGAGAGACCTTCATCCTGCAGTGGATTGATAATGGTTGATAATGATATAAATATTATACATTTTTAAAACCTCCATCTTTTCTCTTGGTTTTAATTAAATAGAAATTATCAATGTACAATTCATTTAAAATAAACTAATTCTTTCTTTTCCAAAATTATCATTGGACAGGTTTTTTTTTTTTTTTTATTCCAATAGTAACTTTATGTAGTTGTCTATGTTTAGTACTTTTTCTAATTTATTTAACAAGTATGTTTTTTTTTATGGTTGACAATTTGTGATTATCATGAATGATTCAACTTCACTTGCATGAACTATAAATAAAATCTTACTGCATCAATTCCAAAATGTATAGTGTATTATATTCATGTTGAGCAGATCTCTGAGGTAAACAGTCTACAAATGATATGATATAAATTAGTCCAGAAACTAGAATTAGTTCTGATGTCTGGTAACAGGCATAGATATAATTAAAAATCACATTGAAAAGGAAAATCGAGGCACTGTTTGTAATCCAAGATTGTCTTACTGTTCTATTGTCCTAGAAATCTCACATTATCAGGCTATTTGCTTCAGAACCAGCATGCAAATGGGGAATCTGACTGACAATTTTTAATAGGCTTCTCATTTTTGTACAAAAAAAAAACAAAAAACTAGGATACTATATTTGAAAAATTCATATCAACAAATCATAAAAATATGGAAACAACATAGAGCACAAGTGGATAATGTATTGATAATACAATACAACTGCACTGCATTTTCTTATATGAGGTGAGAATTAGTTTGCTTATTAAACCTCTTCAATATCCCTGCTTGACACAGATTGTTTTACTCAAAAGCATATATCATTTGTTTAAAATAAAGTAATAGGAAGATACAGCACTTACTATGGTAAGTGAATTGCAACAATGTAAAATATAGTGATGTGACTATTAAAAGTATTTGGAATAATGCATGATTACTCATTATTTACCTGTTCCATAAATTTATAGCAAGATTTAAAGAAATGGCAACCACTATAAATAGTCAAAATAAGAGTCATAGATCACATGACCCCTTTCTCTTAAGCTTGCAAGTTATAAACAATGTTTTATATTTAATCAATAGTGGAATATCAATCCAAATGAAGTCACTATATAGGCTGCAAAATTTTAATCATGAATTATCTGGCCAGATTGGCTACCATAAGTAAAGGCACTGTACACACTGGAGAAAGATTGCCGCCCACTAATATGAATTAGCTTTGTGGTCATATCTATACCTGATGTGAATTTACACATGATCATAAACCCCATACATCATGTAGTGGTCCATTAATTTATATATTTTATTGATGGTGACTTTTACTTTCTGCAGCAGCTTTTGTTTTTGAGATCACAAAGAGCTCTTTTAACTTCAGTAAAGGCATTTTTTTCAAATTTAAATAGAATGAATGTTTCTCTTAAAAAAATTAATTGAATTGTTGTGTTGTATTCATTTGACAAATGATTATATTCTTGGGAGTTTTAATCCACAAATCATTCTTAAGCCTTCCTTATCAATCATTCAACTTGTATCTGTAAATTCATATATTTACATATAATCCTTCTAAACACTTTCCTTCTTCTTTTCCTTTATTTCTGCTATCTTCATATACAATATCGCAATTCAAATAATTCTTCTTACACTTTTTTCAACAAAAACTAAGTGCAAAATTCCTATATTGGTAGCATACATTTTGCTATTCCACTAAGCACAACAATAAGGTAATTATTATCAAAAAAAACAAGAATTCTTCTTTCAAATGAAATGAACAAACTTGTTTTTATCTACAATACATCATTAATAGAATTCTACACCTCAATGACAAGGCAAACTCAAAAATCAAATGAGCAATTTTAGTGTTTAATAGCTACTAAAATTATATGCAAGTAGCAGTTGCTTTTAAGAGATAAATATCAAATTTCTAAGCAATATATTTGAAATAGAATTTATTTTCTAAAGCAATTACCATTTTGACCTTGAAGTGTATTAATTTATGATCTGTCAATAATATGCTCTTTTAAGAGCTCATTAAATATGAACTTTTTATATATTTCAATCCCTAAATATGATCCACAAGATGCCAGTATTTTGAATATGGACAAATTTAAGTTTTTATAATAATTTTTCTGTCTAAACAAAGCATTGAAAAAAAAAATTCATTTGATATAACATAACCATGATATTGCTCTAATAAAGGCTAGGCTAATTCTACTTTTCTTACTAATGCACATTGAAGTATTTAGGATGGAGGAGGAAAGATATTTTAATAAAGTTGTATGCAATTACACTATCTACTATCCATCAATGATTAAATGTTTTCTTTCTCCGAATTTTCAGAATCTATTATTGGTGCATAAGCATTAATAAAACAGTCATAACTGCCATTGCAGAAAATAATTTTTAATTTCATTAGAATATTTGAAAACTCCAAAAATAGATATATCAACTTAGACATCACAGTAAATCTAATATTGTGAAGTCCATCTGTTCAATTAATGATTCTTTATTCGGAAAATGAGTTTCATTAATTGCAGCTATATCAATCAGCCTTAATCCATGATAATTCCTTAACTACCAAGAGCTTAATTCAAGTCTAAAAATGTTTACATCAAACAATTTGGCTTTTGCATGCAATTACATATATATATAACTCCTTTATTGCTATTACATCTTAGTTTTGTCATCATTACTGTTACAGACACCTATATTTACCATTTCTAATGAGAAATCCATCACACAAAGTGAATTAATGAGACTGTGATAGTCATGACATGGTAATACCATCTTCATTAGTTCCTATCACAATTATGGATGGCAGGAATATTCCTAAACAGATAATAAATTTCCAGAGTAAAACTCCAATCACAAATCTACCTCATGTGTAACTAAAGAGCTAAACCTCTATTTATCCTTGCTTTCTCAAAGTTAGTAGTTTTTGCATAAATTAAAAAAAAAAAAGGGCTGAGATCAGAATTGTGTGTTTGTGATGAAAATGTGGATGCACAAATAAACAATTACATGTGATAGAGGAAGAGGATGTCCAGTGTCACGAAATGCTCATAATGGTGGAATTTATATTAATATAAACAAAATCAGTAAGACGAGAGAAAATGATAAAAGACAGAAAAAACTACCAGAAACAGTACCTACTCTTTAATGATCAAGGAATTTATTTTAAAAGGCTGCAGAAAATACTCTGATCATGACAGCTTATTGGGCCTTTAATATATCTGAAGGCCATTCTTTATTTTCAGTTTTGGACTCCATTAAAAGTCAAAGTTCAGCATTTTACATTCTGAAATTTCTGCATTTAAAACTAAATAAAACTCAATTTCCCTTAACCCAAATTTAATAACAATGACTTTGTTTTAACTTTGTTTATAAATTATCTCGTTTCTTTAAATAAAATGCCACTATTCCAAATGTTATTTTCATAATATATATATATCTTAATGATGGGAAGGACTCATTAAAATTTATGAAGTAGTTCTAGGAGTGGCAAGCAATGACAAAATACCATAGGCACCTTAGTATTGCTTCATAGTATTGCTTCATTATTTATTGTCTATTTAAACAAATTTTTTTTTACATAAAGAATATTTAGGAATATACATATGTATATTCTTTAAACACAAAAGATTCTACTATTACTTCATATATAATTAATTCATACTTGTTAATAAAGGAAAATGGACAGTAAATTGACTAACTTACTTGATCTCTAATATAATTAACCAACTTGAATCGCTGATAGAAATTTAACTTCAGAGTTTTACATATATTTTGTAGATCAAATGTATGTTCCACCTAAAAAAAAAAAAGGAACAAATATCACATGTATGATATATATACAAAAAATATTTATGTCCATCACTAATTATCTATGTTTATCAATATGCAACTGGTAGTTATGGCTGTGCACTATTTTTCTCTATTTGCACGAATGCTCAAACCAATTGCGATAAGAAAGGAATCTGCACTAGTCCATTATTTGACGGCAAGGTATGACAAATAGTGTATTGATGCTTTTTCTGGATCACTTGCCACTGATTGGTTAAAGAATGCTATTTTAGAAAAGAAGTAAAAGTGCTGCAAGTGTCCATCCAATAAAATACAAAATTTAAAATATAGGGGATGGGGTGGTGTGGTAGAAACAATCTGGCATGAAATTTCAATTACTTTGAATAAAGGGCTTTAAGACACTTGTAAATGAGAGTTAACATAGATGTATTATCACTTGATATAGTCTGATTTCTTAAATATCCCAATGGTCTCTGGATTTTTTTTGATAGTGAATCTTGCAACTGAAAAGGATTTTGATATTAAAAAACCCTAGATTGAAATCAGCTATCTATAACAGTAAAGAAGAATAGTGATTTACTGCATTAGCATGTTCATTACTCCTAGCAGTGATGCAACAACTCATACCTATATAAGAGGTCTGCCATATTCCACAAGGGATTTTATAAATTATTTGGGATCCAAGAGAGTTTCTTGAATTCTTAAGTTTGAATAGAATACATATATAAAAGTAATAATGAAAAAACTAGGGAGGGGAAAAAAGAAACGTAATTACAAACCGGTCAAGGCTTTTGCTTCATCATGTAATAGACAAGCTCCATTTTGCCAATTTTGTTAAATGAAATCTTTGATCTATTGCCTTGATATCTCTTTAAAACTACTAAGGCTAATATGCTATACATAATCATTATCAGAAATAAATATAAACAAGGTGCAATAAAAAAAAATCATATATATAGGTTTCTAACAGCTGTAAGTTTTTCTTCTTCTTAACCACTATCATTTGTTTTTAGCAGTATAAAACAGATACATTACTCTATATTATCAATATTTGTTAATGTAAATGAAAACTGTGGTCAAAATTTGTAATTAGTTTGAATGGTCAAAGTTTTAATAATTACAATTCAGAATATACTTTTGATGAATCTTCTGTATGAGAGCAGTTATTATTTAATTTTTAAAAGAATTTTATTGTTACTAAAATACATGGTTTTGCTATACAAGACTAGCGCTTGAAATATGATGACTCAATTATGACTAAGTCTCTTGTGTACTTCTCAGCAGGGATGGAGGCCTTGACTGGTAGCGATCTCATTGTCCTGGGGCGAGACCTCCATAAAGGCTCCATGTGCTGCTGAAAAGGAATTTGGTTGACAGAATCAAGTCTTTTGCTTGCAGGGCCTTCAGCTGGAAGTTAAAGATTACTGATGGTTTAGGTCTCGGAAGCGTAAATATAGTTGTGCACCTGGCCATCCATATAGCATATCAAATAAAGACGGTCAGACGGATGATATATTAAACATTCAAATTTTGAATTGTAAACTGTATTAATATATAATTTGAAATGCAGAAGAGTGATTAATGATGTTGGGGCTTGGCACAGTTGATAAGATGGCTTTTGCTGCGAGTCTTGTATTGTTATAATTCACAATTTCAGAATATGGCTATATCTTAAGTAAGTAATGAACAAGATAATTAAATGCTCTCATTTATAATATCATAAGATCCTCAGCTATCCACGCTATCTCATACTGCTGACATACTTGATTACACGTATGTCAAAAAGATAAATAATCACCAATGTAATATTTCGTGCTAAACCAGCACTCATCAGTTGGTCCAGATTATCATCCCCACATATATATACAATCAATGTTCAGCTTATATTAAGATAGACAATCTTCATACTTTAATGGACAGGCTTCAATCCATTCCACCCCACAACTCTTCAGCCATCCATTATATTGAAAATCTGATTATAGAGGGACTTATGGTCAAAATGGGTAGGATGAAAAGGTTGGCACCAATGTGGGCTTTGCCAACCTTTTCATCCTACCCATTTTGACCACAAGTCACTCTTGACTCCTCATGTGCAGGACATAATCCATTTACATATATATATATATGAGGGATGGGCAGACCTTACAGCACTATATTTTAATATATGAATTTTTTTTCTACAGTACATACTTTTTCACACCTGCACTCCAATATGTAAGGTCTGCCCATCCCTCGTATTTGTATGTAAATCAATTATGTCCTGTACATGAGGGGTCAGAGTGACTTATGGTCAACATGGGTAGGATGAGAAGGTTTGCAACAATGAGGGCTTTGAGTGTTTCATCATAAGATTTTCAATGTAATGGATGGCTGAAGAGTTGTGGCATGGAGTGGATTGAAAATTGTCCATTAAAGTATGAAGATTGGTTATCTTAATATAAGCTGAGCACTGATTGTATATATGTGTGGGGATGATAATCAGGACCAACTGACGAGTGCTGGTTTAGCACAAAATACGGATATTGGTGATTATTTATTTTTTCAACATGTGTGTAATCAAGGGTGTCAGCAGTATGAGACAGCATGGATGGTTGAGGGTCGTGTGAAAGTCTGAGTTCAAACCTGCTATATATTACAAATTAGAATGCAGGTATGAAAAAACCTGTACTGCAGAAAAAAAATTCATATATTAAAATACCATAAGATGAAATTTCTTTAATATTTAATGAATTTATATATTTTGTTACTTATTTAATAATTTGTCTCTAATCTGCAAAAGACCTTACTATTTATATAAACAGAAATGTTAAAATGTGTTTCAATACTTATATTTAATTAATACACAAGTAAATACTCAAATTACACCAAATTCATAACTCAACCAAGTAGATATTGATGAATGAATTACTATTAGTACATGTATTTCTATAAACAGATACAAAAGATTATTAAAAAAAAATAAAGAATTGAATAAATTTTTAAAATAGGGAAGTGAACTCTTCCTTAGACAATGAAACAAAGTAACTACTGAAAACAATTGTGAAGCTAGATAGCATAATAATAGTTATCCCATATATTTTTCTAATAATATGACTATAATAAATTATGCAAGTAATACATTGCAAAACTATTGTTATACTATTATGAATGACAGTAATTAAATGCCCTCTATTAGATCATTATTTAGCACCTGATAATGGCAATACAATGCTTGTATTACCATACTTCACAATTCAGAATATCCATATAACACATCTTAGTCAATAATGAACTAATAAAGTGCTTAAGTGTTCTTTCATAATAATATGATTATATACAAACAGTGACTTAATTCAATTAGAAAAAGATTTAGATTGAATCTACCTGTAAATGAAGAAGTAATTTGTCTAAAGAAGTGGAGCCAAAATCACAAAAAAGGCAAATAGCTTGAGCTCCACCTCCTTCTTCCAGCCAGTCATCCCATGATCTGTAATGATATACACACTAGCTAAATACAAATAAATAAATAAATACAACTAAAAAATTCGATTCCCAGCATTCTTTTGCATTTAACACTAGCATCACTTATTGGAATATAGGTTGCATTTAGATATGCTGTGGGTTAAATGACATTATATGGCACTGTAACACATTAATCTATAATTGAAACTTCTTCAAAATATAGTGGATAATTGAGCAATTTGGTTTCAAATGCTTACAATGTTTTGAAGTTTAAGGCAATGAATATGCATAGTGTGTATAAAATTTTTCAAATGGGTCCATAATTTATTATTAATTATACTATAGCTTTTCTTACCAAAATAATTAGAAATACATTTAAGAAATATATAAGCATCTAATAACGATATAATTACTAAATTATTAAAACATACTAATTAACATAAATGCGCTACAGAATATATACATATTAAATTACAAATCAACTATTTATACAAAATAAATATATATATAAAGAAGTTTATTTGGTAAAAAGAATTACCGAAAATTGTGGATTCTGTGCCTACAGCTTACAAAGTTTCCATCATCAACGGTAATGAAAGATTGTATCATATTTCAATAGTTCTTTTTTTTTTTAACCTTTATAGTCAGTGCATCAGTATTTATATGATTAACCCAGATTATCCAGAGAGCTAATCAGACTATAAATTGATCTTTTACTCTTCTTTGGTATTTTAATACATTTTCTCTTTTCTTTATTATGTTTTTTATTAATTTTATTATTACACTGTAATCATATGAGACAGTAATCACCAGTCTACACATGCTAAAAGAGTATTTTGTACAGAGTGATGATGATCATCCAATACAGATGAAATGCATCACTAAAATAAATAGGATGAAATTCATTTGATAAAAATACTCCTTTACATACTAATATTAGAGGGCTAACTACTTTGATTATGAATGAAAAACAGATTTAATGATTCCAAACAGCATCAGCACATGTCTCTGCAGTTTGATTTAATAGGCTGCGTGAATTGGCATTTTACCATTTTGGAGAAAGATAGAGCTATTTGAAACAATATTTGCATCTTGAAATGAATGGAGTTGCCCAAAATATTTAAATATTTTGTATCTATACTGAATGATTCAAATAAATATCATGTATCAAATTATGAAGTTTTTTAACTGGATGAAGTAGCGTTAAATCCTTACACTAACTGGAACACTGCAAATGATAACTCATCTGACCATATGACAAGTTTTCAGTCATTCAATATTCAGTTATGGACATAACACTTTACTTTCCACCATAGCTTTTGTATTATAAATCAATGGTTTCTTTAAGCAGCAATTGTTTTAATGGACACTGAAATACTTTATATATGCTGAACCCTGCAATAACTTATTAGCAATAGTTTTGTATTTTTTGGCTATAATACTTTGTGAGTTCCCTTAAAAATGATTTCAATTACAGAATTAGCCAGTTTTATGCTTTATCTTGCCAATAGAATCATCATACTTGCAAACTCAATGTTGAAAATATTAACCAGTTCAAAAGTTTGCTCTGACCTAAAGCACCAGATCTGGTTTTTCTTTTCAAATTCTTATGAAATTGATGTTATGAGATATTTCTTATCATCTATTTACAATTTTATTCATAAAATAATAATGTTATATTAATATATATTTACATTTTCTGAGCCAAAATATAGTACTAAAATGATGCAAATTCATGTTTCTTTATTCAACTGCTGTTGATATGTATAGACATATAAATGTGTGATTTAGCCCTTTAGCCCAGTGATAGAATGTTTGATTTGGGAGCTGAAGGATTCTGGATTAAAGATCAACCTGCCACTTCTAGTGCTTGAATATCAAATGACTTTCCAAGAAGTGATTATTTGTATTGGCAGCATTCACATGATCATTATTTCTTATGCAAAATTCTCTATACGTATTGCCAGTTTTGCCTGTTTTAATAACACAATCACCTTCTCAATAGTTGTCGTGATTCATTTCCAGCTATTAAATTGGGCTTTGTTTTGCCCTATGCAATGTAGAACAAACTAAATAACAGGCCATTTAATTATTGTAAAAGGATTTAGGCACGCACACACACAAAAAAGCAAGGTATTTATTTATTTATATACAGAAAATGTGTTTATTTATTTTTTTAAAAATCTGTTACACATTTCAATTTGTCACTAATTGACTTCTTATTTTTGTTTCAATAATTAAAATTAATTATCACTTAATTGAAACAACAAACAAAAAAAAGTTACCAAACACTTTTCCAGATTTATCTTGAATAAACACTTCTCTATCAATTAAAACTTTGGAGCAACATGATTTATTTTGGGAGAATTCTTTTCCTGATATTAAATTTTCATCTACAAATAGTTAGAAATCTATTTATGAACAAATAATGAATGATTAACTGTGATTAACATCAGAATAAATAACAAACCAAACCCCGCACTAACATGAACTCAGTCACAAATTGTTATTCAGAAACTTTAGTTCTTGTGCCTTTTTGAAGAAAGAAATTTCATGGATTTGAACAAAAACTCTAAAATAATTACAATAGTAAAAATGAAAAATGCTTAAAAAATATTCCTGTACTAGTTGTATTAAAAAGATTATTACTTAAAAAAATAAATAGTATTAATTAAATAAAATTAAATTAAATTTATTAGCAAATATTTTAAAAAGTTCACTACTTTAAATTGATTACAAAAAAAATTTTGCATTGCATTTATGTCAGAAAATACAACAGTGAAAAATATATCTTTACATTACATTACTTGGGCACTGTTAGAAAAATTGTAGTTTTTGAATCATATAGTGATATAAAAATGATTTACTATCATTATTTAATATAGAAAAACATTATGCACAGTTAAGAATCAATAACATAATAAACTGATTTGATTTTTTAACAAACTGTTTCATAAATTCTTTTATACAAACCAGTTTATGCATATGTTTACAAATGGCAGAATATTAGTTTTTCTGCTGTAATTTAGTTGGAAGATAAATGTTTATTGGAGAACTGGAAACTGTTTTTACTTCTATATACCATAATTCAGATGATTATCAGTCATTCACATAGTAGATGGACAAACCATTTTCGTAAATTAATGCACTATGCAAATTTTTATCTTTCTATACATTTTTGAAAAACTAGGACAACTGACTTTTTTTATGTTGAGTTTGTGTAGCATGATTTTTATTTAGAAGACTTCTGATTATTCTACACATACACAATTGGCAAAATTGTGTTCAATGCAAATATGATAAATGGAGACACTTTGCATAAATACAGTAATCTATTTCATCTATGTTTATAAAAAATAAAATTTAATCTCCACCATTCTCTCATTTAAGCATAGACAGCAACATTTTTATCTTTAAAGTTCACTGGACTAAGAAATAGGTTTTATGTCTTTTTATGCTTCTTTGAATTTTTTAAACAAGAAATCAATTAATTAGATTACCATAGCTACTAATGATAATACAAATTACTACAAAAAGAAATATATTGATACAAATTACTTAGACAATGCTTATGAGCTAAAACTATTCTAGCATTAAGTAAATGTTATTTAAAATTTCTCTACAATTACCCTGCATTATTTGATGCAGTGTTAGAATGATAAACTCTGGAGATTAAAGGCATGGATTATGCCTAGATCTATCATTCAAAGCAATATACATTTCTTTTCCATTCAATTATTTAATTTCTCTTTATGTTGTTTTTATAGGTAACAAAATAATATAATTTTTTTTTTTTTCATTTTTAAATTGTGATTTAGCAGATTTCTTCAGAACTGGAATTGTACTCAACAATGGTTATGTATTTCCTTTCAGGGTAAGGCCTAATCAGTACCTACATATACATATTGATGTTATATACATGTACACACACACACCATATGTGCATGCATATATACATATTTTTCTATCTATATACAACAATTTATATACTTTTTTTTAAAAAATCTATTATTTAATTCCAGATATATCTGTCTAAACACATGAGCACATGTGTCCACATTTGTATTCCACACCTGCATATGCTACTATCATTTAACACTTTATTAATTAAAGGCAGGTGAAAGATATATAAATAAATTTAAATAATAAGTAAATTTAAAGTTGAACAATATATTAAAAATTTCTCTGCTGAATTTGTTAAAAAACAAATATAAATTCAAGATGTTTATATTATATGCATGTAAATATTAATATATATATAGAATGCCAATTTTTAATACGGGTTTACTGATTAATTTTAATTATATATATATGTATGCATACAATACAAATGTGGACATAAATGAATACATATATAAAAGACATTTTGCGGGTTCATCCGTGTTAAAATATTTTAAATATTGATATACCGACGTTTTGACTTGATCACACAAGTCATCTACTGGGTGATAAAAGGTAGAAAGACTGTTGTAGAGGCACTACAATCACTGACTTGAAAAAAACGTTAAAATTCCACTAATAGCAAAGATATTAAATTAAGAATGTTTTTTAAAAAAATCTTTCCAAATAGGAGCAAGTTTGCACATATATATACATATAAATGAATACATATGTAAAGATAAATACAAATGTATGTAAAACAAAATCAAAAAAAAAAAGAATTATGTAATTTTTAGAATATAGATAAATAGCAGCTTAGAAAATGTATTTATACAAATTGAGGAATTAATATAAAATTTTCCTTAAATGAAGTAATTTCTATGTATAGGCTATACATCCAGAAAACTTGTTAGCTAAGTTAAATAATTCATCCTTTCAAAACTCTTAAATACCACAATATCCCTATATCTATTTGTTTATTCATTATTACTCAATTATTTTTCCAGCTCCTGTTAATTTTTTTTCCAACTAGTTTCATTTTAATTATTAAAAGCTAATTCAGTAGTTCACTATCCTGTCTCATCTTCACCAATTTTGTTATAAAGACTTAAACAAACAAACAAACAAAAAAAATCTTAAAAACTATCTCTTTCGTCCTTTATCTTTAAATTTTCCCCATTTTCCATATAATTTATCTAGATTCTCTTATAACATCCTGCACACTAAAAATAAATGTCAATGTATTCCCTTCAATCTCTGCATAAATTATATCTACAATCCAAATTCTTATTCCATTTTTGCTGTCTTTTCCGGACATCTAAAGTACATGCCCATGTAGCATTATCATGTCTATTCTTAATTTTGGACCAAGATATGTGGGAGGAGCATCTAAAGAGAATAGTATAATCATTCTGATATTAGAGCAATATAAAAACTATATATATGTAAAGCATATGGATATTTTCTATGTGCATCACAGGCCATTATTAATTGTATGTTTAATGAATTAAATATAAAATCAGAATTAAGTTGGACTATGGAGTCTGAAAAAGATAAAGAAATTTGCTACTTTGATTTAAAGATAAAACGGAACCTAAATTCATTGTGTTATAAAATGAATGTTAAAACCTTTGATGTTAGAGGATATATCAGAATGAGATCTCATGTACCAATATCACATAAATTTGCAGGTTTGTGAGCATTTTTGCATCAAAACAATTATTTATATAAGTTTAAATCTGACACGAATGAGAATTTGAAAATTTATATTTTTGATATGATAAAATTTGATTTTACTCCAACTTATATTTATAGATACAATGAACACTTTTTATGTATGAGAACAGAAAAGTTAGAAATGATACAAAATGGATCATACTACCATATGTATAGAGTGTTGGAAATGAAATTGGAAAGATTTGTGCAGATAATAAGTTCAATGTTGAGATTTAGGACAGCCATAAATTTGAATAGGTTGATAACTAATATGAAGAATAAAATAGATAAATTGGACTGATCTAATATTATGTATAAAGTGGATTGCAGTCAATTAGAATGCCCACATTTATACTATGGTGAAACAAAAACAAATTTGAAGAATGATGCAGCATTCACACATGTAAAAAAATCTAAAATTAATTTGACAAATGTGTCTGTATTTTATAACCATGAAAAGGAATATGGATGTGGTTTTGATCCTGGTATTGTTAAGGTGATTTGTGAGGGAAAAAATGATAGAAAGTGAAAGATTAAGGAGGCTTAGTTTATTGCACAAAATGAACATGTTAATGAATTGAAGAGACAATAGGTTCAAATAAGTAAAAAAAAAATCTTTTTTAAATTTTTTAAGGGTAAAATATTATGGGTGTTTTTTTATTTGTTAACCATGATTATGATACTAACACATTGAAATTACACTTGGTTAATTTCATTAAATTTTATTTTTATTCTCTGTTGCAGTGTTTAATATTATATATACCATCTTTATTCTTTAATTTAATGGATGATAGAATTATTATAAATGAACCCATCTAATATTTTATTCCCCCTTTCTAATAAATACAACCATCCCTTTTAAACATATCCAACAAATGATTAAAACTTTTCAAAGTAATATCTACATTCTATCTTCAATTAATTGGTCCAATTTTTATAATGCATAGTGACAGAAGATAGAGTGTATTTGGTGCTCTGAAGAATTTACATCACCAAATTTGCTTACTTGCTTATATACACATGATGATCCAAAAATAGCCAGAATTTTGTAATAAAAAATTGTATATTTATTTTTAGGTGTTGCAAATTGAATTGCTTTAAAAGTATTGGCTATTTAATGTGATGCACCAGTCTAAATCAATTTGCCATTTTTCAATGTAGTTCAGAAACACTTGCAAAGTGATGTGTCTTAATATTTCTGTCCTCATTCTCTCCTCCCCCAATTCTAAATCTGCCCCCCCCCCCAAAAAAAAAAAATTGAGACATTTTTTCATTTGAGAGATTAAAAAAAATTGTACAATGTGAGATCGAGTGAATACAGTTGATAGATAAAACGTGTCATGCTGAATTTAATTCAAAACTTTCACACTCAAGGCTTTGAGAGATGACACTGTTGGAATGGAGTTTGCAATCTTTTCTTTGCACAAAATGGGATGTTTACATTTTACCGCATCACGTAAATGTTTCAGAACTTACAGATAAAATGTCTGACCATTACAAACTAAATCTGAAAGAAAAATGCTATCTGTGTAAAAAAAAAACCAAAAACAGTGTTAATTCAACATTTCAGCCATTATAAAAATAAATAAATTGATAAATACACAAAACACACTTTAGATAAAAATGTGCTTCATGAACCGACAATTTCACATTGTCATGTCATTTGGCAGATTGGTGCAGAAGGGTTCCTGCAAGAAGTATACAAGACCAAAAGTATATACTACTTTAGGCATGCATACCAGAGAATGATTCCAGTTATTTTTGAACCCTCCCTTGTATATATATTTTATGGGTGCAGGAATGAGTTTGATATTAAATGAAAGAAACCAATTGATTCTTCTTTGAGACCTTAAAGGAACCACATAGGATAATTTCCTATATCCACTCCATACTTTCTTGTCATTGCATATATTATTACAATTATTTATTTGGTAAATAAAGTTGGATGGGCTGCTTGTTAAAACACATCATTCAGCCTTTTACTTATGACAAAGAAATATTATGGTCTTTCTTCTTAATTGCTTAATAGAGTTCTTAACTGAAACATCAACAAAATTTTATTGAAGATAGCATGAATAAGTGTTTGAATGCTTTTTTTCAGATATTTATTACACACAAAACTAAATTTGACTCTCAATCCAAGAAGCTGCAAAGTCATCAGCCAAGGCAGCGATTGATGGTCGAAAGTTGAGGATACTAATAATTCGTTGAGTGCCGACCCAGACTACCATTTGATGATATCTTTTATTTAAGTATCTACAATTCCAGACCACTTTCAAGTGAAGGAAGATTATGTGAATTGGAAAAATAAGTGATATTAAATGAGTATTTGTTGAACTTTGTTAAGTTACAAGAAAAGATGAATAAACAATTGATTTGAATAAGTGGACATGCACTTTACTATAAAGATAGTATATAAATAATAATAAGAACAACATTGTGAACATTAATGACATATCATACAGAAAAGCAAGAATGATTATTCAACTTAATGGAAAATATCAAATTTGGGTAATTCAGGTTTATGCTCCAACATGTTCTCATTATAATAAAGAAGTAGAAAATTTTTATATAGATGTAAAAGATTTTCGTGATATCAAGCATTTTAGAATTATCATGGCAGACTTTAATGCTAGAATTAAAAAAACGATCAAGCGGATAAATATGGTTATGGTAATACAATTAATATACAGACTTGTGGAATTTACAGAAAAACTATTGAATTCTTTCCGTGATAAAAATGCTAAACAGAAATGGACATAGAAATATCCAAATAAAAGTAAAGCAAAATTAGATTATATTTTTAACTAATAGAAAATATATATTTCAAGATATAAGATGCATGATAATGAAAACTAAAGAAATAAATATTAGCTATTAAAAAAAGAATACTAACAGTTGACATTTCTAACTTTCAAAACAGTCCAATAAATTTAAATTCAAATCTGATAAGCATTTACAGAAGTAAATGGATTTGTCATTTAAAAATACTGACAGATTTTGAAGAAGATTCAAACTTAATTGAGATCAATAAGGAAGATATCTAATACTTTAATTTAGAACTCAACAAAGATAACTAGTGTAAAAAGTTATTAATAGTATAAGAAAATATAACTGTCAATTGGAAAAGAAAGTTATAAAAGAAAATAATTTTTTTAAAAATATATAAAACTTTATCTTAGTAGCAAAGAAAATTATTTCAGCAATAAGAAGAGATGATAGCATGAAATGTGTGGAAGAGTTCTGTAAATAATTATATAGCAATAAAAAATAAAATTATATAGTAATAAAGAATAAAAACCAAAATAACCATTACAATTACATCTTCTGAAATGCCAAGCATTTTAAATAGAGGTGGACATGCAGTAAAATCTAAAAAATTTCAGAAAATGATGAAATTATTATTGATATCTTAAAAAAAAATAGTGAAATTATTGGCAAAACTATATATTTTAATGATAAAATTGTATCAGAGGACTGGAAGAATGCAGTTGTAATATTGATATAGACCTATCAATCTTCTATTATTTCTATACAAAACTTTTACTAAGACAATTTTAATTCATCTACAGTAAACTGTGGACTTAAACCAATCAAAAGAAAATGGATTTAAAATTGGTTTTAGAACAGTTGATCATATCCCAGTATTGAAAGAAGTAATAAAAAAAGATTAAGGAATATGAGTTACCATTATGCTTTGGATTTATAAATTATGAAAAGCACGTAATTCTATAGGCATTCTTACAATGATTAAAGATTTAGACCCATGATATTGTCATATTCTGAAGAATATTTCACAAAATGCATTAGCAAAGATTAAATTACTTAGAAACACTGGCATAATAGGATGAATCCATATTACAAGAAGTATTTTGTGGATTAAACTGAGAAGCCATGGGAGTAAAAGCAAATTATTTATATCAAGTAGATTTTTACAGGTGATGTGGTTGTTTTTGAAAATAATGTTTTAGAACTTCAGTAAATGTTGTAAGATTATGAGATTGAAGCAAGAAATTAGATCTAAGATAAATATTAAAAAAAATTAAAGTACTATCCAATTACTTTCAGTAGAAATAACTTTAATATTAAAATGAAATATTTTTATGTATTTGAAAAAAAAAAGGTTATCAATGTATGGGTCATTTTGATTTTTACTTATGGATCTAAAACTTTGTCACCTAACAAAAGAGCAATACAGACTGCAAATCATTCTATGAACTACAGAGAGATGTAGGTTAGGTAGAACAAGGAGATTGAAAACAAAATATATAGGTTAGAGATCAAATAGCTATCATTGACATCATATTAAGAAATTGGAATGGAGGTCTGCTGGACATATTCCTTGAAGAGATGATAATAGACCTGAAAGACTTCACAAGTGAGAAAAATGGAAGTTTGTATGATGTTGAGAAGGAAAACTGTGAATCAATGATATGGTAATTGAAAATGATGTAAGATATAGAACATTAAAAAAACAAAACATTTGTGTAAGTGCAAGTTAAAAAACAAAACCAAAGCAAGAACATTCATCATCATTGTTTCAACATCTAACAAGCTTAACAGCGAATTGGCTAATACCGAAATATTATATTTTATAATAAAATGTTGCACATATTAATTGTATAAAGCTATGACTGATACTAATAGTAATGAAAGCTTTAAATTGAATAAAAATATTTAAAACAACGAAAACCAGTTCTGTTTTTAAATGGTCAAACTTTTATTAATTTATTACATAATAAATATTTAAATACGATACTGAAAGTTAATTAGAAAGTTTAAATAATATTTTTAAATAAATGATTTTGCTATAAAATTAGAAAATATTACATTAAATAACTGTACATAAATATTTTTATATTTAAGTCATCATCATACTTTCATTCTGCTTTATCAGGCAGCTGAAAAGACCATGGTGTTTCTTGATTTTAAACCAAATGGTAAAAAAAAAACAATAAACTCACCACGCTGGCTATGCGTGTTGGTGAGCAGCCCATCTATGTTCCTATACTATATGAATAATCACATAGTAATAACAGCGGCAACGCTAAGAACGTATGGAGTGGACATGAGGAATTTGCCCTGCTCGGTTAAGGTCTCCAAGAGGAATCAAAGGGTCTCCTCCTTTCAGTACTCCATATGTGCTTTAAAAAATATATATATACACTCATGACCGAAACCACTCATTTATGCTTATTACTTAACTAAAAGCACAAAAGTAACATTTTCTTGAGAATATTAAAAAAAAGGAAAGAATCGCATGGTATAATAAATTACTCTGGAAATCACCCTAATGAAAGATTTAGCATTTAATAGTTCCATTCAAAATCGTTTTTATTTTTATAAATTACGGTTATTCGATCTTGGAGCTTCCAATTCCGAGCCTAGTATTCTAGACTCTTAGGCTATACTTTTAATAATTATGATTATTATATCTTTCATATCTAAAAATGACTAGGATAGTAAATCATTATTTTTAATACGCTTTTGAATCAAAAATAGGCAAAAACATATTTATGAAAATATTTTAACCCCTCAAAATACGCAAGCGCCCGCGGTTTTTAAAAATTAATTATGAAAGTATATTTTCGATAAATGTCGATTTTTGAGTTTGTATCATATTTGAAAATAATTGGGTCTATTATGGATCCAATTCAAACAGACTAAGAAATAATAATTCATAATACAGCAATAGTGAAAAGCAATAATTAAAATGTAAAATAAAAAATAATTTTCCCAGTGTTCCTCTCGATTTATTTTTATACAAATATTTGTTTCTGATATACAAACACCATTCATTCTTTTACAATTAATTTGTATTCTCATCTAATTCACAGACAAAATGTAGGAACATACAGTCACATGTAACAAATTAATTCTGGAACAGTTCTGTTCTAAGAGGATAATTATAGTATGATGAAAAGAACAGTTAACTAATAGTAAAAAAAAGTTTCAAGTTTAATGTCACTCAACACGTAATTCTCAACAATTAGCTAATTTACTTTTGCAGAAAAAGAGACCGGTAGAAAAAAGTTTCCTCTTTCACTGCCAAAATAATTACAATTTATCTGACAGTAAACAAAATTTAATTTGTGCCAATTTACAGTAATAATTCAATAGTAGGCTTTAGCACCCCCACCCCTACCTATGTTCTGTAACTGCGTAAGTTATTACTGGTATCACATGACTGTCCTCTAGAATCATTTTTGTTTTTTGTTTCCAATAATTGATCTCATTCAATTATTTTTGGGTGAGTTCTTGTTAAAAGCAGTTTTTAAAATGATGTTAGTAAACTGAGGTACCATTGGCCCTGAGGAGGAAATGACAGATAATTAAACCTCAAAAATGAATCATTAACTTTTTATTTTATTATGACAATCTTGGAAAAAAAAATCTAGCACCCTCCCTTAATATAACTTGGATATATCAACAATATATTTTAGAATTGATTTTTTTTTTATAGGCAATTTTATTACACATTTAATTTTTTAAATTATTTACACGTATAATACTTGAATGATTAGTCATTCATGAAAACATGCGACGTTCGGATATCCGAAGCGATAGACAGGACTACGATCTAAGAATTTTTAACTGTCAAGCGCTCTATCGCTTCTCTGCTCAAACGTCACGATCTCCTAAACGATTTAACCATTCGGGTTGCTCACTTTGTTTACGACAGAGTATTGAACTCGAGAGTTGAAGACTTCTGGATAGAAGCTCAACTGATTACTTTGGTGCTTGAATATCACATGACCTTTCAAGAGATTAACCAGTTGACTATTTAAAATTATATACCGGTATATCTTTAGTATAAATACCTATGCTAACAGATCGACTTTATGAAAGTTGGGACTTGATGATTACTGCTGATTTTTTAACTTTAAAAAAGATAACTGGTAATTGGAATTGCAAGTTATTACTGACTTTTTGAACAGTTAGTTTATTTTGAATTTATGGGCGTTAAATATAAAGTTCTCTTATTTATACACTCCAATTCCTTTTAGAATATAGTTTTATTATTGTTGAAAGCATATAACTAAGACATTTTACTTGTAGCTGTATAATGTAATTTTTTTTTTTTTTTACAGAAATTCAAATTTATTTATATCTTTCTAAATATATTTAACTTTTGATAATAACACATAGGCTTAGGACCACATCATTTGAGATTGTACTATTTTCCTCCTTTAGGTATTACTGGCTTGATCAGTAGCAGTCTTAGCATGGTAACTGAAAGGGGTGACCTTTAGATCCCTAAACATTAAATTTAAGGTGGTGCTCTAAGTATATAGACTACTCTATCAAAGGCTAACCTACCTGGTTGGAGTAACATTTTAAATTCAGTATATATAAATCTAAAAATGACCAGATCCATTTCCATGTTAAATTTGCCATTGATCAAACCAATAATACCAAAAGAAAGAAAAATAATATCACTTAATTAAAACCTGTGCATAATTATCAACAGTTGAATGTATTTAGAGATATAAAGTTTACATTTTTCTAACAAAACATTTAACAAATCAAGTAGATGATGGAAATAATTCAACATATAATTAAATATAGAAATAATAATAATGGTGCTGATTTAGATTACGTTAACTGCCATCTTGAATTCAAGTATTGTCCAAAACCACCACTGACACATCCAAGCGATAAATGACATCAAATAATCCACACAGGGTCACTTGGATGTGTTAATGATGGTTTGGGATGATTATTAGAGTTCAAAATGGAAATGAGCATAGTCTAAATACTAAAAGCTTATAACTTCTAAAGTATGAATTTTATTACAATAATGATGGCGCAAAGCACCGAAGTATGCAGCATGGAGGATGTTTTTGATATGAAGTATTGTCCAAAAAATGCAAAAGTGTGATCTAACCGAGCTTATTTTGAAATACTAAAAGCTTACAACTTCTAAAATACAAATTTTAGTTAAGCATTGGTAGCCGAGAGGTTAGTGCAGCCACCTTGCGAGCAAGCAGTTGCTTGCAGATGGTTGTCACGGGTTCGCTTCCCAGCCGATGCTTTGACATATGGGGAAAAAAAAAAAAATACAAATTTTATTATAATATATGCCTATAACCACATGTTGAATAAACATAAAATTGATTGAACCAAGCTTATAATTTAGAAATATTAAATGCTTATGACTTTTAAAATACAAATTTTATTACAATATATGCTTATAACCCACATATTGATTAAATGTAAAATAGATCAAACCAAGTTTATAATTTTGAAATACTAAAAGCTTATAAATTCTAAAATATAAATTTATTACAATATAAGTCCATAACCACATGTTGAAATAACATAAAATTGATCAAACCAAGTTTATAATTTTGAAATACCAAAAGCTTATAACTTCTAAAGTATAAATTTTATTACAATATATAGCTATAACGACATGTTGAAATAATGTAAAATTGATTAAAGTAAACTTTTAATTTCAAAATACTAAAGCATATTAATTTTATAATTAATCGGCTTTTTTCTTATCAGAAAGAAACTAATGTTGCATGCTTCATTTGTTACATGTAGTTAGATAAAAAAAAAAAAAGGATATAAGAAAAAATAGCATTGTTCACATTTGATTTTCTGACATGGATATCGGATCTGCACTTGATCATGCGAGGTCCTTATGAAATTTGCACTTTAATTTTTTAATTATTGATGTAAATTGAAATTTTGTAATGAATGGTCATATTGCAAACATGTGTGGATTTATTCATTTATCGCTTGGATATGTCAGTAATGGTTTTGTGCAGTCCTTATGACCATGAGTGCATTCTAAATCAGTACCAAAATAATTTATAAAAAAAATCTATACATACACCCATATATATTAATGCAAATATCACATATATATATATCATTGTTCTTTCATACTCACTTCAATTTACTTCCAATCTTTCTATGGATATCTGAAACCAAGGAGAATGGTAAATAAATGAGGAATTCTTAACCTTTTTTGATTCTCAGATTCCTTTCCTAACCTGATGAAAATGACAAACCTCTTTTCAGAATATATAGTTTTATGAGATTGTAATCATATGTGTTATAGTGTCAGGTCTAACAATTTTCATAATTTCAAAACATGGATGAGCTTTATGGAATTTTCAAGATATGCAACAGCTGTAATGATATATTATGAATATTATAGTAATTTATTGCATTCATTTAAAAATAAAGAAAATGCTAGATTTCACTTAGAGGTTAGAAGAAAATAATAATAAATTGATTTTTTAAAAAAAAATCAAGCTCATGGATGCCCTGAAATCTTTCCACAGATTAAGAAGAACCCATGATGTAGGTACAAATAAACATGTTTAGACATCAACAAAAATAATTAATAAATTAAAAAACAAATCAATTATGGAAAAAATAAAACAGCAAAATAATAAATCTAGAGAAAAGATGATTCATGGTGATATTCCTGAACGAAATTTATTAATTCAAATTTACAATCTTTTTATTCAATACTTTTCCATTGTGAATGACTGAAACTATAGTAATATATATATAAGAATATAATTTTTATTTTTCTGCTATTGCTGAAAGCAAGAGATTTTAAGATTAATTATATCTTTATATTCAAATTTAATGTTATAGTAATATAGTGAATCAATTCGTAATTATAAACTTGAGATTTAATAATTTTATATTAATATTAAAACCTCCTACTTATTTTTTTAAAATTGACATTTAAGTCATTTAATAATAAATTAACAGATTCGGTGAAGAGATTAAGATTTAATACTATTATATTTAACACTTTTATAATTAATAATTGATTTATAGTCACTTTTTTTTTGATACAAGAATGATTCTTTTCATAGTTTATAAATCTATGCATAAAATCCCACTTTAAACTTTAAGATAAATTTCTGAATATTAAGATAAGAATAAACTATATTAATTAAAAGACGATAAAACAATAAAAAATATCACCAACGCTGATTAAGTATTACCATATTCTAATGATTAACTAACCCATTTGACTTCAGTCAGAGAAGTTAACATATATATATACAATATACTCTTAAGAATAAAAAAAAACATTTATTATTATTTTTAAATCTCACTTTAATAAAAAAAATGTATTTCAATTATAGCTAATTTTAATCAAATTATAAAACAAGAGAAAAAAAAAAAAGGAAAATCTTAACTAGTCCCCAAAAGGGAATGCTTTTACTTTCATTTTTTTTGTTTCTTTGGAAAGCTGCTTAATAGGCTATAAAGATAGTTGTACTTTTATTAGAATTGTTTATGAATATTTTATTTATATAATAAATAAATGTAGGTGTATTCAGATAATTTTATTCATCTATAAAAATGAAGATTTTCATGGGTAAAATGTCAATACTCTAGATTCATCCAGATATATATTTGCCTATTGTTGGTCTTTTGCCAATATTTATTTAGACTGAAAATTACCAATGCATTATTTAGAGTATAGGATAATGATAGTTAGAATAATCCAATCAAAATATTGGCATGCAAATCTATACAATAATAAATCCAAAATATAGGCTCACACATATAAGATTACTATCAATCAGAAGCAACTGGCAAATAAGGATGACCATTCGAACATCACACACAAAAAAACTACGCTAAAGATAAGTTTTAATATAACTATACAAATCATTTTATGAAACATAAATGAGTCCACATTCATTGGTATTTTGTGATGGATCTTTTAACTTCTGTAACAAATTATTTTCAGCCACATGTCTTCAAGGTAAGTAATCAATAATGTAAGTTTTTTATGGTCTTTGAAATAATTTTTATTTCATAAAACTGCCTATATTATAAAAATTATGTTGAAGTTCATCATAAAATATATTTTTCGGAAGTCTACAATAGCTGATTCTATAGCATCATATTTAGCAAGTTGAAAAACAGATTTATTGGTGTTATAATTTTGTCATTGTATTTCTAAAATTTTATGGAATATTTTTAAATTAGTTTTTTGATGCCTTTATGTCAATCAATATGGTGCCCAATTCTCACTTTCATACAATAAAATAAGAACTCTCTAAATAGCAAATCTAGTTACAGTTATTATAATGTCTTTGTTGCACCTCAATAAATTCCCATTTCAATTTAAAAACTTATCAAAATATGCTCACATTTTCAAGTTGATAACAACCCAAACTAGAAATTGCTGAAGATTTTTCTTCCACCACTGACTGCTAAAGAAATTGAGTTTTTTTTGAACAGTAATTTACTAAATCAAAATCTTTATAAGTTAATTGAAATTATTAAAAACATTCTGTAAATCGTCTGTTGAACTGGTAAAAAAAAAACAACAAACCACAATTATCAACATACTCTAAATCCAGAATCAAAGAAAATGAAGTTATTGTTTTGCTTTTAATCCATTCAAATTAACAATTTCAACATTAAATCTTAAACACATATAGATCTCTGATTCATGAAGCTACTTACAAACAGATCCAAAGATCACGATCATAAATGCTTCTGATTTTTTTACTTTTAGTATTAGTACTTCCATTCATTTCATCATGCAGAAGTTATATGGTAATATGAATAAACTTTGATAAATAACCAATTAATTTCAAATTGTGTCACAAATCTGTTGATTAACTGAATCAAATTCCTTGACCAAACCAATAAAAGCAATATATAAATCACTCCTTTGTTCCTGACATTGCTTGGCAACAAAACCTCAGTCTCCAGAGTTTCTTCATTACCTAATACTATAATGAATTTTTAGTATAGGTTCAATTATAAGTGTAAGCAATCTATTGAACAAAATCTTTGAAAAATGCAGTGAATAGCAGTGCTATTCTATGATAATTAGAAATTCTTGTTTAGTCCCTTTATTTTTAAAAATTGGATCAATAGAAACATCAATAAGATCAGATCATACAATTTCATGAATCTAAAAATTTCCAATATTTTTAAAGCTAACATATCACAACTACATTTTATAACTTCTTCACATATCTCATTAGTTCCTGCAGCCAGTACATTTTTTAAATTACTAAGTACTCTTCTAATCCTACTAAGCTGGATATCTTTGCTCAAATCTAAATCAAGATAGAATGAATATATCATTACAAGTCAATATATCAATTCTTGTATCATTATTCAAGAGATGATCAAAATATTGCTTCCATCTGTTTGAAATATCATTAATATCATATAAGAGAGCATCATTGATAAACTTCATAGGATTATGAGGTCGTTTTTTCAAGTCCACATCTTACTTTTAATGCATCAAAAGAAGATTTAAAATGATCACAATCAGCAAATGCCTGTATTTCTTTAGCAATCTTAAACCATCAATCATTTTTAAATCTCCTTGTCAGTTATTGAATTTTTTCCTTCAAATTTCTGTATTGATTAGGAAGTTTTACACTCAATTTATTAATTTACTAAACAAAAGTTTCCATCCAGTCAAGCCATAATAAAGTCATCATTGATAGAAAATCACTCATGATTCTTCTTTTTAGTGAACCCAAGAACAGATTTACTTTAATCCATTACATTTCTTAACAGAATTCCATGCTTCAGCACATGGTAATCAATAAAAGTCCAAAGTGGCAATTTATATGACTGAGTAAGATCTATCATTTTAACTTTGAACTGTACTAATCCATGATCTGTCCAACAATCTGCACTTGCGAATCCTCTCATAATATGAACTCTTATATTCTGACTGCTAACTACAATGTAGTCTATTAAATGCCATTAATTTAAGTGTGGATGCAGTCAAGTTCCTTTATAGTGATTTTTCTGCTTAAACAAAATGTTTGGAATGGAGAATCCATGTTTTATGCAAAAGTGATAGTGCAAAATATTTAAGTTTACAGGAATTAATACTGTTATTTCTAAAAAGTTTTGGCCAAAATCTGCTATTTGTACCAACGCATGCATTACAAAATCTTAAGAAATTTTTTTTGATATTGAATGGTATTGATATGATAATGCTATCCAGCAAGGAATAAAAACTTTTTTTGTCTGAATGTAACATTGAAGCATACACATTAATAAAATAAGCACAGGTGTCATTGTGAAAGTCAAATTTTAATATCATATATTCCAAGAATAGAAATTACAAATTAGACCTTAGGACAATCCTTACACCACGAAATCTCTGTGATCTGACTTTCCATAAAAAAACTCATAGCAATCTATTTATTTTATTAAACTTCCTTCTTCTGGAAGATAAGTTATTCCAAAAGCAGTTATATCAGTATTAAACATGGACAATTCGTTAGTTATAAATACTATTATTTGAACAGATCTTGAAAAGTTTACATCAAGTCAACTACCACTTACTATTGATATGACAATTATTTCTATCACTTTAATAAGTAATCAACTAGGTAAGACAAAAAATGTGTATATACAGAAATAATATATATATACAAAATATAAATTCACAATTTTGTATTAAAATCTTCCATAACACTTTATTCTGTCTTTTTATTTTTAATTTTTATAAATAATTATAAATTATAAAGATTCCAGCGAACATCATTTGCTCCTTTGTTTACTTTTTGTTAGAAAAATGTATTACTCTAATATAGTAATAATAAATTTTTCCCTTGAAAAGGGGAAAAAGAAGTAAATAATGTTTTCTATAATCTTTATAATTTACAGCTGTATATATCCCATGTAAATTTTTATTTCTATATTATTTTATTTTATACACAATTTCTATGTTTATTTATATATTTTACTTTTCGATATGTATTTTATATAAATATATCAATATTTACGAGTTTATATTTCTAGACTGAAGATGATGTCTGGATATATTCAAAGCTCATAGGTGTAATATAAAAATAAGAATATTTAAAAAAGGGAGTAGAATTATTATATAAAAATGTTTTGGAATAACTAGCACATAAATATATATCATGTTTATAATAAATCTTATCTTTAATATTGTATGTAAATTAAATTCTCTGCTTGAAAGCAGGTTGACTTATGTAAATAATAGACTGTAATCAAAGGATAAAACTTAATCATCATTATGAAGAGCAATATGCCATTGCTTGCCACTTTTAGTTCATAAAATATGTAAATGAATAGTAAAAATAGGCCAAATAAATTTTTCAGATTGCATATTTTAATGAATACTTTACAGTTGCTATTTTCAAGGCCTTAAATTGTTAATAATGACTAATATTTTAAATATCTCTTAATAATATAAGGATAATATATCTTTGGTTTTCTCTTTGCCAAATTCTAGGATGGCATATTTTCAGCTTTTCAAATTATTGTAAAAGCAGCTTTTTTTTTTTATCTTCATACATCCCAAATAAGATTTATTATATTTAAGATGTTAATATAAACAATGAAAACACTATTATGTACTTTGTACAATGCAACATTTTATATGCTATATTTGCAAAGTGGTTGATAGTTTCGAATGTTCATCAGTCTGCAACATAGTCAGAAAAACTACAATTATATACAAAATAAATTTTTTACACATCTAAAACCATATGAATTTTTTAGTTCAATTCAATCTGATTTTTTTTTTTCTACATATTTATAACAAATTAAATGTGACTAAATACTCAATCCTAATTACAATAATAATAAACAGCCATTACATTGCCTTTTAGTTTCCTTGACATTAAAACTTTTTTTCTGAAATACTTCAACACTACATCTAATTGTAGCTTTCCATTGTATTTTATTCTCTGACATATCTTCATAATAGAAACAATTGACATTGCGCTAATGTCTTTTAAGATAATCTTTATGACAGAGATGGGATCTACTTCTTCTATGAAAGTCATATCTCAAACTCAAGCTCACCATAAACCATTCTTTTAGGAAGTCTTCCATTGTTCATTCATTTTATGTTCAATTCATCGAAGGTATGATTTTTATAAATATTCTCAATAGTATTACATTCAAAAGCTGAAGAACACATTCAGTGTTTTTATGATCTTGCCATTGTATTTTTAAAATTTTATGGAACATCTTTAAATGCAAATGCCTTTATTTTGTGCCAATAGTGTCCAAGTTTCAGTTCCACATAATAAAATAATAGCTCTATATACAACTAATTTAATGGCAGTAGTTATTTCCATGTGATGAAATATCCTATCCTTTAATTTGAAAAAAACAACAATAGCAGATTAGAATCTGTGTTGTATCTTCCACTTTTCTACATATAAAATTACCAAGGTATTTAAACTGGTTTATATTCTTAATTTGATAACCCTTCAAACTAAAAGTTGTCAAGAATTTTTTTTCCAAATGAGCTGATAAAGAACTTTCAAGTTTTTTCAACATTAATTAATAAACCAATATCTTTATATGTGACATTCAAAATACTAAGGACATTTTGTAAATCATCTATTGAAATAACAAAAAGTACATAATTATCAGCATATTGTAAATCCAGAATCCAAAAACATGAAGTTCTTGGTTTTTGCTTTTAATTGATTCAAATTAAAAATTTCACTGTTGTCTATGAACAATTCCAACAATCACTGTCAAAAATTAAAGATAATGTTGGAGCAAAGTCATATCCTTGTTTAATGCCAGTTTTCATTTCAAATACCTCAGATTTTCCACCTGTAATAATATCCTCTCTCCCATTTTGCATGTAGAAGCTGTATAATATGAATAAATTTTGATGGACAACTAATATCAAACAATGCCACAGATCCTATTAAATAAATCAAATGCATTGACCAAATCAATAAAAGCAATATTTGACTGCCAACATACACCACATCTATATTTATTGATTCTCTAAAACCACAACGAGTCACTGATAATCATACATCAATAACTGGAATGAACCTATTCCACAAAAATTCTTGAAAATACCTTTGCTGTAGTGGATAAAAATGATATTCTACTATAATTACTGCAATCTTATTTCCTTTGTTTGAAACAAAAGTATCCTTAAAATCTGATGGCACAACTTCATGGTTGAAAATATTCCTAAAAAATTCCGATAGTTTTGAAGCTAACACATTATCTACCTATTTTAAAATTTCTCCATATATTTAATTGGGATCTGCAGCCTTTCATTTTTAAGATTACAAAGAGCTATTTTAACTGCATTAAGCTAAATATTTTTGTCTAAATCTAAATTAGTAGATAAAATGGATATAATATTTAAAGCAAATATCTCAATTCTTGTATTATTATTTAAAAGAGGATCAAAATACTCCTTCCACCTGTTTAAAATAATTGTGATACCACTTTTCAGGTCTATATGCTGCTTTCAATGCATCAAAGAAAGATTTAGAATGACCACAAATGAAATCTTCACAGTTTTAAACCACAAATCACTTTAAACATTCTTGTGAGTTGTTGAACTTCTGTCTTCAGATTTTTATATTTATTATAAAGTTCCACATTTAATGTATTATGTCTTAAAAGAAAGTGCCATGTGTCTTTTTAATTAAGTCACTAAACAAAAACAGTCATATTATTCTTTTTTTTAGTAAAACCAAGAATGGCTTCAATAATATGACAGTCCTGAAGATAAAAATTAGCAATTTTAGTGTTTAATAACTATAGAAATTTAATATGTGTTATAGTCCTCCCTTCTCCCAGAAGTAGACTATTCCAGATGCCTCCTTATCTGATCGGATTAAGCATTGTTTGCCACAGGCCAATAGGCTGATGTATAGATGAAAACATAGCCAATGATTATTACAGGTCAATAAGCAATGATGCTTGCTGAATCTGAAGGTTTTCAATAAGGTCAGGGATCTGGGTATAAATAGTCAGCCTTTTGTAAGAATCAGGGAAGAACATGTCTAACCTGAAAAGACTCTTTGCGTTCTCCCAGGGAAGCTCTGCTAATCTAAACAGCAGCAAGTATTATCATTGATAGCACTACGCTATTTAGTCTACGCAGCTAGGCAAGTCCCACAGAGACCGGACGCATTCTCAGCTCGAGGCAAGCTGTCTTGTACAGCTGGAAGAGCCATACACCCGACCCGTGAGGCAAGCCATCAGATGTAGCTAGAAGCGGTAGGCAGAACCCAGAGTTTACGTTGAACTATAACATTCAACATTGTAAATATTCACTTGTATATATTGAAGCAATCGATGTCTAATCATCATCGATGCTTCATGTTTCACCATCTAGACTAACCTCCTAGGGGTCCGCAATTCAGACCTTGCTATAAATATATGCTATTCACTCACACACTGTATGCCAAATCATTAGATGGATTAATTTTTGTTTAGTAAAAATGAAACAGTAGTTTGAGTGATGGTATATATATTATGACTAAAGCAATAATTTTATTGCTATGAAAATACATTTGCTTATATATTTGTAATTATTTTTATATCTGTGTGTATTTAATGTAACAACAAAGAAAAATGGGGCGGTTTGAAATACTGAAATTATCTTTATCACTAGTCAGATCGTTGTCTATAATTAAAAATTATAAATCTTAATTAAAATCGAAAAACAAATCGTTTATCAGTTGTCAAATGATTTGAATTCAGCTGGTTGCCTTTAATTAAAATTGTCAATCGCAATTAAGATCGAAAACAAATCGTTTATCAGTTGTTGTCGAATGATTTAAAATAGCTAAAAATGGTATTTCAAGCCTTATCTGTTGAAAATATTTTGCTAATTAAATGTTGTTTTTAAAGGGATTATAGAGATAGGGTTGGTATATGAAATTGCATTCTGGGCACGGATTTAAAATAATTTTACTGTGTCATCAGAATTGTTGTTCAATGGATCAGAGATTCGAAGAATAAGCAAATAGGTTAGAATTCAGGACTGCTCCAGACCTGTGTATCTCGAGCATTATCGGATTCGAGGTACTTTTGCTTAGGATTTGAATCTTGTTAAGGGAACATACTATTTTGACCGGTACAGTGGATTTTTTTTTCCGGGCTTGGTTTCCCAAGTGGGGCTTCGATATAAACACTCACATACCCTGAGTACTGAATTCTGGTTATATGTATGTTTTTTTTTTTTTTTTAAAAAAAGGGTTGTAAGAGATCACTGATGATAGATATGTAGATTTCCTTCCTACCTGAGTTTGTTTTCTGATTTTATATACACAAAATGTGAAAATTTTAGATAAAAACCAATGTCCATGTGTTGCAACCATAAATGTAAATGGTTTTTGTTGTATCTGGTTTTGCAATTATAGAGAAATATTGTTTTTCCACGTTTAGAGCTACAAATGTAAAAATCTTGTTTTAAAAAATGAAAAGAATTTTGATACCCATGTGTTATGACCATAAGTGAATTTTTTCTGTATCTGGTTTTATAAATATATAAAATGTGTTTCTTATGTTATATACACAAAAATAAAAATGTTTTGCAAGTAAAACCCATGTATTTCACCCACAAGTGATTTTTTTTTTTTCTGTTTCTGGTTTTACAAATATATAAAATGTGTTTATGTTATATACGCAAAAATAAAAATGTTTTGCAAATAAAACCCATGTATTTCACCCATAAGTTAATTTTTTTCTGTACCTGGTTTTATAAACATCTAAAATGTGTTTCTTATGTTATATATGCGAAAATAAAAATGTTTTGCAAGTAAAACCCATGTATTTCACCCATAAGTGATTTTTTTTTCTGGATCTGGTTTTACAAATATATAAAATGTGTTTCTTATGTTATATACATGAAAATACAAATGTTTTGCAAGTAAAACCCATAAGTGATGTTTTCTTTCTGTATCTGGTTTTACAAATATATAAAATGTGTTTCTTATGTTATATATGCAAAAATGAAAATGTTTATAAATAAAACCCATGTACTTCAGCCATAAGTTATAAACCTTGAAATTGTAACAAGGTATATGTCATATTTAGTGTATTTTCTTTAGATTATATATGTAATAGAGTTATAATGTGTAACAAATACTTACTTATATTTACTAGTTGAGTAGCCCAGATGTCTTTGGAATTGGTTTTTTTGTTATATCCTGTTGGCTGGCGCCATATAAATGTGCCAACAGTAATATAATAAACTACATGTCAAAATGAGTTCAAACCAGAATGTTAGGGATTGAGAGAGAGTTTAATTATTTTCCACTATTTTGCCATGTGTAATTGTAATGAGCAAACATATATGATATTGCTGAAACAAATCACTAATCAATTTTTTTTTGTAAGAGTCTATTATAGGTGCAGAAAAACAACCAAAAGTCAAGCAGCAAGGCAGTTGAATTCCAATAGATCATACACATACATGTTATAATCAAATATTTTTTCCTGTTATCAGCAGCAGTCAGCAGCAACAAAAAAAAAAAAAAAGGAAAAATGAAGACAGTTGAAGAGAAAAGAGAGAAAGGTGTATATCCTGAATAAAATAAAAGAAGAAAGAAACAATCCTTATTTTTCAAATAATCAGAAGTGACAATACGTTTAAAGCAAAATAAAAGAAGAAAGAAACTAGCCTTATTTTCAAATAATTATAAGAGACAATACGTTAAACATAAAATAAAAAGTTTAAATCAAAATATTAAAATATATTTTGCAGAGACATTTAAAATTGACTATCTTTCAAAAGAAAAACAAAAGTGAATTGTGAAGAAAACATAGGAGCAATGATGCCAGAGCAAAAAAAGCAGATCTTGCAACTCATGCAAGAAATGATGAAACAAAATCAAGACTGAGCAGAACAAATGATGAAAGATGAAAGAGACCAAGCAGAAAGAGATACAGAATTAATGGAAATGATGAAGGAATTTAGAAGAGAGATTGTTGAGATTAAAAGAATAGAATTAAATATTGATAAGATTAGTACTACTTTGGACATTCAAGCTGATGGTTTCAAAGATGTATCTGTAACCAAGCAAAGAGAGACTATTGATGTAACCAAAGCCCACCAGGAGAGAAAGCCTCATGAAGCCAGGTCAGCAGAAATGATCGATTTCATCCAAGAAATGAGAGAAGACCGAAGATACTGGAAAGAAAGGATGGCCATAATCCAAAATAAAAAAATAAAAGCCATAGAAGATCTGAAACAAGAAATAAGTCAGCTCAAAAGAAACATAAAACCGGTAGTAAATGAAGAGACAGAAATCAAATTACCACAAGCCACAAAAGACCTAAAGTCAGACCAGGAACTAGATTACCAGAATGGCAAAAGGAAAATAAATGCAGAATCACCAGAAATAGTCACCAACACAATTAAGCGAGCAGATTTAGATAAGGATGAAAAAAGTACTGAGGAAATGGTGGCTTTAAATCTATTACAAGCCAGCCCATCTCAAAGTGATGATACCAGTTTAGTACCTTCAAATGGAGTGGCTGTATCGATCATGAAAAATGTGATCAATAGAACAATACATACTGTTTTGGATAAATCTTCTGAAATTATAATTGATAACTCTGAGTTATATTTTCATAATAATTACAAAGATGTTCTGTGGAAAAGTGATGATAAAAGATTAATGAAGACATCAAAATTAAAGTTTAGAAATGATGCTGAATGGCCTCCTGATATGAAAATGAAGAAAGTGGACAGATCTTTAGTTGTGTGCAATACTACCCAGTTTAATAAATCCCATAATTATTTATTTATGAAATATGATCAGAACAAAATTGATGAGAGACTGAACTCTTTAAACAGAAATGAGAAACTTTGTTTTAAAGCATGGACATATGTTAAAAAAAATAGTTTCATAAAAGTTGGAGAAAAACTTCTCAGCTCCCAAAGTGAATATGTTGTAATGGATGCCATTAGATCACAGAAAGTTAGAGAAATTCTTTTAAAGCAAGATACTTTTAATAATGAACAATATAATAATATATCAAAGCGCAATATTGTGACCGCTTTTGATATTTTAGTAAGATATCTAGAAAGACATACATATAACCCTTATATACCTCCAGATCCAGGAAAATATTATTATTGAAAAAAAAAAAAAAACTAAGAAGCAGCAGCCATGGATAAACAAACATTGAAGACAATAGAAAATGAAAATGGACATTCTCATGTTTTGAATTCCTACACCAAATCTAAAGTAATAATAAGTTGCAACAAGGAAGAAATGAATGAAAGATTTTGTCATTTCCGTACTAGAAACACGATTCAAATAACAGGCAGTTTTTTTTTTATGCTCATTTATTAGGGTTGTTTTTCTCACCAAAATGATGTTTCACCATCTGGACTAACCGCCTAGGGGTCCGCAATTCAGACCTTGCTATAAATATATGCTATTCACTCACACACTGTATGCCGAATCATTAGAAAGATTAATTTTTGTTTAGTAAAAATGAAACAGTAGTTTGAGTGATACGTATATATATATTATGACTAAAGCAATAATTTTATTGTTATGAAAATACATTTGCTTATATATTTGTAATTATTTTTATATCTGTGTGTATTTAATGTAACAACAAAGAAAAATGGGGAAGGCTTGAAATACTGAAATTATCTTTATCACTAGTCAGATCGTTGTCTATAATTAAAAATTATAAATCTTAATTAAAATCGAAAAACAAATCGTTTATCAGTTGTTGTCAAATGATTTAAAATAGCTAAAAATGGTATTTCAAGCCTTATCTGTTGAAAATATTTTGCTAATTAAATGTTGTTTTTAAAGGGATTATAGAGATAGGGTTGGTATATGAAATTGCATTCTGGGCACGGATTTAAAATACTTTTACTGTGTCATCAGAATTGTTGTTCATTGGGTCAGAGATTCGAAGAATAGGCAAATAGGTTAGAATTCAGGACTGCTCCAGACCTGTGTATCTTGAGCATGATCAGATTCGAGGTACTTTTGCTTAGGATTTGAATCTTGTTAAGTGAGCATACTATTTTGACCGGTACAATATACTGTATATTGTATTGTATATATTTGTACATATAATAAATATATTAATTGTAATACTTGTTTCAGTATTACTTTACATTAATTTGCTGTTGGCTGGGTCTGTAATATATTGTAAATTCTTTTAAAAAATGAACATCAACTTCCTTGCAAATACAATTGGAATAATATCTATTTTTTAATGCAACTATCATTTTAATTTTAGAGCATATCAATTTATAATCTGGCAACAATCTAAGCTTACAACAACCTAAGCTTATAATATAAACTTCTTTTGTATTCTGATTCTTAACTATAATTCTATTAAATGCTATTGTTTTGAGTGTGGATACAACCATGTTTCTTTATAATGGTTTTTCTATCTAAACAAAATGAGTTATCAGATGAAAGTAGGATTAAAGATAAATGTTAAAAAGACTAAAGTAATGTTTAATGGATTTTCTCAAAATATGAAAATAAATAGCAAAAAATGTAATATTTCTCTATATGATTAGATCTAATAAGTCTTAAAATATTTGAAATACTTAACAGTAACTAATTTTCGATGTAAATGGCACACTGGCTTATATAATGTATAGACGAAAATTTTTCTTTGTAAAGTAGTTAATTATAAAAATTTATAAATTAGTATATAATCAAGTATGCAATATTATTATGAATGAAAATTTTTAAGCTTAAACACCACCTATTGTCTTATCATTTAACCAAAATATGTTACATGTAACTAGCCAAATTCTAAAATGTAATCTATTACTATACAAGACTCGTCACACTAATCTTTGAGGAATCATTTTCACCAGCTGCATTAAAGATTGTCATCATTAAACACAGATTGGAATAAATTCAAATCTTGTTTATATTAAGCAAATTCCATTGACTGCATTTTGAAGAATGAAAGATGAAGTGCAAACAATTATTAAGAGGGTGCTCTATATAATTAACAAGCAAATATATAATTATATTCTGAATAGATAGGCATTATACTCAATATCAGATTTGTACAAAAATGGAAGAGATTATAATTTTTATGTGAGCATACTGACTACAATAAGCATCACATTTAATAAAGTGTGTATTTCATCTTTCCTACTTTGAAATAAAAAAAGGAAAATCTATCTTAATAGAAATAGAATTCAAACTTATTTTGTTTTGTGTTAATGATATTGAGGCTTGAGACAGCTAATGAAAAGTTATTATTGTATAATACATTTGCAATGGCTGGTTAACATTAATTTTAAAAATATATCATTAATTGTAAATATATATATATACACACACACATATAAACTTAAACATTTGAATATACATATTTTGAATGATACATCATCACTTTTTTCTCACTCTGCATATGCTTACAAAATGTATTTTATAACAAAAGGGTTTAAGAAGAGGTACCATAAAAATGACTATTTAATATAATCTAAATATTTCTTCATTATAACAACAACAATTTTAAAAAAAAGATATTATTTTAAAATGCTTAATTTTAATTATGAGACTTACTCATCATCGTTGTCTATCACAGGAGGGTCATCTTCATTTTGTATGGCTTCCCAATTCTTACCAAGTTCCTAAAACATTATTACATCATCATTCCATTCACATACACATGTATAATGACTTAATTGATATATATATATATTGTAATGGGATGGTTTGACCGTGGTATACATGAAGATGGATGGGTCCCTTTGATGCGAAAAAAGGATATATATTTATTGTTTACTTTCATGCATAACTTCTTACATTAACTTCATACCTAAGGGAGAAAAGAAAAATTTAAACAACTGCTAATTCTACCCTTAGCTTTTCACCCACATATTGTAGTTTACTCCCATTATTCCAGGTTTCGAACTCAGGGAGATATATATGATTCTCAGATTCAGGGAATGTTTATTTCGCAAAGTTCATCATATCTGTAACTTGAATAAAGGTCTATTAATGAGAATGGTTATAGCATATTATATACCTGCAAGTAAAGATCATTATATGTGTATGAGGATATAATTTAGCAGAATTTAACCACAAAAAAATAAACCAAGAAATATGTTTTAACGGTTAAATAAATTTAATAGACATATACATGGATTAATATTTGGTATAAAGTTTACAACCAAATAAAGGAATCTCATTTAGACAACTGTGGTTATCTTTCATTTATGTTAGTTTATACCAATGTTTCCCATCCTGACCCCATGAAGAACAGCCACTACATGCCTTGGTTAACATGAAGTATCTGATGGTTTAATAGACTCCTTTGCTATATATGACATATATGCGACAAAATAAAGTTAAAAATTTAACAAGTAAAAAATAAGCAAAACAAAATATTTTAAAAGATATTAATAATTAACATGAACTTTGAAATAAATATTCAATGAATGTGTGTATGTTGTACATAAATAAATAAGTAATTGATACATATCTTAGGTAACATCTTACTTTATTTTTCATTCGCAATGAACAGATTAGTTTATACTCTAGATTACATCTTATAAACTTTATCTAGCCATAGTACTGACCTTATCTTTATAATGAATTTAATAAATTTAATTTAAGTTATTCAATCCTAAATTAAAATAAAGAAAATAAATTATTACATTGAACATTGTAATAATTAATTATTAATGACATCAACTTTCTAGATAGACTTCACAATTCGTGTGGATAATGTTCTAATGGCTTATCTTTATAATTCACGGGAATTCCTTTATGCTTATCTTATAATTCGATTATCTGATGGAAGCCTTTGAACTGAAGTTTTGAAGCGAGGAGTAAAAAAAAATTTTTATAATGGATTATTCCATTGTTTATCAATCCAGATGTATGGAGATAAGAGAATTCCATGTTGGCCTTGACAATTTTTAGCTCCGTGGATGATGATTTTTCGTACACGACAGTTTGCTCCTGCAATTAGCAACATGATTGGTTTTGTCAATAAGATATAAAATCTTTTTAGATGAAATTAATTGGAACAACGTTAATATTTCTTCTATTATTGCATATTTTAGTTTTAACTTTCAAAATTTATAACAAGGAATCAATAGTTATTTTTTTTCCTTTTTGAAGATTCAAATGTTTTATTTTGTTTGTAGATTATTACTTTCCAAACTCTTTGCTAAGTAGAAGTAAATGTTTCTACTTGCTTTCTCGAATCATAGAAAAAGATTTCTTTAGCAATACTATGAATTTGAACTGGTTAACATGGACCTTTAAATTTTTCTTTTAAGTTCTTTATGAAGGGAATGATGGATTTTTTTTCTTCTACTCAGGTAAAAAGTTTTTCTACTCTTTGAACAAAAAAGTTCGTTTTTTTTATATTTTCTATCTATCTACATAGTAAGTTCGTACTCATTTTTTTATTTTATTGTTGACACCATTTTCGGTTAGGCATTAGCGTAAGTGGTTTGTTAAAATAAAATCACAAGAAAAGGTAATAAAATAAATATTGAGGTTTCTTTATTTTAATATTATATACATTAATTATTATTATTTTTTTGATTAAGTTTATTCATCTGATCTATTCTATTGTATGTCATGATATCCCATCAATTGGTTAGGTTTAACTTTTGTTTTAACGTTTATGTTTGGCTTTAAATATTACGTTGTGATAATTAATTAATACAAGTTTATGTGCTCTAACATTACTTGATTTTATCATTTATTAAACAGCAATAATATTGTGGGCATGAATTTGGATTAGGTGTTATGGTGTGTTTTGTTTATTGACGGGGTGTTAAAGGCATCCATCACAATGTATTAAACCAAGTACATCAATTTACAATTAAATTGCTGAACAAAATCAGATTAAAAATTCATTACTAATGTTTCATATCAAAGCAGACTTCTCAAGTGCAAATTATCATAATACAAAACAAATATATATTATCCTATATTCCCCCCAATTCCAACTCACATTTCAATTATCTTTAATATCAAAAGAACTTTTAAACCAATAAACATCACATGATCAACTTTTAAACAAATTAATAGCTTTGGAATCATAAATCTTTATTAAAAGAGATTTTTAATTTTCCTTTTTTTTTTTTCAAAAAGACAATCTTAGCCTGCTCAAACATAATCTTATGGCCTGCATTTCTTTTATGAATATATAACGCAGAACAAAGTTATTTATTTTTTACTCTATATATAACTTTTTAGAAAAATAATGTAATTCCAGGAATGATATTCCTATTAATTCTCTCTTTTGTATTTTTCCTAGAGTTGTTTATATTATTGTTTCTTTTTATAAAATTTTTTTTAGAAACAGCAAAGTAGTTTGAATTTAAAGGAAACAATGAAAGTTCATAAAAGTAAAAAATAAATATTTTAGTTCTGCATTATATATTTATGAAATAAATACAGGCCATAAAATTATGTTTGAGCAGACTAAAGTTGTCTTATTTAAAAATAATAAAAAGAAAAATTAAAGAATTTCTTTTGATGAATATTCATGCATCTGAGGTTATTAATTTAATTTTTTTTTATATTAAAGATATTTATAATGTGAGTTAAAATTGTGAGAAGATAATATAATATATATTTGTTGTATTGCTTTGTACTTGAGAAGTCTGCTTTGGCAAAAAAAAAATCATTGGTAGTGAATTTTTAAATTTGACTTTGGCAAATGATTTAATTGTTGATTGATACATTCAATTTATTATTTTGGCTGGTTTAGGTTTTTAGCATTTGATATTTTGTACACACACACACATATATATATATATCAAGATTAAATAGTATTAATTTCAAAAGCATGTAAATAACTTTTAGTATTGCTTAAATATATATCATTTAGGATGATAATCATATCATAGAACATTCTCATTCAAATTCGTTATTCAGAATTATTTTCAAGCAGACTCATAACGAATCATTTTAATAAACTTGCAAATACAATTTTATTTTTCATTTATAAATGCCCAAGATTAGTCCTCCAACACTGGTTTATTAAATAAATAAAATAGACTCAGTCCAAAGCACAAAATAAAACTTTTTGAGAGAAAGGATTGGTTCATATTTACTCTGGTACTTCAATTCCTTTATAGAGGCCAATCTAAAGCACTTTGGAAAGAAAGCATGAAGATCTTAAGTCAATCATTATATTTTTAAAGATAGACTGATTTTTTTCTCTCAAAAAATTTTATCTTGTGCTTTGGATTGAGAGTATTTCATTTATTTAATAAACCAGTTCTGGAATATTAATTTTGATTATAACATAATATTAACTGCTGGGAAGCTTTCTATATATGTACAATGCAATTATAAAATTTGATTGCAACTTTGAACTAATAGCTTGGATAATAAAAACAATATCATCTTAATCTGTATTTTAAAAATGACTTAATTTTTCAAAATACACTTTTACTGTTAATATATGTGGCATGGTTATTGATAAATTATAGCATTAAGTGAAAACAGTCCTTAGATGCTGCTCAAATATTTCTCAAAACTTGTTTAATCAATAGCTGACTCCATAAGTGGAATTCAGACTTACAAAAAAAATAGTAGCCCACCTTTCTATCATCTCTATAACATAGAACTTTTTTTCCAATAAGCTTAAAATTTTTCTTTTAGGTAGCTGACATCACATGATCACTATTTCTTAAGCTTGCTCATAATTGTTATCAAAACAGGCTAAACTATCTATACTGAGTGGCAATATGTATAGAGAGTTTTGCCTATTTTGGTTAGGTAGCTGACTCATAACCAATCTAGCTCAATATCTTATATTGGTTAGTAAATAGAGTCTAGCACTCTACTAATGTACAAAATCATGCAGGGCTATATTACATGTAATTTCTATTGAGAAACAAACTCAATTATATGAAGTATTTATTTTAGTGACCATTACAATCTTCTTTTTACCATCCAACTTTTTTTTTTTACTTAAATGTTGTTATAATAAAGTATTATTTTACCAATTCATGTTTTAGAGATATACTTATCAAAGAAGCTACAAGTAAATTTCTACTGGAAATAAATATCATAATAATCAATCAATAAAAATATCTAATAAATATTAGTAGTATTTGCCATTGCACATTAAAGTTTTTAATAAAACTTAGCTGATTAGAATGAATAATTATTTATTTATTTCTAATTTGTTTAAAATTTAATATAAAATAATTGTCCTAACCCTTATGAGATTATAAATTATCAAAGCAAGGCTTTATTTAATCCAAAAATTAAAAATAAACAAATAATTATTAATTCTAATCAGCTAGAAGATTTAATATTTTGGCTCTTTGATTAAATATCAAACCAACTTTTTAAATTCTTTTCCCCACTATCAAGCTACAAGCTTAAAATCAAAAAAATCTAATGATCTGAACTCGAATTTAATTATATTATTTAGTAACCTTGTTTTATTTCTACTTTTTAGTACCTTTTTTCCTAGGAGTAATATGCATACAAATAACTAATGAATATCATTTGATTCTTTATCTTGCATGATGGAATGTAAACAAAAAGCAGCTGAGCTCTAGCACTATCTATAGTAAAGTTGAATAAAAAGTGGTTATCAAATGGTAGTGAATTTAAACCCCATTTTCAATCAAATTTTGGCTTTTGTGTGTGTCTGTGAGAAATTGGCATTTGAAGCTGGAACCAAGGTAGTTAAAAAAGTTGAATAATAAGTGGTTATCAAATGGTAGTGAATTTAAACCCCCATTTTCAATCAGATTTTGGCTTTTATGTTTGTCTGTGAGAAATTGGGATTTGAAGCTGGAACCAAGGTAGTTATGCATCTGGAAACATCTCTAACTCCTTTAAACTAACTTCAAGATACTGTCTTGACATTAACTTCATAAGAAGATTCAAAGTAGACATATAATAAGACTTTCTGCAGATTTCACAGTAAAAGATATAAAAATCTGCTGGGATGAATAAGACAATATTAACAAAGGCTTTGAAGATATTAAGCATTTTCATTTCAATGGTCGACTATAATTTGCCTATCATCCAAAAGCAAAGATGTAAATAAAAGAATGATCTGTCGGCTCATTAGTTTGAATTTGTTTACTGCAAATATACATTTAATGATCTAAACATTAAATCAGTCTAACATTTGAACTCAAGATTTTTAATTGATCTGCAATACTAGATAATGACACAAATCACCTATCATTTTAAAGTTGTGAAGTGCAACAACCACTCAACAATCATAATTCTATATATTTTAATAGTCTATAGTAATAATAGTTAACATCCTATCAAAGATCTAAATTACCAAACAACTTAAAATATGAATTCAAAATTCATAAATAATGGATGTAATTCTAATTCAGATAATGTATTATAAAAATAGATATTATCTATTTAAGATTTTAAACCATTAGATATTTCAAGAGTTTGAAATCAGCTTTTGTTCATTCTGTCTGTCAAAATATGGAAGCATTCAGAGTAATTTATTTATTTTAAAAAGACAATAAGATATAATTCATAAAATTTCTTATAGAATGAAGTAAAACTAAAAATAATTTGATAACATTATCATGATATATTTTTGTGAGCCAGTTTTTAAGTTTTTTTTTTTTAAAAAAAAAAAGATAATAAGAGACCAAGCAAGGACTTGAATTAAATTTAAGAAGTATCTCAATAAAAAAAAAAAAAAATCAGATAGAATTGAGATGTGCCTAAAATCTAATACCCCTCTCCCAGATTTATACAATCTTATCATTATTACAAACTATATCATTTTAAAGTATTGATTCTTAAAAAAGAAAGTAAAATAAGAAAATCTAAAAGAGATTTAAGAAAAAAATAATTTATAGTTATCTTCAATTAATAACTGGAATAAATTTAATATTTGATTACAACTATCTATATTTCAATTGTAATTTTTTCTTTGTTTCCATTGTAAAAGGTGTGCAAAACTATAAACGATTAATAATTAAATGATATGACTAAGACTGTATATACAGTTTATTATACTTGTAATTGTTAATCTTAATATTTTATACATATGTTAATTCATTTATACATATATGTTTATTAATGGGAATCTTTATATTATTAGATGATAATTGTTAATATTTCGATTGTTATTTTTTTTTTTTGACTGTTAATTTTATTATTTTATATAAGTTTTATATATTTGTATAGTAATTTTTTATTATACTTTTAACTTCACACATGATTTTTTCTTCATATAGACTTTATTAATATATATATGTGCTCTGCGCACAGTTAATGAAGCTATTAATAAATTGTCAAAATTTTTTTTTTTTTACTGCCAAGCGCTTTCGGGACAGTCTACAGTCCCATATTCATGGCGAGTTATTCTGTTAATAACTGTAAAACTATGCAAATTTTATGCAAATTTATATGCAGATGTTACGTGGACCATTTACGAGATAGGGAATAGCAGGCCTCTCTTCTGTTGATTGCCGATGGGTCAGCCGCAATGAAGTAAGCTTCCCTAACTTTACGTTTGGTGTCGTTTGTTTCAGAGCAAACGACACTGGCTGTGGTAGGTAGAAAAGCATGTCCAGAGTTTCTTTCATGTTCGACAAAAATCGAATTACCTTCAGACTTTGTTTTGGTTTTATTGTAAAGGTATCGGTGTTGAGCTACTCTGGTGGCAATGTTAGTTTTGGTCTCTCCATAATATGTTGCCATGCAATTTCTTTGGGGGCAGGTAATTTTGTACACAACTTGAGGGGTGAGTTTATTGTAAATTGGTATAAATAAATTAATTGACAGGATTTAAAAAAAAAAAAAGGAAACATACTGCCATTAGTTAGCGTATCCACTACTGGAATTCTTAATGATAGTTTTCAATTATTGTTGAATATTGTCCTGCAATATTACAATGAAAATAAATTTTACAATATCAGACAGAGGAAAAGAGAAAGAGAAAAAACATAGGTAATAGTAAGTTTATTACAACATTTTGCAAGTTTTTTTCAGTATTTTAATAAATTTATCATAACAGATGATATCTGATAAATAATCTAATTTATCAAATACTCTTAAGATTTTGTAACCCAGATTATCAATCACAAATAATGGAATAAGATCAAAATTCTATATATTTTAGTAATACATAATATTGGATGACATCAAAACATATTGTTCAATAAATTAATAATCGAATAGTTTGTTGCTCAGAGTTCAGATGAAGTTCGGGTGATATTTAATAGTTAAATTTTGATTCATGGACACTTGAGTTCTGAATCTTGTGATTCTATGACTACCCTAAATGATGTGCATTTATTTCACATATTAAATAAACTGCAAAGCTATGATCATTGTAATTAAGTAATATATATATATACATAAAAACTCAGTACAACTTACCAGGTAATTAATAATGTAAAACTTATCATAAATAGAATTCTTTGGATTTATTTTCTTATGTTGTTTCTTCCTCATATGGTCTTTGAGTACTGGCCGATCTTTGAATATTTTTTCACAATAAAGACACTGAAATCTAAAAATACATGATTTATTAATATTAATAATTGTTTATTAACACACACTCAAATATATATATATATAGACAGTTTGTTTCAGAAATAGTACAACTAAAAGAATGATACTGTCATTTGCAAATAAATAGGAGTGAGGCAAACAAAAAGTAAGATATGTTAATCACTAAACCCTTGCAGGAAATCCCACATACCCCAAAAAAATGGAACAAACAAATTCATGGTGTGATTCATGCTGAATAAAGAAACAAAATAATATTGTTGTTGCAGCATATCCAAAAACTGAATACACCTATATGTATAGACAATCCTACTAGTAATTTCAAAAAGACTAGGTTCACATATTGAATCATAATGCATGCAGTGGGAACATGAATGTAGTTTGACAAGGCAATAACTATTGAGGTAATATCAGTAATTACTGCAAAAACTGATGCAAGGAGGTAGATATTTACTAACAGATAATACTAGAACCATTAGCTACTAAAAACATCATTTGAAAAACAACAATAATGACAATCTGAGTTAATCATAATCTTTGCAAAATATCATCATGATTTGAGAATATAATGTAGTAGCAAAGTTACATGGCAATAGACTTATGTGCAGTGATAAATTACGAATTTGTCTGGTTAATGATTTTTACATATATTTCTGGTGACAATAGGTTTATAGGGCTAGTCCAGCAGTTATTTATAAATGCCACACTTTCTCTACAAACTATATTTTTTGAGAATATCAGCAACTATGACAAAGATCAACTCTAATGATGTGAAAACTAAAAGTCTTCAATTTTCAAGAGAATGGAGAAAGCAGCAAATGATAAAATGGGGAACCCATTAAAAATTATTTATATAAAAAGATTCAGATTTTATAATTTTAAACATTAATAGTCCTATTACTTATCATTCATCATCATTTTCAGTAATTATTGATCTACTGCATGAACATCTGTCCAAGTATAATCCAGTTTCTCCAATCCATAATCTATTTTCTTCACATCACACCAACAAACTTCTTTATTTCATCCATCTCACATGTGGCTTCTTTCTAGATCTTTTATAATCTTTTGAAATATATTTTAAAACTATGTCCATCCATCTATAATAATGCCCTTTCGCAATATGCCCAGATCAACTTCATTTCTGTCTTTTAAGTCTTTCAATAATATTAATAATACCTGTTTGTTTTCTTACCCAAGTATTTTACTTTCGATCTCTTATTGCTATTGCAATATACATCTCCAAACTTTAATGAGTTTTCTAAAGTTTATGCTTTGCTCTTATGTTAAGTATTCTTCCTAGAATCTTAAGTAAGAACTAGTAAAACATATCTATTAAAAAACTTATTTTTCAAACATAAACATATTTCATTTTTAATATTAAGTTCTTTCTGTTAAAAACAACTCTACCCAAATTTAATTCTATAATTATTTGTATATAAGAATATATATACAGCATTTTTTTTTTTTTAATTATTATCTAATTACAGTATTTAAAAAAGTCTCAATTTTCTTTTCTTTTTACTTAATTTAAACAAATAAAATATCTTACTGACATATGCTTTCAATTCAAAAAATGAAGTTTAGTATGCTTGGAGATAATCCAAGAACTTTGGCAACATTAACACAATTCTTTTTAGCACTTTTCTCCTACTATTTTCACCAGTTCAAATGGGAACAGTAGCTAATTTAATAAGAAGACAATCACATTATAATCTAAGACAATAAAAGATTATCCTAAAAGTAATAATAATAAAGAGAAATTGGGGATGGAATAATTGTTTTGATTGTGAGAATGATATTACAGTTGATTTTTAAATGCTATGAAACTTCAATGATCTATTTTTTTAATAAAAAAGATTTTTTTTTACTTCTACTCTTAGTAAGATCCTAGATGTAAAAGATATCTGAAAATAATTTATTTCTGATGAAATGATAAAAATGCTTTTAGAAAATTCTAAAATCACTCTGTATAGATGTAATCAGAATTGATAAATGTTTTTAAATATTGGAACATTATTTAAAAGAGTAAATTAATGTATAATATATAAATCTATGTGTATTCAGACTAATATTTAAGCTATCCAAGGCCAAAAGTTAGAGTTTTAAATTATTCAGTGAAAACTATTGTCCCAAGATATGATTTATCAATATATATATATGTAATTATAAAATATATACTTAATTATAAATAATATATCCAAGACATATGTCAAAAGAAACTTAAATATATATAACAAACTTGATTAATTAAATCACACAAGAGTGTAAATGAATAAATAGTTAACCATTCATATATATATATATTGTAAACTATGTTTTTTTTTTCTCAATTGCTTGATAGCTCTTAACTGAAATATCAGTTGAGTTTTCCTGAAGGCAGAATGAATTTTTTTTATAATAGTATATTTACAATCATGTCAGACAAAAATAAATTATGACCCTTATTCTCAAAAGGATATAAAATTGCCAGCCAAAGCAATGGTCGGAGACTGAAGTTGGAAGGTGATAAGATTCTGATTGCTGACCCAGGCTGCCATTTGATGACAATCGTTTATTTAGGCACTTACAACTTCAGATCAAATTTAAGTGAAGGAAGATTGCAAGAATTGGAAGAATTATCTAATAAAAAACGGGACAGTATTCAACTTTGTAAAGTTAAAAGAAAAAGTGAAAAGCCAAAGTAGACATGTACAGAAGCACAAACATTGGAAATATGAATGGAATAAGATTCATTATAAATAAAAGGTGGAAGAACATTGCGGAGATTGATGGTATATCGGACAGAATGGTAAGATTGGTTATTTAATTTAATAGTTGATATCAAATGCAGATAATTCAGGTTTATGCCCAAACAAGTTCTCATTGTGACGAAGAAATAAAGGATTTTTGTATGGATGTACAAAAAAAAAAAAAAGGCTTTTGATCAGACCAAACATTTTAAAATTGTTATGGGAGACTTTAATGCTAGAATTGGTAAACAATTAAAAAATGAAAGTGCTGCAGGTTAAGGTGATAAAAATGAGAGACACTTGTGGAGTTTGTAGAAAAACTTTATATTATAAATTCTTTTTTTTGAGAACAATTTTAAATGGAAATGGGTTTGGAAGCATCCAAATAAAGGTACAGCAAAATTGGATTACATTTTGAGTAATATGAAATATGTACTTTAAGATGACAATGTTCTTAATAAATTCAACCCAGAAAGTGATCGACATGTTAATGCAAAACTTAAGAGGCAAAATTATTAAGGAAATTCCAATATTTACAGTTGATATTCTTAATCTTCAGAAACATTCCAATGAATTTAAATTAGAACTTGCAAATTGTTTTCAAATATTAACAGATTTTGAACATAAATTCAAATTTGAACAAAATCAATAGGAAGATAATTGATACACTTTTAAAAACTGCATTAAAGGTATTTGGTACAAAAAAAGCACCAATTTACCAGTAAAATTTTTATTGAGACAAGGTGATTTATGAAGAAAAGAAAAAATATAAAACTATATAAAAATAATGCATTAAGAAGGATTGAATATCTCAAATTTGGTAAAATGGTGTGAAAACAAGTTGATAATGGTAATTGTGAACTAGCAAGGAAAGGTGTAGAAGAGAATAAAAATCTAAAAGTGTAAAACAATGTCTAGGTATTAATAAAAAATTTATTTCTGCAATAAAAAAAAAAGATGAAACAATTACCAAAAAGAGAGTAGATAATCGTGAAATGTGTAAAAGTTCTATCAAGAATTATATAGCAATAAAGAACAAAGAAAAGTATCTCCTATGACTACTATATCTTCTGAATTGCCCAGGATTTTAAATGAAGAAGTGAGATATGCACTTAAATTTATGAAGGAAAAAAAGCTCCAAGTAATGATTGAATTATAATTGATATCTTAAAAGTAGCAGGTGAAGAAATAGAAATTATTTTGGCAAAGTTAAGTGCCAAATATTTAAATCAGAGGTTCCTAATCTTTTTTGGGTCGGAATCCTCTTTTTCAAAGACTAATTCTATTAGCACTCCTCTTACAAAAACAGACAGATTTTTTTCAGTTTATTAATTATAAGAATTTAACAATACTGGCATCTTGTTCAAAGTAGAACAAATAAAAAATATTATCTAAAATGCAACTATATAATATTATTAGTGAGAGGACTGAACTTGTACAACACTAATTTATCAATATTTTGTGTCTTTTTTGTCATCATCAGTCTTAAATTACCGTGTTGCACTATTAGTAATCAGTTTATTTTTCTCGTCAATTAATTGGAAACCATGCTAAATCCCCTTTCGGCTAAATATAATGATAGGAATGCAATGAAGAACTTCTTTGTTGCATCCCATAATTAAGATTTACTTTTGAAGCCAAAGTTCTTGATACCCATTTTCCGATTTCAATTTCAGCTCTTCATTTGTTGATAATTCTATCAACTTCTCCTGCAGTGATAATTCTGGTGCATGTTAATTTGAGGAAGATTCTGGAACCCAATCGGGAGTAGCCACATTAAGGATGTCCTGAAATCAATTCATGAAATCTTTAAGTGCTTTGAAATGCTAGGTGTATACCAGAATATCAGAATCATTTGTTGCCACTGAGGCAAGATTTGGAAACTGGTAAAATTCTCTTTGGCCTACATTTTGTTTGTACAAGGCAAGTTTTGACACAAATGCATAAATAGTCACCTTTGTTTTGATGAAGTTTACATCATCTCTTTGCAGCTGCATATTTGTTTCATTAAATTTATTAAACAAATCTGTCAAGTACCTATATCATTCTTAAACTTGATTAAATTTCTTCTTAATGAACCATCTCTGTTTTAAAAAAACTTTAAAATGGAGTCAAAAAGCTCAAAAAATTATTTTAAGCATGGACCTTTGGATAACCAATGAACTTCTGTTTGCAATAGTAAATGACTGAAATCTTCGTCAAGACAAAACTTTACAAACAATCTTGCGGCACTTATTTTATTTTATAATACAAGCTTAGCAAGTTAAATCGTGATGTATGAATTGATCTTATTTACTATTATAGTTTTGCTTTTGAGTCTTAAGTGATGTTATATTGCTAAAACTATTAATATATGATATAGCTGGAAATTATTCTGAACCATATAGCTATATGAATTAGATAGCGGGATTTGAAGACATATGGGTGTCTGAAAATTTCAGATTTTCTACTTAATAGTTAAGTATCAGTTAAGATCTAATGTCTGAACTTCCTAGCGCCTCACTGAGGACAGCCAATAACTTGAAACCGGTTTGGGGATAATTCTAAATAGAGATTTTAATTACCTTCTCTTGCGATATTTATTGATAAAGCTTATTTAGAGCTATTAGTAAGCTCATTATTTTATTTTGTAATACAAGCTTACCAAGTTAAGTTATGTGATGTATGACTTGATTTTATTTACTATTTAGAGACATATATTTAATAGATAGCTAATAGATAAAGTTAAGATGAATAAGGGTAAAATTAATTAGTGTATTATTGAAAAAAAGTTAAACAAATTTAATATAAATAATAAGAAATATTTGCTTAAAATAAACAATAGAAATTAGTTGCATAAAACAAATAATAAAAAATTCTGCTTGATAAATGATAAGAAAGATTTACTAATAAGAATTATTTGTGTAACACAATCGAAGTTGAAAAAGACTAATTAAAAATACCTGAGGGGAAAACAGACTGATTGGTATCTGAGGAAATAAGAAAGCAATCAAGAATTAAAACCTCAGACTGCCCAAGGGAAATCAGCGAGAGATGTAAATAGCATGTACATAACAGTGCAAGAAATATTTTTTTGGCTTTTGTGGATTTGTTTGCATGTTCATTACGAAATTTTGTTAATTGTGAACTGTTAGTATTGGGTATTTGGAGCCGAATGGAGTTAGAACAGGGCTCAAAGAAGACAGTGAGAAGCTGTCTAGAAAGCAATCCCAGAGACCATGTCGCTGAAGATACCAACAGCGGGCTAGGGACTAAAGCAGATCGCATAGATCTCATTTTGTTTTTTATGTCTAACAGCCTCTATAGAAGGAAACACAGAACGAACTGTTAGTATACACACTTGTTAAATTTGTACACAGCCAGATTTGAGCAATAGATTGTGGAATCAGATTTGACCCAATAGTAGTATAATATATAAAGAGGTTTATTTGTTTGTGTGCATAGTAATCAATATTGCTGTTAATAATACTTTATTGTGAGGTTCAGTGAAAATGCATTTTAGTTACCATTAATAATCCCTTATTGTTAATTATGACGTTATTAAATTTTGTTTGTTATTAATTATCTTTGTGTTACTCATTTTGTTGATATCCATATAATATATATACGCAAATACACAACAGATGGCTATTTGAAAATTTAGTGATGGAACAATAACATAAAAGACAATATTAAGTTATTTGAAAAAACTCCAAAGTTTTGCCTGGATTCAAACACCAGATCAAAGCATGGTAGACATATGTGCTAAACATTATCCAACCAAGTTTTTCAAATTATATAAAAACTATATTAATTACAAATTACTCCGATATAGAGTATTTGTACAAATATTTTTATTTCACATGTAAATATTATATTAAGTGCATTAGACTAAAATACATATATTTAATTGTTATATTTAAAGATGATTTAAAAAAATTAATAATGATATACATATAATTTCATACACATAAATAAAAAAAATAAACCAAATTATTAATTTAATAATACTAACAGTAATATAATTTTCTCATATGCTTGTAAGAGCATGTGATGATGTGATGTGATGTATTATGGCTTCTCCTTAAACGAAGTCAAGAATATCTCAGCAATTATGCCCAGATAAACCTGTTAGCCACTTTCTTTTACATTCCCCACTCTAAATTTACCCATAATCTGCTCTATCCCATTTCCACAACATAATTTTTGTCAACTATATAACCTTTATATCTAAATCCCCCTTACATTTCCCAAACCCAGCATAAAAACCAATAATTCACTTTCTGTATAATCACTCTTTTCATATTTATTTTTCCACAACTTCATTATATGTACCCTTTCTGTTTTCAAACATTTACATTCAATTAACAAATGCCTAATATTTTCAATTCCTTCCTTACATAATTTACAAAATAAATCACCCATATTTTTCCATTTACATGTATATTCTTTTGTAGCTAAAGATCCCGTTCGAGCCTTAAACAATAAACTACTTTCCTTACTATTATCATAAATTAACTCACACCTAATATTCTGTTTATTTCTATATATATTTAAACTCTTTTTACTCTCCATACTATTTCTCCATCTCTCTAACTCCCTAGTCTTTATTAATAAATTTATTCTTTTATCCCATTCCTTATTACTATAACACCCAATAATCCTCTTAACACAATCATCCCATCTTTTGTACAAATATACTGATATAAATTCTTTATCCAAATCTTTTGCATAGCGCATTACCTTTCTCACCCATCTTGTTACCTGCCCTTTACTCATAACCCAATTAAATACTATTTTAGCTATTCTTTTATTATCCATAAACTGCAATCTACCAAATATTTTCATTTTACTTTTTGCATCTCTCATATGAAAACTTGACCATCCCATTTCTCCTTGAATTGCCTCCCTTGCTGTCCATACTTCTGCATCCAATGCATGTCTTCCTACTTCCCTTTGAGCTTTTTCTAAATAATCTAATATCTTTTTACTAACATATAATGCATCATTACCATATGTTAACCCTGCTACTGCAACTCCTTTCCATATAATTCTAGCTACATCATATTTATTATATGAAAATACTGTTAATTTCTTTATCAATCCCTTTCTTTTCTTTGCTTCATTTATCAATTTTTTCTCCCATTCATCCAAATAATTTTTCTGATTACTTAAAATAATTCCCAAATAACTATATCTATTCACCACACTTAACTTAATATCTCCCAATAAAAATTCTACATCTTCTCTTTCCTCAGTATTAACCATCATTATATTTGATTTTTCTTCACTAAATTTAATCCCCATCTCTTTACCCACCCTTGCACATGTCCTCAACATAACTTCCATATCTTCTCTTTTTTCTGCACACAAAAATATATCATCTGCAAAAAAAAGACCTGACAAAATATATACTCCCTTACTACCTATTAACGGTATCTCTATCCCTCTTCCTAATCTTTCTATTGCTCTTTCCATTTCACTCAAATACAACACAAACAAAATAGGTGACATAGGGCATCCTTGCCTTAGTCCCACACCATTTTTAACTTTAATTGATTCTATATTCTCTAATTGATATATATAATAATTATTTTCATATAATTTCTTAATAATATCTATTAAAGCTTCATCCATTCCCAAATTTGCTAAACTTATCCATAATCTATTTCTATTTACTCTATCATATGCCTTCTCTATATCTATAAAACTCATATATAACTGTTTATCTGCATTCCTACTCATATCCATAAGTTGTGTAACTACAAATAAACTATCTCCTATACGCCTATCTAATCTAAAACCTCCTTGCATTTCACCCACTACATTATTCCCTTCCATCCATTTTACAACTTTACTAGCCACCATATACGAGAAAACTTTATATAAAACTGATGTTACCGCTATCGGTCTATAATTATTCAACTTTCTATGATCCTTACCCTTTCCTTTAAATAATAACCTTACTCTTGTATTACTCCAACTACTTGGGAAAACTCTATTCTGTGCCATTTTATTAAAACAGGATAATAACTTTACTTTTGCCCTATATCCTAAATTCATTACCATCTCTGCTGCCCATCCATCTAAACCTCTTGCCTTCCCACTTTTCAATTTCTTCTCTACCTCATTTAGTTCATTTTCTGAAAAACTAATATTCCCATTACTATATTCTTTCATATTTTCTAATATTCTATCATTCACATCTAACATCTTTTCTATATTCATTACATAACTATTTAAGATTCTCTCTAAATCTTCTCTAGAACTACACTCAGTTCCCTCATCATCTAGTAATACTAACTCTCTCTCCCCTACATTTCTCCTTTTAATATAATTCCAAAATTTTTTACTTCCATCTCTTCCACTTTTATTAATATCCTCCAACAATTTACTATTCAATTTCATTCTCTCTCTATAAATATCTATTTTAGCCAATTTCTTCTTTTCTAAGTACTTTTCCCATTTAGCATTAATATCTTTTTCACTTTCCTTATTCTTAATAGCACACTTATATTCTCTACATGCTTCTTTCCTTTCTTTTATACTTTTACTAATTTTAATTTTTTTATTACTTTTATTCTTTTCAATATTCTCACCTAAAACCCTATTTGCAACTTTTTCTACTTCTTTACACCAATCCTTATACTCATCCCCAACCCACTCTTCCATTATTTCTTCAACTTGTATTTTATACTCTTCCAACTTATTCTTATCATTTACTCTCCATCCACATCTTTCACTATTATGTCTACTTTTATTTCTATTCTCCATCACATTTGTCTTCGCCTACTCTAGAGCCACCTACTGGAAATTTGAATATTTAATATATAACAGTTAATATAATGCTACAATATCCACACCTTCAAACTGGTTTCTGGCTTTTGATTTTTCTAGTGAAAATATAAGATACAAATCTGCAACAAATGCACTTATTTATATCTGGCAGTCACATTTTACTTCATACTATTCAAATAATTTAAATACTTAAAATATTAAAAAAAAACAACCACTATAAAAGCTTTAAATTTGATATATATATGATTTCACCATTTCAAATAGTAATTTTTAATTTATAGAAAGAATATACAAATATAAATATACATCATATAATTAATATTTTTACATTTGTATATAATAAATTATCATAAATCATAAATGCCAACAGTCAACTGGTTATTATATGTAAATTACTTTACTGCAGTCTCCATGAAGATCTTTCCATTTACTACACAATCAGTGTTGCATTAACTACAAAATTACTGATATTCTATTGATTTTCTTAAGCATAAAGACTGTGATGATGTAATACAATAAATTATATAAATCTATTCATGGACCAAAACAAACACGAATACATTACTAAAATATTGCACAAGTAAAATTTTATCTGACAAAACTGATTGGTATTGATATCACAAAAAGATGGCTGCTATTAATAAGCTCATTTAAATGATTCTTTAGTAACCTAACTTGTGACAAATGTAGTTGGACTTATCTATCTCTTGAATAGGTTTATGTTCTTACTTTACAAAAAATTATATTTTCTCATTAAAATCATTATAATAAATTGTATATATATTTGTTACACATTTTTTTGCTGAGATTCCACTTTTATATTTATTTTCCAAGCAAATGAAAAAAGGATCCAAATAAGATATTCTATCAACTATTACAACATGAATGTAGTTACCAACATTGTGCTTAAATTAATATTTTATCTTTCCTTCCTTGCATGAATACATCAAATTCAAAAAAATTATAACAAATCATCAAAAATCTTTGAGCTATGTGCTTTTAAAATATTTTGGACAAATATTTTCAGTATATTATTAATTAATATACATATCTAAAATTACATTATAAACTATTAATATACAATATAAAATGTTAAGGTGCACTCAATGTAGCTAGCAAATTATTACAATAAATAATATAACTTAATAAAAATTACTTACTTCGATAACTTTTCTTCAAGAATATTTAAAAATTCTTCTGAAAATACTAAAAAAAAAATAACAAAATCAGCATTAAATGAAAACAATGTTATTTATTTCTTTAAATCTAAATAGCTTTAAAAAATAATATTAAAGAAAAAATAGAGTAAATATCAAACGTCCCTTGAGAATGTCGAAAGCAATTCATTCCAAATTGAAACTAAAAAGACGGAGTTCTTTTTAGCAATATTTAAATACCAAAATCCGAAAATTTCCAATAAACTAGAGAAAGACTTAGTTACTTTTATACAAGCTTGGTGGTTGTTAAAGCAACACTAAAAGAATGATTACTGTCATGGATAATGAGATTGCCAACTTTATATATCAATTTCTAAAACCAAAGTTGATAGAAAAGCATCATTAGAGCAGAATTGTGAGCTTCTCTTTCATAAGTTTTTCTAATATCGCTTTAAATAAAACCACTTATGAATTTTTCCATGATTGTTCTAAACTAAGAGAGACCCCAGTGATTTTGTCCATGATTGTTCTAAACAAGGAGAGGCCCCATCAGTAGGAAGCCTACTTCCAGAGTTTCTAAAAAATTTAGGATGTCAAAAATAATTCATGCAGAAACTATTTTTAAAAATGTCTTAAAAACATAACTAAAGCAATCTTAAAAGAAGATATAAGTGGCAATGAAAAAAAAAAAATCACTGTTATGATTATTAGATGCCCCATCATATTAACAAGAATTCTGCCAATAGTTGGAAGCCATCTAACTGTAGAGTGGTTTAGGATAGGAAGAAGCCATTGTGTACAAGTTTTCGTTTCACAATTCATAGTGAAAAAGCTTTCAAAATAAATTAAGGTGCTACCTTTACTGATATGATTTTAGCTTATGATTCTATTCAGAAAAATGATCTATAAGTTTCTAAAAATCTTAAATGCAGAAAAACCATTAATTTCCTTAATAAAATGCTCTCCAATAGAAACATTCAAGTAACAGTATATAATTTCTAAATAGATGCGAAAATTTTCTAGAGCAAGTTTATTAAGGGCTCAGTTCTGTCATCTAATTTACTTAATACATTCATCAGTGCCAGATACAGAAGGCAGGAAATTCAGTTATGCAAATATTATTTTGGTTTCTCAAAAAATACACTTTCTTAAAATTAAGAAAGAATCAATAAGATTCGAACATTTTTTTTTTTTTTAAATTAGAATCTTATTCCTAATTAAACAAAGATAATATGCTCAACTTTTCAACTAAATAAGAGGAAAAACATCTATAAGATTATAACAAGAAACTGAAACACAATCCTACCATATGCAATTTGGGATTAATAATTTGTTAAAGTTAGATCTAGAATAATTTCTAAAAATAACCTCCCAGGAAAGCCAACTGGCACTATTTAGGATTATGATGTTTCTGTTTAGAAAAAAAGTATTTACATTAAATTTCTAGATACCCAATTAAATATTACCATAAAAAATATTATTGGTACACACATCTCCACTCCTTCACCTTGGCTTTCTGTTCTTTCACATATTCATCTCCCAATATCAGAAGTTGCCTACTAGAAAATGTATAAAAACTGTTGAAAGGGTTAAACATGCCAATAACTAATAATTTCATCATATAAGGTTTATCTCAAATCATGGTCCTTCTTCTGATTGTTCAACCAAGAATCTACAATCAAAGAACTATAGCATAAAAAATGGACTTTATCAGATTCAGTAATAAAACTCATTTGGATTTGATTTTCCTAGACATGTTGGAATCTCAACAATAGATTCAGGACAACCCATAGTCATTGCATACAACTGCTTCATGAAGAGAATTTAACAGTTACTAATATATGTTGATGTAGAAAAACACAAAATAAATAGTTAATGACTGACAAATCAATGGCTGTTGTATCAAAATTGAAGTATTTCATAAAGTTATCTGAGAATCTATCTCCTGGTTGGAATCTCTATAATTTCTTTATATTTTGTTAATAATTAAGCTAACTAAAAATATCCATATACTAAATATATAATATTGATCAAAAGTGTTTTACTATATGGATTTGAAACTTGGACAATAATTACAAAAAGTGAAAATAAACTGAAATGATTGAAAAATGTCTGAGAACATTAAGAAGACCCAATTAGAAACAAATACATTATTACATCACAAATGGATAGAGTAGAAAACAATAACACAAAATATGGGAAAAAAATATTCGATATGGGGTGATGATTATTAATTTCATATGGGGTGCAAATGAAATTATCTCTATTTTAAACAGCATGTCTTTAATGTCACATTGGTAGTTTTAACTTCGTAGATAAATAAATAACATCTACATTAGGTTATTTAGTAAGAAATATATAATTTTAATGGAAAAAAAGCTTCTCTTGAAAACGTTTTGTTATTCTCTTCAGTGTAATATATGTTAAAATTAATATCAGGGCATCATATGTGTATATAATGACATCTAGAATTTGTTTTTTGAATTATTTTTTTACAATTATTAATATTATTATATATATAAATCGTATATTAAACAAAAACAATATAATATTTATCCTCATGCTTTCATATAATCATACAGGCAAGCCAAACACTATAATGATTTACATTTATTCTCACTTTACTCAAACACCATATATATGCACAACTGACTTTGAATTCATTCATACATTAAAAACCAACAGATTCTATTTATGTATTGGTTAAATAAAAGAATATTGGCATACATGTTTAATGAGAAAGGCATATCTGAATTTTTATATTAGATAATGGACAACTGTCTTGTAAGTTTAGATTTAATGAAAAGCACACTATAAATTTGACTGGTTATATATATCTGTGATGCAAACTATAATTATTGCATAAAGTGTACCAGTTTTGTACAGGATTACAAATGAGATATAAATTTATCTCTATCTATATGATATGTTTTTAATGTCATATTAATAGTGTAAACCCCATACATATGTGCAACTGTTATCAGTTCATTCACATTTATAAAACTATTTGTATTTAGGATATGTAAATATAAAGACCAATCTATCATTCTATGTGAAAATCAGGTGTACAAATGATTGGTTCATGTGACATGCATAGCTTAAAAAGTTTAGATCTAATGATGCATGCATAATGAATCCATAGATAAGATTGGTCACATATATCTAATTATTATATATACACTTATTCATTGTATCAATATAAGGTAGGATTTTAAAATGTTGCTTGTCTTCAATACCTACTTAGATATGCTACTAAATGGGAGTTATTTTGATATGTTATAAAATAAGCATTGAAAAAATAATTACATCAGTTTTGCAGATTATGTCACAGTAATATTGAGAATGACCATAAAATACTAAACGGAACTGAACTTATAGAAAATTTGCAATAAAAATAAATATTTCAGGAAAACTAAAGCAGCGATGAATAATGAAGGTGAAAAAAAATTAAAAGTGTAATTGAATAGAAAATTATGGATCAGATTAGAAGTTCTTAAGAAGTAAATTAGGCAACTATGGAAGTAGAAATAAAAATAAAAGAATAAAAATTGCAATGGCTAATCAGACCATTTAAAAAACCACTTAAGGTTATTTAGTCATCTGCTGAAGTTTTGTTTGGAATGTAACTTATATGGTTAGGGTTATAAACAATTAAGAAAAGAGGAGGAAATTTTTGATATATGACTCTGGGAAAAATGGAAAGCTAAAGTTAAATAAAAAGAGATTATTCATTAAGAAAATGATGAAAAGTCTAGAAATTCTGAATAATTTATGTTTGAATGATCTATAAAGAGTAAGTGTAACAGAAGAAAGGAAATAAATTGACTGATTATCTTAAAAATCTACCAAGTATTAGATGCATGTTATATGATTTTCCAAAATGGCAGAATACTTAAAATAATGTAACAGTTTTCTTTTTTTTTTTCGCTTACTGTTAAATAAAAATCTGCCAATTTTTCTTTTTCTTGAAGACTCAAAACTAGTGCGTACGGAGAATGAAAATCTGAGTTCTACAAGTAGGTGTCTTCCTTTTTTATATATATTCAACTTATTGATTTTTACTCTGCCTGTCTAGATAAAAATCTCAATAATTCAATTTTTACTCACTTCACAATTCCTAATCTAGTCAAAATTTCATACACCATATATTAGCACTAAACATCACACAATTACCATTCTTTATGCTTTCACAAGCTGCTCACTGATGAAAGCCACAAACTGCATTAGACAAGGATTTTATTCACAAACCATCTAGCATCCATTTGTGTTAATCATATATTAGCTGATAACAATATATTTTTTCAGAGTTTGCAAACAAATTTACCAAAAAATTAATTAAAACATTAAAATTTTTAATTTGATATATAACATTGATGTGCTAGCAGTGTCCAGCAGGATTCCTTGAAATTAAAAATTGAATGATTTATTAAAATTAGTTCAATTTATTTATTATAAGCTTTTATTTAACTTACTCTATTTTTACCGTTCTAGATAAAATCTAATTCAAATAAATTCATTTTATTTTTAATAATTCAGTGTCCTTTATTCTTCAGCTTTTATAAATAAAAGAAAGCATGGGGCATAAGCAAAAATTATAATTTAATATTTTTAATTGAATATTCTTTATTCTTTTGCTTCTATGTATATGGAAAAAATATATGTAATTTTAATTTATAAAATGTATGCGCACACTTTTATTTGTGAAAATTTATTTATTAAATGTTTTTATTGAAGTTGACAAATGTGTTTGTTTGTTTGTTTATTTAACTCGCTAGAGGGCGGTCTTATATGGTTTTGGTAAACATTTTTGTTTTTTAAATAAAAAATTCTCAATCAAAGTAAAAATGTTAAAAAAAAATATTTCACAGAAAAAATTACTTATATACACATTTTAATGTATAACAGAAATATCTAGTGATATATCAACTAAAAATGTTCAGTCAATTTAAAATAAGATATAATTTTACATTTGCATTTACAGAGCCAATAGTAAAAACATAAAAATAATAATTTTTTTTAATACATTAGATGCTTTTAAGAAGAAAATAAAAGTTTCTTCAACCACATTTGGACTTTTTGGATTTAACTTGAAATAAAAGCACAGGAATCCAGAAATTAATTAAGTCAATCCCTAATTTTTATAACAAGGGATTGACTTCATTAATTTCTGCCCCATCCCCTCCGCTTTTATTTCAAGTTAAATCTAAAAATCCCAATTGTGGTTGAATAAACAATTATTTATTTTCTTTTTAGTGAAAGTATTTAATCTAAAAATTTTTTATATCTCTATTATTTTTTACTTTTTAGTATATTCATATGAATAAAAGCATTTCTTAAAAATATATATATATTTTATCTATTAATCTTATACTAAAATTTATACTAAGTTTCAATCTTCCATTCTATAACAGTCCTTCATAATGTGAGTCTATACCTATTTTCTTTGTATTTTGTTTGTGTTTTTCAATATTTTTTTCTAATATCTATATTTAATAGTAGTGGTGAGAGTTGAGCACATAGTGCTTCGAGAATCAAAATCTCATTTCAAACTGTGATTCCAAGAAAACAATAATAAACTACCCCCGTACATTGTGCTGAAAATTTTATGAATAGTACAATGCCATGTATACAAATATCAGCAATCAGCTTAATTTGTTAGTTATAACATAAAATCTTTCATAATTATAATATAAAATCACACCATTCTATTCTTACATGTTTTACTATTTTAGAAGTATGCCACTTTCTGACAGATAAAGAAGTTAATGTTGAACTTACAACCTTGGGTAGAGCAGGGAATTTTACAGCATCAACCATAATAGATTTGTGACTAGGATTAAAATGAGCATTCATAGCATTTCATCTTTCATAATATAAACTGACAATTCATGGTTGTTATAAGTTGTATTAAAGTACAGAAACTCATACAACTGAATATAAAAATTATACATAATTACAATATGTTTCTTACAGAGAGAAAAAGATGCAGCTGTTGTAATGCTATTAAATATGTTTAATACTTCCCCATATAGAAAGCATTGTAAAGATTAAAGATAGTTGAAAGTCACGACTTGTTGCTCTGAAAAGGCATTAAGTTCAATATTTTTCAATATAGATAAAATTGTATCTGAAACTGCTAAGAAAATTCTTACCCAAAATGTCAAATATTTATTTAAATTTCTTATATAGAAGCTTCAAAAATGATTAAAATAAGAAAACATTCCCAACTGTTAGAAATGTTAGGGCCTCCCAAGAATAGGGAAAATTCATTAACATCAACAGACCTTTTCCTATTAAATTTGTTAATTTACATATGGACAATGTGGTTAGATGAGAAAAATTAAAAAGCAGAAAATCACCAATGACATTGTTAAAACAGTTTACTTAAATTAAAAATTTCAGATCACTTACCACATATTGTACCTATAAATTTTATTAAACGCTCACTATTATTTCAGTAATAGTTTTAACAAGGCTGTAAACCTTAGCAATGAGCGTCTGAAAAAAACGTTTGGGGGCCCCTGTGGTAGTTTTTAAAACACCTTTATCAAGAGAAAGAGAAGAGAATCTCTAGAAAGGACTTTTTTTTTTTTCTTATTATTATATATAAATATGTATAAGGGGGGTGTGATGAGATGTGGTGGAAGATTTTAAAAGGGGTTATTTCTTTTTTTTTTTTTTTTTAAGTGGGTTTTTTGGTGAAGAACTGTCCTTGGTGGTTTTTTTTTTTTTTTTTTTTTTTTTTTAGAGTTTTTTACACATATTGTACCATAAGTCTATTTACCAAAACAGCTGACTTGAAAGTAAAGGTTTTTGGATTGTTTTCTAACTAGGGGGAAAAAAAAGAGAGGGCATTAGTCCAATCAGGTATGGAAAGTGTGATATTCTTCATGCACTATGGTATTTGAATGCAGTTAGATCTCATGAATAACTCCCCGTATAATATATAAACAGATTAAAGGTATTTATGTTTTTAAAAAATAATATAATTGATATACTCTTGTAAATGAATCTCAGCTTCCATATTAAACATATTTAATGCAGCATCTAAATGAATATGAATTTTAGAATGATATACATTTCTCGTTTTTCAAAACTAGTAGTGATTACTGTTGAACTTTCAACAGCATCAAAAGCATTTTTAAAATCAGTAAAATCAATCACTAAAACAAGCTGTCATTCCCATTTTGTTTATCTTGTATTGTTTATTATACATAAGTATTTACATTTATGAAAGGATTATAATCTAAAATGATAACAATGCACAAATTTTAAAGGTATTACTGAATGTCAAAAGTTTATGAGAATAAATTTCTTTTAAATTTATATGTCTTATAAATTAATCATATCAAAGAATTAATAAATTGTATATATATATATTTACCACAGACACATATATGTGGTTTTATATATATATAGAAACAAATAAACGTGAGAAAAATTAAAGGCAATTTATATTTTGTTTGCTATATCAAAAAAAACAACAAACAAAACAAAACTGATTCACATTTTTGCTATTGCTGCTTGTACTAAAATTTTTATTCATAAATTGCCTTTACTTTCTAGTGTGTGTATGTGTACGTATATATATATATACGTAATAAATTCATTTATGCTTGTATTTACCAATGTTATCTGGCTGTCCAACACTAAAACTATGATCGAATGCCATATGGTTAAATAAGTCTGCCCTGTGTGTAAAAATAAAAGAAAGCAATCAATATATTTTAAATATTGATGACATTAAGTTCATAATATAATATTACAAATGTTATTTTTGTATATTAAGCATGTACACATAATTTGATATATATTATTAATCTTGAAACGTTTACATCATTTCAATGTTTATCTACTAATCTTTTCCTGAATCCTGGGATCTCTGAAGCTGTTACATACAGTTTCTTCATCTCTATCTGTTTTCTTGCAAACTTTCCCGTTTCTGAAACTTTTATATTTTTCATTTTTACTCTTCATATCATTTTCACTATATGTCTTTAAATATGATCTCTTTCAAATTTCATTTATAATCTCATGTTTGAAAAAAAAAAAAAAAAAGCTGATAAAGCAATGCAAGAGTTCTACTAGAAATATTTTCAGATTTAAAAAGTAATATTTTTCAAAAGTTATATTTTAAAATGAAATTAACAGTTTCAAACTTATCATACTTTGCTGCACACAAAAAATTTATGGTGGCATTTGTAATTAATTTTGTAAAAGGCTATTATCGCTGTCACATGGATCATCCTATACCACACCACTTTCTCCAAAATATAAAAGTAAAATCATAAACTCAGGGCCCTTAAATATATAGCATCTTCTTCATCAGTATTAAAAAATGCAGCACACTACATGTGTATTTCTTTTTATGATAACTCATCTGACTAATCTTGATTATTCAGGAATCTTTATCCTTCAATTAAGAATTAGATACCTATGACAACAATTTAAAAAAATATATATATCTTTTATAAAATCGACACCAATATAAAATCTAAATTCAAAGCCTATTTCTCACTTTTCATACTTTCAAATGTCTTAAAATCAAGAGTTTTTATATAATTTTTTCTTTTTACTTTCTAAGTTTTTTTTATCATTCTGCATAACTCTCTTTAACAGATTCATCATTACTTTTTAATATTTAAAATTATGCCCAACCTATCACTTCATTCTTCACTTAACTTTTTTAAATAATCTCACTTTTTCCATTTATTATTTTGAATATTCCCAGATTTGTAAACTGGTTTCCCATTTTTATGGTCAGTTGCTCAAAGAGTGATTCAACTGAGAGAGACTGATCTCACAGATTTCTTTAAAATGACCATCATTTCATTTTTATTTTCATCAGGTGACAATTGATGCAGAGATCTTAAGACTATCTTTTTTATTGCTAGGCTAAACTCCTTGAACCACCCTTATCTTCAAGCATTGGAATATTATCAGCAAATTACTTTCTTCCAGAACTATTTTAGCCATTACCAAATCAATATTCATTTAATATCACATTGTAATAAATATTAAACGGAAAGAAAAGTATCTTTATAACTGTCTTTTCTCTTGTAGCAATTTAGTATAAGAGTGGAAAAAGGTTCTTGATTTTCAATAAAGGAAAATAAAAATATAAATTTGATCAATTAAATAGTACTCTTAAATACAAACTTAGCGACTTAAACATCATATGAACCCCCAAAACACCTACTATTTGACTTTTTTAAAAAACAGTTGTTTTCTGAAAGTACTGTTAAATTTTAATTTATATCATGTGCCTCATAAATTTTCTAGAAGTCGTTTATTCTTCCAATATATATCTTTTAGTGAGCATTGGATGATTTCCTCAGTTTATATTAGCAGAGCTAACATGAGACTAACTTCAGATATCAAAATATTAAATATGAAATTTTAACGCAATGAGGACTACCATGAATGGTTTCTGTTTTAGTATTAAGAGAGTAAGATACGTATCTTTGATTCTTATCTTGATGTTTTAAATAATGGATTGAATAACTCAAAACTTTTGGTTTATAATTACTGCCTGACAATGATAATTAGTACTTTCTATCAGAAATAAAAAAAAAAACAGTGAGAAAATGATTATAGAAATTCAGTTGCAGTTAGTCAGTGTGCATTGATTTTATTCAATGCTGAGAATAACCTTGCCAACCCATATCAATGGCAGTTCTAAGCCAAGGGAAATGGGAAAGGTTTTGCAAGAAATGTATACTTAGGTTAACAATTTTGTTTGCATTGAAAAAGAAAAAACAGAAAGGAAAAATTCACATAAACAGCTCTAATATCAGCATTACTAAATAATACCCCCCCCCCCTATCCTCCTACATTTAAGAGCTGAGATATAACTATTTCTTTATGAAAAGTATATCTCATCCTTATTTTAATCTAATCAACTAATAATACAGTAGCAACTTTCCCCATATAATATTATTATGTGATATTAAGTAATAATATTGGTGTGATGTGATGCACTGTGACTTCTTATACGGAGTCAGGAAACTCTCAGCAACTATGCCCAGAGAAATCTGTTAGCCACTTTACCTTCCCTTTCTATTCCCCATCTTACATTTTCCCATATTCTGCTCCATCCCATTTCCACAATGTAATCTTTGTCAACTCCATGGCCTTTATATCTAAATCCCTCTTATCTTTTCCCAAACCCAGTATAAAAATCAATAAACCACTTTAGTGCATGAGATAGTGGTGACATCTAGCTCTCCAATATAGAGCCAAAATTAGATAAGCATCATATTGGGTACAATATTAATTACTTGCTGTCAGATAATTAGGCTTGTGCCAATTTCTTTAAAGAATTTATAATGATAAATATTTAAATACCTATAAAAAAAAACCTGCCTAAAACCATAACATGATGTTTTGAATATAAAGCTTTTTCCTAATTTATTTTTTAAAGTGAACTGATAATGGATATTGCTTGAAACAGAGACATCTTAATTTTCCATTTTCCAATTATGCTAAGGCTCCTAAAATGGACATCTAGCTATTTTAATTGAAGGATAAAGATCTCAGAATAACCAGAATAAATCAAATAAAAATCAAAATATTGATTGTAAAAACAAAAAACACACATTTGTAATATGAAGCCCTTCACTACTGATGAAAAGTCATCACATAGTAATGAACACTGAGTCCACAGCTTATCCGTCTTTATAACTCTAAAACAGTATTAAATCAATAATTAGATTTATTTTTTAAATGTATATCTCCTTGCAACAATTCATACCTTAAAATAATTCACTTCAAAAATCTAGATGCAGTGCTCTCAGATCCAAAGCTCCTCACTGACGAAGGCCACAAGCCAGAAACTAGTCTGGGGATATTGGATGAGTAGGCATTAGATAGGGATTTTATGCACAAGCCTTCTGGCATTCATTGATTACTCTGTTTAGCACAGGTGGCAATACTGTATGGAGAGTTTTGATTTGTTTATCAACAATTAATATGCTAGTACAGGAAATGTGATCATGTGATGCTTAAAGTTAATAATTGCCAAATCTACAGCAATAGCAATAGAACTGAAGGAATTTAATAAAGCCACTAGCAAATCTAACTCATATTTGGAATCTCTACAGGTTCTTTTATGATATTTTGTTAAAAGTTAAGCTGTAAAAAAAAAAAAAAATCCAAATGCTAAATAAATAACTGAACAATTCATTTCAAACAAATATCACTAAACGATTCAATCACAAGTTATTTATTTTGGACTATAATGATATGTGATGTGGTTTTTAGTAAGGTTTTTAATAAGAGACATATATCAATTTTCCTGTAATTTAGCATAAAAGTAAAATTATTGTAATCTTAAAATAAAATAAATTGAACTATGATACAAAAAAAAATTTTTCACCCATTATCATAATTAAGTGTTCCCAATAAGCTAGTACTGATAATAATTGAAAGCGATCTAAGTATAAAGCAGTCTGGATTTAGGCCAGGAAGAAGTTCTGTGAACAACTTTCATCTTTTACCATTCTCAATGGAAAAGGAATTTAAAATAAATTAAAAATTAGTGTGACATTTATTGATTTATCCTCAGCTTGTGTCTCTGTTTCGAAAAAAGATTTGCGAAGACTTTCTAAAATTTAAATGCAAATAAACCATCAATTTACTTGACAAAATCCTCTCCCAAAAAAACATTCAGATGACATTAAATGATAATTGTAGTGGATACAAAATTTTACAGAATGGTTTACTTCACAGAAATTTACCTATCCTTAAGACATTGATTTGACTTCATAAAAAAGTCTTTCCAACAAGACAATCTATTCAGTTATTGATTTAAACAATAGGGAAACATCTTATAATCTGAATATAATCTTTTTGCAACAATAGACTGAAATACAGTCCTATCCTACACTATTCAGAAATGATTTTGAATAATAGCCTAACTTATTTTCCTCATTTATTTAAGATTAGATCTAAAATAATTTCTAGGAATAAACTTCTTGAAAAGATGATTGGTACTACTTCGGATTGTGATGCAAATATTTTATGAGCAACTTTTTAGTACTAGTACATTCTATTAGTGGATATTGTGTTCCTATTTGAAGAAAAAGTGTCCCTACTAAACTTCTGGATATTTAATTAAATATTGATACAGGGAAATATTTTCAGTAAACTTATCCATTTCTTTGCAATAGCTTCCTGTTCTTTTATATAATCCTCTACCAGATATCAGAAGAGAACTTGCCTCACAGAAAATGTAGAAGTTGTTAGATAAACCAAACTTGCCAATAACATAAGATATCGTTTTGGCAATTACGATTCACCTTAAATCAAGATCTGTTTCTGAATGTTCATTGAGGTTTCAAAGCAAGTTTTTTTTCCAGATTTAACAATAAAGCCAGCTAAGTAAGATCTTCCCAGATACAACTGGAATCTCATCAACTGATTCAAGATAACTCTGTTTCATAAAGAGAATTTGATAGTCATTTGACCTCTGTCGATGCTTTAAAATATAAATTATGAATATTTGCATATAGTGGTAAAAATGAAGGATTTAACAAAATCACTAATTAATCTGTTTCCTGATTGAAATCTGTACAGGTAACCTTTGTGATATTTTTTTAATTGTTAAAACTGTCTTTAAAACACTAAATAAAATCAAATTTCTACCAAAATCAATATATCTATAGTTTAGTTTATAATATTTATCAAAATATAGGTTTTTTAGTGCTAGTTTCAAATCTATATAATCAATAACAATGTAGCATTATTTATCTGTTACTCAAAACTTTAAGTGATATAAAATTTTCATATTCATTAATCATAGATGAATTATAATTCTGCTATTAGGGATGAAAAATACATCATATTACATTGGTCTTAGAAAAAAAAGATCTGTAACAAAAAAAAATGTATTAACGTTATATGTAAGGTATTTGATATTTTATCTGTGAAAAAAGGATTGATGTAATTGCATATAGTTTATATCATATTACAATCATGTTTTCATCTTAGTCTATTGTCTGACCAACATGGATTGCCACTTTAACTCTCCAATTAAAATTAGCTAAATCTCACTTGCAGATCAATACAGAATAATAGGCGGGATTATCAATGAGGCAGCTGAAATATCCTGAGCTTACTTGGAAAATTCTCAGCACTTGTAAAAAATTTCCAATCTTTATTTTGAGTATGAACATTAGGTTACAGATATAATAATAAGTGAATTGATTACAATTTTTTGAATATAATAAAGATCACCATAGGGGTACAATTATCGGTTTAAAAGTTTCTCCTGCTGCATGAAACCCATTAGTCGCAACAGATTGGGAAAGTTTGCAAATTTTTGAGTGCATCACAAATTAAAACTACAAGTCAAATCAGATGCCAATATCTGTCAAAATAATAATTTCTATCTTTTAAAAATTTATACTCTATTTTATCAACTAATTACTTTAGAAGTAAAAAGTAGATTCTCTTTTAAGACTAACAATTGTAAATTATTTCTGAGTCATGGCATATATAACACGTCAGAAAAAATTAGATGTGTCAGTAGTTTCCAGTCAGAATTTGACAATGCAGCTTTATATTTTTATAGCAGTAGAAATAAAGTGGTTTGTCAATTGGAAAGACAAATGAACAGAGGCAAGCTGTAATCTACAAACTTTTATCTCTCAAGACTGTTATTCCATCATTGAATGCACATTTTTTATTAAGCAGACTATGCATTGATTTAAAAACATTCAGATATTGGGATGATTAAAAATAAAATATTTTATTTCATGAATGAATCAAAATAAATTTTAGTATCTTCATTATCATGAAGAAAATTTATTAAAAATAAAAATATTGTAATCCAAAAGATTTTTTTAATTATTATATATAAGTGAAATACCATACAGATACATACATCAGCCATTTTTAAATGACTACAGCTATTCCAACTTCAAGAAAAAAAAAACTGCCCTAGAAATGATTTTTGCAATGACTATACACACCAATTTGTCAACCCAAAACACAACATGCTGGTCCATTTTTCAATCTATTTGATATTTTGCAAAGCTGTCATTTAATATCTTCAGCAGAATTTTTTTTTCTTTTAAAATACTTCCAACATCATGTTTAATTGTAGATCTCCAATGTATTCTACTTTCTGCTAGATTTTCTAATGGAAACAATCAACATTGCTTTACTTTAAAACAACTTTGAGACAATTCTTATAACGTAAGCAGGGTCAACCTCTTCCATGAAAACTAGGCTCAAATTCAACAGAAAACACTTTTTTAGGGAATCCTGCACAGTTCATTTGAATTTCATGTCTAATCCAATGAAAGTATTGATTTTACAATACTAAAGAAAATATTGATTGAATGTATAATCTTCCTATTATATCTTTAAAATTTTGAGCAGCAACCTTACCTGAAACTTTTCTGTTGTCTTTATATTGCATTAATAGGGTATCCAAGTTTCATTTCCGCACAATAAATTATCTAAATAACAGCTTGATAAATAGATGACTTAGTTGCTGTAGTTAGTTCTGTTTATCATAAAATAGCCTATCTTTTTAACTCGTTAAAAGCAGCAGCTGAACAGTGGAATCTGTCTTGCACCTCAACATCTAAGTCTATCTTTGTTCTTATAAGACTATCAAGATATTTACATTTATTAACATTCTCAACTCTTGATAATCATCCAAGATAAAAGTTTTTAAAAATTTTTCTTCCATTAAGTATTTAAATTTGCAGACATAAATTATTAAACCAAAGTTTTTACATGATGCATTCAAAACATTAACATATTCTGTAGATCTTATTTTGATCTGACAAAAATACCACAATCATCAGCATATTGTAAATTCAGAATTCAAAAAGAAGTTTTTGTTTTCATTTTTAATTGATTCAAATAAAAACTCCCACTATCAAATCTGTTATCACATTTTGATTGCAGTTTCATTAAGATTCCTTTAAACAATTCTGAAGACCACTGTCATAAAAATTGAAATAATATTGGGGCAAGTATACATCTTTTGTTTTACACTAGTTTTCATTTCAAATCTTCAGATTTTACACCTGTAGTAATAACATTTTCTCTCATTCCATCATTTAAAAGCCTTATAATATGAATACATTTTGGTGAATAAGCAACTGATTTCAAACAATGCCACGTATATGTCTGATTAGCTGAGTCTAATGCCTTGACTAAGTCAATATAACACTTTTTTTGCATTTGCCTGGCAACAAAACACAGATCTGTAGTGCTTTTTGATACTCTAAATCACAATATAACCCCTGATAATCATTCATCTATGAATTGGAAGCAACCTATTCAACATAATCCTTGAAAATATCTTTGCTGTAGTGGATAATAATGACATTTCACTTATAATTATTGCAATCTTGTCTACTTCCTTTAATTTTAAAAATTGAAATGTCATAAGCATTTTAAAAATCAGATGGCATAACTTTATGAGTACACATATTCTTAAAATATTTCCATATGTTTGAAGCTAATGGTGAAACATTACCTGGTGAGAATCATGGTAATTTCTAAATTTCCATTTAAAATCAATATTTTAAATAATCCAAAAAGTCTACAGTATGTAAAACTTCTTCAAATATCATAATCTTATGAGGTCTAGTATCAACAGATGATAACCTCTCAAGTTTAACTATTAGGCATGTAGAAGAATAATATAACTTTTTTTTTTTAAAAAAAAAATTATAGTATGATATTTATTTCTAAAAAAAGAACACCATTAAACTATAAAAAGAAATACAGTGTCACTGAAAGTGTCAATTAAATAATTGTTTTAAAGAATAATATTATTCTAAACTTTATTTTTCTATTGATGAAACTATTATAAAAGTAGTAAATACCTATTTCCTCTGAAATGCATTTTGCAAAACAAACAACCATGAGAAAAATTACTATCCTGACGTTCCTTCTGTTGACAGGCAAGAACGTTCAGCTGAATTAAAAAAAAAAAAAGAAAAATTATTCAATAACACATACCAAATTATTATTCCTTTAAATAAATTAGTATAAAAAAAGCCATGCTGGTAAATATATTTTTACGTTGTTTTAAAGGACTATATAGTAAGTAGTTTATTCATGTGCATATTTATAATAGTGTGAACAATTATGCCTAAATTAATTCATTAATCTATTTTGTCAGTTATATATAAAAGTGTTTCTCAGCTTAATTTAATCCTCATTAGGTGTAAATTTGTTATACAGTATATATTGGTGTAACAAATATATATATATATACAAACACATTCATGAATAATAATTATCATCATTTTCAACCATTATCAACTGCAAGATAGTTTTTCCAAGTTTAATTCAGTTTATAAAATCTCATGCCTTTTTGTAATCTATAAATCTAATCTATAATCTAAAGCATAGTGACAATTCATATTTATTTATTGGTCCTTTCTGTAACTTCTCTCAATACTTAGATGTGATCGAATATGCAAAAACCATTTCTAAATCCAATTGGGACTCCTGGTTAATTAAAATCCAAAGTTCACTATAAACAATAGGACTGATAAATCTATATTTTGTAATGTCTTCTTTACCATCTTTCTTAAATATAAAAATTACTATTGCATTCTTCTACTTATATAGTACTTCTTTATCATTTAGCCATTTGGTATATAGTTTTGCCAACAATTTTTCTATTTCTTCACCTATTTCTTTTAAAATATAAGTACTAATTCCATCATTTCATGGCCCTTTCCCCTTCTTTATAGGTTTAAATGCACGTCTTATTTTTCATTTGCAATACTCGGAAATTCAGATGACATATTAATTGGAGTTTGTTTTTGTTCTTTATTACTATATAATTCTTTATGGAACTCTTTCATACAATTCATGGAGTAATACTTCAATCTTTTCTTATTAGTGAAACAACTTTCCTTCCAATAGCATAATCTCTTTTTTTATTAATACTTCTTTCCAATACTAAGATGTTATTTCATACTTTTAGACTTATATAATTTTCCTTGTAAATTCACAATTGTATTTCCTTATATGATTACTAATTTCTTTTTATACTATTTTAGAAGAAGATGCTGAATTTTTCTTAAAGAATCATTTAAAAAAATATTCTTATTCTTTCTTTTCTTCATATATTACTTTACTCCAGTAAAATATTTAATGGTAAATTGATGCTTTTTTAAATATGCCATTTTTCTTGCAACTTTTAACAATATTAGTTATCTTCTTATTGATTTCAGACAAGTTTCAATCATCTTCATAATAAGTTAAGATTTTAAAATGATGTACAAATTCTAATTTCAATTCCTTGGAATGTTTCTGAAAATTAGAGATATTACTTATTGATACTATCCTTTTCATCTCTCTAATTTGCATTAACACATATCTTACATCTCACTAATTGATAACTATTTTCTGTGTTACATCTATTAAGAACATTAGAATATTGAAGTATATATTGAATCATATTACATACGTATGGCTCAAATATATTGGCATTTGGTAATATTTAAAAAAGTTTTTAAAAAAAGTAAAATTTAAAGATCTTCCGACATCGTTCATCATGAAGTCATCAATCCCAAAAAGCTTTTGTGACTAGCCTTAGGATGACCAAGAACAATTTAAAACCGATGGCCATGAGCTCATTCATCTCCAATACATGTATGCTACCCGAATCTATACTTACCGTTAAGAGATTATTCATTCCTGATTTGTGATTAAATTGTTTGCAAACTAACTTAAATTATAAGCTTATAATATACTACTAATAGAGACATTTGCAGATTTATTATTCAAAGAACTTTATAGAAGAAACCTAGGAAGAGTGTAATAAGAACTGTTTTAATTATTTTACCTAACTATCTGGATTAGCATGTGTGCATTCTTTTCAATTATATTAGTAATTTATCATCAAATATTTTAATTTGTATTAATAAAATATTTATTTTTAATACTAACTTCATTGTGTGTTATTAATGTTAGTTTATTAAAATTTAAATATATAAGTTATCTTTGCCAATATTTATTAATTAAGCTCCGGGAGAAATATCAGTTGCTTCGAAATTATGGGATATGAGGAAGTTAGGACTATGACGCCCTCTTTTATAAGTTACAACTAACTTCGTCGGCAATTCAATCATAATACTAAGTAATATTAGGCCGAGTTAATAAAAAAATATAGCTATGTTTTTAGAAATATTTTTATTCTTCATAGCTTGATTAACTCACGCATTCTAATGCGTAATAGAAGACCTAACCGAATGTGAAAAACGTTACAATATTTTCTATTCATCAAAATACAAGCCAATATTTAAATGCTTCTACTTTCATATAACTATTTCTCAACAGTTTTTTTTTCTTCTGCAAATACTATATGTCTGTGTTCTCTTTCATTTCTATCACTATAATCAAATTTAACTGCAGCATTTTCATCTTTCCATCATTTACCAATTCTAGCATTAAAGTTTCCCATGATAATTTTAAAATGTATGGGTTTATCAAAAGCATTTTGAACATCCATATAAAAATCCTCTAAACCTTCACCACAATGAGAACTTATTGAGCCAAAAACCTGAATTATCTGCATTTGGTACTTTAATTTGAATACCAATCTTGTTTATCTGTCTGATATATCACAAATCTCCATAATATTGCTTTTCCTTTTTTACATATAATAAATCCACACCACTTGTGTTTCCAATATTTCTACCTTTGTAGCAAATTAAATGTTCACTTTTCAAATTGATTCACCATCACTTCTTCTACACAAAGCGCAACACAATATCCCAATTATTATTAGATATTTCTTTCAATTTGTGCAATTATTTTCTTTAACGCAAAAGTGATTTGCAATTCTAAGTATCATCAAAAATGGAAAGTATCTAAATAAAAGGTAGTTATCAAATGGGAGCCTGGGTTTCCAATCAGGAATTCTTAACACCCTTTGACTTTGGCTGCCAACTGCTGCCTTGGTTGTTGACTTTATAGCTTCCTGAGAATAAAGACCATAATTTAGTTTTGTCTGTCATGATTATAAAGATCTGAAAAAGGTCATTCAGACACATATTCATCCTACCTTCAAGAAAATTCTATTGATGTTTCAGTTAAGAATTATTTGGCAATTAAGAAGAAGATCTTAGTGTTTCTTTGTCTTAACTCGGAAGCAAAAAGCTTATAAACTCACCATGCTGCCTGATATGTGTTGATCAGCAGCCAATAAATGTTTATTTACCAGATGAATAATGACATAGTAATAACAGCTGCTAGGGCAAGAATGTATGGAGTGGACATTAATAATTTGCCATTTTGATTCTTTAAAACTTCAAAGAGGAATCAAGGATCTCTTCAGCTAATAGCAAACTCCATTTTGTGGCCCATTCATGAATATCTATACCCATAAAATATCACATGATTTTCTCTACTTGCTTTAATATTTCCATTAGGAGTAGTAATTCATTCAACTGCATTTATTCTATTCTTGTACTATCTATTGTAAGCTTAGGTAACCATTAGAGACTATATAGATTACAGACTAGTTTCTTATTATCGGTCTCTATCAATGAGAATTGTTAAATTTGTCAAATTTATATATTAAGCAACCAAGTTCGTACGATGTATATTGTACAAGAATGCTTGCATCTCAGATTATTAATTTGTCTATTATAAGAGAAATGAAAATGAATGTATTCAATGCTCATCAATAATAAAGACCAATAGCCAAAAACTAGTCCATGAACTGAGATGTGCTATTACCAGCTGGATGTCTGCTGATTATTTAAGCTTACAATGGGAAAACTATGGAGAAAATAATTGCACTTAGTTCATATACTGAATATTATATATATATATGTATAAATGCATAAATTGAATTCTGTAAGTGACAGTACTTAAAAGAATTATCTTAATATTTTTTTATAGTGAGAAATTATGACATTTATAAAAATATCCTAAACGGATTATTTCTTAAATGATTATCTCTATAAAATAAAAATGCAAATAAATGAAAAATCAGTATGTTCAAAAAAAACAACAACAACTTACCAATCGTTTTTCTTGTAAATATTCTCTCAGTTTTCTATCTTCTGGTAAAACATCACTCAGTAAATAATAATCTTCACATGGACCTAAAAGTTAAATCTTATAATTTTCTTCGCATTCAAGCAATCTTCTTATATAAAAATATGGTAGTATTAAAACTCGGAGTTAGTCTTTCACTTGTTATGGACTTTATCTTATTCAAGGCAAATATTTGTCATGATTATTATTTTTCAGTCTTAGACAGCCCACAAATTTAAGATAATCTTAAATTTTCACTTTTATTTTCTCAATATAGTTTTAAATAATATTTTAGTTCAAGTTTGATAGACTTCTCAATTATTGGTTTTCTCAACTATATTTAAGATTTTAATATATATAAAGCAGCTTTTAAATGAACTATTATAAAAACAAAAAAATTCCATTATCACCTCATAGAGAAATAATGAAAGAGAAGACGGTACTCATCAGACTTGCTATTTGGTGAGAATTTAATGCTTTTCAATTCTTGTTTACTTTCTAGTTTAGAACAGCTGGATACTCATTTACTGACAATTATTGGACAATTCCAGATCACAGAAATGACTGGTAGATACACTAACCTTTGCAGTCTGATTTCATTTACACATATCAATTACGAATGAATGCATTTAAATACCCCCTATAAGGTCATTATTCAAATAAGATATGAGATAATACATACAATTCTGAATTGCAAATAATGAAAATACAAAACTCACAGGAACAGTTTCATAACCTCTTCATCAGCTGAGCTAGGTTTCAGTATCACTAGTGATAAATCAGAACAGCTTAAATCTTCTTTATATTAAGCTGATGAAAATGATTCCCTTGATATTAATTTTGTTAGCCTTGTATTGTCATAATTTACAATTTAAAATGTGACTATTATAACATCTTACATCGAAATTAAATAAGAAGTGAGTAGAAGAAGCTTAAATGAAAAATTAATAGATAATTTATTTCTATATATGTATAAAAAATGAGAGAAATGAGTAATAGTATATTACAGGTACATAATTATGAGAGATGATAAAAATGAAAGATGAGTTAGTAAGAGAAATTGAAAATGAATAATAATAAAAAATAATTTGTAGTTATATAAGAGTAAAAAATTTGAAAGAGGAGACAATACTAACAGCAGATTTTAGTTATTTAGTGCAAAGCAGAAACTTTAGTTACTAGGAGGAAAAGATAAAAATGATATAAGAATTTGAATTGTAAATGTAGTTTATGTAGAGATGAAAGAGAGATTGAGTACTGTACATTTATTTTTGATTTATAAGATAATAAAAAAAGTTTCATGATAAATTGTATGAAGAATGAAAGAAATTTAAGAATTAAAAAACCGAAAGAGGTAGAAATAAATGAAATAGAGAGAAAAATGAACCAGAACAACAACAAAAAATTAATAATGAATAAGAAATAGATGCGTTTTCTATGATATATAACAGTTTTGAAGGAAGGGAATAAAACTTGTCCAACAGGGTTTCTGAGAATATAACCTATGCACAGAAATTTTTTACTGTTTAAGAAAAAGGCATTTTATAGTAGACCAAACACAAAACTTAAGATGCATGAAATTTAATTAAATGGAAGTAATAACATGTCCGGAAGCTATTATAAACAACATTCATATATTAATAAATACAAAAAATAGAATAGGCTTGGACACCTATTCTTTGAGCTTTAGATGATTTTACATAAATATTTATTGATGTTATTGCAAAAAGGAAAGTAAAATTTTACATTAGACTGAAGACAGTGCCTCACTTTTTACTAATTTTATAATATTAATGAAATGTAATTTTATGAATTTAAATATTAAATACACATAGCTCAATGTATATGACATTTAAATAGAAATAAAACATCTGAAAGGTAGTATAAATAATAATTATACATCAATAACATAGAGAATAAAATAGATCATTCTATTCTTTGTATTTATTATCATATGAATGTGTTGTTACTTCCATTCAAATACATTTATATGTTAAATATATATATTAAAAGCTAAAAAAAATCTCTATATAATTTTCATTTCTACCCAGTTCTTTATTAATTATGATTTATGCCTTTGATAATTTATCTTAATACTGGATTTAAACTATAAATGATGTGAAATTATATATTTGTTTAATATAATTACTTTTATTTGAGATCATGTATGGAATGATATTTAAGTCAAAATTAAGCAGAGTTAAATTTAATTATGTACATCTGCAGATTTGCATATTTATGTTATTAAATGGGACCAAGTCAAATCAGGTGATTGTATGAGAGTAATTCCTTAGAATGATTTGTCATCTTAATATCCATTAATTTTGTTTCAATTAAAAATATTTATTTTAAAATATTATATATAACAGGTTGTTTCAGTGAAAAAGTGATTAGTTCTATTTCCTAGCTTTTTGCAGCACACCTCTTAATCAATCCGTGCTACATAGTGACATAGTTTAGCTATTCATCACAAAAACTTTAAAGCGCTAACATATCTGGATCCTGAATTACAACAAGCAATATTGACAGCATCTTTCATACTTTTTATTATCACAAAACCTTGAAAACCATTTGAAAATGTTTTTACAAATTATGAATTCAATGCCATACATAATTTGAATTATTTTAAATATTTCTAGGAGCAGTTTTGTCTACTTTAAATAAAATTCAATGTTAACGTGTTTTTTGATTGTGAGTTAATGTACGAAACACATTTACATTCCATGTCGTAACTCATAATCCAAATGTACTAGTGCATTAAAATTCTTGTGAATAGCTAAATTATATCAGTACATAATATATACATTGGGTTAGAAATGGTCCTACAAGTAGTTTGGGCAGAAAACCAGTTAGCACTCATCTTTTCATTGTGATACTCTATTTATATAAATACAAAACAGAGATTAAGAACTAACGATAGATAAATATATATATATATATAAAAAGATTTCATAAGATGTTTGAAGTACAGGAAGTGGCAGGTTGATTCCCTATTAGGGAATCTTTAGCTCATAAATCTTGTACTGAATTGTCTGGGCAGTTAATATGAGGCAAAATACAAAAGGTTTTATAAAAATGCTAATTACTAAATTTCAAATCTGAGGTAATAATACTTAATGTTATCTGTTAAAATTTTGCATAATTATATTTTAGACTGTCATAGCAGTAAAAGTTCAGACTTGTAGAAAAACAGACATTATGATAATAAAGACCATTCACTCCCCTACCTTTACTACCAATATTTTTATGTATTATACATATAAAAAACTATGGCAATTTCAACCAACTATGAATCAAATAAAAATTTGTAGATGTATATCTAATATGTATGAAATTATTTATATAACAATAATAACATCAACCATATACTCACACAATTACTATATTAAACATCTAATTAAAAAAAAATATCTGTATGTTTTTTAAATGAACACAATTAACTTTAAAGACATCATCTATAACTGTCATGACAAGTTTATCACTATCATCAGCAATCAGCTACCAATAGACAGACCTCAGTCATCAACTTATTCAACTTCATTCAAGCATTCACTCAATTCTTCAAAAACTCATTTCTCTATTTCTTTTATCAAAACATGATTAATATACAATTTTCAATTGACATAGGATATTTCAATTCTTTATTGGCAAGGATGATCTATAGAGTCCAAATTATAATTTATGTTCATTCTAATACCATTAAATATTTCACAGATGAAATCTTAATATAATTCTTATTTGCTATTTCATTTAATATATATATGATAAAAAATATCCAGTGCTTTAATATATATATAATACTAGACATTAAGACTCATACCACTGTACAATAAATATTTAAAAATACTATCTAACTCAGCATAAGACAATAATTAACAAGAAAAGAGCAGCTATTTTTTTTTTGCTAATTATTGCCTTATGCTGGATTAGAGAGTATTTTAAAATATCTAATGTACAGTAGTATGTCTTAATCTTGAATATATATATATATATATGTTGTAATAATATTCTAACATCTAAATTAATAATCACAACCACAAATTCTAAAATTTTCTATTGGTTTATCAATGAAGGAAATATTGATTATTACTGTTATTATTGTTTCAAACTGTCAAGTGAAGCAAATTATTAAATTTATCCAAGACATCTTCTCCCACAGAATTTATAAATGCACAACATCTTAAAAATTATATGTACAAAATTTTGTTTTATCATGATTAAAATTTAGTTGAAAAAAATACACATACACACAAACTTAATTTTGAAAGAATAATAGACAGAATAAAATAGATATAACATTAATTACAACAGGAATAAAATATTTAAAAATATTTTTGCTATAATAGTAACTTTATTATTTCAGTTAGATAATTTAAAATATATTTAACAATAATAAGTTTTAGCATAATATTCAGACATGTGTGAGTATACATGAATATTTTATGTGGATGAATGTATTCAAAATTAAAGAGTATAACCATAAAATGTTTTAATAAATTTATTATTAGAGTAATAATTAGATTATTAATTATGATGGAAACTTTAAAAAAAAAAAAAAAAATAAAATGAAAAAAAAAATTAATTTAATATTTTAATAGTATAAGTAATTTATTTGTAAAACAATAATGTATATTTTATTTTATCATTAATTAATGCAATCTCGTATTTTAATATTTCAAAATAATATTTGTCTAAAAAATGAAATCATCACAAATTTTGGCAGAATATTCCTATAAAAATTCAAAAAGTGAAGGATTTTGGGTAAAAATTAAGATCTCACTAACCATATGACAAAAACTTATAAGCCTACATGTTAAAAAATTGTTTAGTTTTTTACTAATTGTAAGCAGGATAGTAAGATTTAAATGCAAAATTAGCCATTTTGGAATACTGCACTAAAATGATAACTTAGTAGATAATCAACTAAATATTTGCCTCTTTAATGGCAAATTTTCATCTACATTGTCCTGAATGGAGAAACTAAATATCTAACAATGTATATCATTCAATAATGAATTTAAAAGGAATGAGCATCAAATATTTGAATTTTAACTACAAAAACGTTTAACAATACATCATGGAATGCTGCATTTTTTATTTGAATGGCATTATTGATTAGTCTCTTTCCTAAAGCAGAAATCACTTGCTTGGAATTTATATTTGCTATATCAATATAAAGCTTCAGATAAGGATTATAAAACTAATGTGGATTAATGGATAATTTTATATTATATTTACAAAAAAAATTAACTAAGGATACTATTTAATACTAAAACAACCACAGTAATCTAAAGTTATAAATAATTATTATGAAAATGATTGTTAAAAAACAGATTTACATTCAGCTATATTTCATCTTCAGATATATGTTTAGAGATTTTATAATCAATGAAAACTATATTTTAAAAAATTAATTACTGCATTTAATACTTAAGGAATATAAAACAAATAATTATAAGGTTATCAAATATTGTTTGGAAACTGACTATTAGCTGATTTGTATTTACAAAACTTACCCTTCGTTATTAAGCATTTCTATAAGAGATTAAGTGTTATTAAAGTTATCTAATAGGATCTCTCCAGCCGTAAAACATCAAAGATTTAAAATTGTGGAATACTTGAATAATTGCACCTGGATAATTATTTCTTGGATGTTAAAGATTAAGAGTTATAATTTTAAGGATATAATAGTTATTGAATTTGTTTAATTTTATAATACTTAAAGTTCCAAAGAAGAAAGACCTGGTAAAGAAAATACAGGTAACATATATTTATGAGTGTAATTTGGTATAAATTGGTGTTAGTAATTTGTTGTACCTTGGAGATCAGTTGAATTAAATACCAAATTAAATAAAAGTCATTTATGGCCAAGATAATATTTAACATTTTATATGTTTTACTGATCTCTTAATTTAACCTCATGTTTTTATGTAAAAAAAGTATTTAGAGTATGTTTGAATATTTATTAAGATTACCCTTTTTTACCTTAAGAGGTACTTACATGAGTCTATGAAGATTAGATAAAATATTTGATTATACTTGTGACATTGATAACCATATGTTGAGGCAAACTCCTAACAATACTTTATTATAATTTTAATCATATATAATCCCAGCAACAGTTGGGATAAGCAGGTCAAGTTAAAGTCATACCTTTATAAGAATAAGATATGTAAGTTAAAATGATTACTCTTTTCTTTTATAAAAGGATTTAGTTTATGAATCTGATATCTTTGAGAAAAAGTTACTATTACTTTAATTAAGTGTGCAATAAAACATTCTCATATTTTACTTATTGTTAATGCCCAAGTCTTTTAAGTTAAATGCTACACAATCTTCTCCAATGGAATGGTCTTGTTATTGCATCACATTCCTATATATAACACAGGTATTTATCATTAAAATAGCAACTATTTATTAAGTATAGTATTACAATACTATTTATCATCTTTTAAAAAAACTTATGTTTTTAAAAAATATTTATATCATTTTATTGTTAATAAAATTAATTTTATATTTGTAATTATCTGATTTTTATTGTTAATTAGTTAAGGCTCATCATCTAAGTAAATTATAGGAAGATGACCTTATACTTTATTACAAATTGCTTAAAAGAAATAGTCTTCATTTCATTCATTTGCATCATTTCCATCATAACATTTTATTCCTTTGAGATATGAGTAGATCCAATAAAATCCCATTGCTATTTAGTCATTAATAATAAATCATTTTTTATAATTTTTTTGAGATTAATGATTTTTAAGAATAGCAATTTATTATATGTTGTTAAAACTCTGAGATAATTCTTCACTCTAAATAATGCAACATAAGAATTTGAAACCTACTTGGTAGTGTTGTTGAAATAAGTAAATATAGAAACTTGATTCATTAATGTTTAGCTTACACTTTAGATGTAGAAAAGAAAAAGCAAGCCTGAGATGTTAATATTGCTAATCTTAGATATGCATCTACATATCAGTATATTTTCTTTTAAATATTGTTAAAATCTCATCATCATCATCAACCATTACCAATTCACTGCAGGATGAATGTCCCTCTGAGTTCAATCCATCTCCAATATCTAGCATCTCTTCTCCACATCAACCCTGCACACATTCTTATTTCATCCATCCATCTCACATGGGGTCTCTTTCTTGGTCTTTTACAATCTCTTGGAATCCAGTTTAAGTTTTCAATTGTCCATCTATTATCATCTCTTCTAGCAATATGTCCAACCCAACTCCACCTCAGTCTTTTAATTCTTTCAACAATGTCATCAACACCTGTTTGTTCTCTTATATATGTATTGCATTTTTGATCTCTTCTTGTTACATCTAACATGCATCTCTCCATACTTCTTTGAGTATCTAAAGTCTCTCTATTGCTCTTCTATTAAAGGTTTAAGTCTCAGATCCATAATACATTTATTAAAAACCTTCCTTTTCAAATACATAGGCATATTTCCTTTTAACATTAAATTATTTCTAGGAAAATCATTCCGAGTTTAATTCTATGATTAAGTTCTTCCATTATATTTCCATTTGTAGTAGTAATCTAACCAAGGTATTTGCAGTTGCTAACTTCTACTAATTCATCATAATCAATCTTTATTTTCATCTTTTGGAGCAAATCCATTGAACAATATTTTAGTCTTTTTGACATTTACCTTTAATCCTACTTTTTTACTTTCATCTGATAACTCTTACAACATTTCCTGAAACTCTGAAGCATTAAAAAAAAAAAAAAACACTACATCATCTGCAAAATCTAAATGACTTAAATAATTTCCATTTACTTTTATTCCTTTAGCTTGCCATTTTAATCCACAAAATACTTCTTGCAGATCTACTGTAAAATGTTTTGGAGATATGGAGTCATCCTGTCTTACACCTTCTCAAGATTAACCTTCCTAGTACCATTATGTAATCTAATTGTTGTTGCATTTTTATAAATATTCTTCAGAATGTGACAATACCCTGGGTCTATACCTTGATGATTCAATGTTTAATTACTGAAGAAATGCTTATAGAATTGAATGCCTTTTCATAATCTACAAATCCAAAGCATAATGGTAATTCATATTCATTGGACTCTTCATAACCTCTCTCAATACTTGGATATGATCTACTATACTAAAATCATTTTTAAACCTAGCTTGTTCTTTGGTTGGTTGAAATCCAATGTTCTCTGTAGATGAATTGTAATTCTCATAGTAAAAATTTTGTATAAAACTGATAGGTCTATAATTTCTAATATCTTATTTAACATCTTTTTAAAATATTAAAACTGCATTCTTCCAATCATCTGGTACATCTTTATCATTTAGACATTTGGTTTATGCCAAAAATTTTTCTATTTCTTCATATGCTTCTTTTAATATGTCAATTATAATTCCATCATTACCTGGAGTGTCTCCTTTCTTCATAAATTTAATTGCATAAATCACTTCTTCATTTAAAATCCTGGGTAATTCAGAAAATATAACAGATGTAAGAGATACTTGTTCCTTATTACTATAAAATTCTTGATAAAATTTTTCTACCCATTTCATGATGTCATCTCGCTTTTTAATAATAGTTCCATCTTTTTTTCTTATTGCAGATATAAATTTCCTACCAATACCAAAATACTATTTTACATTCTTGAGACTTTTATTCCCTGCTATGGCTTTCCTTGCTAATTCACAATTATATTTTCTTATATCATTATCAATTCTTTTTTGCACCATTTTACAAAATTCGAGATATTCAATTCTTCTTCATGCATCATTTTTATATATCTTCATAATCTTTTTCTACCTAAATTCTCTAATCTCAGTAGAAATTTTATTAGTCAATTGCTGCTTTTTTTTTACCAGCTATCTTTGTTGAGTTTTTAATCAAACATAATCCAATTATTTTTTATAGATAGACAATTTCCATATTTCTTCATTATTTTTTATTTCAAAAACAATTTCATATAAATAAAGATACAATAAAAGACAAATAATCCTTAAGATGCATTTCATGCTGAACCAGCACTCATCAGTTGGGTTATCATCTCTCATATATATCTTTATTACAAGAAGAGTATTTATATAGAGCAAATTGTCTCATTTTTATTTTCAAGCGTCAATTTACTCCTCTCCCAACTTTTACGTTATCCACTTATGTCAAACTTTTATTTAGATGTTTCCATGTCCATTTCCTTTTAATATTTTTATCAAAAAAAGAATTCATAATATAAAGTATTTCTTTTTCTACAAACTCCACAAGTCTATGTCCTCTCTAATTTCTATTACCATAATCAAATTTACCTACAGTACTTTCATCTTTCATTTGTTTACTAATTCTAGCATTAATGTCTCCCATAACAATTTTAAAATGTTGTTTAGTCTGATCAAAAGTCTTTTATACATCCATATAAAAATCTTTTACTATTTCATCATTATTAGAACTTATTGGAGCATAAACCTCAATTATCTGCATTTGGTATCTGCTATTACATTGAATAACTAATCTTGCTTTTCTAGCTGATACACCATCAATCTCCACAATGCTGTTCTTTCACTTTTTATTTATAATAAATCCTAGTTTACTTATACTTTCAATATTTGTGCCTTGGAAGTAGAGTACATGTCCACTTTTTAAATCAATTGTCTCTTCACCTTTTCTTTTCACAAAGATCAATAATGTCCCATTTAATATGAGACAGTTCTTCTTCCAATCTTCCTTCTCTTGAAAGTGATCTACAGTTGTAAGTACCTAAATAGAAAGTTGTCACTAAATGGCAGCCTGGATCTGCAATCAGGGGATTCTTAGCATCCTCCACCTTCGACCACCAACCGCTGTCTTGGCTAGTGACTTTACAGCCTCTTGGGAATAAAAGCCATGATTTATTTTTGTCTGTCATGATTGTATATATATCAGAAAATTTTTTTCATTCATGCACACATTTATTCTGCCTTATCAGGCAATTGTGAAAAAAGAACATGGTGTTTCTTGATCTTAAACTCAGAGGTAAAAAGCCAATAAATTCATCATGCTAGTTAATGCGTGTTGATGAGCAGCCCATCCATGTTCGTATACTATATGAATAATCACATAGTAATAATAGCTGCAATGACAAGAAAGTATGGAGTGGACATTGGTAATTTGCCCAAATCAAAAGGTCTCCTTTTGTCTGTAATTAACTCTTTTGTCCCTAATAATAATAATGATTTTGCATTTTACTGGGTACAATATATAAATTAAACAAGACTAGCCAAAACTTAAATAAAGTAAAAAAAATTTGGTACTGATTTAGTACATGGTCACGGCCATTTTGAATTATAAGAACTGCCCAAAACCCAAGTGATAAATCACATCAATCAATCTACACATTGTCACAACCCGACCATTCATTATAAAGTCGCCATTTTCACCAATAATAATAATAATAAAAAAAAACAATTTTCATACAGTTATAAGAAATTTAATCATGTGATTAAAAAAATAAAACACAAATTTTGCAGTTTTCATCAAGAATTAAAAAATAATTTGGATTGATAAAAAAAAAAAAAAATTTCGTACAGTTATAAAAAAATCAAATCACATGATTAAAAAAATAAAACATAAATTTTACAATTATTCATTGAAAATTAAAAAATAAAAACTTGGTTTGATCAGATTTCTGTATCCTTCCCCTGTGCCAACTCATCCAATATCCCCAGACTATTTTTCTAGCTTGTGGCTTTTATCTGAGTGGCACTATGTATGGAGAGTTTTGCCTCTGTTTAAACAGTTTGTGCAAGCATAAAGAATACTGATCATGTGATATTTAGTTGTTTAATAACTGTTAATATAGCTCGGTTAACTAAGACAACTTTAAATTCATGCATGGTAAATTAATGTACTAATAACTATTTATTATTAAATATAATCCATTATATTTCCTTTTTTAATGTAACAATAGCATTGTGGACAAATAATTTTTATATTGGATATTTGACCATTGTATATATTCCCTTTCTTATACACTTATTCAATACAACATCTTGTTTTTGTTATTGTTTTATTTGTTTACAGTTTTAACAGTACAAATGATTATTTATTAATTTTCAATAGAGGTCAAAGACAAATTTAACAAATTATTCAAGAAATAAATAAAATTAATATAGTAAAAAAAGTAGAATAGCTTGTTTATATATTTTAATTATTAAATCATATATTAAAAGTATATATGATATAGTAACATCTTTATATGAAAAACCTAATATAAGTAATAGAATTGAAATAGATTTTCAAACAGAAAAAATTATTGCACAAAATCAGAAGAATATAAAAACAAATGAATTTAATAATAGAAGAATTAAAAACTAATGATTTTCCATCAAAAGTTATAACAGAAAATATAAAATTAGTAGAAAAAATAAAGATAAAAAAAATAATTATAGAGAAATAAAAGTGTGTAATAATAATATAGCAAGGAATATAAACAAAATCATAAATAAATTAAACAAAAAATATAATAAAATAATAGATTCTAAGATAATAATAAAAATAGGAAAAATATATTTGATGTATTAGATAATAAATATATATAAAAAAAATAATGCAAATATCCTAAAAACTGTATAAATGCAGTTTATAAAATAAAAGGTAAACAATATCAAATAAATAATATTAAAAATAATTATATAGAAGATATGAAAAATTCATTAGTATAAGAATGAAGCAACATAAATGAAAAAGATCTATATATATATACCATAGAAACAGGTAATAAATTCAAAGAAGACAATATAAAAATGATTTACTATATTAATAATAAAAGAAAGAGAAAATATTTCAAGACATCAATTAAAAAAATTAAACATAATCAAAAAAGAAAGATTTAGATATAGAAACTTTACTAAATTAATTAATTAATAATAATAAAAAAAAAGATTCAAAAAAGAAATGCAGAGAAAGTAAATAATAACATAACATAAAATTTCAAGTTTTTTTAAATAATAGTTTAACAGAAAAAGAAGAAAGTAGATAAATTGTAAGCTATTAAAAAACTATATATTAAGAATAAAAAAGTTAAATTAAATAAATATGTTATAGAAATATAGAATATAAAAATGTATTAATTTAATTACAAAATTTACCATATAAAATATAGACTATATATATATAATGAATTGATAGCAATAACGTCATAAGTTATAATTAAGTAATATTAGTTAAAATAAGAAAAAAAAAACAAATACAAATATTAATCAGTCAATTAAAAATTATGTACATATAAATATAATATTATATTTATGTTTACTGGTATTCATATATATTGAAACAATATGTCTATATATAATGGTTTCATTTTTGATAAATATTTTAGTTAGAATCAGATCTGTATAAGTCAGTATCAATTGGTATTTTGTATTGTTCTCATATATTTATTTATATCCAATTACATTTTAAGTATCTACATACATAACTCATATTATTTTAGGTAATACACACAAGTGGATATATAATAAAATCAGTTTTGTTAAAACATTTTTAGTTTACATTCTTACATTAACATTTATTTATTTATGCTGTTTCTTTATAGTTACTAATATTAGAAATAGAAAAAATGATAGGAATTCTATTTGATTCAATCCTAATGGAAGAGAAAAAATATTTCTTTTTGCTTTATGTTTACGTTAAATGCTTTCTTTTAATTATGTGTATATGTCATTTTTTATCACTATGAATAGAATAAGGTCAAAGTATGTAAAAAAAACCCTACTCAAATGTAACTATTGCGTTCAAAATAAATAAGATATCCACAGGAAGATATTCTTTCAGGAGAGGGGGAAATAATTTAAGTAAATTTATTATAGAAACATGTCCTTATATGGGCAATACATATATTAATCATTATAAATTAAAATTCTTCTGGAAATCTTTTGTTTAGATTTTGTATAAATAATTTAAAAATTATGTTTTAAGGGTTCTAAAAAGTCATTTGCTGCTTGGAGTTCTGTGGGAAGATCTACAGAAATTATTATGCATATAATCATTGGCTAAAACATCAGATCCCCTTTGTTTGGCTGTTTTTTCATTGGTAGTACAGTAGTTCTAACATAAATTCCATCAGTACATCTGCTACTAAGAACATATGTCTTATAAAATTCAAAATTCACAATCCACCAATACAATAAGTTTACAATCAATCCCTAAAAGGAGAAATTTTTTTAAATGTTCTGCTCATATAATTTGATGATTCTAAAATTATTAAACATCAACATTGTACTAATTGCAAGAAAATTAAATCATATATCATGTGACTTAATTTAATAAGCTTGCATTACAAATGTTATATAACGAATGTGCCAATAGCTCTTAACAAGCTTTTCAGAACATCCCCATCCCCAGAATGGTTTCTAGCTCTAGCTTTCGTCAGTGAGGTGCTAGGTTATTCAAGCACTTGATTTAAAATACCAGATCAAGCCCAGCACTTTATCTAATGTTTAACTATTAAGTAGAAAATACCCATGTGGCTATTTAAGTTAGATAGCTGGATTTGAAGACATGTGGATGTTTGAAAATTTCAGATTTTCTATTTAATAGTTAAACATTAGATAAATTGCTAGGCTTGACCTTGTATTTTAAATCTAATGCTTAAATATTCTAGCACTTCACTGATGAAAGCCAGAGCTAAAAACCAGTCTGGGATGTTTTGAAAAGCTTGTTAAGAGCTATTAGCATGCTTATTATATAACATCTTGTACTAAATAAAAGAAGAGAATAGTGCTATTAATCAATAAACAAGCTCCACATGTTAATAAGAAATTGATTTAGATGTATCCTGCTGATCAAACATATGGCAAAATGAAGTTTTGCATTGTATCAATGAATTCAAGTTGAAGTTATGTTATGTATCCGTTCAACATAATTGTTTCCATCTAGGATTCTAACTGCATATATAATTTGAGGATTTTAAACTCTTAACTATAACCTCTTGCTTTGACAAAATTATCAATCTAACTTATATATAAGTCTGCACTGTTTCATGCTACCATTATTAATTCAAAGTTTAACATTTATCTGTAATATTCTTGATAAAATCCTGCACATATGTATTTTCTTTTTATTTCATTTGTTTTTATTATCATTATAATGTATTTATATTCCTCTGTTAATAGTATTAGACTATAGTCATTTATTTATTATTTTATATCACATTATATATATATCACTTATCCTAGATGACGATATTTGTGTGACTATTTCATATTTAAAGTTCAATTAATTTTCATATTATTATTATTATTTGATAACTAAATCTTAATGAGTAATATGTAACTGATATTTAGAAATTCGCAACGCAACTCACCAATTCTGTTTATAATGTATATTCTTTGAGTAGTTTTATAAAGGAGTGCCTATTAGTTTAATTCATTTCAAAGATTGTAATCTGTTCGAAATAAGGTTAATCATTCCATTAGTAAAATGAAAGGACAGATGAGAGAAGCTGAAATAAAATATTATAATCGTTTAATCTAAAATACAATACTGAGTTTGATAATTTAAAAAATTAAAATATCAGAGTATTATTAAATTTCCATTAAACTACCATTAGTTCTTAATTGGCGCATAGGCCATCCTTGATCCTTGCCATGATAAATGGTTGTGTGAGGTAAATGCTAGATCCATAATAAAAAGTGATTGATTTTTTGCGAATGATTTCTGGATAGATAGATCCCTAATCTAGATGTTTTGTATCTTTTAATTGAAGTATGCTTGATCAGTCCATACTTGTATGATTGCATATGTGTGACAAAAGTATTTCCAGATCTAGTTGATATTTTATATGTTGAATTTCCAGGTTGTCTTTATCATTACCTTCTTAATAATTAGAGCAAATGATATTGTCTGCTATATATTTGTTTATATATGTGGCAATGACCTTATTTTCATATGACTAGATTGAGACCAGCACACCATTTATATTAGGAATCGTAGGTGATTAAAATATTTTGATGCTGTGTATTCCTTTTACAGCCTTGAGGAATTGAGATGTTTTATCTTATTTTATTATTGTTGCACTCTGATATCTTACTCACCTGCCTAATGTATGATATCTTTAGATTTTTGAAAAATGATCTATACTAAGAAATGTTTGAATCATTTGACTATTACATGATTATGTTCATTTGAAGTGAAGCTGATCTTTATATATGCTGAATCTTCAGTTAGCTGTACATATTTAAATATATGGTTTATAACAGTATTCCTAGGTACAGCCACAATATCCATCCAGAGATAATTAGAATACATGAGACAGACTATAAATAACATTGTGCGACCCGTTAGTTACCTATAGGGATTAAGTGAGATGCAATTATTTTTAACACACACTAAATCCATTAACTAATATAGGGAAGAAGAATTAAAATGATTGTCAAATAATTAGCACATAATAAGATCAACATGATTAGTAATTTTATTTCATGCTCTAATGTGACTATATTATTATTAATTTGTTTATGGGCCATTGAAATCCATGTTTCATTCTGAAAATTATAGCTCATATGGATATTTTAATAATTATATCTTATATTCAAACACCAACCTAACTAAAATTAATATTGTTTTGTATTAAATTTTAATAATTGGTGAAATGCCTTATATCCAGTTCACACAATATTAGGACTTAAAGATTATAACCAATACTGAAATATTATTAGCAATGATACTTTATATTTGCATCTTGACAAAGCAAATATCAGGGTGTTTGTGCATAGATAACCTTAATGAGTTAATAAAATAGCTGCATCTAATTTATGTAATTATTATTATGTAATTATTATTATTGGAATGTTATGTAGTAAGAATAGATTATTAATACTACCTTATATTTGAATCACAATCTGGCTTAAACCAGCAAGCATCACATGATCACATTTCCAATACTAGCACATAATTGTTTATAAACAAAGCAAAGCAAAACTCCACATAGTAATGCCACCTGTGCTAAACAGAGTAATCAATGGATGCCGGAAGGCTTGTGTAGAAAATCCCTATCTAATGCCTACTCATCCAATATCCCCAGACTAGTTTCTGGCTTGTGGCCTTCGTCAGTGAGGAGCTTTGAATCCGAGAGCACTGCATCTAGATCTTAGGATCTAAGGCAACCCTCTAGCAACCACTTTTTATCTCTACTTAACTACAAAACTATGAGCATGAAATTGAAAACACAAAAAATATTTTCAATCTAAGCTCAATAGCTTATATAGTCATATGGGTCTGAACTCAGTTCAGCACCCATACATTTTGGTGTCTTTGGCTCTTTAACAACCATAGCCAGCACTACCCTATTAGACAGGATTGGTGTTAAACCAGCAAGCATCACATGATCACATCTACAATACTAGCACAATTGTTTATAAACAAAGCAAAGCAAAACTCCATATATTGTGCCCCCTTTTAAAAAAAATAATGGGGGAAAGGGTTAAAAACCTCCTTTTTCCCCCCCCCCCCAATCTCCCCATTTTTTTTTGGTGTGTTTCTTTGTGGGGGGGGTTTTTTGTGGAACTTCTTTTTTTTTTTACACCCCCCCACCCTTTTTTTCTTTTAAAAAAAAAAAAAAAAAAAAAAAAAAAAATTTTGGGCCCCCCGGGGGTGTTAAACCAGCAAGCATCACATGATCACATCTCCAATACTAGCACAATTGTTTATAAACAAAGCAAAGCAAAACTCCATATAGTAGTGCCACCAGTGCTAAACAGAGTAATCAATGGATGCCAGAAGGCTTGTGCATAAAATCCCTATCTAATGCCTACTCATCCAATATCCCCAGACTAGTTTCTGGCTTGTGGCCTTCATCAGGGAGGAGCTTATTGTAACATTTCTTTATTTGAGGTATATGGATATTATAAATTATCCATAATCATACTTATATATGTAAATTTTATAGTTTCTGGTCATAATCATAATAAATTATTATTATATCTATTATGTTGTAGGGTTAGTTTGATTTTGAAGTAATAAATTACTTTTCAAGTTTTTATATAAGATAGGTGTTTTGACAGTTTTGAGTTTCTTGTATCTCCCTGACCTAGAGGGATATAAAGAAAAAAAATGTTGGTAACATCAAGTGCTATGGTCAAGTGAAAATATCCAGAGAACTGTGGATGATGATGCTTAACTTTATGTAATTTGTGGTAATATTTATTTTTTATATATGATGCACACATGTACGTACAAGTTAGATAGAAATTCCTCCATTTCTTAAGATTATTAACTTTAATGGGTTGTAAATCTTGACTATTGTAATATGTACATATTTTTTAGCTCTGATGACGATTGTTGGATAATCAAAATTAAGCAAATAAAACTGTAATAAGGATTGGATTGAATAAGTTTATATAAAGAAAGATATAAGTCCTTATGTTTAATAATATAATTAACGCATATAAATTATAGAACAAAAAAAGAGATTACAAATTATTTATTATAAAAATAACTCCTAAAAAAGTTGATACATTTTTTAAAAATTTGTTTAATAGTAATTACCAAAAGAATCAGTTTCTTTGGAGTTGATTTTAATCACTGAGCACAAGTCTGTGATAGGATGGGTTGCAAACTTTGGAGCCCAATAATCAATATAACTAAAAAAAAGTAAAAAAAAAAAAAGTTACACATTAAAAATGAATTATATTTACATATATATTATAAAATCTTTCTCCTTTCAAGATCATAAAAAATGAGTAAAAAAATTATTTAAAGCAATTTAAATAAATGAAAAAAAAAAAAATGATAATATTCATATTTGGTATCATACAAAGTTTACTTTAAGAAGATAAAAAAAAAAAAAACCCCAATTGAAATCACTATTATATAACTAAAAAAAAAAATTGATTTTATATGTAGATTATACCAAGGAATCCACAGTACTTTAGTACAAAGGCACAAACATTGGAAGCACAAGGAGGGGGGGGGGTTCATTATAAATAAAAAGTGGAAGAATAATATCATGGAGACTAATGGTTTCAGACAAAATAGCATGATTAATTATTCAAATTCATAGAAAGATACCAAATAAAACATTTCAGATTTATGTTACAACGAATTCTTGTTGCAATGAAAAAAGTAGAGCATTTTTATAGATATGCAAAATGCTTTTGACTAAATCAAATCAACATTTTAAAATTGTCATGGGAGATTTTAATGTTAGAACTGGTAATTGACTGAAAAACGAAAGTGCAGTGAGTAAATTTAGTTATGGTGATAGAAATGAGAGGACATAAGACTTGTAAGGTTAACAAAAATAAATAAATAAACTATATACAGGTGGTCCTCTACTTCTGTACAATTTGCTATTTTATATGAAGAGAAATAAAAAAAGATGTATTTTGTGGACTTTTTATAAGAAGAGTACAATTCAACTATCTCTTGATAAATTTATAAAAAAAACACTGATACTAATCAATAAAGGGTTATTTATGTATATGTTATAAATATTTTAAAAACACTTTATGACATTTTTTTTTTACATTGTTTCACATTTGCACATTTCAACTTTCATACACATTTCAGGAATCAATTAGGTACAAAAGTCAAGTACTGTCTGTATTATGAATTCTTTCTTTGATAAATACTAAATAGAAATGGACAGGCAATATCCAATAAAGGTATAGAAGAATAAGATTATATTTTGACTAATACAAAAGATGTATTTCAAGATAGCAATTTAACAGATTAAACACAGTAAGTGATCACTGATTAGTTTGTTAATGCAAAACTAGAGACAAAAACTATTACAAATGAGAGTATTAATTAACAGTTAATATTTCTAACCTTCAGAAACCCTCCAATGCTCTTAAATTAGAATATTAACACACTTTGAAGATGATTCAAACATAACTGAAATCAATTAGGAAGATAGATGATTAAAAAAATAGCAATTTACCAATAAAATTTCTATTGAGATGAAACAATATTTAAAGAAAAACAGAAATATAAAGGTTTGTTTTTTTAAATAATCCACTAAAAATTGAATATCTAGGCTTATGTAAAATGGTACGAAAAAGAGTAAAAGTCTCAAAAAGTATAAAGCAAAATTTTGATATTAGAAGAAAACATAATTCTGCAATTAATAAAAAAAAAATGTAACTATTACTAAAAGAGAAATGACAGCAAACTATTTGTAGAAGAGTTCTATAAAAAATTATATAATAATAAAGAACAAGAAAACAAAATATCCCTGACAATTATGACATCTAAACTATCAAGTATTTTAAATGAAGAAATGAGACATGCAATTAAATCTATGAATAAGAAAAAAGCTCCAGAAAATGATAATATTTAATCAATATTTCAATAGAAGCAAGTGAAGAAATAGAAAAACCGCTAGGAAAGTTATATACTAAATGCCCAAATAATAAAAATGTACTAGATGATTGGAAAAATGCAGTAGTAATATTAATATTTTAAGAAAAGAGCTAAAGAAGTTTGAAAATCTTCAAGACGATAATTATAAATTATTTACAGGAAACTTTGGATTCTAACCAACAAAAAAAACAAAGTGGATTTAAAAGTATTTGCCTGAAAGTTTGTGTTGATGGTATATTATTAGATGTGATATGTTGGGTGAATGTTGAATGTACAGAAAATTTTAAAGTTTATTTAAACTTTTCAAATACAAACAACTTGTTAGTAATAACACACAATTAGACAACACAGGTTGGTAATTACACAACGTTTTGAGTAGTATTATTTTCCATTCTTCTTCAAGTATTGCTGGCCTGATATGCACAATGACAGTTTTCACATAGAAGTTGAACTCGCATCTTGAGATTCTTGAATATCGAATTTAAGGCAAACGCTCTAACTAACTGAGCTATTCTGTCAAAGGCAAGAGATAGTAGAAATTTGGATAAATTTGTATATATGAGGGTTGATTCAAAACCTCCCGAGTCCTTCAATTTTTTCCCCCAAGCCTTTCAATTTTTTTAATATTAATATTTCCTAAGAGCAAGATTAATTAGAGGCTTCCATACATATGTGTATTGCCACACTGGATTGACTTATAGGATTTTTTTACCATTGTCACATGAGCAGCTTCCTTGAATTTTCTTCTATGCATTTTTTCCTCTTTATCTGATATTTTTGTGTTTTCCCAATTAAACATATGGTCATTAGTACATACATGGTCTGCTAAACCATTAGCTTGTGTTCTTTCAATTGCTGTTCAGCAGGGCGACAGTTCTCACCAATAAATTTCCAGATTCACATAGTATTTCATAGATGCAGTTTTTGTTCTTCAGCATTTTCAGTTTAGACTTAGTAGAAGTAAGAATTCCTCGAAGTGTTATATAGCTTTGGAAAGCTGTTTTAATGTTATATTGACTGCAGATTTTCTTTAATTTGTCTGCCATTCCTGGTATATATGGATACACTACAGTACCAATAATTGCTTTTCATTTTTGTGTCTCTTTGTGTTGTCTATTAAAGTTTTTTCTTGATGACTGCTGATGGACAACATTCTTCATAAGTGTTTGTTCTATGTGAATCTTTTCTTTTTCCAAATCACTGGTTCCTGAACAAACCTCCTTTGCTCTGTTCCATAGTGATACTGCAATTCCATGTTTAGTGCTTCTGGTATGATTGGACGTATATGCAAGTACTTGCCAGTGTGTGTTGGTTTCCTAAACACTGTTGTTGTTACTTTGCCCTGAGGGAGTTTCGCCACAAGAAAGTCCAGGAATGCCAATTTTTGTTCTCATTCTGATTCCATTGTGAATTTAATTGAAGGAGATGCAACATTTTGAGGAATTCTTACTTCTACTAAGCCTAAACTGGAAATGCTAAAAAACAAAAACTGCATCTATGAAATACCATGTAAATGTGGAAATATATTGGTGATATCTGTCTGTCACCCTGTTGAACAGCGATTGAAAGAACCCAAGCTAATGGTTAAAAAAGAAAAAACAGATGTGACTACCGTGGCAGACCATGCATGTATCAATGACCATATGTTTAATTGGGAAAACACAAAATATTGGATAAAAAGGAAAAAAAAGCATAGAAGAAAATTTTTGACAATGGTAAAAAATCCTATAATTCAACCCAGTGTGGCAATACACAATGTATGGAAACCTCTAATTAATCTTGCTCTTAGGAAAAATTAATATTAAAAATAAATAAATAGAAAGGCTTGGGAGAAAAAAAAATTGAAGGACTCAGGAGGATTTGAACCAACCATCCTATATAAATACATCAAATTTCTACTATCTGTTGCCTTTGACAGAATAGCTCAGATGGTTAAGAGCATTTGCTTTAAATTCGATATTCAAAAATCTGAAGGTACGAGTTCAACTTCTATGCAAATACTGTCACTGTGCATATCAGGTCAGCAACACGTGAAGAAGAGTGGAGAATAATAATACTCGAAACATTGTGTAATTACTAATTTGTGTTGTCTAGTTGTGTATTATTACTAAAAAGTTATTTGTATTCGAAAAGTTTAAAATTTTCAGTACATTCGACATTCACTCAGAGATGATGGATTTAAAAGTGGTTGTTTTAGGTACACTGGATCAAATTATAGACTGGAATAAACCCGAAAGATCACCTTTTAATAAACTGATAATAGCCAATAATATTAATGATCACAATTATTACTTAAATCCAGATCTCCTACATTCAGACAAAGACCATAAATCATAAACTAGACTGGACTGGGCATATGGAATGACGGCACTAGATATGGATTTAATAAGTATTTACAGATTATTAGTACTTATTAATAGGTGGCAAAACTAGAATAGGATATAAAGTATTAAGTTTGCTTCTTAAAAAAATGTAATAGAATATAATAATATAAAAATCTAAAACAAAAAAAAATCCTACTTATGGAGAAAAATATGAATTATAATGCAAATTAAAATCAATAAGCATCTATTTAATTAACCTTTTATCACTAAAATAAATGCTGCACATATATCCAACATTTTAATGAAGTGCTTAAGCTTAAGTCTAACTAGAAATGTTTCATTCTTTTAAACTAATCATTATCATTCTCCTTCATACACACAATTCAAAACCCTCCACTTTCTTCAGATTAGAATTACTACTGGTCACAAAATTACATTAAAAAATAAATAAAATAAAGCCTTTTTTAAAATTGTAACTAACTGATAATAAAATAAATTGAAGCTTATATAGCCACTGAAGTTCTTACTTGTTATCTCTTTTATCATTAGCCAAACAACTAAATAAATATATAAGCATTGACCTGCAACAGAAGTCTTTTTCAACTTATTACTCTTAATTGCTTTAATTCATATGTATTTTCTTCTCAATTTTCTTTGACTCTAATTAATATTTTATGAAGTTCATTCTCAGCATCGGTAATCATTGCTACAACAACTACCAAACAATTACATCGACACTTCCAATACATTCATACTCACTAAAAAGATAATTTAAATAAATATTAAGCAATAGAAAAACGGTAATACCTCTGATTTTTTCTTTTCACCTCTATAGGAAAACTATTTTTATATCTTAAAAATATATATTGACTGGATCAAAAACTAGAAACTAGTCAAATAATGATATTACTATCTAATGTTCACTGATTATTTGAGCTTACAACAGATGGCTCTGAACTAGAGTGAAGAAAACAGGTCCTATATACATATTTTCTAATAGCCATTTCATCTTTTAGATTATGCTTTTCAAAATATGCAACAAAATAATCTAATTCATTTTATCAAAAGCCTTTTCAAGATTAATAAAATAACACTAATTTGTCTTTCTCCCTTTTATATGCCTTTTGACAATGATCCTCACCGTTCCTATTGGATCGGATTAATCTAATCTTCATTAAACTAACCTTTTGATATTATCAAGTTTAATTGACTACAAAAATGTCTATTCAATACTCTCAATAATATTTCAGCTACATAGAAGATTAAATGTATTGCTCTAAAATTATCATGCTTTATTATGCATTTTCTCCAAAGCAAGCATTGCCAACAATTATGCCAGCAGTCTTATTTTTAATAAATCTGAAGATCACTTTGTTAATTCATAAATTATATAATAAACATCAATTAATTCTCTTAAATCTTTTCCACCCCAAACTTTCAGATTTTCAACTAGTTTTATCAAATTGCTACACTTCACTCTAGTTATGGGGTTTGCAACTTCAATTTTCCTAGTACGCATCCCATTTCGCTTTTAATTATTACCTTTTTTTTTTTTTTTCTATAAATGCAGATAAGGGTTTATTACTTTAGTTATACATACAAATTTTTGTTGCTTCAATTAGCATTAAAAGCCTATAAATGTTTTTAATACCTAAAGGGTTTTATTACAATATAAATAAAATCAAACTTATCTTTACTTTGAAATTGTTTTGTCTGTTTGCACCCCTATTTATTAAATTTTTTACCTGTTGCACATTTCAAATCATTGAAAGGATTTCTATATATTTCTCCCTTATGCAAAATTTTCATTTTTATTTTCCATTTTATTAATTATTTCATTGTTAATACAATATTTTTCAATCTTTTGCTTATCATATATCCTACTATGTGTGAAATAACTTTCTTTAGCTTTTACTTAAATCTTTATCATATTTCATCTAAATTTACTTTGCTAATTATTTGCATTTCCTAACCAAGGAATTTGAAAAAAAAAAAAAAAAAAGGCAAGGAATGTTAAATTACCATCAATAATGACCAAATAATATTGCTTTGATATAGTATATTTACTAATTACCATACTTTGGCTTAGAGCACTTAATATTCATATAAATTTGTCATTTCATTCCTAGATCTCTTTAGTTTACACACTATAATATAAACAAAAGCAGTTTCTGCTCTAGTCCATTTACTATTAGTAATCAATGATTAATGTATTACTGAAACCAAAGCAGTTACACATCTGATAACCATCTTTAACTCTTTGTCTACTACCAAACTAAAAGTCTGAAATTCAAATACGTCTAAAATTTTGAATTCAAACTTATCTGTTTTTATAGTTATATAAACCCAATTACAAATCTGTAATTATATATTATAGGAATATTATTTCATTTCTAAATATAGACAGCTTCTTCCTTAGTGTTTACCAACATAGTACCACTTGACTTTTAGCTTATATAATATATTAACAAGAGCAACTCTCAACATATTGGCTTGAATTCAAAATCATAATTTTTTGAAATTAAGGCAGGAACATAGAGATATATTGCATATGTATAAGTACATTAGTTTCAACTTTAAATTCCAAGTCTTCAATGCTGGCAACTTTATTAGGAGATTTAAAAGCATTACATCTGTTAATGATTATTCAAGCTTACTATAAATGATGCTAGAGCAGTTGTTTTTGTTTATATAATAAATAAATTAATGAACCAAAATGTTATTACGTTGGTACACACATTCCTCATTAGGTAAAAAAGATAGCTTCAATTATAAATAAACTGAAGTCATTAAAAAATAATGGTAATACAGCATCGATTGATCCACACCATAAGATGGCGCTGTTGCTAGTGAAAAACGAATAGATATAACATTACCGGGCTGATTTGATTATTATTATTTTGTAATGTTATCGTGGTTTTTTTTTTTTGTTTGGATTTTTTTTTTGGGACCGTATTTTCTTTTTTTTTTAAATAAATAAATTGATTTTTAAATATTTTTTTTAATACGTTTTGTAAAAACCTTTTTTTTCTTTATTTTTTTTGTTAAAACTTGTTGTTTAACAAAATTGGATTACGGTCTTTTTTTTTTTTTTAAAAGTAACTTTTTTTTTTTCGCTTTTGATTACGGTCTTCTTTTTTTTTAAAGTAACTTTTTTTATTTTTTTTGGCTTTTTACTTTCATTAAACTACCACAAAGGCAGTTCTTCTGGGTGAGGAGAATATTTCTCTGTTGAAGAAAGGCCACCGCATCTGCTTCTGTAGTCTGCCATTGAAATGTTTTGATCTCGAAAAAGTGTCGGAAAGTGCGCGACTTGATCGTGAACTTTGCCGAATTGTGACTAACACTCCTCATTAACTGAATTCTGACCCCTGACAATGAAACCAGGGGCGTTTGGAAAATCGTTACAATTTTTACGAACGAAAATAAAAAAAAATACATCGAAGCCAAAAAAAACAAAAAACGTTATAATATAGTTTTCGACATTCAAAATACAGAAACCTTCACATCATATGCTGTACAATAGTTAAGAGTAATGTCTATAGAGAGTCTTGCACACTCATCGCTAATAATGTTTAACATACTAGAGATGTTGGGGTAATGGGTGCACTTCAACATCTTAGCGGTTGAACAGTTTACTAGGCCGTAAGATCTATGAGCGGCCTTGTAAACAGCATATTTATGTGCTTTAGCGTAGAAACAGCGCCATCTTATGGCATGGATCAATCGATGCTGTATTACCAAAATAATAAAGATAAAAAATATTTTATAATAAATGCTTTTATTTGCCGTGCACTAAAATCCAGAAAAAAATAATTGTTTCTTAAACCATAATTGACTGAACTTGAAATAGAAGCACAGGGAGTCCAGAAATTAATTAATTCCATCCTATGTGGATCCCCCACATTTTTGTTTCAAGTTCAATCCAAAAACCCCAATTGTAGCTGAAGAAACAATTATTTTTTTTGGTATTTAGTGCATTACAAATAAAAGCATTTACTATAAAATATTTTTTATCTTTATTATTTCTTAGTATTCAGATATTTTGCAATTCTCTTTTCATTAAGCAATCTATCTCTATATGAATTCCAATTTTAAATGATGTGTTTATTACATATATATATAAATTCTAAGTATCAAATCAATTTAAAGTTAATTCATTCAAAAGATTGTAGAGAGTATTTTAAATTGATTTGATACTTGATATTCCTGCAATAAGTTAATATGCATATCCCTTATGTATATATCAGATTTAGTATATGTATTTTATTATATGTGTCAAATAAAATCAAGCTTTCAATTACCCCCCCCCCCCCAATCACCCATTATTTAGAACATATTAAGCTTGATTTCTAAAGCTATCAACTGAAGTCAAAAAATCTCTGTACCGTCCTCTCATGCATCTTACTTAAACTATATTTATAAAACAATCAAATACCCAAAACACAAAAAAATCTCTATACCGTCCTCTTGTGAATCTTAATTTAACTATATGTAATAAACAAACAAACAAATATACAGAGAAAGTAAGTTCAATAAAAATTTAATAATAAATTAAAGTTATTATAATATCAATAAATGCATTGACATACTGATAATAAATGAGACGGAAATTTTAACAATATCTAATGCAGGTTTAATCTTTATATTGTGAGAGTACCATATGAGCCTCACCTAAAACAATTTGTGTTTCTTTGTGAATTTAACTGTGCCTATATCGAATCAACAGATATAAATAACTTACACCTATCTTAAGCTTTTCATGTATCAGCTATATATATATAAACTAGTTAGTATTAAAAGAATAATTCTAAAAATGAATAATTCTAGTTTTGTATATACACACACATAAATAAAATGTTTCTAACTAATAGTAATTTTTTTTTTTGTTAATATAAAACTTGACATTTGACAAAACCTTAAGTCAACATTGCATTTTTATCAGATGAAACAAAGGAAATAAACGTTTGGGGTTCATTACAAATTGTATATTTTAAACAATAGAGTGTGAGCGTGATTATGTGATATGCTTGCTGATATTAATCCAGTATAAAAACGAACTAATATTGTTACAACAATAATCTTCTATTTAGTTATCAAGGCAAGAACTACGTTTGTAAATTTAAATGTGTTTGAATTTAGAACACATTTAAGAAAAATTAAAAAAAGAAGATTCAATATTTTAAAACCTGCTTCAAGTAATTAATTTACTGCCTTTGAATATTATAAAGAACTATACAAAAATAATCATTGTAATTAACAAGGTTATAAAAGTTATCAACGTCTTCGAAATGAATTTAAAAAATATATATTTAAGAAGACAAAAATTTATAAAGATGTTCTGTGGCTAAATAATTTATGCCAGAGATTTCTACTGATGTTTTAAACCCGAACATGTAAATTTATTCCTACTTAATCAATGCCTAAATATAATCGTCGTAATTCTCATTTAAAAAGCTGCCTTAATATTGGAGTATTATATTGAAGAAGATGTTAAATATTTTACTGCATAAATATTTAAAGAATGAATATCTGGATTGCCTCTTCGAAGGATGATCAATGAACTTTATGTTTCAACATTCATCATCATTTTATTTCGTCTAAGGAGGGATATAAAACTGTATTCTTTCTCGTCTTGGATTACTTCATTGTATAATTTAAGAACTCTTAAACTTTATTTCCTTTGTGGATAATTATATTTACTTAGAAAAATTACTTCGTATATTAAAATGGAGAACTGATAAGATGAACACTTTATTTTTTTTTTATTTATTTAATAAAATTTAGATGTTCATATTTTGATATATACTCTGATGGAAATGACAGCTGACTAAGGTAAACGTTTTTAAATTATTTCAATTTGGAAGTAAGTTTTATTATATTCCAAATTGAATCTTACATGACAATTAACATAATATATTTTTAAACATACATAACTAATATCAGAATACATTCTATTATTAATCTAGTATGAATGGATGTTATCGTATGTAAACATACAACACACACTGAATTATTTTAATGACACAATAGGTAGATTTATAATGTGTCATGTGTATTTATTATACGCATGATTTTAAATTATATATATATGTAAATGATTACATTATTATTATTATTTTTGAATATTAAATAATTTATTAGTGTATATAAGCACAGATTATAATTCTAAATTCTAATGTTTTTATGTGATAATATTTTATTTTTTTTATTACTGATTAAAATGTGTTAAACTTGATTTCAAAATTAAACAGGTCTCGTTTGTTTATTTTATTTAGTCGTTTTATAAAACCAATAATTATAAATATACATACGCATATATATGTTAAATCAACTTAATGATTTAATATTTATAAAGAAGTTATATATAGCATATACTAAATTTATCATTACTATGGGATACTTATGGAAATGCCTGAAGAGAGTCGATTGCAAATTTCTACTTTGAGCTCGAATTCCGAAAGTAACGAGGTTATTAATAGAGGAGTGAATTGGATTATATTTTAAATAACATCACCCATGGCATTCTATAAGAAGACTCAAAGTCCGACTATAGTTAGATGCGACTTCCTCGAGTCCTGAAAAGGATCGTCCCGTTATAATATATTATTATTCACTATTAATATAAAATAAAGACTTTTCATTCACTATCTATATTTTCACTAGAAACTAATCTCATCTGATATGCTAGAACTCCAAATACTTGACAACTATGCCAGTATAATGACATATTTTATTTTTAAAGTGAGAGTACATTATATGATCACACACTTTTTATTGTGAGTCATTTTAACATATAAAATTAAACACAACAAACAGAAGAGATAATTAAAGCTTCATTCCAAATCTTAAATAGTGGAGTTTTATACTACATAATAAATTTGAATCGGTAAAAAATCACAATTATGTAATAATGTATTCATATTTTAAAAATAAAATATATCACATCAATTTATTTATATAAAAATATCTGGTCACGATTTTAATGTGGGTGAATAGTGTTTAGTTCTTTAACATATCTAGTGAGATTAATTTCTAGCCTAAACATGTGTATTATGAAAGATTAATCTAATAACCATTAGACATTGACTATTGATTTTAAAGCTTAAATATGCCTAAAGTGCATTAAAATTTCCTCTTATTATATATATGTCACACTATATATATATATATAATATATGTTTTGGATAAAAAAAAAAAACCCTCAAAATTTCTAAAGAGGTGTATAAGTATTTTCAAAAGTAAAACACATAAACAAACACATGTATGTTTATATTCACATATTAATACTGTTATTTATTATATTTTAAAACTTTTTCACCTTTTAAAATCTGCTATAAGTTTGACATCAGCTATGACCATTTTGTGGGTAAGTATTAAATGTCTTAGGAATTCATCATATTTTGGATCTGAATTGCTAAATGTGGATGAACATAAAAGGCATTTAATAATAGGATGCAATGACTCATCTTTTTCAGTCCAAGAAATAAGAGTGGCAGAATCTATAAAATAGCAACAAATGAATATTAATTTTTGTTGACAAATATATATGATAAAAATATCTGTTAGAAAATATGTTTAAAATACACTATAAATCATGAGTGCATAGATTTTTTTTAAAGCAAGATTATTGATAATTATTTACATAGAAATCTGAAAAGATTCCAATGAGGAGATGGCTTCATTCGATGCTTTATTATTCCGCCATTGTATGCATAAACTACAGTCATTAATTGTTGAAATAAATTTCAGAAGAGATCATGAATATTTTATTAAAATTCCAATTAAATCTAAGAAGATTAAATTCAATGAAATTTATTGTCGAGTTTGAAAAAAAAAATTGCTTGGAGCCTTGCATGAAGTCTGTTTGTATATCATAATTTTTCAATAATTTACAGTTTCCTGCACAAACATCAAGAAAGAAGATCTTCACTTGAGGCAGATGTTAGATCATAAACCTTATGAACTTAAGTTAGTGCTTTTTATATATATTTTTGAGAAGCAAATTTTCTTCCCATAACTAATATAGAAATATATGAAAGAATATGTAGCTGCTATTAGAGTATGGACTTGATTATGTAAGTAAAATTTAATTGGATATCCAAAAATTTGGAGTGAGCACAGAAAGGCACAGACAATAAGGATATACAAGTGAAAAGAAATCTATATCTGTATCACAACCCCCAAATAGTGGTAAGATGGTTGACCTTAAAAATTAACCCCCTAATTAGTTCAAGATAAAACTTTATTTCAGTCTTTTATTAAAGATTATTTTCAGATTATGAAATGCTTCTATGTTATATTGATTATAAGAGAATAATAATAATAATCTATTTTGGTGAAGGAACCATTTTTTCAAAAAAGACAAGGTAATGTCTTTAGCATAGACAATTTGTCTACTTATTAATTCTGCATAATCATTAATATATATGGTAAAACGCCATCTATTGAATATATATATATATACATACATTATATATATATATATAGCATGGTAAGTGAAAGAAATGATCTGTATGGAGGCAAATTTTTGGGATAGTAATGTTATTTAAATTTTTTATCAGAAAGCATTTTTCGAAGTAAATTAATGGTTTTCTACATTTAAGAATGAGAAAAAATTCATTTTTTTAAAAAAATAGTCATAAAGTAGAACTCACAACAATATAAAAAAACCAACTTCAGAAATATTACCAAAATCACCTTTTCCTTTATTTTTGCTGTAATATCTTATATAAATCCAATTTATCCAAATCACTTTGAACACTTTTTGGCAAAAACTTTTATTGTACATATATATTTTATTTTGTTCATTATATCATAGCTCTGAAGAAGATTGCAGGACAGTTGAAACGTAGGTGTACACATGTACAATAAAAAGTTTTTGCTAAAAAGTGTTCTAACTGATTTGGATAAATTGAAAAAAAAAAAACAACTATTAAAGGTAAACAAGTTATATTGAATGAAAGTGAAAAAAAAAGAGGAAAATTTAGAAAGGAATATTGAAGAAACTATTGAAAAATGTCAGGCAGAAAGATGATTCTCATCTATAGATTTAATTATTATCAAAGAATTTGTATAGAGCACACTAATATTGAACAAGTTTTTCTTTTTGATTATTGTTTGATTTTGGGATTACTAATTATAATTATATTTTTATATCAAATTTTTTCAAATGTTTCTATTGAAATGGGAATATCCATTTGATAATTAGCAACGAAAAGGGGAGACAAATTGACATTTATTAATATTAAAAGATAGAAAGGCCAGCTAGATCAAACTAAAGTTTTAATCTTTTCTTTAAATTCCACAAATATATATAGTTACCTGTAGAATTTCAGATATAGAAAACTTACTTTAAATTTAGTAAAATAAAATAATTTCTTTTTAAAAGGGAGGAAAGTGTTTTTTCGGATTTATTTTCCCCCAAAAGTTTAATCTTTGTTAAAAAATAAATAAAGGTTTATTCAGAGTTTTAATCAATGAATTCCAAAATAAAACTACACGGAATTACTTAGCTTAATCAAAAATGTATAGAAATTAAAAATTTGTATTTTATTAATATTGTGTTATTAAAAGAAAATTAATCAATCTTAAAATTATACTTGTAATCTAATATGTAAACTCTAAATTTATTTTGATGTACATATCATTTCTTTGTTGTAAACATTTCAATTATCCAGAAATAGAAATTTACAATAATGGCTTTTTCTAGTAATTAATATTCCAATTGATAATTGATATAAATAAACTTAAAAAAATCTTTTTCTTCATCTTGTTATTCATGCTGGTCATCAGCATTACTGTAGCTATGTTACTATCTCCCTAGTACACTAAAAACCTCTCTTATGATAGGTTAATTTATCCAGATCCTACACATCTACAAATCCCAGTAACATCTGGTCCACTATATGCGAAGCATATAGATATAACTACCGATGGAAAAGCCAATGGAAAAACTAGATCATTATAAAATTATCTCTTCAAAATTGAAAAAAAAAAAACAATGATCATAAAATCATTGCTTCAGACTTTGGAAATCTGACTGTGAAGAAAATAATTAATGAAAACCACAGGATCCTACATCTTAATTCTAAATAAAATGTCCATAGACAACAAAAAATATATACAATTGCAATTATAAACTGTTGTAAAATTTCTAAACACTGAACTAGTCAAATTCAGACTTTTGGAACTTTTATTTTAAATGAACTGTTTTATACCTAAAGTCTTTATAATATTTTATTATGTCATTAATTTGCTTCTTGATATTTTTTTTTTGTTTAAATTAGCAATTACTATGAATTAAACCATTAAAACATCATGTGATTACCATTTCATATGCTTACCCAAGCTGTTTAAACACAACGATGCAAAGCACTGTGACATCTCCTTTTTCGGAGTCAGGAATCTCTCAGCGACTATGTCCAGAGAAATCTGTTAGCCACTTTACCTTTTCTTTCCATTCCCTGCCCTAAGTTTTTCCCATATTCTTCTCTATCTTGCTCCATTCCATTTCTATAACATAATCTTTGTCAACTCCATGGTCTTTTTATCTAAATCCCCCTTATATTTTCCCAAACCCAGCATAAAAACCAATAACCCATTTTTTGTATAATTACTTTGTTTATTCTTCCACAACTTCATTATTTCTACCTTTCTGCTTGAAGGCATTTACATTGGATTAACAGATGTCTAATATTTTCTATGCCTTCTTTACACAACTTGCAGACTAAATCACCCACATTTTTCCATTTATGTGTATATTCCCATATTGCTTAAAAAGCTGTTAGTCTTAAACAGTAAACTACCATTCTTGCTATTATCATAAATTAATTTGCACCCAATACTCTGTTTACTTCTATATATATTTCAACTCTTTTTACTCATCATACTAGTTTTCCATCTATCCAACTCTCTATTCTTTATTAATGCATTTATTCTTCTATCCCATTCCTTGTCACTATAACCCTCAACAATTCTAACACAATCATCCCACCTTTTCTATAAGTATAGTGACATAAATTTTTTTTATCCAAACCTTCTGCATACCATACTACTTTTCTCACCTATCTTGTTGCCTGCCTTTATTCATAACCAATTCAATACTATTTTGGCTATTCTCTTATTATCTATAAATTGCAATCTACTGAACATTTTCATTTTGCTTTTTGCATCTCTCATATAAAAAGCTGACTATCCCATTTCTCCTTGAATTGCTTCCTTTGCCGTCCAAACATCTGCATCTAATGAATGTCTTCCTACTTCTCTTTGTACTTTTTCTAAGTAATCTAACACCCTTTCATTAACACGACGTATCATACCATATGTTAAACCTGCTACTACCAATTCCTTCCATACAATTTTAGCTACATCATATTTATTGTATGAAAACAGTTAATTTTTTTATCAGACTTTCTTTTCTTTGCTTCATTTATCAATTTTTCTTCCATTCATCCAAGCAATTCCTGATTACTTAAGGAAAACTCTCTCCATACAATATTGCCATTCAGTGCAAGTCATTTATGCATCAAAATCTGTATGATTGCATTAGAGATTTAGGTACGGTGCTCTCAGATCCAAGGCGCCTTCCTGACGAAAGTCATAAGCTAGAAATTAGTCTGGGGATGTTGGATGAGTAGACACTAAATAATTTTGATGGACAAACCTAGCATTCATGGGCTTGTACTAGACTAGATAGCATTATTGTATGGAGAGTTTGCTATATATGATAATAGCAAGGAAAGTAGTTTACTGTTTAAGGCTCAAACAGGAACTTTAGAAACAAGAGAATGTAGACAAAAATGAAAAATATGAATGATTTAGTTTGCAATTGTAAGGAAGGCATAGAAAATATTAGGCATCTGTTAATTGAATGTAAATGCCTGAAAGAAGAAAGGATTCAAATAATGAAGTTGTGGAAGAATAAATATAAATAAAGTGATTATACAGAAAGTGGGTTCTTGGTTTTTATGCTGGGTTTGGGAAAGGGGGGGGGATTTAGATATAAAGGTCATAGACTTGGCAAAGATCATGTTGAGAAATAGAATGGAACAGGATAAAGAAGAATATAGGAAAAACTTAGGATGGAGAATGGAAAATAAGATGGCTAACAGGTTTCTCTGGGCATAGTGACCAAGAGATTCCATTGCAGACCCTGAAAAAGAAGCCACAGTGCATCACAATGCTGTTTAATTACCATGTATATGCTAAATTCAATTATTTTAATGTACTTAGCACAATTTTTTTATAATCCCTTTAATTTTAATATTGAAAACAAAAGGGAATTGTGAGAATAAACTTCATAATGATTTTCATTTTAAATTACTTAATGAAAACTAATATTTAACTCCTAGAAATTATTCATTGTTAGAACGAATGATAGTTATTATTATTACTTAATTAAAATATATGTTAAAACATAATCTAGGTTAGATAAGGAATAACTTAATATGCAATCGAAACTCAATAATACCATCAAATTTATGAAACTTGGATAAATATTGAAAAGAAGGGAAAAGCTTAATAGTTGTTAACTTACTGAAGTCAATGTTTGAGTATAATTAAAGTAGATTTGAATTTATTGGTTAAAAGTTTTAAATAGAATTCAATTTTGGTGATACGTATTGGTTATACAGCTATATTGCCCATAAATATTGAAATATTAAATGTATAATGAGGCATTTAGGATATTTACATGCCTCATATTTCTATATACATTAAAGCATACACAGAATAATTATTTACATGCCTGTTCTTAAAATTTAAAGTAGTATTTTGAAATAATTTTTAATTATTTGTGCACTTTATTTACAATATATGTTTTGAAATATTTCCTAAAGTGACTGATGTATGCATTTAGTTATACGATGATGATTTACCAGCACAATGCTTAAATGCCATACAGATTGCATGCAAACATGTTAAAATTGTAATTATTATAAGCTTACATTCATCTACGATAATAATGACTTTAGAAATATTTGTTCACATGTCTCCGAGTTCATTTTAATAAATATAATAAGTAAAATAGATTGATGGGAGACTATGAATATTATCTGTGATGGTTTATGAAAGAGGCATAGAAAGACTATATCTATGTAGGTGCTCCATGCTATGAATCATTGATCATTAATATATTGTTTTTATCTTATAGATTTTAAGAATGTCAAAAAAATAAAAAAAAAGAAGTTATTTGTAAAGATGATTGACAAACACTTGAATTAAATGTAATAATAATGAGAATAAGAAATTTATAACAAATACTAAATATTAATTTATTTTAATCTAGATTTTACTTATTACATATTATAAGATCAACAGTATCTTCTCATATAATAGTCATCACAATATTTTTGTCTCAATATTTTCCACAATCTAGGGGGACATGTATAAAATACCGATAGTCTGAGAAAATTTGGGAATATCTTTCCTGATAAATTTAAGTTTCCTATAGAGATCAGAACATTGAACATCCAATGATTCTTATTAATAAGAATGATTCTTATTCTACACAACTTACAAACAGATAGGATCTGATGTGATGCACTGTGACTTCTCCTTATATGGAGCCAGAAATCTCTCAGCAACTATGCCTAGAGAAACCTGTTAGCCAATTTAACTTCTCTTTCCTTTCCCCACCCTAAGTTTTCCCATATCCTGCTCCATCCCATTTCCACAATATAATCTTTGTCAACTCCATGACCTTTATATGTAAATCCTTTTCATCTTTTCCTGAACCCAGTGTAAAAATCAATAACCCACTTTCTGTATAATCACTTTGTTCATATTTATTTTCACAATTTCATTATTTGTACCCTTTCCGATTTCAGGCATTTACATTCAATTAACAGATGCCTAATATTTTCTATGCTTTCCTTACACAACTTGCAGACTAAATCACCCACATTTGCCCACTTATGTGTATATTCCCTTGTTGCTAAAAATCCTGTTTGAGACTTAAACAGTAAACTACTTTTCTTGCTATTATTATAAATTAACTCACATCCAATATTCTGTTTACTTCTAAATATATTTAAACTTTTTTTTACTCTCCATACTAGTTCTCCATCTCTCCAACTCCCTATATTCTTTATTAATAAATCTATTCTTTTATCCCATTCCTTACCACTATAACACTCAACAATCCTCCTAACACAATTATCCCGTCTTTTGTACTAAAATACTGATATAAATTCTTTATCCAAATCTTTTGCATATCGCATTACCCTTTCTCACCCATCTTGTTGCCTGCCCTTTACTCATAATCCAATTAAATACTATTTTGGCTATTCTGATGTGATAAACTGTGGCTTCTCCTTAAACGAATTCAAGAATATCTCAGCAATTATGCCCAGATAAACCTGTTAGCCACTTTACTTTCCATTCCCCACTCTAAATTTTCCCATATTCTGCTCCATCCCATTTCCACAACATAATCTATGTCAACTCTATAGCCTTTATATCTAAATCCCCCTTATTATTTATCTAGTGGCACCCTCTGGTGGTTGATGTTTACATAACTATAGATTCTCAGTTTCATTAATGATAGGAGTATTGTAAAAGAAATGACTAAAGAACTGTTTTAATTATTCTTTTTCTGGTTCTATCATTATCAGGTTTTCATTTTAAAGAATTTTAGCTAAGTCTGTGCAGAAGAAATGAATCCTTTTGAAAGACTTCATGAAGTTTTAATTGTCATGCAATAATATAGCAAGAATTTTTGATGCCTATTTACTCTTTTTAATATTTTTACCATATATCTTAAGTATAAAATAAAAAAATAATAAAAAATAACTGATAATGTTGAATAAATTGTATGGATAAATCAATATTACAAATTTTAAAAAAAATTTCTTGTCCTGCCATGGGAAAAAGTTTTTGTCATATTTTTCATATCTATTTTTGATACTTTAAACAGGACTGTAAAGGAGTAGTTCTACTTTGGATATTTCTTGATATTCAATAAAAGTAGTGAAAGGTAATTTAATAGTTTAATCAAGACTATCCAGGTATATTTTTACTTTGGATACTTCTTGATGTTTAATAGCAAAAAATAAAAGATAGTTTTCTTTTTTTTTTCTTCTGATACAGATAAAACAGTATTGTAACTTAAATTTTTATGTTATAAAATTAAAGGCATTTTCTTTTAAGATTTTTTTTTTAATATAGGCAATTCTAACTTAAATAAAATGTCCATCCCAGAACATTTTGTGAAACCAATTTATATATGTTGAAATAAAATAATAAACTCTTATTATGGTGGTGTATAGAAGTGTTTCCCTTGAAAGATTATATTGATTGTAATGGTCACAGAGATTTAACTGTCCTTGGTAAGTGTTTCAATCTATTTTTATTTTATTTATTTAGTACCATTATTTCTTATTTATTTAAAACACTTTTTTTTAAAATAATATTTTTATATTATCTTTTCTCTCTTTTATGATATAACTATAAATTTATATACTTTGTTGTAACTTTTATTGATATTAATAGCATTCATTAAATATCACAGTGCATTGTTTGAGTTGATTTATTTAAGAGATGTAATCTCACATATATAATAACTATTTGTAAATTTAGAATGGTTTAGACACTCCTTTGATCATACAACTCAAGCTTGATTTTTTTATTTACTTTTGATCGATTTGGATGTCTTGCCTTAGGCATTTTAATTTTACTGAATTGAGCGATTTTTTAATAGAAAAATTATCGCTTGCATGTTTGTTGGTGAATCCAGCATCACCTAGTGGCCATACTTCCCGTAACCGACATCTGCTGTATAGTTTAACAAGAGTTAATTCATTGCATACTTCCATTATATAATTCTGACATTACATCTAATAATGTCTAGACATTGACCAATAAAGTTAAATATATTTACTTAGGTTTTAACTTGAAAGTGACATCATCTATCTGTAATAATTTGGATGATCATTCCTTCATGGTTCATGGGGTTTTAAGTTCATGTCACTCCTTGTACTCTTCTTAGCTGGCCATTTGTTTATCAGCTTTGGTTTTTTCTTTTCTTTTCCAGAATGGCAATAGGAAAGAAAATCAGCAGCAGAGTTTTACATTATGAGCGAAGCAGTGAAAGTAGAAGAGAAAGTTTGATGGTGATGGAGGCTGGGAAACAAAGCAATTATGGGCACTCCTGTGGGTTTTTTTAGCAATGCATGACATTGCTTAATTGATTATTAATTAATGATTCAGAAACTTGACTCTCTCTTAACTTCAACACAAATTTTTTTAACTAACTCCCTCTAATTATCAAGATGGCCATTTTTATATACTTCCCCTACTATTGTCAGTTTTATTCATTTTGCTTTTAGTTTTTAATTAAATGATTAATTTTATCTTTTCTTAATCTACTATCTTATCAACCAGGAATTTTCAAAAATTTAATTGCATTTCTGTGGATGAGATAGTTTATAAAGATTACTTGACATTAATTGGTTTATTGTCTATTTCCAATTTAAATTACATTTTTATTTTAATTTACATTATACTTTGACATTATATCCTATTTCTTTACAACATTAATTCTTTCTTCAAGATAAAAAGAAGAGAACTGGTTCCAAATATTAACTTAAATCAGATTTCTTTTCCCCACCTTTGTAATTCAATTAATAAAACTACAAATTGATCTAATTTCTATTTTAGTTTATATTTTAAAATTCTTCTCTTTCATTTATTTCCTTTTCTTTTTTCCCTTTATTTCGAACTATAAACACTCACATGTCATGCATATATATATATTACACTATATATATGAGAGTGTTACATTATAGAGTACATATAAAAAGAATATAAAAATACTTCTTTATGTTGTTATTTTAAAATATAAAAAGTTTATTATAAGATATATAAAATATCTATATATACAACAAAAAACATGAAAATAACAAATTTTCAATAAAAAAGCTTTTTTCGATACATATAATTTGTATCCTTTTCAATATGTCTACTCACGATTACCGTAAAACATACATATAGCGACATCTATTTATAGTACAACCAACAAAAAACAATTATTATCATCAATTATTTCATGAATACATACAATACAATACAAAAAATAAAAAATATAAAAATATATAAAAATATATTCCTTCATTAATTATAGTATATTCATATATACTCAAAAACACACAAAACATTAAAATATTAACATCCTTCACATTTATCTATCCAATCATCTAATTTTAGCCAATTATTAGTCAAATTAATGGAACCCTTATAAATGTTCATACAATTATTACTATTATTTTTAATATAACTAGTTTCATATACTTTTCGCCTATTAACATTTTTCAAGTAATTTAATGCTAGTATATTTTTAGTACAATCTATTTTATGACCATATTCTAAATAATGTATAAACAAAGCAGATTTATCATCTCTCCTATTTATTGCAGCGTTATGTTCTTTAGCTCTTATTTCTAATTGTTTACTTGTATGTCCATAGTATACTCTTTTACAAATTCCACATATAATTTTATAAACCATACCTTTCTTATATTTTAAATCATCTAATATTTTATAGTTACCTATTAATTTATCTAAATCTTTACTGTTTGCCCAACCTATATTTGTATCTTTTTTACTATTTACATAATTTTTTAATAATGCATTATATATTTTAGGATGATATGAAATTTTTATCCATTTATTATCAGATTTGTTATTTCTATTATATTTATTTTTATAAAAAATATTATCTATACATTTACTTTTATAACCATACTTAATATATAAATTTTTAAATTGCTCTTTATGTAATTTAGCTATATTTCCATATGTATTATATTTGTCGTTTTTAATTGTGAAATTTTTAATAACTGCCATTTTTTGGGTCCATGCTTGTTGTGAATCGACAGCAATTATTTTCCTCATATTATCTTCTTTTATAAAATGATTTAATACAATTTTTTTATTATCATCTAAACTAAGCTCTATGTCTAAATATTTTATTTTTTGTTTAATTTCTGAAATTGTAAATTTTATATTATATATATTTTAACTATATCTACGGATGAAAAGAAGAATTTGTATTGTATAGTAGCTAATCAGTTGTATAATAATAATAATAATATAAATGATCAAAAAAGAACCTATAGTTATAGACGCATTACTAAAGAAATAAAAGATATATGTATTAATGAAAATATTGTCATATGTAAAGAGGATAAAGGTTGTAGATTTGTGGTTATAGATAAGGATGAATATATATATAAAATAGATTATGAGATAAAAAAAGAAGGTTATGAGGTTTTAAACAAGGACCCCATTGGATGTATAAAAAGTAAATATATAAAATTGTTGATAAAGATGAGGGATAATAATATTATCGATATGGAAAGATATAGATTTTTATACCCTTAGTCTTTTGAAAATCCTTATATTTTTGCTAAAATAAAAACTCATAAAGATAATAATCCCATTAGATTATTATTCAATTTTAGTAATTTTATATTACAAAAATTTAGTAGTTATTTAAATAAATGGTTAGCAGAGATATTAGGTTATGGTGAATATTGTATTAAAAATACAGATGATATAGTAGATAAATTAGGTAATATACAATTAAATAGATGTCATAGTATTTTTGTAATGGACATTGAACAAATGTATCCTAGTATACCAAGGATAAAAAGTATTGAAATATTAATAAAGAAATTACATGGAAAAATTAAAAATATGAAAATAGTAAAAATAATTGAAGAAAGTTTAATGTTAATACATAGTAATTTATATTTTAAGTATAATAATAAATATTGGTATATAAATAAAGGATGGGTGATGGGCTGTGCAATTAGTGGTCTTATTTCATCAATATTTATTGATGAGTTAGAGATTAATATAGTTAAAAATAAATTGATTAATATGGATATAACACATTATTTTCGTTATGTGGATGATACTCTAATAATTGGTAATAAAAGAATAATAAATAATATGTATAATGATTTTAATAAAAATATATATAATATAAAATTTACAATTTCAGAAATTAAACAAAAAATAAAATATTTAGACATAGAGCTTAGTTTAGATGATAATAAAAAAATTGTATTAAATCATTTTATAAAAGAAGATAATATGAGGAAAATAATTGCTGTCGATTCACAACAAGCATGGACCCACAAAATGGCAGTTATTAAAAATTTCACAATTAAAAATGACAAATATGATACATATGGAAATATAGCTAAATTAAATAAAGAGCAATTTAAAAATTTATATATTAAGTATGGTTATAAAAGTAAATGTATAGATAATATTTTTTATAAAAATAAATATAATAGAAATAACAAATCTGATAATAAATGGATAAAAATTTCATATCATCCTAAAATATATAATGCATTATTAAAAAATTATGTAAATAGTAAAAAAGATACAAATATAGGTTGGGAAAACAGTAAAGATTTAGATAAATTAATAGGTAACTATAAAATATTAGATGATTTAAAATATAAGAAAGGTATGGTTTATAAAATTATATGTGGAATTTGTAAAAGAGTATACTATGGACATACAAGTAAACAATTAGAAATAAGAGCTAAAGAACATAACGCTGCAATAAATAGGAGAGATGATAAATCTGCTTTGTTTATACATTATTTAGAATATGGCCATAAAATAGATTGTACTAAAAATATACTAGCATTAAATTACTTGAAAAATGTTAATAGGCGAAAAGTATATGAAACTAGTTATATTAAAAATAATAGTAATAATTGTATGAACATTTATAAGGGTTCCATTAATTTGACTAATAATTGGCTAAAATTAGATGATTGGATAGATAAATATGAAGGATGTTAATATTTTACTGTTTTGTGTGTTTTTGAGTATATATGAATATACTATAATTAATGAAGGAATATATTTTTATATTTTTTGTATTGTATTGTATGTATTCATGAAATAATTGATGATAATAATTGTTTTTTGTTGGTTGTATTATAAATAGATGTCGCTATATGTATGTTTTACGGTAATCGTGAGTAGACATATTGAAAAGGATACAAATTATATGTATCGAAAAAAGCTTTTTTATGGAAAATTTGTTATTTTCATGTTTTTTGTTGTATATATAGATATTTTATATATCTTATAATAAACTTTTTATATTATAGAGTACAATATTAAAAATTATTTCATAAAGTGCATATTATTATTATTTTTCAAAAAATATATATTATTTGAAAAATTATATTTCTAAGACTATTTAACATAATAGGTGTTATATATTTAACAATTTTATAATTAATAATATTTTGTTTTCACTAATAATGCCAGAAATATATTTTTTGGTGTACAACTTTAAAGTTATTCAACTTTAAAAAAACCAAGATTTTGCTGCTAAGGAAATGGAAGATATCTCCTTTTCTTTTTTTTACTTTAAATAGTTGACAAAGAAGTAAAATAAGTTTTCTGCTATTAAAAATAATTTTTTTTTTTTCATATCACTAACCATAATTATTATTCAATTCTGAATGGCATTTTGTTTTTATGTACAGAAATCAATCATTGTTTTTCAAGGTTCAACAAAAATAGATGATATTGAAAAATTATAGTACTGAAAATCTATTGAAAATTATAAATAAAAACAATTAATGCTTATTCACAAAGAAGAAAAGCTCAGTGAAAGTATATTAATAATTTTTATTAGTGATTCATTAAACTAGAAATTATCCAATAATGAATAATATTTCTGTAGTATAATTTTCACTATCCCATTCTCATACAAGGTAGGGACAGGTTTTATCTGCTTTTAATATCTTGTGGAGGGATGTCTTTAGTCATATGTTTATGATTACACCCCTCCACAATGTGTTAAAAGCAGACAGAAACCAGTCCCTAACTTGCGTGAGAATAGGTTAGTAAAAATTATACTACAGAAATATTATTCATTATTAAGTAAAGCTCAGATTTTGTAATTCTAATCATTTTATAATTTATTATTTGAAAATATAGGCATGGTAAAATCTTTCAAATGTTAAAGCCTGAATAATTATTTATTAGCCTACAAAATGGAATATCTCTTTTGTAAGCCATTAAATGTAAAATACACTAACAAATTCAAACATCAACAGTATGCAAAAGTAAAATCTAATTGTATTTTAAATATTCTACAATTATAACTTTATTTCCCAAGTGAGAGTAACAAAGACTTATTTTTTGGGAAAGACTAAATTACTTATTACATATTGTACCTATATTGATATAGGCACATATAATTTTATCTAAAATTATATTATTAAAATAATCGTTCATAAAAGAAAACATAAAATTAAACGTTGAAGAGTTTATTGCAGTTTGTTTTAGAAAAAAGATAAGAATTAAATAGTTTTCTAGCGTTAGTTTTTGAAATAAAAAAAGCTACAATTAATTAATCAAAAAGGGGGAGGGGGAGTCTTGGTTTGAGAAATGAAACTAAGGGTCATAAAAGGAAATAAATAGTTTTTATTAGTATTCGTAAAAATAATCTTTCGTTAAAGAAAAACATACCAATCTCTTTTCATTAAAGAAAAAATAATGTTAAAACTAAATAGTAAATTGTATTAAAAATATATGTGCGTATATATGTGCGATTTGTAAATAAATAAAATGTATGCGAAATAAAAGATTATCATTAAAACCACGGCAATGGCTATTAATAAAATAAAACAACACGTTTTATTGCATGGCTATTACTAATTAAGCAGTCTTCCAAAACACGTTTATCAAATGATTATCATTGGAATTTGACAATAGATCTTTGCCGGAGATATGAGAAAGACAACAAGGCGCAGGTATAAATAGACTTTTTTATCGGACAATTCATGCCAAAAATTAGTTGAGACGATCAGTTCACAAAGTAATTGAGTAGTGCAGTTCAGAAATTAATTGAGCAGTTAACAAACAAAATGCAGTGTTGAGAAGATCTTGGGAACACACGTTTATCTCCAGCCCAGATGTCCGAGAAAACAGCAGATCTGCCCGTGAAATAATGTCAGCTTAACATCTTAGAAAATCTCCGTCAGTATCTATTTGTCTCCGATAGCAATAATCGTGAAAATCAGGAAACTCAGCAAGGAAATGTCCCAGCTGGCTGGTAAGCATTTATAATGGAAATATCCTCACCGAAAGCAGCCTCCAAAGAACAAAATTCTACGTCAACATTCAAAAAAGCCTAGGTAAAAACATTTGCTTATTTCGTTCTATACTGTAATAGCCATTGCATTGCATTAATTCGTACGAATCTTTCAAGAGTCTAATCATATGAACTCTATATCATACATAAATGAACTATTGATGTGTGTGATTAAATTTCAAATGCTATGTAGTCCTTTATTATCATAATTATGTGTGTGCATGAGTTAATATGTGCGTGGTCATTATATCAATATTTATTAGTTAAATTAGAGTGTTTTGTTATTAAATCTATAGGAATGTTTAAACTATTTAGAAATGTTAATTTAAAATATGCGTGTGTTTTATTAGAATTATAAAATGTTTAAATCTAGTAAATAAATGTTAGTTAATAAATTATCTTTAAAATTAAACTATATTTGTGGGTCAATTCCTTTTATCAATTCTTTTTAACAAATTCTTTTATTAATTCTTTTAATCACTAATTAAGTATAATCTATTAGTGATTACAAACAACTGAGCTAGTCGTGGATTTAGGCGTTGAGTTAGTGGCCACTATTCAAAGTGCGTTGTCTATTCTTTTAGAATAAGCAGCTGGCGCCCGTGTTTATACACAAACAAAAAAGTGCTTTGAACTTGGTGTTGAACTCAACAGCCGAGAAGAAGCTATGTCCTGGAAATGTAACGCTAGTTATATACTTTATAGCTATCGTTTGGGCATACATGCTCTCCGAGTATGTTCTTCTCTGCCTAAGAGGCCGGTATTTCGAATACACATATTCGAATTCGGTTCAATATATAATTATTAAAAATCATATCTGCTTAAAGACAGAGAACTTAAATAATAAAGTATAGTGATATTTATAGATCTGTTATATTTATGTAGAATAACAGTATTGATTTTAAATTCACAAACAGAATTTAAATAAAAAATATTTCTGATTCAAAATTTTATAAATCTTAGAAAAAAATTTAAGATCATATTCATTGAAAATAAAACTTTGCCAAACTTTTATTGGAAAAAATTTTACATTTCAATTAAAAGTATGATCTTTTTAAAACTAAAACACTTCTACAACTCTGCCATTCTATTGAATCTATGTGCAATGTAATATAATCACTTTTTGAAAGTTTTTATTTTATCAGCAAAGTTTAATTTCTATCTATCATCTTTGTCTCCTCCTTACTTTATTTAATAAAATAAATACTGCACTGGAACAATAACAACATAATACAAATAAAATCCAATAAATCAGGATAACAGATGCAAGTGATACACATAGTTACATATAAAGTGCTTGCAGTGAATTAAAACTTATAAGTGAATGTTTGTAACTGATCATACTGAAGCATTATTCTCAGAAACAGTGTTTCGAAGTGAAAGAAAAGCAATAAAAAGTACTGCAGATAATTTTTAATTTAAAAAAAACTGTCCATGCAGGAAAATATTGTATTAGGACGATGATTTGTCAATAATCATTGTAATAAAAATGGTCATGAGAATGATAAATTCAAGAAAAAATAACATTAATATGGAGCTAATTTCAAGATCAAAAAAAAAAAAAAAAAGGCAGACAAATAATACGAAAAACAAAATATGGAGAAATTACAGACTGAGGTTTCATGTATATTTTAAATAAAAGTACTGTAATTTTAAAAAACCTCAAGTAAAAGCATTATGGGAAAAAAATATTCTCTTTAAATCTGTCATCATTTACAAGTGAATACACACGTACAGACACACTTTTTAGATAACTGTTTACACAATATAAATATTACAAATTCTAATAACTTTATATTTTTAAAAAATTAGATGTAATAAGGCTCACTGTATCCATGGTTTGAAGAAAAACATTAAATACAAATTAGATGTTTAATAAAGTTGAATTAATAAGTTTCACCTGTGTCTACTGCAAGAATAGGATTATGAATGATCTGTGGAAAGTCATTTTCTCATTCAAACATTCAGTTTCAATATTATCACAACAAAAGCTTTATTTTATAATTACTAGATAATGCTACAGTGAACTACTGAATGTGTTTTTTTAAAAAGGGCCAAAAGAATTGATGATGGCAATTCTATGACAAATGGAAATAATTGAGCTACTAATGAAAAAAAGTCATCATGTGTGAAGCAAAAACATTTACCTATATACTCACTTGAATACAAAAGCAATATATTTGTGAATATATATTTCCTCAATCTATTAATGTACTATCTTTTTTATAATACCACTATTTTGTTTTTAATCATTTTTATTATTGTCATGGTGTGTATAATTTTTCAATTAAATTGTATCATTGGCATGTGTATATAAGTTAAAAAAACCATATAGTTTCATACTGTCTGTAATTTCAAGCATCAGAGTGAAGATTTGAAACCAAATGCTGTGATAGAGGGGGACTATTGTTGACATTAAAATTTGATGAGATCCAGTTGGGATACTGGAATGACTTTCAGATGCACGAGTTAATTATGAATGATCAATAAACAGTGCAGGGGCAAAATATCTCTTGCTCACTCGTATAATAAAACGTTGATTTATCAAAGGTTAACATTTGTTTCTAATACAGAATCTAATGCCACCTCTATTCTTTTACATTAATGTTTTCAGTCATTTAAATTAGTAGTATCTACTCTTCATGAGTTTCTCAAGCCCTTAATTATTTAATTGAACTGATTGTATGCTTGTGCAATATTTCTGTTCTTCAATTACAAACATAGCAATTACGACCCTAATTATCCCATCCTTTTCCCTAAGAGCTCTCGCTGTTGAGAAAACAATTCATTATTTTTACCAATAGCCATTCAATTTTACTATCATTAAATATATTGCAAAAAAGATGCCTATTTTCTCAAACTTTAAGTAATGAATGCAATCTGGAATTTTTGAATGCTTTGACAATAGAAGTCGATTTTATTAATACTTAAAACTATTTGTTTTATCAGAATCTTAAGTAAATATTATTCTCCATATTCTAAATTTTATTCAACTCACTATAGTATTTCTTTGAAAAACAAACATTAATTCGGGTTTTTTTTTTTTCAAAAACATTTTGGGCAAATAGATGCCATAGACAAACGATTTATTTTTAGATGGGAATGTGATAGATATTATTTATACTACAATTATATTATTTGAAATCTAAATCAAAGTATGTTATAAAAGTATTTATGAAAGATTTGCTATATTTTCCCATGTCTATAAATAAATTATTTGTAAACATACCATCAAAAAAATTACCACCAGCAGCCATATTTTTTTATACTAGTATTACCTTCATATCTTAAAAGGGATTGGCCAATATTATAACTTAAATTTTTTAACCAGTTCAAAATCCATTTGAAGTTTATTTCATTAAATCAGAATTTTGTATTTTTAAAATATTACTTTTTCTATAAATATTATATTTTCATAATGAATGCAACAAATGTTATATTATTTTAAAATCACATGATAGTAAAATGGCGGAATGAAGCTTTAAGTTGGTAATAGGATGGCAAAAATATTAGGAGATTATTAGACCGCAGTTCTAGTGATTATTATGTGGTCACCAACAAAAACAAAAAAATATGGCGTTGGTAAGTAATAATTTATTTATTCAGTTTATGTTCACAATAAATAGTTCGTAAAACAAAGATTAACGTTTCATTCAAGTTGCCTTGTTAAAAGACTGGAGTAGATTTACTTAATGTGATGATTCATTCAGGTTATAATTATTGTAATTTCTAATATTCATATCATCCATATATCTTGCGTTAGAGATTGAGGAAACTTCGGTTTAAATGATTTGGGAAAAAGCTTAATACGATCAAAATATTTTTAAAAATGAAAAAAAAGTTGCTTGTAGTATTTGTTTTACTAATAGTTTATATTAAGCTTTCATTGACTCGTGAAATGACGTTTTAATATTTCTAGTTTAATGTTGCTGATTTTTTTTTACTACCATAAATAAATAATTGTCCTAAGTGATCTTAAAAGTAATTGCTTTTTAAAAGTTTACATTTTCTTTTATTGTTATAGAAAATAACTGTTGTAAATATTGTTGTTTTTCATCAGCTGAAAATCGAATCTTAAATTGAGTCCAGTAATATTAAGATAAGTGATTAGATCTGTATTCATTCTGTAGATTTTATAAAAGGAAAGTATTTATTTTAAAATTTTATAAAATGGGAAATAATTACTGCATTGTATATATATAAATTAATTAATTATTTTATTTCCTGAGGGGATTTTAAGCTTTTTTTTTTTTTTTTATAAATATTTGTTTCCCATATATTTTTTAAAAATAAAATATACAGTATAAACCTACTTTATTTATTTGTTAAGATGAAAGTAATAAGTTTGTGAAGTTAAATAGTTTAAAGTTTTATCACCCCCCCCATCCCTTTAATTTTTTATTAACCAAAATTAAAAATAAAATAAAAGGGGGACGAATAATATTTTCCGATCATTGTTACGAAACATTATGAATTTTAATGTCTCACTAATCAACCGTTAAGGAATTTTGCATTATTTGAAGATTTTTGATTAATTCCAGCCATAAATTTATGCAATAGTTTTTTTTTTTTCGGAAATGATTAAGATATGTAGGTTAAATGGAAATGAAATTAAATGATTTCCTAATAATGCTTGTAGCTTATTTTTATTTACAAAAATTAAAGTTCAATGTCTTATGGTTTACTAATTAATTAATATAACATTTATTTCATTAAAGAATCGTTCTATTATAAAATTAGAATTTTTCTTTGTAATTTTATTATATATACCACAGAGGCAGAAAATGACAAAACTAAACTTATACAATAACTATCGTATCATTTATTTAACATCTGAACTCTGCACAATTAAATTTGTTGTGAAGTTAGATCGCGTGTTAATTATAATAGGTATTTATACGAAACTCGCAAAACATTTGCGGCGAAATTAATTGTGTTTCTCATTGTAGAAGTCCGATTTACCGGTACTTTGAGTAAATTCTTTAATTTACGAAATTCGCAAAACATTTGCGGCGAAATTAATTGAGTTTCTCATTGTAGAAGACCGATTTACGGGTACATTGAGTAAATTCTTTAATTACCCCCCCCCCCCCATCTCTCTCCACATGATTCCTCATTATCAATACGTTTGTCCTCGAATTAATCTATTTTCACCCACTCATATTAATTTACACATTTTAAAAATAGTGTTTTATAATTGTCCCCTTATTTCATAAACTCCTATTTACTTTAATCATTTCTTTTTTAATTTCCTCGATTATGTCATCAAAAATACTTGTCAACTCGATTTCTATTTCCAAATTCACTCTTTCTCGTAATTCTTCGTCACTCTTTCGTTTTCTCAATTTTTTTGGCTTCCTCCTTCCCCAATATTTTTATCTTCATTATTAATGTTCATCCATTTTAGATAAATGTAATTTTATGTAATGCACATTTTATCATAGACCAACCAGATAATGTTTCTTATTCAACACTATAAAATAATATAAATGATCCTTTTCTTGATTATATAATATTATCATATAGCTATTAGGAATAGATCCTTTATCAGTATATGACATAAAAATACTGCAAAAATGATTCAAGGATGTGTCAACAATATTTTGAAAATACACAACATATGCTTCTAATAAAAAAATAAAAAAAAGCTGCTTTGGCAGTTAATTTGCAGTTAAACTTGCTTATTATATATATATTTCTTCCACTATGTCACTATCGGCTGCAGAAAGGAGTTTGCTATTAACTGAAAGGAGACCCTTTGATTCCTCTTGGAGGCCTTAAAGGAACCGAGCAGAGCAAATTCCTAATGTCCACTCCATACGTTCTTGTCGTTGCAGCTGTTATTACTATGTGATTATTCATATAGTATACGAACATGGATGGGCTGCTCACCAACATGCATTAGCCAGTGTGGTGAGTTTATTGGCTTTTTACCTCTGAGTTTAAGATCAAGAAACACCATGGTCTTTTTTCTCAGTGCCTGATAAGGCAGAATGAATGTTTGTGTAAATGATAAATATTTTTCCAATACATATATACAATTATGACAGACAAAAATAAAGCATGGCCCTTATTCCCAGGAGGCTGTAAAGTCATCAACCAAGGCAGTGGTTGGTGGCCGAAGTAGGAGGGTGCTAAAAATCCCCTGATTGCGGACCCAGGCTGCCATTTGATGACGACTTTTTATTTAGGTACATACAACTGTAGATCACTTTCAAGTGAAGGAAGATTGCAAGAATTAGAAGAAGAACTGTCTTATATTAAATGGGACATTATTGGACTTTGTGAAGTTAGAAGAAAAGGAGAAGAAACAATTGATTTAAAAAGTGGACATGGAGTAGGATTCATTATAAATAAAAAGTGGAAGAACAATATTGTGGAGATTGATGGTGTATCGGACAGAGTGGCAAGATTAGTTATACAACTTAATAGCAGATACCAAATGCAGATAATTCAGGTTTATGCCCCAACAAGTTCGCATAGTGATGAAGTAGTAGAAGATTTTTATATGGATGTACAAAAGGCTTTTGATCAGAGTAAACAACATTTTAAAATTGTTATGGGAGACTTTAATGCTAGAATTGGTAGACAAATGAAAGATGAAATTGCTGTAGGTAATTTTGGTTATGGTAATAGAAATGAGAGAGGACATAGACTTGTGGAGTTTGAAGAAAAAGAAAAACTTTATATTATGAATTCATTTTTTGAGAAAAATGTTAAAAGGAAATGGATATGGAAGCATCCAAATGAAGGTATTGCAGAATTGGATTATATTTTGACTAACAGAAAATACATATTTCAAGATTGTAATGTTCTTAATAAATTTTAACACAGGAAGTGATCATCGATTAGTAAGGTGTAAGTTACGTGTTAATGTAAAACTAGAGAGACAAAAATTATTAAGAAAAACAATATTTACAGTTGATATTCCTAATCTTCAGAAACATTCTAATGAATTTAAATTAGAACTTACAAATAGGTTTCAAGTGTTAGGAGATTTTGAACATGATTCAGATTTGAATGAAATTAATATGAAAATAACTGATATACTTTTAAAAACTGCAACAAACATAGTTGGTAGAAAAAAGCAGCAATTAACTAATAAAATTCTACTGAGACTAGAGAATTTATGAAGAAAAGAAGGAATATGAAGATATACAAAAATGATGTATTAAAAAGAATTGAATATCTCGAATTTTGTAAAATGGTACGGAAAAGAGTTGAAAATGATATAAGAAAGTATAACTGTGAAATAGCAAGGAAAGCTGTAGAAGAAAATAAAAGTCTCAAAAATATTAAACAACATTTTGGTATTGGTAGGAAATTTATATCTGCAATAAGAAAAAAAGATGGAATTATTACTAAAAAGAGAAATGACATCATGAAATTGGTAGATTTTTATCAAGAATTATATAGTAATAAAGAACAAGTACCTCCTATATCTATTACATCTTCCGAATTGCCCAGAATTTTAAATGAAGAAGTGAGACATGCAATCAAGTGTATGAAGAAAGGAAAAGCTCCAGGAAATGATGGAATTATAATTGATATATTAAAAGAAGCAGGTGAAGAAATAGAAACAATTTTAGCAAAGTTATATACCAAATGTCTAAATGATAAAGATGTACCGGATGATTGGAAGAATGCAGTAATAATATTTATATTTAAAAAAGGTGATAAAGAAGATATTAGAAATTACAGACCTATCAGCCTTTTATCAGTTTTATATAAAATTTTTACCAAGATAATTACAACTCGTCTACAGAGAACTTTGGATTTCCACCAACCAAGAGAACAAGCTGGATTTAAAAGTGGTTTTAGTACAATAGATCATATCCAGGTATTGAGAGAAGTCATAGAAAGGACAAACGAATATGAGTTGTCATTATGTTTTGGATTTGTAGATTATGAAAAGGCATTCGATTCTATACACATTTCTTCAATGATTAAAGCATTGGATCATCAAGGTATAGATCCAGAATATTGTCATATTTTAAAGAATATTTATAAAAATGCAACAGCAACAATTAGATTACATAATGATACTGGAAAAATCAACATTGAGAAAGGTGTAAGACAAGGTGACTCCATATCTCCAAAACTCTTTACAGCAGTGCTGCAAGAAGTATTTTGTGGATTAAAATGGGAAACTAAAGAAGTGAAAGTAAATGGAGAGTATTTAAGTCATTTAGATTTCGCAGATGATGTAGTTGTTTTTGCAAATAATGCTTCAGAGCTGCAGGAAATGTTGCAGGAGTTAGCAGATGAAAGTAGAAAAGTAGGACTAAAGATAAATGTTAAAAAGACGAAAGTAATGTTTAATCGATTTGCTCAAAATATGAAAATAAAGATTGATTATGAAGAATTAGAAGAAGTTAACAGTTACAAATACCTTGGTCAGATTATTAATATAGATGGAAACATAATGGAGGAAATTAATCATAGAATTAAATTTGGTTGGAGTGCTTTTGGTAGAAATAACTTGATACTAAAAGGAAATATGCCTATGTGTTTGAAAAGGATGGTTTTTAACAAATGTGTTTTACCAGTTCTTACTTATGGATCTGAGACTTGGACACTTAATAGAAGAGCAATACAGAGACTTCAGACCACTCAAAGGAGTATGGAGAGATGTATGTTGGGAGTAACAAGAAGAGATCGAAAACGCAATGTATGGGTAAGACAACAAACAGGTGTTACTGACCTTATTGAAAAAAATTAAAAAGATTGAAATGGAGTTGGGCTGGACATATTGCTAGAAGAGATGATAATAGATGGACAATTGAAATTTTAAACTGGATTCCAAGAGATTGTAAAAGACCCAGAAAGAGACCACATGTGAGATGGATGGATGAAATAAGAAAATGTGCAGGGGTGTTGTGGAGAAGAGAAGCTAAAGATCGGAGAAGATGGATTAAACTTGGAGAGACCTTCATCCTGCAGTGGATTGATAATGGTTGATGATGATGATGATGATGTCACTATTTACGATTTTATATTAAACATTTTTAATAGTTATTGTATCAGTTAAAAATAGAGAAAGATATACTTGTAAATTAAGAATGATTATTATTACTATAATAATGTGATCATATTTTTAAAAACCACAACTATTTATTTTACATTTCATAATATCTTTATAGATAGTCAGAAAAAAAAATGTAAACTATATATTTAAAGTGAAGAGTGATAATATGGTTTTTAAAAACATATAACATCTTACTATCACATTTTATTACGCATATGCTCGAGGTTACAGCCTCAGTAAATATTAATAACATCTTACTGCATATGTTGAGGAATTGCAAAAGATATGTGATCTTTAATATAAGTTTTTATTGAGATGTTAAAAGAAAAATATTAATTTCTAAGTTAATAAAAATTGATTAGTAAACATAATTTTGGCTGATGCTCTCAAAGAGTGTTTGCTTGAAAGATAAATAAATTTATATAATGTAATTTTCATTGTAAACAATGAGGATTGCCAATTCCCCAACAAGCTTTGTGATAAATGCTTAGCCAGAGCCAGCACTTAAAATAACTTACAAGCTTAAGAGATAGGGTCATGTGATGTATGACTTATTTTGACTATTTATAATTCTCATTGTATTTTAATCTTTCACCAATTAATTTTAACATTAATTAATGATCTTTTATAGTTTTAAAATGTATTTTCTATGAAAGGCCATGCATTTTTTAGCTTATCCTGACTACATACTTTATGTGTATAAAGTGAAATCTCAATCCATTGATTTTTAAGGGATCAAAGAAAGTAAACCACATATGTGGAAAAACAATAGAATAGAACTTTCTTACAAATTATAAATAAGAATAATTCAAGAATTATTTACTGAAATACATGCTAAATACACAGATTTTATAATTTAAGACATCCCTCATTGTTTTCAAAAATTATTTACTTATTTATATATGCATCAATCCCTGCATATCTGATATTTCATTCCATGCCTTATCAAAAACACTTGTTTTTAATACACATATTAAAATATAAATAAAACAACTCCTTTTACTCCAATAAATCTCAACAAAAGAGCTATTATAGATTAATTGAGAAGACTTGTCCAACCTAAGGTCTATTGTCAGTTAGTAGTAATTGATAGTTTCTTGGTAACATAAAAAGCCAAAGTTATCTCTGTTTACACGGATATTATTTCATTATATCTATTTATAATAATTGTGAAAATATTTACTTCAATACATTCTATATCCATATATATATATATTGTGTATACACAAACATTTGAAAAAAAAAAAAGAATTTATTCAATGTAATTATCATTATATTTTTTAGCTTTTAAATTCCTGAATCTATTTCAATAATTAATTTTAAGTTTATCAAATAATATCATTTCTTAGGATGGCTATGAAATTTAAAGAAAGTGTTTCTATATAAAGCCATACTTTTTTTATATTCTCTTTAAATATTTCCTACAAACACAATAAACTCTTGATTGATTATTTTTCAAACAATTACCTAAAATAATAATATAGATATGTAAAAATGTTAGAATGGAACTCTTAAAAGTGATAGATATGAACAATTATAAAATTTAGTATTATCTGTAGTTCTAAGTATTATTGCAAATTCATAAATTTGCAAATAGTTGAAGTATATAAAATATGGATTTTTAATATACATATGCCTGTTTCATACAAAGCTCCTCAAACAATGATTTTTGAGAATGGAGAGAAAAATAATAATGAAAAATTAAAAAAAAAAAAAATTTTTATACTTTAATTAAAAGAAAGCTATGAAAAAGATGTATTTGCGAGTGCATAGAAATTATAAAATGCTTTTTAATGTAATTTTTTTTATAAATGTATAAAACTTATTTGATTGTTACATGTTTACCATAATGGAAATTTTTTTGTCAGGATTAAATATTATGCTATAGCAATAGAATAGTTGTTTATTTGGATATTTGATAAATCTAATCAGGTTAGATTTATACCTAAATATACAGTTTTCTATAATAAATAATCATAATTACCTTTATCTTTGAAAATATTTGAAGTAATATATTTATATACTGTATATACACATGTTTATAAATGTAAAATCAAAGACAAGATTGTTCAGTAAAAACCTGTAAATTAATAAGCTTAAATTTTGTTTGCTGTTTTATTTGTTTTATCATAATCAATAGCTCCATTCAATTCATGATCAAAAGTGTAACTAATTCTATCCAAATCACTGAAGTAAGAAAAATAGCCTTTTAATTGATATTAGATTAAGATTTTTTTTGTTTAGAATTAGAGCTCTCAAGTCATCAAGATGGCATACTTCTCTTTGTATCTTTTTTTTAAATGAACAAAAGAATAATAAAGAAAAATGTATTTTAAAGGAAAATATTTTAATACAACTTACTAATGAAAAATAGTTCAAAAAAGATGGAATTGTTTCATTTTTTTGTTCACTTTCATGCCAACATTATAAAAGGTGAACTTAAGCAATTATTTCTTTCTATAATTCATGTAGTTTTCCATCATTTATACTAATTATTAAATTGATTTTTAAAATTATTTCTGAAAAGCATTAGGAATGTTCTCAAGCTGTATGTAATTAATGTTGCATTCAAACTTTTGGCAAAACATTTTTTTTTAAAACAGTGAATATAGGGAGATTATTGCATATAATTTTCATATTAGAATAATTATATATATAAAATCAGGATTAATATTAATGATTAGATAAAAGTAATTTTTTTAACATTCTTATTTTTATCCTATTGACATTTGCTTCTATTTAAAGTAAGGAATTCTATGTACATGCAGCTGATTGAGAAAGAATGTAAGGTGATTAAAGCATTACCTGGAAAAAAAAAAAAAAAGAATGACTGTGGAGAAGTTTTTGTTTTGATTCTGAATAAACTTGAATCAATTATTTTTTTGAAAATTATTATATAAAATTCTTATATAAAATTCTGACATAAAAGAAATTTGAAAGAAATTTATTTATAAAGAAGTCATAAAAGTGTTTTTAGAAAAATATAAAATTATTATTATATATATATTTATTTATGATTAGAATTTATGAAATTTAATTATTGGAACATGAGCAAATTAATCACAATAAATGTGCATGTGTGCATATATACAGACAAGTTATATTTGTTTGCAAATTGAAAAAAAAATAATAATGTGAAGAAAAAAAAGAGTTTGAAAAACAATGAATCTAATAAATAATATAGATATTTATGGTACTGATTTTGAAATCAATGAAAGCAAATGTTAGATGCAGAAAACAATATAGTGAAACCATAAGTTATGCTATATTGTTTCAAGCCCCCCCTCTCACATACAAACAATTATAGCATATAATATGTTTTATTGATAAACATTGATTAGAGTAGAATATATATTGTTTATTGAATTGCACTCTACATTATTTTTCAACACAACACAGATGCTTTTTATATTTATAGTATGCACATATAAATTAAGATTATTGTACGAACAAAATTTTAAAATCATGTTAATATAGTTATTAATAATAAATTAAGGGGGTACATTTATGTATATTTTATTGAGTGCATGTTCATTCATACATTCATTGGAGCAATAAGAATAAGAAGAAAAAAAGTGTATTTTTATTTTTAAAATAAATAGCAAAAGGTCTGATTTTCATCACTATTAAATAAGTTCTGAGTGATATTCTTTTGTTTTCAATAACTTTTAGAGAAATATAATAGACCAGTCTGTTTATCAAGAAATTATAATCTCTAATTGGTTTGACATTTTTATTAAATCGGTATCAACTTTTAATATGTTATCAAATTTTGTAAAACTTTTCACATTATGCTCAGAAAATATTTTATTACACAAAATACTGCACATCATATTCCGAAAGAGTGCTTTCAATATAAACTAAAGAAATGTTACTGATATATATATAATAGTGTATGGCACTCTGAGATGGAAAACAACTTCTGACATGTAAAATTTATTTACAAATTTTACTTTTTTTAAAAAATGTGATTGCATATTGTGCTCATTGAAAGTGAATTGGCTCCTCGAATATCATAAAATTTGTAAATTTTAATGATTTTTTTATTTATTTACATGTTTGCTTGTTTGTTTATATTTTTCTTTCGATAGCATATAATTGAAGTTATGTAGTTAGATAAAACGTAATTCATGTTTTCATTGTACATGCATAAATGGTGAATTAAGAGTTCATTGTATTTGTTATTTTTCACTGAAATCTATTTTTGAAATCATTGAAATTTCATGCCTGCTAATTTCCTCCAACTCTTTATCTTTAAAAAAATTTTCACTAGCTATAATACATAACATCCGAAAAAAATAAAACTGATAAAAAGATAGAACAAAGTTATAACACTCGTCTAAATTAGGCCTACTAATTCACTGTCATTTATTTAAATGTCTGTGTGGGTTTTTTAAATTTTATTTTAAAATATATGAAGTAATAGTAATTTAATTATTATGTACTGTATTTATGCTCCAAATGTATATTTTAGTGTGTATTCATGTGAAAATTCAGTAATGCCTATGTTAAAAAATATATTTTTATTATATATAATAGGAACTGTTTACGAAATGTATTTGATTCCAGAAGCTTCTTCATTATAGCAGTCATTCATTAGAGCATACATTCAAATACATATATTTAAGGATAATCCATTCTGTCTTACAGCTTAGAGAAAATGTACCATCTAGCATTGTCATTCAGTCAACAAAAATAGAAAAAGTGTGAAAATAATACAAAATTAATTAATTTAATTTCCACATGTGAACAAATGCAAAACCATAAACAATTTTTTTTTAATGAAAACTATAATTGAACTTTCCCTAATAAAAACAAAAAAAATTATTTGAAAAATATAAACAATATACTTTAATTATGCTATCAAATTTTGCTTCTTTTCTTTATCTATATAATTCTATAAGTAACTTTAATTTGCTTCCCAAGAAAAGATTAAATTTTATTTCACAATTTAATTAATAACTCATTGAGCTTTCACTTTGGGAAGTCATAATTATAGCACTCAAACTTATAAGCTAAACTGATATTATTAGAAGAAATCATGATAATAATACTTGATGGTTAATATGTAAATTTGTAATTTATATATTTTACTTCCATGACAATGTTATTATAAGAGTCTATTTTGTTTATTGCATGGATGTTATTAGTGATAAATCATGCCTCTTTTAAATTTTTCTTTTCAGATCATTGCACTCTGCAAATCCTGCTTTAATATTTCATGGATTGAAAGCATTATCAGATTCCATTTTGTGCTCCAGAAATACTAACTTCACATTGGAATCTTTCTATAAGCACATAAACAATATGAATAGGTTGTCTTGGACAGACTAAGCCCTCCAGATGTACAAAATCAGCTGCAATGAACCTAATTGCAAAACAATCTAGTATGGGAGATCACACACTAACATTTCTCTAGGCTGGCACAGCACCAATACATGTATGGTCACGCAAAGAAAAATCCCAATGTGAATTCACTGCTTCTGGAGAACGAATTGGAATCTGGTTATGCTTTCAATCCATAAAATATTAAATGTATTTATAGAGTGAAAAGATAGGAAAAGAAAGTTTAATGATGCATGATTTATCGCTAATAACATCCACACGATAAGCAAAAAAGACTTGTATAGCATCGTCATAAAAGTGGAATATGTAAATTATAAATTTACATATTAAGCGAGTATTAATGTTGTGCTTTCTCATAATAATACTAGTTTAGCATGATAAATTTGAGTGCTCTTGATTATGACCTCCAAGGTTGAAAGCACTGCTCAGTGAGTTATTAGTTAAAGTGTGAGATAAAATTTAATCTTTTCTTTGGAAGCAAATTAATGCTACTTATAGAATATACTTTAATGTAAATAAATTAAATTAATATATAGTATTTGATTGCTCTGTTACATAAAAAAATTGTCTGATTTAATAAACTTTTTTATTTTAATTTTTATACACATAAAATGTAAATTTGAAAAACATACACAATCTTTTCCTAATAAAAATTAATTAAACTCTTAAAGGTGTAAAGCATCTTGATATATAAAAATCATAAAAGTCACTTAGAGATGATAGAGTCATTATTTCTTAGAAATTCTTTTTCTGATTTACATTTAAAATTATATACATAAGAAGCAGAAAAATGAAAAAAAAATTATATTTTCTTTGCCAGATATATATTTACTATTTTTGCTAAATTTCAATAGCTATTAAATACTAAAATATCTGATTTAGACTTTCATCATTATCATGTTATTGAAGTCGGAATTCATTTAAAGTGTAATTTATAATTAATACTTTTACTCACACTTTTTTTCTTTGTATTTGCTTGACACCACAAAAACTTTGAGCATAATACTTCTAGATTTTGTAAAATAATGATGAATATCTGGTAATCAATTTCTCAGTCAATGGAAGCAACTTTTAATTAAAATCCTTGAAATTCTACAATGATATTATATGATAATTGTAGTAATTTTTTTTATATATTTATTTTTATAAATTACAATAGAAACATTTTAACATCAGTTGGCACAACTTTATGGGCCCATGTTTTCCTAAAATTTTTCACTTATCATTCTTGTAATATATAACTTCTCCACCTATCTTTGCAGCCATTTCATCTTGAAGATTTCAAATAATTATTTTAGTTTGATTAAGCTGAATATATATTTCCAAATCTAAATGAATTGGTTGATTGAATATTATATTAAAAACATTTATTTGAATTTTTATGGTATTATTCATAAGGTCATCAAAATACCTTATCTATTTAAAATATTTTTTTAAGATTCTTATAATACTTTTAATATATATATAAATCTAAAATGATCAAGATTGACGATGATTGTGTATTCTTTGCTATTTAATCCAACAGTCTTTTTTATTATACATTTCCATTGCTATATTTTTTATTTTATTTTACATTCATTTTGTTATTCTGCAAGCAGAAAATAAGTTTTCTTTTAATCAAGTGACTACTATTATAATCATTATCAGAAAAAAAAAAAAAAACATTTTTCTTTTTAGTAATCACCAATGGATTATATAAAGAGATAATATAGTCAAGAATTTCCAAATTGCTAAGTTGATTTTGTAAATGGAAAAATTGCAAAATATATTTTAGCATTATATGTACTAAGAATTGTCAATGAGAAAGTGGTAGGAGGAAAAAATATCAATAATCAAGTAATGAAAAAGACATTCAGCTAGTTATGCATGATATAGGAAATCAGCTTTGATGAAAATTAAATAGTATTAATGATTAAATGATAAAAACATCCAAACAGATGAAAAGAGAAGTTGGGTGATTCAAAAATTGAAGTTGAACAACAATAACTGAAAAAATAAAGTGATTGGCAGCTTCAAATACAAAGAAAAAAAAAACGTTTTTTCATATAAGGAAGAAAGATGAATTAAAGATACCCAATTCCTTAAAAGATATCTTGCAAATGTTAAGCATTTAAACTTTTTGTCAAAAACTATAAATGTTGTGGACAAATGGTGTGTGAACAAGAAGGAACTGATAATGTTTTTTTCTTTGTTATAACCTAATGTGTATAAAAAAGGAAGTTCAAGGCAAACAATAAGTTGTGTCAAAAATTTAAGAGATTCTGAAATAAATTGGAAACAATTTATAGTTTGAACAATAAGACAAATTTTCCGAAAGCTGTTGGACAACAAAAATAACAGATTAGGATAAAACAGTGGTGATGGAAAATATCATCCTTAAAACATCACCATTAATGTTGATGAGCAAAAATCAGCATTGGAAGAAAATAATACACAATGTTTAAGTAATAAATATAGCATTATCAGCACTTATCATTAATAGTCTGCAGTCTTTCTTTGTGACTGTGTTTAAAAGAGATGCAATTTCAATCTTAGACTAATTATCATCTAGCCAATGCCAAACTTAAGAGCATATTATAAAGCAATGAATATTTCATTTGTATGAACATACTTAAGTGCTAAAATGTCTACAATAATAAACATAAAAAATGCTGGGATTAGAATATACTGATTATTGTCAGTGCTTTGGGCCATTAGATACCTTGAATGTACTGGCCATCAATAAACTCATGATTATCCTAAAATCTAAATAAAATTAATAATGTAGAGTCATTATTAATAAATGAGTATACATTATTTAGAATTGATATTAAAATTATCCATTTCTGGGAATAGGAATTTTATAGTTAAATTATTATTCATGATGATTGCAGCTATAGATCCTGAAACTTGATAGTAAAAATGTAAACTATGATTTAATTTTTGTCTGTGAACAGATGATTCAAATATATTAACGTTTTGCATTGAACAAATGATAAATAATTTCACCAATGAAGTTTGAATATAATATCTGATTTTATGCTGCAATTACAAATCTTTTAATAGGACAAATTTTTATTCAGAAAGAAATTATAAATTTTTTTTTTAGTATTGTTGTTAAACTTTGTTACAGTAATACCAAGTCCGACAAATGTTTGGTAATACTGATTACGTCAAAGACCATATAAAATTTAAGTATACATTTTCACATTTATTGCTGAGAATCTTAATGCATCCCCATGTTTATTTGCTATCACTTTGTGGGATGTTTTTTTGTTATCTTATTCACTATTTTTTTTATTTTTATATAATTCATTTTTTTTTTTTTTTCATTGGAATATCTTCAGGGTTTGCAGAAATAGCTGATTATTCTTCATTGTTTTTGATGCTGAATTCTATATGACCTTATGACTAATATTGATGATTTAATTCAAAAGTTGGTGATGTTGTTTGATAAAATATATCATTCGCCATAGCACTATGTAGCAAATTAGACCACATTCATAAAAGTTCTAGAGAATATCTGTTCTTAGTAATTATTTTGTAATATTGATTAATTTTAAAAGCACCAAATTACTTATTAACCTGCAAGTATTAATGTGAGCTAATTTTTTATTATCATTTCATCATCTGTAAAATTAATATTTAAAGACTTGGGATTCAGAAATTATTGAAAATTCATATGTATAAAATTGCAAGCAAAAATGTGCTAAATTTAGCTCACTATGCTATATAGAAGAAGCTGATTATTAATTCTGATTTAATTGATACCTTTTTAAGTGTACAAATACTGGCACATAAAAAGAAACAAATCAAATTTCTGAAAAAATGAAATTACCTGAAGAAATATATAATGATCATCATCATTTTCAAACATTATCATTCCACTACAGGATGAATGCCTTTCCAAGTTCAATCCATCTTCTTCAATCTCTAATCTCTTTTCTCCACATCTCCCCAACACTTGCTTATTTCATCTATACATCTCACATGTAATCTCTTTTGGAATCCAGTTTAAGATTTCACATGTCAATCTATTATCATCTTTTTTAACAGTGTGCCCAGTCCAATTCCACTTGTCTCTAAATTCTTTCAATGATGTCAGTAACACCTGTTAGTTTTCTCACCCATGTATTTCATTTTTGATCTCTTTTTGTTATCTCTAATGTATATCCATATTTCGATGAGTGGTCTGAAGTTTCTGTATTGCTTTTCTGTTAAATATCCAAGTATCAGATCCATAAGTAAGAGCTGGTAAAACACACTTATTAAAAACTTTCTTTTTTGAAATATATAGACATATTTCCTTTTAATATTAAGTTATTTCTATCAAAAGCACTCCAAACAAGTTTAATTTTATGATTAATTCTATTCATTACATTTCCATCTATAATAATAATCTTACCAGAGTATTAGTAGTTTTTAATTTTTACCAAGTCATCATTATCAATCTATGTTTTCTTCTCTTGAAAAAATCCATTGAACATTACTTTAGTCTTTTTTACATTTACATTTAGTTCTACTTTCTTGCTTTTACTTTTATCTGATAACTCTTGCAACATTTCCTGAAGTTCTAAATAATTATTTGCAAAAAGAACTACATCATTTTCAAAATCTAGATGAGTTAAATATCTCCATTTACTTTTACTCCCTTAGCTTCTCATTTTATTCCCTAAAATATTTCTTGCAAAACTGCTGTAAAAAGTTTAGGAAATATGGAGTCACCTTAATGTACTTTCTTCTTAATGTTAATCATCCTAGTATAATTGTGCAATCTAATAGTTGCTGTTGCATTTCTATAAATATTTTTCAGAATATGACAATATCCTCAGTCTATACCTTGATCCAATGCTTTAATTATTAAAGAAATGCTTATAGAATCATATGTCTTTTCATAATCTACAAATCCAAAGTATAATGACTATTCATATTTATTGGTCCTTTCTATAATACTAAAAAAAATCACTTAAATTCCAGCTTGCTCTTTTGGTTGGTTAAAATCTAAAGTGCACTGTAGACGAGTTGTAATTATCTTGATAAAATTTTTGTATAGAACTGCTAAGTCTGTAATTTCTAATATCTTCCTAATCACCCTTTTTAAATATTAACATTAATACTACATTTTTCTAATCATCTCATACATCTTTATTATTTAGACATTTGGCATATAACTTTGTCAAAAATTTTTTTTATTTTTTCAACTGCTTCTTTTAAGATATTGATTATAATTCAACCATTACATGATCATCATTTCTTCTGCTTGCTCATAACTGTTATTAAAACAGTCAGAACTCTCCATACAGTAGTGCCACTCAGTGCAAGCCAGAGGAATCAATGGATACCAGAAGGCTTGTGCATAAAACCCCTATCTAGTGCCTACTCATCCAATGTCCCCAGACTATAGTTTTGTAGTTAAGTAGAGATAAAAGATGGCTGCTGGAGAGTTGCATTAGATCTTAAAATCTAGGTACAGTGCTCTCAGATCCAAGGCTTCTCACTGATGAAAGCCACAAGCCAGAAACTCGTCTGGGGATATTGGATGAGTACACTAGATAGGGATTTTATGCACAAGCCTTCTGGCATCTATTGATTACCCTGGCTTGCATGTCTTACTTATTTCATTTAAAATTCTGAGTAATTCAGAAAATGTAGTAGTTATAGGAGATACTTTTCCTTGTTCTTTATCACTATATAATTTTTGATAGAACTCTTCTACATTTCATGATGTCATCTCTCTTTTTAGCAGTAGTTCCATCTTTTTGCCTTATTGCAGAAATAATCTTTCTATATAGTTTATTCTTTTGAGACCTTTATTCTCTTCTATAGCATAGCTTTTCATGCTAATTCACAATTATATTTTCTTATATCATTATCAACTCTTTTTTACATCATTTTATAAAATTCTAGATATTCACTCCTACCTAATGCATCATTTTTATATATTTTTATATTCCTTTTTTTGTCATAAAATGTCTTGGATCAGTGGAAATTATACTGGTCAAGTGCTGGTTTTTTGTATTAGCTATCTTTGTTGCAGATTTTAAAAGCGTATCATATCTTTCCATTGATTTTGTTCAAATCTGAATCTTACTCATAGTCCATTAATATTTGAAAACGATTTCTAAGTTCTAATTTAAATTATTGGAATGTTTCTGAACATTAGGAATATCAACTGAGAATACTGTTTTTCTTAATAATTTTTGTTTCTAGTTTTGCATTAACACGTTAAATTTAGTAACACAGTTCCTAATCCAATAGTAAAATATTTTACTAAATTTTTCATAAATAAGACTAATTTTATCAGCTACAGATACTAATATTCATTGAAAATATGAATCTATTTTTTTTGGTTATTACCATTTTATGCACCACCCAATCTACATTTCTGTTAGTATGAGATCTATCATTGCATTTTTTTCTTTCTACGTTCACTTTATGTACAAAATGAACCAAGGCTCACAAATTGTCGAACTTCCATTTTCAAGCAACTGTATTTCAATGGAATTTGTTTTAATTTTATCATGTTATTCATTAAATAGATCAGAGAATTTATTTTGATTTTTTTTTGTTCCAAATCTATTTTCACATTTATTTTAATCTTCACAATCTTAAAGCATTATCTACCATGATATAGCTAATTTTATCTCTAATTATATATAAAGATGAATTATATTTTTATATCTTTGTATTGATAAATGCAGCTAATTTTACTTCCATCTATATATAGCAGAAAATTATTTATTTTACTTTTACATTTAACCGATACTTTTGATTTTCTAATTTAATTCCTATTAGCAGACTCGGAACTTGAGCTTCAATGTTTGCCTTAATAAAGGGTGAAGTCTTAGGATTGTTGGCTGTCAGTAGTTTCCAAATTTGAATGGGCATTGGTATACTTTGCCTCCAAATTTGTGGTATCAGTATGAAATATTTTAATCTTATAATATCAATATTTTCAATTACATGGTCAGTGAGCAATTTTCCTTCCTATTTTTCTACTGTTAGGAGTTTTTATTTTATTTTATAATTAGGTTTTTAACATTCATGCACCAAATATCCTTTTACATCTTAAAACTTTTTCTAAATCCCACTTGCAGTGGCCTTTTTTCCCACAGTAGTAATAAATTCCTTGTTTTTCCTTATCTGTACTTTTTTTGCAGTTTATAGCTTTCTTAACCATTTATAAATCTTGGTTTTTGGCTCTGTTTTAATTTTATCATTTTGGAATTCTTAGTTTTGTTTCTTATTATCTAGTCTTTATTAATTGTATATTTGTATGTTAAGATTCAATTAATAACTTCAGACACATTAGGGGGACTTTAAAAAATTCATCATATGCACGGAGCTGTTGGCATTTTTTAGTTTTTTTCTTTTCATTTCTATTTTTTAAATGAAAACGGTCAAATGAAGGTTGAAAACATAATTAGGTGTTAATTATTTACTTTACAGATTATCTGGCAATCTTGGCTTACATTCTCAATTTATTATTTCGATTATTTTTTTTCCAGCAAAACAATAGTGCTACTATTTTGTGTTTATTGTCATTTATTGCATTTAATATTAAAAACTTTTGTTTATATAGCACATATAAATATGACATTCAGGCTAATCATTGATGTCGAATTTGGTAATAAATCCTTGCCGCCCGAACAATATCTATTTTTAAAAAAATTCTTAAGTTCAAATTTTTGTCAATTTGCTAATTTTCAGTGATTTTTATCCCACGTGAGTTGTCTTCACTAACTATATTATTTATCATTCTAATCTCTAAGAATAACAATAGTTTAATACATAAAATGACAAGTAACATAAATACATGGACAAGCTGACAAGTAACATAAGTGCATGGACAAACTCCAGATAAATAAAAGAGGTTATTATCATAATTATTCTTAATAAAATATATAGGTAATTCTAATATTTATAATTGATAATAGTATGATTTCTGATACTTTACAAATTTCAATATATACATTTTTATGTTAGACATTTGAACAATTATAAAGTTCATTAAAATTATAAAATTTTATTCATGACTATTATTATATATTAAAATTAATATGTCAGTGAGACCTTTCATAGCTTTACTAATCTGTTAACTTAATCTTCTAGGATTGATCCACTGGATCATGATATCCATACTTGGCTGTTTCATTTTCTGTTCTTTGTTCTAGCAATTAAAACAAGTCTTTTAATCTTGTGACATTTCTTTTTATAGATGACTTCATTCATTGTATTCTGGAGTTTAACTTAACTCTGGGATATTATGCATAGTACTTTCATCCAATTACATTCTTCATTGAATTAAATTATTTTAATTAATTTTGGAAATAATTTTTTTTATCCTCATTATTTTAATAATTCTAGAAACATTTTAATACCTATTGTCCTAGTTTTAAAATTTAGTTTCTATAAACATTTATTTAATATTGACAATTTTCTTTTTTAAGTTTTGAAAATTATTTATTTATTTCATTGAAAATATTTATTTCAGTTTTACCCTTTTCTAAATTCATTCTGTGTAGTTTTCCAGACATTATAAACATAAAAAAAATTGAATCCACATATTTCAAAGAGTTGAAATTGGAGCAGATTTTTTTTTTTATATATATATAACTACAAGATAATAGATATAAAAATGAATGAAAAATTATATAAATAAACACTATTTTCAAACCATTCAGGGTTATGCTTTAAATTTCACCTATTAACATGAAAAACTGATGGCATCTTATCATATTGAAAGATGTTATGATGTAGTGGTTAGTGAACTATATTCTATAATTATAATTTGTGATTGAAAGACTAAAAAAAAGAATTAGAAAATTTACTGACAAATTCTCAAATAAAGTGAAAAAATTTCCAGATTATTTTAGAAAATTTACTGACAAATTCTCAAATAAAGTGAAAAAATTTCCAGATTATTCCGTAGTTATCCAGCTGATTGATCATCCAATATCAGTTAACTAAAGGATATTCAGTCATTATGAGCAAAATGTATGAGGGTCAATATATTGTTCATAAATACAAAACACAAGTGAAATGTAATGCAACCTTCCATATCTGGAGAAGTATACAATTTTAAGGGATGAATCCATCGCTTACTTTATATTTAATAAAAACATAGTGTTGTGAAACCTAAGCACAAATATTCGACTTTCTTATGTAGTATGAAAAATATATCAAAAGAAAGATCTAATAAATATTTGTACCATATTTCATTATACTTAAAAAAAAAAAATCAAAATTTATTTTTGGTACAATAGTTTTTAATGATACAGAAAATTCATAAATTACCTGATTTATTATAAAAACCCACTTGAGTTAAAAGCAGATTAAACTAGATTATGTTGAATTAACTAAAATACTTTATAAATATGTGTGACTAAATATTAAGTATTTTAATTTTGACTTCATTTTAAAAACAGTTCAATGCACTCAAAATTAAAGAGACAAAAATATCATCATTTAGTTTTTAAATAAATAGATGTAATATGATCAGTACTAATAAATAAAATGACAATTTATAAATCTTCATAAATTATTCATTTAATTCAACAATCACTAACTAATATTTATAAATCTGCACAATTTTCTTCATGCCATCTACTGTCAAAAGTTTAACTATCAACATAGTGTAATTATAAGATTATTAAAATGAGTAGTTGTTTGTTCTTTTTGTAATTTTAAATGTAAACCAATTTGCATGGAGCTCCAATAATATCTTAGCTTATTGTATTTTCACTCTTATAGTTGTAATTGTTTGTTCTAATTGTCTATTTAAGAAATGAGACATCAAATAAGAAGTGGATTCATTTTTTTTTATCTATTGCAATTAAACTTTGATACAACTGGTATGAAAATTATTCTAGATTTGTAAATATTAATTGTTATGCATTGGTTTTAGTGGTGTGTTTTGTTTAACAAATTTGGCTTTAAACTACTTTCAGAAAGCTGACCCAAATTAAATAAATAAATATACAATAATTTTACATTATCATACCATTTACACCTTTATTAAACATTTTATTACATTATGTTAGAACAACTACTGATAGAATTGGAATAATTCTATATCAGTATTGGAAGAATTCTATCTAAGTACTACATGTATTTAATATTAGATCGGTTTATAAATCTTTTAAGATAACTGATAACCAAATAGTCAAAGAATCTTCACACATTTTTAATACCCTGCAAATTTGGTGTAATACATATATATGCTGAAATGTTTTATTTCAGGAACAATCAGATTAGAGTAGTCTACCAAATCAGGTTGCTCAACTTGCATTAGTATTTTATTGTAACATACTCTTCTCAAAGAAAATGATAAATTATTGGGGAAGATTGTGTACAATATATGGAAAGCATTTATATGAATAATGATGCTAATAATTTTAATGAATTTGACTTGATATTTTTTCTAAAAATTACATTGTACTTTTAAGACATTATTCTTGTCAAAACAATATAGAGAGTCTCATCCACTTGATTTTAATGTTTAATTAGAAATGAATTTTTGTTGCAAATTAATAGTCAGTCATATAATACTTACTAGATTTATTTTTTTGAATTACTTATAAGTGCATTCTGGAAAAAATATTTGGTATTTTAAATTCTTTAGTGCCACAATAAGGCCCATCAAGAATAGTTATTTTTAGGATGGTAGCTATTTTTAAATAATACTTACATTCTTTTCAGATGTTCTTTTATTAAAAATTATAAATACGTAATCTTTGAAAAAGTTAAGATCTGTAGATCATAATTGGCAATATTTTATAACATTGCTTGATAAAATAATGAGAATATGTTTTATTATAGTAAAGAGTCATCATTTTTATCAAGAACTGGTTACATTTTATATGTATCAAATCTTTATACATTTGAATTGTGTCCAGAGAACTATTATCCCATTCAAGACTATGAGAGATACTATTGAAAAAAATTGACTTCTTACTTGAGGTTTAAGTAAGGTCCATAAAACCTCAATATACATAAATTATTTTAATAATTTGATATGAAATGAAAATGAAATCTTGAATTGTAAAAATGTTGGACTGATCTCTTTTTAAAGATAAACTTGTAAATCTTACTCTAAATATTATTAATGGTATGAAGTTTTTTTCCCTTGCATTCACCAGACGTTATGTGGTTTATTGATCAAAGATGTTGAAAATGATTTATAACAATAGGCCATCATTAAAACCCGGAATAAGTATATGGTATGATCAATTTATGAAAATTAGATGCATGGATACAGCTAGTTAGTCTTAAGTTTCTCATGAAAATATTGTGTATATGATTTTTTCTTTTTTGTGATTCATGAAAATCTATATGCATTGCCGCAGGTGAATTGTATTTGTCTTCTGTGACCATGCACAAAATCTTGATAAAAATATGAACTCTCACAGAAAATCACACCAATAATATATTTCATAAAATCACTATTATGAATCATATTTTTGATTTATGTATCTGTGGTATTTTAGGAAGGTATTAATCAAGAAAAATCTGAATCTGGAAATTAAGGAAAATCTATATATCATACTAGAAACAAAGATTTTTTGGTTGAATCAGCTATAAGTCATAAATTTTCTTCATGTAATGTTTATTCCTAGTTAGAAGAATTGCAGCTCAATATTTCACCTAGAAAATATTTTCTTGTTCATTAAGAGGAGGATCAGCTTTCACTGGAACAATTTCTCTGTCAATCATTACATTTGGTATTGCACTATAGAGATTATCTTATGTTTGGAATTTATATTATTGTCATTTTGAAGTAAAAACTTTGTGTTTTCTATCAAAGGAATTGCTATGGTTGTTTTATATATGGCAATAATCAGAATATAATTAGAAAATTTTCTATAAGACTAAAAATATGATTTATGTTATGTGTAAGGCAAAAGTTATAAAGATAACATATATATATATATTGTTTTTAAATAAGGTGACTGGGGATGTCTAGCATGATGCAATATCTTGGTGGTTCTCAAAATGATATGTATTGCTTGAGTTGTATAAATTTATATATCATTTTGGATTCAGTGTTATCTAATAACCTACTTGCACTGAGGAGTAAATATATTTTCCGACATGTTTAATAGTCTCTTTCTGTGTGGTGTCCCTATAACATAGTGATTGGATTAAAGTATCATAATTATGACAGTTTTTACCACTATAATTTATAATCAAGGAAACATAATCAATTCTTTATTAGTAATTAGGAAAACTAATTTCTCTGACTATATGATGAACTTCCTGTTATCCACTATCCAGTCTGTTTTCTTGAAATGATATCTCTGCCATTATAACTGATTGATTTTAGTTACTATAAGACTTACATATCTATGAGACTTACATATCTGATACCTGATCAATAATTTGTTCACAAAGTGATCGGGATTTTTTTTTTTTTATAGTTACAATCCTTTGTAAATATTCTTCTATGCCTAATCATTAATTTGCAATTATTTTTGGGATTATATATATATTATCTCTAATGAAAGCTTCAGCCTTGATATTGTTATTCTTGAAATATCAACTTCTGCTATCAAGTCACTATCAACTTATCAGATCGAATCTTTTTTTAACTTGACACTTTTTTTATCATATTTTTCTAAAATTGATTTAGCTTCCTAACATATATTCCTCACTGTACTGAAAAGTCAAAAAAAAAAAATTCCCACTAGTATGCATTTATACCTATGCTTTATGATGTCAAAAATAATTTCACAAATGTTCCCATTAATTAATCAGATTTTTTTGTATATTTCATTTTAGCTTTACACATTTAAATTTATAGTTTCAGGATTTTACATAAGGCAGGTGGTAGAATAATTAATAAAACAGTAATTAAATACTGTGATGAATAATGAATGCTATCACACATGAATGAATAATTATGACTGATCACTAATTAAGAGTATTCATGTTTGCAAAATTAACAATATGGATTTAATAGGGAGGGTTGGGGTGTTGTTCATTTAAAAGATAATGGAAATTTTCTGGATGAGTTAATATTGTTGATTAATTAATAAAATATATTATATTGATATAATTTTTTTTAATGTTTGTGTATGTATGCATATATTTATACACATATGTATCTTTTTTATGAAGGGCAGCAGCTGTATCTTATAATAAAGGTCTAGTCATTGTTATAGGACTTATCTGTTGAAGTAAATTGATATTATAAAATTTGAAACTGATGATTATTTAATAAAATATAAAAAAGAAATAGGAATGATGTAAGTGAAACATATCATCAAACTCTATTTTTAGTAATGTTTATCAGGCATAGGGTGTGGTCATATATTCATATATATTGTATATAGAACATGGAAAATATTTATAATATTTAATAATATATACTGATTGGAAAATATTTATAATATTTAATAATATATACTGATGGGCTCTACAGGTGGTGGATGGTGAAATGGCCTTTAAATATGAAGGCCAACTGTGAATATCAAATAACAGTACCCAAGCAAAAGCTCCTTCTGCCTCATAGGATAGGATATTAGTTTATCAAAGTGCTTGGTACTTCTGATACAGTCTTTTCTGTCTCTCCTCTTTTTCTTAAATTATTGTAGAGCTTGACATGAACTTTTCATGCCATTCATCCAGTAACTACATGCACAGCATTTCTGACTCCAATATTTATTTTTACTTTCCTTTCTGCTCCCCCCCCCCTTTTTTTTTTTTAGCTCAGAGTCCTTGAGAATTGAGAAAGCAATGATAGGGACAGGCGTAGTAGGCTGGCAGTCCTTAATTGTGATCTTTGCTTCAGGCACTACAAGAATCAGTTTGGAATTGGATTTAAGGAAACAGGAGTTTTGACAGCCCTATTTAGGGATCTTCTTGCTTACTATGAGAGTGAAAGGACTTAGGAAATCTAATCTAAAAATAGGCCTGGCTAGGAGCTGAAAGATTAGTCATTTCAGCATTAGAAATAATAGTAAAAAATAATATCTGTAGGAGTGATATAGTAAGTGGCAGTAGTAATGCTAAAGGCAAATATCACAATTTTTTTTCTAAGTATAGGTACATGGAATGTGTAAACTTTACTTGATACAAATTATTCAAGACCAGAATGGAAGACTGCCTTATGACTAAAGAACTGGTCTCTTAGCAAAACTAAGGAAAGTTTATTAGAAAAGATGGATGGATAAAAGTTTTTTTTGGGAAAGGCAGGTCAGTCAAATGGAAAAAGAATGTATGGTGTTGGATTTGCTGTAAAATCTTAATTTGTATCTTTTATTATTTTAATTCCTCCTATCAATGAAAAGTTAATAATTTTAAAACTTGCCTTGCATAATGGTATTAGAACTCATTTTATCAGTGCTTATGCTCTAATTTTAGATTTATAGAATTCATTGAAGGAAAGTAATACCATTAAACAATCGAAATTTTCTTCATGGTGACTTTTATGTTTTAGTACAAATAGTAGATTTTGGGAATAATGGCGTTTGGAGCTATAAATTCAAATGGTTTGTTATTGAATTTATCCAGAACATACAAATTGACTAAACTGCTACAAAAGACGATGAATACATCCCCATCCAAAAAATGGTATTTAATAGTTATATTTTTTGATGGGAGCCAGAATACAAGAGAAATTCACATTACATGAGCACTCACAAGCTCAGATTGTTGGATAGATAATAGATTAGTACAATTTAAGTTTAAAGTAGATAGTTGCATCAAAAAAATAGATATTATTCCATTTATATTCACAAGAAAATTGATGTTCATTCTTTAGAAGAATTACTGTATGTTCTAAGATTAAAATGGTAATTGCATTAAGAAAATAGATTGTCAAGGGTTGGTGGTCCGAGTGGTCTGCACAGCTACCTTACAAGCAGTTGTTCTGGGTTTGCGGGTTCTCTACCCGGCTGATGCTTTGATACACACTCACAAAAAATAGATAAATCATATTTATATAAAAAATTGATGTTCAATAATTTTTTATTAGTCATTCATTAGATTAGAGATTATCCACTTAATGAATAATATTTCTATAGCATAATTTTCATCACATCACTCATGCAAGATAAGGGCAGGTTTCTATCACTTTTAGCTTCTTGTGGAGGGGTGTAATCATAAACACATAACCTCCTCAAGATGCACATTTAATGCTGAACCAGCAACTATCATTTTGACTATTGCACAATTTCTTACACATATCTTTATCATTAATCAGTATACACCTCTATTACTATAGTTTAATTGATAAACACCAAACTTACCACCCTTACAACTTTGACGCAAAGCACTTGATGGAAATATATTAATAAATTTTTATTAGTCATTCATTAAACTAGAGATTATCCACTTAATAATATATTTGTAGTGCAATTTCCATTACATTACTTTCATGCAAAGTAGGGATTGGTTTCTATCCATTTTAACTCCTTGTAGAGAGGTATAATCATAAATATATGAACAAAGACATATAAAAATGTTCTCAGAAGTGAATAGAAACCATGTCCTACCTTTAACGAATAATGTTTCTGTAGTGTAATTTTCTTTTCACTGTCACGCAAGGTAGGGATTGGTTTCTATCTGCTTTTAATTAACACTTTGTAGAAGAATATAATCATAAAAATATGACCAAGGATGTCAAAAAGATCTATGATCCCTAAGATGCACATTTCATGCTGAACCAGCAGTCATTAGTTGGCCCAAACCACAATATCTTACATATATCTTTATCATTTTTCAGTTCATATATAAATAACCAATTACTACAGTTTATTTGATTGTCAAATATTCTATCCTGTTGTGAGGACTTTACATATCAAATAAACTAATAATTTGCTATCTTTTTATATATTGAACAATGATAAAGATGTGGGTAAGAGATTGTGGTTTGGTCCAACAAATGAGTGCTAGTTCAGCATTAAATGTGTATCTTGGAGACCATAGACCCTTTTTCATATGTCTTTGGCCATATATTTATTATTACATCCCTCCACAAGGTGTTAAAAGTGGTTAGAAACCAGTCCCTACCTTGTATGAGAGTGGTATAGTGAAAATTACACTCCAGAAATATTTATTATTGGATAATTTCTAGTTTAATGAATGAATAATAAAAATTATTAATATATCAGGTCTTACCTTGTATGAGAATGGTATAGTGAAAATTAAAACAGGCAAAACTCTCCATACAGTAATACCACTCAGTGCAAGCCAGAGTAATCAATGGATGCCAGAAGGCTTGTGCATAAAATCCTTCTCTAGTGCCTACTCATCCAATATCCCCAGACTAGTTTCTAACTTGTGGCTTTCATCAATGAGGAGCTTTGGATCTGAGAGCATTGCACCTAGATCTTAGGATCTAATGCAACCCTCCTGGCATACATTGATGAGTGGCACTACTGTACGGAGAATTTTGCCTGTTTTAATAACAGTTATGAGCAAGCATAAGAAATGGTAATCATGAGATGTTTAGTGGTTTAATACCAATCCTTCCTAATAGGATAGTGGTGGCTATGGTTATTAAAGAACCAAAGACACCAAAATATATGCATATTGAGCTGAGTTTATACCTATATGACTATATATGCTTATGAGCTTGGATTGAAAATATTGTGTTTTCAATTTTATTCTCATAGTTTTGTAGTTAAGTAGAGATACAAGGTGGCTGCTGGAGGGTTGCATTAGATTGTAAAATCTAGATGCAGTGCTCTCAGATACAAGGTTCCTCACTGACAAAAGCCACAAGCTAGAAACTAGTCTGGGCATATTGGATGAGAGGGCTCTAAATAGTGATGCACAAGCCTTCTGTCATCCATTGATTTCTGTGGCTTGCACTGAGTGACACTACTGTACGGAAAGTTTTGTCTGTTTTAATAAGTTATGAGCAAGCATAAGAAATGCTGATCATGTGACATTTATTGGTTTTATAGTGAAAATTACATTCAGAAATCTTTTTAAGTGGATAATCTCTAGTTTAATAAATAATTAATAAAAATTAATATATTTCCATCAAGTGGCTTGTGCCAAAGCTGTGAGGGCAGTAAGTTTGATGCTTTCAATTAACTGTAGTAATTGGTTATCTATATATATACTGAACAATGATAAAGATATGTGTAAGAGCTTGCGATCTGGACCAATGGGGATCATAAATCTTTTTCATATGTCTTTCATTATATGTTTATAATTACATCCCTTCACAAGGTGTTAAAAGTGGATGGAAACTTTGTTTCTACTTTACATGAGAATGGGATGGAGAAAATTACACTACACAGTTATTATTCATTAAAGTTGATATTCATTTTTAGAAGAATCTACTATATGTACTAAATTTCAACAGTCAATAAATACTAAAAATTCTACTTTCGATCTTCAGAATTCTGAAGCATTGAATTTTCTTAAGGAATGTGATATGGATACAAGAAAATCTATTCTTGGATTCACAAAAAAAATTACCATGACTTATTTTCTGACAATGATTATATTATTTGTGGTATTATTAAAAAAAAACAAAAACATGTCATTCTCTGCTTGTCAAAGTAATAGATTAAATGTGAAACTTCATAGTAAATATAAAGCTCTGAGGGCAGTGAAACTTCATAATAAATATGAAGCTCTGAGGGCAGCAGTTCCACAACTGACAGGAAGGCTTAAAAATGATTGATGGATTAACTCTGTGAAAGAAGATACAGACATTTACTGATTGTGATCATTCTAGACCTTTTTTTTAATACACTCAACGCAACATATGGTCATGTGCAGCAGTACCACACTCCTATTAAATCCAGCAATGGCATTCTCTTACATAATGATAATATTTTGAATAGGTAGATGGAGTTTTTTGCTCATCTTTTGAATAATGATAGGAGAATTATATAATTTTTAACGATATATCCATTTATCAACCCATTTTAATTTGGGCAAAAATATCCAACTTAATGAAGTCAAAACAGTTCTTTATAATCTTAAAAATAGAAAGACTGCAAACCCTGATGTTTCGTCTACAGAAGTTTTAAAATATCCATGCCTTAAGGATGCTTTAATTGTTCCAATTTTTAAAATAAAAAGACTAGACAACATTGTAGTAATTATTGTATAATATTCTTATCCCCTTGACCAAAAGTACTGAATTTTGTTGAATAGATTGCTTTCAGTTATAAATGAATAGGTATTAGAAACTCAAGTGTGATATTAAGTAATCAAGAAGCACTACAGATATGATCTTTGATGTCAGGCAAATGCAAGAAAAATGTTAGGAACAAAGGAATTTATATATATATTGCTTTTATTGATTTAGTCAAAATATTTTATTCAAATAATGGGACAGGTCTATTGCATTCTTTGAAAGTAGTTGGTTAACCACCAAAATGTATTTGTATTATACATCCGCATGATGGAACTACAGAAATATTTATTTACTACTAGTGGAAAATCTGAGGCATTTGAAATGAAAACTGGTGTTAAACAAGGATGCGTATTTGCTACAACTTTAATTTCAATTTTTTTTGACAATGGTTTTGGAATTGTTTTTAGGCAGATTATACTTCGGTTATTTTAGGTATTGAGATCCAACACAGATTTTAATGTGCTGCTGCTGCTTTTAACAAAGAGTATTTATTTAATCATAGGAAATATATACTGTAACTAAGTTATCTGGATATAAAGCTATTACATTACCTAATTTATTATATGAATGTGAAACTTAGATACTCTATTAATGCAATGTAAAGGCATTATAAAAGTTTCATTTAAGGACACTTGGTAAAAATGTTAAAAATATAATGGTAAGATTATAAAACCAATCACAATATGTGTAAAATCTTACCTTCATTGAATTAGACATGTAAAATGAATGAACAATGGAAGATTTCCTAAAAAGTATGTCTTATAGTTAACTTGAACATGGATTTCATAGAAGAAATAGATCCTGTCTATGTTATAAGAATTATCTCACAAACGACATTCTAAAGAAATACAGGGTCAATTGGAAAGATATGGTAGAGAATAGAATGCATTGAAGAACTATGATTGAACATGATCTTGAAGTATTTTAAAAAGAAATTTTTCTGCTAAAGCAACTAAAAGATAACATGGTAACATAACAAGTTAACAGAAAATTGAAACAGCATGTTCTAATATGTGAATGTCTTTGTGGTTCAGATTGGTTTGTATAATCAGCAAAACTCATTTTTATTTTTGTTTCTTTTTTTTTTTTTTTGGAGTTGTTAATGGCTTTTTGCTAATTAATAAATTATATTTTCTGTAAATCTTCAAGAATATAGGGAAGCTATATATATTTGAGTGATTAATTAGCATGGGACAATAGATTTAAAATGTCACCAACTGGAATTTGAGAAACATTCAGTCTTACTTAAATCATTTTTCTTAAATCTTTTAGATTTTTTTCAATTCTTTAATAATATTTAGATCATTATCTTGCTTTAGCATATCCTACTTTATATATATTAAGAAAGGAATCATTTGAATCCTCACTTATCACAATGCTAACAAATGGATTGCCTTTTTGGAGGTTGGATATTTGCATTAATTTTTTCTATCTGTTTTTTAGTTTTGACATTTCTAATCTTTTTTATTTTTTTAAAATCAGTATTTAAATAATTTATTATAGAATTAAATTACTTGAAAAGATTAAGTCAACTGCATTTGCCATTTATTTTTAGCTCACCTTATATTAGCTATATTTTTTAATTTTCATTTATAAATTGTAGTTACATATATAAAAAGTCAAAAAGCAAAGCAGTTTAATTTTATTTGCTATAGTCACAAAAATATATAAATATTAATTTTAAGATTATTTTTCAATATACACTTTTTGAAATTTAACAATTGATAAACTTTTTAATTTCATTAGAGGATTTTTTTAACTGGAATCCTACTCATCAGTTCTTTTTTTTGTCATCATTTTGATCATGTAATGCTTAAATAAAAAAGTGAAAAATAATAATATACTCAGTTGATTGTTGTTCCAGCATCTGGAACTGATAAGTTTGTCATTTGATACAGATTTATCACTTTCCAAAATCGCTTAAATAGATTTTAAAGAAAGTCAAAGAAAAGTGTTGTATAGTCATTATTTTATAAACGATTCCATTCTACATAATGAATAATATTTCTTTAGTGTAAATTTTCACTACACCACTTTCACCTAAGGTAAGTAATGGTTTCTGTTTGCTTTTAGCAATTTGTAGAGGGACATAATCATAAACATATGACAAGATGTTTAATCCCTAAGATACACATTTTGTGTTGAACCAGATATATAGATAGCCAATTACTACAGTTTAATTGAAGTCAAACCTACCACCCTCACAACTTTGGCACAAACCGCATGATGGAAGTTTAATAATTTTTATTAGTGCTTCATTAGATTAGAGATTTTTCATTTAATGAATAGTATTTCTATAGTGTAATTTTCACTACACCCCTCATGCAAAGTAACAACAGGTTTCTGTCCACTTTTAATACTTTGTGGAGTGTAATCATAAACATAGTCTAATTTTTCTATCCACTTTTAACACATTGTGGAGGTAATCATTAACCTAGTCTAATGAATGACTAATAAAATTTTTTAATATACTTCCATTAAGTGATTTATGTCAAAATTGTGAGGCTGGTAAGTTTGGCACATCAATTAAACTTTAGTAATTGGTTATCTATATACATCGAACAATGATAAAAATATGTATAAGAGATTGTGATCTTCAGCACAAAATGTCCATCTTAGGGATTACATCTTTTTTACATGTTTTTGGTCATATGTTTCTGATTATACTCTTTCTTAAGGTGTTAAAAGCCGAAACCAGTCCCTTCCTTGCATCATTAAGTGGATAATCTCTAGTCTAATGAATGACTAATAAAAAATTATTACTATACTTTCATCAAGTGGTTTGCATCAAAGTTATGAGTTATTAGTTTGATATGACTATAGTAATTGTCTGTCTGTATATTCTGAACAATAATAAAGTATGTGTAAGAGAGTGTGATATAGACCAATTGATGAATGCTGATTTTAACATAAAATGTGCATTTGGGGGATAATACATTTTTTTCATATATTTTTCATCATATGCTTATGATCATTCTCCTCAATGAGTTACAGGTGATGTAAATCAGAGCATACCTTGCATGGAGATGTTGTAGTGAAAATCATATTTTCTAATGTAATGAATGACTAATAAAAATTATCAATCCCATTCCACATGATTGCAACATTTCCTGGTTTTTAAACAGAATTTATGAGCAAACCTCATGATTTAAGACTGAGGCTGATTAAGCTTCAGAAATGTAATATATATTTTAGTGACTTATTAGTCACTCCACTTGATACAAACTTTTCTTCTAAACAAACACATTATTAGCAATAATAAAAGTTTTTAACATCTGCACCAGAATATTTTTACAGAAATTTAATCTTGCCACTTCACTTTAACCACAAGAAAATTTTTTTAAGCTACCCTGGAGTATCAACATATATTTGCCATAACTATTTAACTATTATTAAGATGGTTGAATCATATAACTATACAGATGGTATACGACAACTTTAGCGTTAATTTACATTAAAAATAGATTCTATACTATTGTTTCCTTTCCCCCCCTTTGGATATCATTCTTAAGATCCATATTTTCATCTTGGTTGGAAAAATAAAGTATTGTGATAGGTTGTATAGATAATCACTTGGTTTTTGTTAAGGTCCCATAATCTATAGACAATATAAATGCTACAAAATTTCACTACGGTATCTTTCTGAAGAATTTTTTCTTTTGGTAGATTGTTAAATTAGACTTCCTGTCTTACTTATGCTTACCTCCATTACTAACATTAGCACCTTGAAAAGTAAAGTGTTGGGGGATAAAATCAGAATAAATATTTGCAGTGTTTGTGAGTTAGAATTACAGCTAGGGATACAAGTATTCATAGCCATTACACAAAGCCCTTCTCTTATTTATGCCAGTTAAAAGTTTGAGAAAAAATACTGCTAAATATTTGTGGGTTAATAATTCAAAAGTGACCAAACCATTTTGAACACATTTTAGCAAAATTCTTTATTGTACATATATACACACATCTTAGATTTCGATTGTCCTGCTGTCTTCTTCAGAGCTATGATATAATGAACAAAATATGCATAACTATATAAATAATACTATAAAAAATTAAACAATAAAAAAATTAAAAACAACATTAAATATATAACAATACATAATTAAACAGAAATAAATGTAGTCAAACCCAAATAAAATAATACAGTTAAAATAAAATAAAATATACAATATAAATACAAAATAGAAAATAAATATAAAGTATACATGTGTATTCTTAATTGTATTTATACATATTCAAGAACAACTATTAACCTGAATATATTATTCATTATACTTTATATTTATTTCCTATTTTGTATTGTATATTTTATTTTATATTATTTTATATTAACTATTCTTTTATTTGGGTGTGATTATATTTATTTCTGTTTAATTTTGTATTGTTATATATTTTATGTTGTTTTTCATTTTTTATTGTTTACATTTTTTATGGTATTATTTATATAGTTATGTATTTTATTTTATTTTGCTCATTATATCATAGCTCTGAAGAAGATTGCAGGACAGTCTAAACAAAGTATATGTATTCTAACCAAGTGGGCAGGGAACCAGCGAGGGAGAGAACATATGATACGATATGCCAGGTCGCCAAATTGTAGCTTTGAAGGAACAGCTGCTATATTGATTCGATGTCATCACTGATTTACAAGTTATGAATTCGCAAGGCAAGCAATTGTTAAATTTTAAAATAATTTTACTTAAAAATATTTGGAGTTAATTCTCTTCACAAATTAAATAGTTCTTAAATCAAGCCAGCCAAATCACAACCCCCTAAAGAACATAGACTACCTTGCTACTCATATACAGTTGTGTTAAATTTCAGATCTAGAAAATGAAATGATTTGGGAATTCATGCGGAGAATACCGAGAATTAAATCACTAATAAATACTATAAGTTATTACTACTAAGCTAAGGGAGGAGAAGAAACCTTGACTCACACCCATAATATGTTAACAATCTCGGTATCCACTCCCATAAATTCCCAACCAAAGTTATAATTAATTTACTTCTGATGTTACGATTTATCTGATCACCCCTGTACCACCAAACTTTACCATCTCCACAATGTTATATTTCATGTTCAAGATTATCGTTATAAATACTCTTCTCATTTCAATTGATCTTGTTGTCTTCTTGATCCGATCATACTAAATTCATAAGTGATCTTATAATTGAAACCTTATAATTCAAAATCTTATAATCTAAAATCTTATAATCTCAAGAGTCTTATGATCTCAAAGTCTTATAACCTCTTAGTCTTCCAATCTCAGAGTTTAAATTCAGGATGTGAAGCTTTTGTTGGTGATTTAAAATTTATGGTTGACTGATTAATGCTATCTCAGTGATTGTATTTCAAGTAGATATTAGCTAGATCTACCTCAGCCAATATCTACTGTTCATTAACCAATAGTAATGATAATAATATTAAACCTGATAAATTACCAAACAATTAATTAGAATAAAATATTTTAACTGCTTCAAAATTTCAATTAAATTTATCATCGACTGGGAACACATTTGAATACCCAGAATGGGAAAGGGATTTTATGTCCACTCGAGATATTCTAAATTTATGAGAATGATAATTAACTTTAAAATTAAATCTTCCAAATGTTTACCATAATAATTATGAAACACAAGTTCAGAATATATCTTCAAAGCATTTCTTCAATTTCAGAATAAATTATTAATTTAAAACCAAATTTTCATAATATATCTATACTGAGATGAGCATTAAATATTTTTTATTAAAATTGCATGTGATTAGATTTTTAGACATTATGGGTATCAAAATATTAAGATACAACCCCAAAATTTTAAATTAATGCATAATGTTTATTAATTGAATGAAAGATAAATAGTAATAACAATATAATAATAAATCTTCGTAGCTATTAAGCAACAATGAAAACAAAATATTTACAAGGGATTTACAGCTGCTACAGAAGATGATCCTTTTTCTGTGCCTAGCACTTTTACAAATATGCCCCTCTTATTATAATTCTACCTTATTTAGGTACTAGATCAAAATAAGTAATAATAATAAAATAAAATATTTCGACCAGTTATATTTTGCTGGATCGACAACACTTTCTTGGGAGGCAAATTTCAAGAACATTTATTATAACACCTATACTTAATAATTAAAAATTAGCCATGCTAACTTTAATAAATAAGGTAAATTATACCCCTTAAGGCAATGGCTCTCAACCTTCTTAATGCTGCGACCCTTTAATGCAGTTCCTTATGTTGTGGTATTCCCCAATCTTTAATTTTGCTACTGTTATGAATCGAAAATGTATTTTCCAGTTGTCTTAGGCGACCCCTGTGAGAGGGGTCATGACCCACAGATTGAGAAACGCTGCTTTAAGGCTACTGATGTAGAAAAATCAACAGTATGCCTAGATGTACATTTGACACTTGTAACTACTTATATAGATCATTTCTTACCCGTATACTAAATTCCTCAATTCTTAATTCTAGAATGATTTGGCAATGCTAGAGGTCACATTCGTCCACATACACTCATTTAATGCTTTCTATGTACAGCGGTGACTTGCTTTGGCTGTGGACTGATATGATGCACGTTGCTTATCCAAGATCTGTAATAATAATTAAATTAAAATTTTGACGGATTATCGGTTCTAAAAATGATTGCCAGCAAAACTCAGCTAAACATTATACATCAATTTCTTAAGCCATACTTTTAAATCTAAGTATCCTAAAGTAGATAACACACTTCAAAAATCTACACAATGACCCATTTACAAAATTTAGACAAAGTTTCATACCAAATATGGCGATAAAATATACATCCGTAAGGAAAAGAAATCTCATAGTGTTGGCATAAACCCAGAGCGCACCTTCCACCTGAGGGCTATGAAATATATTAGGACCTCGTTACTATATATATGAAGATGGGCATGCACAACTTAATAGACTACCACAACAAAATACCTTTTACGGAGTAAATTACTAATGGAGCTGGGAATACATCCTCGATCTCCTGAACATACTAAAATTCTTAACATTTCCTCCAAAGCAGCGAGACTTGCATACCTTGATCACACAAGGATCACCCACAATCACACAATCCTAAGAGAACATGATTTGAACTCTCATAAAAACTATTATTGATGCTTGAACCGATAATTTAATAATAGTCTAATATGACTAAACAATAATAAAATAAACTATTTTAGTCTTAAATACTATAAAATAAGAAATGTGCATCGTTCATTTTCTTTAACATATAATGATTTTAAAACTGTCAGCCTCTAGGATATAGCACTATTAAATTTTCAAAATACATAAATAAGATAAAGCATTCAAATATCAACCTTAATTAGAATCATAAAATTATATTTGTAAACCTCTTAGCCAAACATTCCACACTTTTACATAGACATTTCATTTATCTCATGATAGTATTAAGGTTAAGCAATATCAACAGATAATAATAATATAAATGCATATTTTTCCTATCCCTAGCCTCAATCTAACACTGGGGATATTTTACACTGTGTTTAACGAATGTACTCAATAAAATAATCTTTAATCTATAACCAATTAATCAACCATAAAATAATAAAGAAAAATAAAAAGAGTTTTTTTTGGGCACAGTTCATTATTGATGATGATCATCTTTCTGACTGTTCAAGTTCATCCACATACATTATGATTATTGTGCGCATATATAATCCAAATGTCGTATTTTATAATGGCTATAAGTTTCAGAAATCACATTATTTTTAGCATCCTTCACAATATTATTGTATCCTTCCGTACAATTAATATTTTGACAAAACAACTGCATTTTTCTTCTTTGGATCCAATAAAGATGTTTCTTCTAGACACTCAAGACAGAAAAAGGTTTATATAATCAAGCTTTTATAGAATTTTAAAATTACTATTTCTGCAGGATATGTACTTGATCTAGCATCTATAATTCTTATTAAACAAAAAATTTCATTTTATTCAAATTTTACTTGACTTTTCATTATAATTACGCAATAACATTTTGATCATTTTCTTTTTATTTCTTTCACGCAAAGAATCAGTCTTTTTTTAATGATGAAACTTAATAAAATATGTAGGTAACTTAGCCCATACTTTTACTTGATTTGCAAAATATAATTTATAACTGCCTTTAATATTTCAATCCAAAGTTGTTGTTTTTTTGAACACCATTGCTCCCATCTTTTATACATGGTAATTGTTAGAACAAAAGCATTATTAATAAAAATTGATACCTGCAACATTTTATGTGGGGAAAATTTGCAAGTCCGCCTCAGATGCTTCATTCTCTGCATAGCTGTCCCGAAATTTGCTGACCTGGAAATCTGATTCATGATTAACTTCAGGAGTCAAAATTAAGCATGCCTGATTTGGTTGGTTTTACGTAAACATTTTATAGAGTACAATACATTTTAAATTAATATTAAGTCAGAAGCTGGAACAATTCAAAGTGTATAAAATTCACTAGCATAATAATAATAATAAAGACAAACTGGGAGATGTGAATTAAGACCACTAAGAATAAGGAAATAAACCCTCCCAAAATGTTTGTGTTCCTTTTATAATCTCCGGTCGTCCATCACCTTCCAACTCATCCCCTTGACCATTCTCCCTTGGTATTAAATTTTTGATTGGCTATTAACATAATTTTAATATTAATTATTCACATCAATAACCGTTGCATGTTTGCTTGGAAAATCCCGAGTTTACACTGCATAAAAAAAAATCTAGCAAATCCAAAGAAAATTTTATAATTGAAAAGAGTAGACTAAGTTTTAATTTAAAATTTATGACTGAATATTATTAAATATTCATTTTAAACTGACTTAAAATTATTCTTTCAATTTGCTATCGAATGGTATATTGCATGAGACAGGAAATCCTATAATTGTCCCAATAAATAAAATTTTACGCATACCTCACACACATGCTTGCTCACATGCCAATAAATTTGCTAGCTAATTGCAGAAATTCTACCTAGCACTAAAACTATTACACAATTTTTAAAATTTTTACAACCATTACCCTACAAATTGCTATTAAAGTGAATACTATTATGAACTAGCTAAATTTAACAATCTATACATATATCAATCTTTTCAATGATTTATTTTCTTTAAAAATATATATTACTTATCGTTCACAATATTTAACTCTTAACAATTAAAGTATACCTAAATTGACTGTATGTTAGTCTTCAAAATTACCTCCACACACTTAAACTTATACATTAATTTTCTTTCAAACATTTTACAAATACGCTTCTCTTATGTGACTATTATAAGCTTTTTGATTTCTCTGATTATTTTAAAACCACTGTTATTTTTTATTTAATTAATTTCTTCTATGAGAAAATTTTTTTCTTTATTAAAGAATGGCATCTGCTACACCCTCAGCCATCTTTGGTCAAAACCAATGGTTACAGTATATATGTATAATAAAGGGTTTTGCTAAAAAGTGTTCAAAGTGTTCTGGATAAATTGTATTTATAAGATATTAGAGCAAAATAAAGGAAAGGGTGATTTTGGTAAAATTTCTGAATTCAAAAGTGATTCAAATTAGGGCTCAACTTCTATTGATAATATTTTGGCATTTATTTATATCAAGTTTTCCCCATCTTTCAAGCCTAAGGTTTAATTGTTTTTGACATAATGATAATATATTATATACATTTTACTAAAACTAAGAATCCAGATCATTCAGACAGTGCATTGATGTTTCTTAGAAGCTGAGCTGATAAATGACTTAATATTACTTTCATCAAGAATATTAAATACTTAGAATGGTAAAGGATATATTCTCTTTAAATCTTGTGTGCGTATAATTAAAAAAGAAAATTAAATATCTCTTGAAAACAAAATTATAACAACTAAATGTCATGTTATTTTTTTGGTTAACTTGTAAATTATGTATGGAGAGAAATATTATATACATTTAACATTATAAAATGTCAATCACCCTCCAAAACACTGGGTTTTTTCCAGCAACAACATCTTGTGAATAAATATAAAGTCTGAATTTTAAACAACATGATAAGAAATTTGAAAAGGAAAGTAGATTTTGATTTCTCTTATCTCTAATAGCAACAGCAAAGCTGATATTCACACAGTCCTTACTATCAGCTTCTCTACTGCTTTTGCTACTAGAAAAAATAACATTTTCAGAGATATCTTATTAAGTATATAAAATTAAAATCGTATGAAGCACTTGAAAGAGAAGTTAAACAGAGAACAAAAAAAATTAAATGCTAAGTGCTTTCGAGGCCGTTTGAGCAAAGAAAAATAATGACAATTCTTCAACATTTTTAGAACATTTCAAGAAGACAGGCCATATATTTGAACCCTCCAATCCCAAAATAGTTTACATAGAGAATAACAACATCAAACGGAAAATTAGAGAAGCATACTTCATTAATGGCAACAATAACTCTATCAATAGACATGATGCCTGCTTTGACATTTCTAAACGTTGGGCTATCTAAATCATTTGCAAAAGTGCTTAGCGTTTAATATTTTTTGCTCTCTGTAGAGCTTCTCTTTCAAGCGCTGCATATGCTTTTAATTTTATATATTATAATATCGAGAGAGAAGTTTAAAATTCCTAATAGTTTACAAATATGAACTTATTAAGTATTGTAAAATAAATTATAGATTTTGTTTATTATGTTTTATTTTGGACAACAAAGCTTTTATATCTATATTTGCTTCTGTAAATTTTTGTTGGAAGCAATATTAAAGGGATGTACACTTTTCTGTTTCACATTAAAAATATTCAGGCTATAATGGGGATTTTTTTTTTTTTATCTTCTGGGATATATTTTGAAATATCTGTTGCTCTTGTGGTTGGAATTAAACTAAATTTTTTTAAAGTGTTCTTTGTTTTGTTGGTTAGAACAAATAAATGATAAATACCAATTGATGATTTGCAAATTCAAACACAAGTATTGAATAGTGTGGAAATCAAAGCCTTGGTTTTTGAATCTTTTGATTCAGATATATAAGAATTTCTAGATATATAGTGTACAATAGAGATATGTAAAATACATTAATTATTATCAGCAATGTTGAAAAAATATTTTTGATGATATCTGGTAGTTGAAGTCAAATTTAATTATAAAATGGAATGTAGCTATCTTTTACAATTATTAAAGTAATTGTTTTCAAATTAAGTTTAACAATAAGACGTATGCTTATTATTTTATATTTCTTCTTGAAAGCTTATAAATAATTTTCAGAATACAATGGATTTCTGTAAATTGAATAAATATTATTTATTGATTAAATATCTTTTTTTTTATTTTTTATAATTGACTTTTTAGTTCATGTTCACAGTTGATGGATTTAGATTAGAATAAATAAGTTGACCAAGTTATGCAATGTTTTTATTAGTATTAATCTTTCTAGTCAAAGGTTAGATGGGATCTAGTATCGATGTTAAAACTGGTCTCTAAAATATATACAAATAGATCTAGTATCAGATTTATAATGTATCCGCCCGGTGAGAGAAACAACAGGGACAAATAACACAATAAATTGCTAAAATGAATTAGTTTAATTTCGCAAATAAACAACCAATACAAAATTTACTAACTACTAAGATTTATTAAGTCAATTGAATTAAATGTTTACATCAGTTTAACTTAACCTTACATAGAACCCTGAAGGCATATTAAATAATAAAAGATCGGGAGGATCCGTTATATTTACCCTAGTCGGACTTTTGAATCTTCAGATCCGATAATCTGGGTTCTTCTCCCTCGTAGGTCTTGATCAGCAGAAAAAAAGTCTTAGCTCTGATCTCAATCAGGAAGAGGATCCGTTATATTTACCCTGGTCGGACTTTTGAACCTTCAGATCTGATAATCTGGGTTCTTCCTCGTAGGTCCTGATCAGCTGAAAAAAAGTCTTAGCTCTGATCTCAATCAGGAAACAACTGCAAAAGACGCATGCTCCTCTCCTACACAGTTTTTTTCTTATCAGTTCCTTTTAATCTCTGCTTCTCGTTTAATTAAACATGCCTCTTTATTTCCTTACTTATCTTTTCCAATTACCCTATTATTGTCTTTCAAAATGATACAATTATTTCCATTATACATATTATTAAAGTTTGAATTTTCAAATATTTTTATTTACACAAATTTAAGTTTAACATATATATATATATCTATTGCTGGAGTAATATTTACAAAAGTTCTATTTATTTCACCATTAAACACAACAAGATCTATATAAGTATGTAAATGATTTGGCTTGGGCTCAAAACCTTAGGTTTTTAAAAATTTTTAGACTATGAGCAAAAAGTATCTGCTAAATTCATAAGAACATTAGTTCCAGTTTTGAATCTTATCTAATTCCTAACTGCTGAAGGTAAAAGTTAAAAATGAGTCTGGGGATTGGATATAATAATACTATACCATATGAAGTCTGTGATTACTTAGACATCAAAAAGATGGCTCCAGGCAGGTAAATAGAGGATATTCTTGGAAGTGTTTGAGTGAATTGTAATCCGAAAGTCATAATGATAATATAAACTAAATATTATTACTTAATTCCATACATTTGATTTTGAGGATTACTTTTTAAAATTAATCAAGAAAGTCAGGAATGGGAAATTTTTCTGCATATAATAGGTTGCATAGATAATGTTGAAGTTTTGGTTCTTTTCTGATATTGCAATTATTTGCAATTGATATTATTCACTTTTGATGTAAACTGTTAGTGAGAGCTATTTGGATTGTATTCTAATACTACTTTGGTGCAGTTTACACATCTAGAAATCAAAGTTGTTTATATTCTGTGGATATTTTTATTCTTGTTGCAAGCATTATGGCATATTGATCTGAAGATTTTTGATGTCAAAATTTTTCATCTAATTATATATTGGATTATTTCCATCATTTGGTTGAATTGTTATTAGAAAATGTATAGAACACAAGTTCGATGGGAAATTATATGAATCTTAAACAAATAAACAAGAAAATTTAAAGCTGTGCACAAGACAAATGGCAAATAAGTCCACAAATCAATCTAATGTGATAATTCATGTTTGGAAACCACTCCTTAATCTTGCTCTTCAAAAAAAAAAATGTAGAAATCAGGAAGACTTTTAGAGATAAATTTGAATTTCTACTGATTATTGCTTTTGGCAAAATTAGAGCATTATCTTAGTTTTATTATTTATGAATCTAATGGTTGCTAGTTTGGTTTCCATGCTAGAATGTCATTGATTAGTTTAGCATCTGAAAAAAAAAGGAGAAAAATTTTATTCTTAATGTAATTTGGTGTCATCAAAAGAATTAAGTACATCAGCATAAAAATTTTCTATTTTAGCTTGTTGAGGTAGAATCCTGAATTATCTGTATTTTGTACCTTTCATTAAATTGAAAATTAGTCTTCCCATTCTCTCTGTTATAGTATTAATTTTCACAATGTTGTTTTTTATTTTTTATTTATAATGAATCATATTCCAATTATGCTTCTAATATTTGTATTTTTACAATAAAGTAAGTGTATGCTTCACATAGCCCAACTATTCTATTTAAGATTAGATAGTTTGTGCAATTCAAGTAATCTTTCATTTTGTTGCTGAAAGTGCCCTGCAGTTGTGGATCATTAATGAAGTAAAAAATCATCACTGAATGGCAGATTGGGACTGCAATCGGAGTTCTTAGCAATCTCGGTGTTCAGCCAACAATCGCTGCCTTAACTGGCAATTTCAACAGCTTCCTAGGAATAAGGCCATACATTTGTTTTGCTTGATTTAAATTATATTTAATTTTAAAAAAAGTTTTACACAAACATACTTCAATTATTGTTTCAATTAAATTATCAGGCAAATAACATTCTTTTTAAATTCAGAGATAAAAAAAGCCAGTAAACTCACCATACTGATAGAGCAGCCCATCCATTTTCATTTACCACATGAACAATCATATAGTAATAACAACTGCAATGATGAAATATATGAAGTGGACCCTATCGGTTCATTTAGCACCTCAAAGAAAAATCAAAGAGTTTCTTCTCAATTAAAAGCACTTTCCTGCATATAATTACTATTATGTATGTCCATGTTTTTTTTCCAAATTTTTTTAAAGCTCCATTATAAGTTTTTAATTGATATAATATAAATTTGTTTTGTTGTAAAGAATTGTTATTTTCAAAAATACTTAAAAAACCCCCTCATTTATAGTAACTAACAATGGTCTATATGGTTTAGTGCTTTGATAAATCAGGGAACTGTAGAGCTCATAAAATTACAACTTAACTGAGCAATAAATTATTTCTTTATATAGTAATTTCCAATGTTGTCTTTTGTATGAATTGTGTGATTTTGCATTTTATTATTTGTTTTACTTGAGATATATCTTTGTAGATTATGTATTTTGAAATACATTATGTAGTGATTTTGTATATCATAATGCTATGTATAGTAAATTATCTATTCAATGGCAGATTGATTTAGCTATGCAATAAGATATTATAATCTGTTAATAACATTTGATTATTACAAGTTTATAATTATATGTTTCCATAAGATTTAATAAGCAACTATAAAATTTGCAAGAAAATAAATACCAGTTTGTTTTTAATAAAATGTAAATATTTTATTCACTGCTGGACTAGCATGTTTATAATCCTAGTTTTTAGATTGACTTATGTAGCCATTGCAAAACTCATTTCTCTTTTTTTTAATATTTTCTTTACCATACTCATGGCTGATATATGTATATATGTTAGGATGTAATTACTTTTGATTTAATTTCTGATTCCTAATATAATAGTAGATCATTTCAATGTTGAATTATCTTCATTACTGGTTACTATCTAAATATTAAAAAAAAGAAAAATATTTTAAAATTGTAAATTAAAACTGTGTTTTTTTTTTTTTTTTATAAAAAGAGATATTTTCTAAAAGTTTAATAAACATATATTTTTTACATATTGCTTTTACAAACAGTAAATTATATGAAATACTAGGAGTAGGGATTTCATAACTTTCATTTCAACATCAATTAATTTTATTGTACTGATTTTTTACAATATTTTAATTTATTATTCATAAGCAAACAATAAAATACTGGTACTAATTAGTCTCTTTATCAACATTTATTCATAGAAGGCAGCTATGCTAACCACTAGGCTACCAACGGTTGCCCCCCCCCCCCCCAAAAAAAAAAAAAAAAAAACAAACAAACAAACAAAACAAAACAAAACAAACAACTTAATATCTTATTACTACTCTGGCAAAAGAAAAATTATTGAAAAAAAAAGTTGGCTTTATTTTTGTACTGAAAGATTGTATTTGAGCTCCACCTTATTAATTAAAGTGCATTTTGCTTTAAAAATATAGTCCTTAAATAAATATTTCTGAAATATTGTTTTTTAAATAATGTAATTTTTCTTACAAAAAAATTACCATATTTTTTATTAATATATATGCATTAAGTAGCAGGAATAATGTTGGAATCTGACAATCAATGAAATAAGAATAGAAATTGTTTTTCTTTTAAGGGGAATGGGCATAAGCCTTGATTCATATAACTGACATTTGGATTAGCAGTTTCCTCATATTTTCACCAAAATAACAGGAATATCATTGTTAATTCTGCATTTTTGATAATAGAGGGGAAAATGAAATCCTATTCTTCTAAGATGAGAAATATTCATCATAATTCTGTGAGAAGAAATGTGGGACCTGTAAGTTTATGAGGATCAAATTATGATAGCTAAATAGTTGGAACTTCAGTGATTTATTTAAACTTCTGAATTGTAAAAGGTAAATCTCAGATATGATGTTACCATTAAGATAGTTGAAAATGAATACTAAAGGCAGAATAGATATTATAAATAATTGTACCTAAAAACATAAAAACACAGTGAAACTAAATTAATACAAAGTCAGAATCATTCTGAACTTTCACAACTATAGGTTTTTGAAATGAACATTATAATACAGAAGTAATGTAAGAACTGGCCAGTAGAAGAGTGGAATTATATATAGTCAAACAAATAATTATTTGTCAAACACTGGAATGATTTATGTGTGAGAATAAAAAAAATGTATCTTTTAAATAGTTTTTATCTATCCATGAAACTCCGTGATAGAATTGTCATAATTGGGACAATCATATCTTAAATTTTTTTGTGTAGATGAATATGCAGTTTGTTAGAACATTTTGGGAATAGGTTTATCTCATAGACTCAACATTGTTTTCAAATATACTATCATTTTCTAAGATGATAATGCTTCTATTTCTATAGTCTAATATACAAATAAATAGAGTTATATATCTTCCATAACTTCACAGCTCTCCTAATTTAAGTATTATCAAATGTATGTGGGCCATTTTTAAATGAGTAATATGCTGGCATTCTTTACTCATAAAAGTGGAAAAACTTCTTCATGAAGAATGGCTTTATAATTATTGAGGCATTGTTCATATAATGTTCAAATGTTATATAAGTCTATCTCACATAGAATGCTATCAATTTTTTTATACAAATACTGGTCCTATCAATAAAACCAAAAGTATCTTAGGCCGGGCCAGAGGAAGAGCCATCAAAGTCCTTATGCAAAGCAATAATTACCCCCCCCCCCCCTAAAAAAAAAAGAAATTCTAAGTTATTTTATTTACATTTTAATGTTTTATTAAAGATAATATATATAATTATGAATTTACTGTCCGAGTTTTTTTACAGAACTGAATTTAGATACAATATCATCAACATTTAGATTGTTGCATATGTTATTCTCTATAGTTATCATTGACAAATTTAGCAACTGACGAATGTAAATAATTTTTTATGATTTTTTAACTTCGAAAATGATATTTCTCCACTAGTTACACTTGCAGGAAGAGTTAATAAAATTCTTATTAATATGCTCAAATTTGGGATTGAAATGGTCAAATCATTTTCGTGAATGTAATTTAGAACATCAAGTGCATCTTTGAATTGAAATAATTCACCTGAAAATAAGTTTTTAAATAGGTATAGTTCTTTGTCTAATTTCTTTCCATTTATGTTTTTATTATTATCATTGTCACTCAAATGAGTTTGTAGATTGAAACATTCTTTTTTATGTTTTTTGAAATCAGCTTCACCATGTTTATTTATAATTGATAAAATTTTAAACTGTTTCCATTTGCATAAATCTCAACAAGAAATACAAATGTTATATCCAATATTGTGAAAAAGAAGTTTACTCTGAATTTATCTTCAGGTGTTTGGAGTCCTTCATCTTGATGTTCATAATAATAAATTTTACTTTTTTTTCTGATTTTCACTACATTTTTGCTCTCTTTCCAAATCTTTACATAGATTTTTAGCTGTGTGAAATAAGGAATTGCAACATACATCTATATAGAAATTACTAAATAATTGTTTTTGATTTTCAATGGCTATCAAAGCATGTGAAATATTTGTTTGAGGATTTTGCAACATTTGACTAACAGGATTTATAAATTAGTGTAGTATGTCATATCATAAAGCAAGGATACATAGACACTGATAATCTTATAATTTTATACATACTATCTGAGCGTCATGTTTACTTTTTTGATCAAAATTGTCATCAGAGAATATTTCAAACAAAGCATCATATATTTCTCCTGCTTGATATTTCAGTGGTTAAAGAGCATTTATGTGACTTTCCCATCTAATATCCGAAAGTAATATTAACATTAATGAGAGGTAATGTGTTTTTTTAAGATAGCCCAATATTTAATAGATATTATGAAAAAATTATAAATTACTTGTATAGTTTCAAAAAAAACTTATGGTTTTTGAATTTATTTTTGCAACATCAGTAACCACTAAATTTAAACTATGAGCTGTGCATGGTACAAAAAAAGCTCTGGAATTTTAATTTAAAATTAATTTATATAGGCCACTTCTCTTTCATATTAGCACCATTGTTATATCCTTGGCCTGTATATTTTATATATCTAAATTCCAATTTTGCAGCGTGTTCATTATTACATTATGTAAATTTTCACCTTTGGAATTCTCAGTTACCAAAAATCCCCCAAAATGCTCTTCAATAGATACTTTTTCATTGCAGGAATCATATCTAATGTCATTTGTTTAGTTTGACTTCTATCTGGAGTACCGTCTAATATAATAAATGTTATAAATGTGTAATAAGTGCGCTTATATGCAACTATAGAGTAGTTTCTTATTTCTATAAATTAAGTATGGCCTAGCACTTAATAGATGACAACATTTTATCTGTGATAGCATTATTCAGAAATTGAATAATTTCATTTTGTATGCCTTTGCTCAAGTAATTGCTCTTATATTTGGATTTTAGTGAGTCATCATTTCAAAAAATAATCATTTTTTTCATATAGTATCTGAAGTATCATGTAGAGGTAAACATTGTGAAGCAAGCTATTTTATTTCAATTATTTTTACACATACATTTGAACAATGTTTTTTTTTTCAATTTTACAAGTCTGATTTTTCTGCATTAATGGTCTTATTGTCTGCCGGTCTAGTTTTTAAATCATACCACATTTTCATACTTGTTGTGTGAACAAGACTTTTTTCATGTATGTGAAGTGTATGAAATAAATTTCTCCATTGATTAGAATTATGTGATATAAAATTTGATGCAGAATCTTTTTGGTTCGTTAGACAAAATAATTTACAAGAAAAGCAGAAAACACTATTTTTTTGTGAATTAATTAGCCATGATCTAAATATTAATTCACCATTTTCCATTTTTTTTTTTTTTTTGTAATACTCATTACAAAACTTTCTTCCTTCAGAATTCCAGGGATAGAATGTGTCCTTCTTTTGCATAGTCCACATTCAACCAAAGTAAGTCACAGTTTATCAGCAATTTTAGGCCAGTTTTCTGGATCTTCCAGTTCATCAATTGAAAAGTTTTGTTGTTCTTTATTGAAATTTTTGTTTGGCTATTGTTCATCAGAATTTTCATTGGGCTGATCTAAATTAAAAACTTGAGTTGGTTGTTCCTTTTCCAAAACCTCATCTTCAGCAACAGATGAACTTTGTCCATGTTCATTGCATGAATTTTCTTCATTTGAAGGTTTAGATTTTTTTTATAAAATCATAAAATGCTTCAGATTGTTTTTGTAAGTTTTTCTTTTGCAGTCTTTCTATTTCTATTTTGAAAACTGGACAATTTTTTCTTCCCCTCCATATTATTATATCTAAGGAAGAAGAGTTAAACTAATTATTTATTAACATATATTTAAAGTTCTACTCTGAATTTTTTTATATCCATTTATTTATTGTAATAGAATTACTGATTGATATAATTTTGTGTGTCAAATTGTATTTAATTTTAAATAATATATATACATCTATGGTATAGGTTGTATTTAATATTCAGCTATGTTATTAAAAGTTCATTAGGATATTTTTATTTTTGTAGTATATGCTCTATCAATTTAGTACTTCTTTATCTTCAAGAAGGAATTGATACATTATAGAGATTAGAGGTTGCAGCATACAAACAATAACCATTTGATCTTTTAGCTTCTAACTTCTCCACCTAATCCTTATCTTAAATATAAATACATCTCATGTTAGCATATCTGCTCAATTCACTGATTACAAAAATCAATAATACATTTTGTGAAAGAAACCAACACACTATATAGAACCATATTATCTCAACTACTGAACTTATTTTTACATGCACATGAATGTTCATGGTAAAAGTCGTATATTTGTAATGTTATTAGGTACTGCTCTATTGTAGTGCATTGTTATATATTGCAATTGACAAAATGATGAAGAGGATAACATACAGCAAATTAGCTGTCAAAATGTTTGCTTAACTTATACTATTTGGATGTTCACTATAATGAAACTCTTTACTGTAAACAGACCAATTAAATATATAAGAAAACACTGAAGTGAATAAATAAATAATAATATATCAGGATTATAAAATTCAAATATAATTGTATTATTTGTAAATAAGAATAAATAAGTCTAATAATACTTATATGTTTGGCCAGCTATATACCAAATTGAAAGATACCTCAGGGTTTAAAATATTTAAGTAGAATAAATAAGACTCGTAAAATTTTAATCTTTAACTTAAAAAATCTTTAAATAAAGGCATTTTATTGAATTTAAACCATATTTTAATTAACTAAACATTAATATTTAAACTATGTGCTAGTATTAGCAATAAATATAAATAACGTTACTACTACAATATAACTTTAAATAAATGCATTTTAATAATACCATGTGACCATATTTATTTATTAATTTAAATAATAAAAGATGAAAATTGGATAATTTAGTACATATAAATAAATATATGAAATAAAATATAATAATATATTAAGTTTTCAGTACTCAAGAGATAAATAATTTCTAGCAATGTTAATTGTGATACCATGATTCTGATTTCTCCTATGTTAATAACTGTACAGAAGTACCTCTACATGTTGGGTGACAAAACGAGTCATTGAAGAAGGTTATTAAGCCAAAGATAAAGAAAATGATTATTAATATTTATATGTAACAAAATAAAATGGTTTTTCTGATCCCAAGGTACACTAGCCTAATCTAATCAAACTTTTACCTAGGTATCGTGCTGGTATAAGTCTTAGTTACTTGTTAAAATACAAAACATTTACTTTGTAGTATAATCCTCTAAAGATGTAACATTATCTTGCCTAGCTTCTATAGGTACTTTCATAAGATGCTTATCTAAGCAATTATATAGTCTATATATAATAAGTAATAACAAATATCTTTTTGTTGTATTATATATATATATATTGTGAAAATAAATTGGAAGTTTTCTATGTTATATATTAATACATAATTTCCTGCTAAAAGAAAAGAGAATGAGTGTTATAAAAATGCAAAAGAATAAGAAAAAGAGTGGTTTTCTTAAGCATTGGATGGAAGATTCAACATGTGTAGAAGAGTGCAGTTTGGACAGAGGATTTTCTCAGGGAATTTCATGCATATATAAACATTTATAATAGATAAATGTACATAAGAATTAATTTATTCCAATAAATTCTATTATATAAACTTACTTAAGTGTGTAGGGATTATTATTAAAATATTTCTTGTTTATTAGTATCAATACACAGCATTTTTATAATCTAAAATTCACTTAAAATATTTAAGAGTTCCAATTATTTTAATCAAAATCTTTAAGAATGTTTTTTTTTTTAAAAACAAAAAAGATTGAAAACATTAGACACTTTAATTGTAAAACCATAGAGCAGTGATATTCAACCCTTGGTCGTGGACTAGCATGGACCAGCACCAGAACCTTTCTGCAGTCTGTGCGCTAGACTGGCAGGATTGTAATAACAAAATAATGAGTTTAAACTTTTAATTAATATAACCAATTTTTATTTATTTTTTCATCTCACTTTTACCCAATTAAAAAAAAAAAAACAGAATGAAAACAAAATCTAATCAATCATCCATAAATTAATTTGTTTTTCTAGTTATCACAGATGTTTATGGGGGGGGGGGGGAGAGGGGGTAGAATTAAATTTTTTATTACTTTTCTAAAAAAATTCAACATTAAAAAAAAGTTTTTTTATTATACAAACTCCATATATATATATAACTTTATCTTGTATAATTAACATTGTTGTTTTGATCAGTTATAACAATTATGCTCATCTTTAAAAAAATTTATCTATAGACTTCTGCTGGTCTGCTAAACGATATTCTTATTCTTATTTTTGCCGGTCCATAGAACCTTATCTTTATTTTTGCTGGTTCGTGGAACCTTATCTTTACTTTTACCGTCCACAGGTGTGAAAAGGTTGAAGACCACTGCCATAGAGGTTTGAAAAGAATTAATCCAGATAGAGTAGTAAATGATGATGAAATTTTATCTTTTGAATCAATCCATTGATGTGGTAAAGACATTTTTTTTTTTTTGTCATTTTTAAAGATGCTAAGGGGATAATTATTATTTCCTGAGAAGTGAAAATTCTAATTTTAGCTATTTCTTATAAAATTGTTTCCAAAGAGAAAGACCATTAATTTTAAAACTGGTTAATGCAGGTGTTTAGGTAGTAATTTTTTAAATACAGTACCAATATTTATTTTAACTGTAACAGCAGATGATTTTTGAAATTTGCCATTTCAACATCTTAGTTAAGAGGTATGCACATACCATTTTAGAACATATTTAAATAAAATATAGATTTGGGAGGTCCTTCTATAGTCAAAAAACATTGTTTGACTATTATAAACATTCAAGACCATATAATAATGAAGGTTAAAGACTATCTCTAAAGAAATTACATACTTTCTATGCACTTAATAATAGTTTCAACTTTAAATCACAATGTTAGACCAAATATATTACAGATATTAAGACAAATTATTATTTTATTTATCATTCTCACAATAATTGAAATTTTATTTCAGATTTAAAATAACTTCCTAAATATTTTGAAATAGTATTCATTTATATTCAAACATATATCAGAGAAACAAACATTCACACTCGCACCCGTTATCATTATTGGGTACACTAATTTTTCTTTAACTGATTGTATTTTAACTAATTTGTTCACATATATTCAATATTATGCATTTTATTAGTATATTGCCCTGTTTGGTTTTTTGCATGTGTGGGTTTTTAAAACTAAACCATAATTTGTACAAGAATTTCAAACACTATAAAAATACGGGGAAAAATCTTAATTTTTTTTTTTTAAAATTTGGTTGGATACTGTAAATTTAGGATAGTATTTTTATAATAAACTAATAAAAATTTTTCAACTTATTTTACAAATACCAAATAACTATCACAATATATATAAATGACATGGATATTAATAATAAAATAGACTGTTCCATTTTCTCATCACATAGTAATGTGATTTGAAATATGCATGATGTAAACCCAGCATAAGAAGACGTAACTGAAAATATCCTGAAAGAAAAACAAACTGTAGAAAATTATAATTGACATATTGTATTTCAAAAAGTGGTCATTTTTCTAATATGTTTATATTTCCTTGTTTTGTAGAAATAATGACTCAAGTAGCATTAAATAATATTTGTAACAAAATAGAAATAAATGTATTTTTAATTCTGCACAGTTTCTGTGCCCTCTTGTATCAGCACCCTTATGCCTTACTTACTGCCTTCCTTTGGCCTTGATCTTAGTTTTTTTTTTTGTATATATTTTACAAATTATAATGAATAGAAATGAGTGGATAATATCTATTAAATAGTGATATACTTTACTTTTGATGTTACTAAGAAATGATCAATTACTACTAATTAACAGTATCTGAGGCTAAGCAAGTTTTTCTCATAAACCTAAAATAGCTCTTTTGTTAGGGATCTTTGAAATAAAAGTTCTCTTTTACTTCAATCACAAGTTCTTATATAGATGAGGAAAACTTGCTTAGCCTCAGGAATTGTTAATTAGTAATAATTAATAATTTCTTAGTAACATCAAAAGTTAAAAGTTTATCTCTATTTAATGGATATTATTTCCTCATTTTTATTTATTATTATAACAATCCATATAATCATTTAATTCAACATTTAGAAATTATGTATATACTCAAAGATGCATAGCATTATATTTTTGATATTTTTATGTAAATTAATACCAGCTATGTCAATGAAAATTAACCTATTATTTTATTATTATTGGTGACAATAAAAATAATCTAACTAGTAAGTACTCATTTTCTGATAACAGGTAGTTCTAATTGTTGAGTTTTGTCTTGTTATTTGTGAGCTATTAGTCTTGCCAAATAGATTATATGTGAAAAGTAGGAGAATCTGTATTGCATTATTTGATATATACTGATGTTGATTGTATGCTATTTTGATTTTTTACTGGCTCATGTAAGTTTTTTTACATCTTAATGTGAAAATATTTATTTTCATATATTCCAAAAAATGGGCTGCAGAAATGAGTTTGATATTAACTGAAAGGAGACCCTTTGATTCCTCTTGGAGGCCTTAAAGGAACTGAGCAGGGCAAATTCTTAATTTCCACTCCATACTTTCTTGTCATTGCAGCTGTTATTGCTATGTGATTATTCATATAGTATATGAACATGGATGGGCTGCTCACCAACACACATTAGCCAGTGTGGTGAGTTTATTGGCTTTTTACCTCTGAGTTTAAGATCAAGAAACACCATGGTCTTTCTTCTCAGTTGCCTGATAAGGCAGAATAAATGTATGATAGATAGAATGCAGTATTAATATTAATATTTAAAAAAGATGATAAAGAACATATTAGAAATTATAGACCTATTAGCCTTTTATCAGTTTTATACAAAGTTTTTACCAAGATAATTACAACTTGTCTATAGAGAACATTGGATGTCCACCAATCAAGAGAACAAGCTGCATTTAAAAGTGGTTTTAGTATAGTAGATCATATTCAGGTATTGAGAACAGTTATAAGAAGGACAGATGAATATGAGTTGCCATTATGCTTTGGATTTTTTAGATTATGAGAAGGTATTTTATTCTATAAACATTTTTTCAGTGATTAAAGCATTGAAGTATCAAGGTATAGATCCAGGATATTGTTATTTTAATGAATATTTATAAAAATGCAACAGCAACAATTAGATTACATAATGATACTAGGAAAGTCAACATTGAGAAGGGTATAAGACAGGGTGACTCCATATCTCCAAAACTTTTTACAGCAGTGCTGCAAGAAGTATTTTGTAGATTAAAATGGGAAGCTAAAGGAATGAAAGTAAATGGAGATTATTTAAGTTATTTGGATTTTGCAAATGATGTAGTTGTTTTTGCAAATAATGCTTTAGAGCTTCAGGGAATGTTGCAAGAGTTATCAGATGAAAGTAGGAAAGTAGGACTAAAGATTAATGTTAAAAAGACTTCAGTAATGTTTAATGGATTTTCTCAAAATATGAAAATAAAGATTGATTATGATGAGTTAGAAGAAGTCAACAGTTACAAATACCTTGGTCAGATTATTCTTACAGATGAAAACATAATGGATGAAATTAATCATAGAATTAAACTTGGTTGGAGTGCTTTTGGTAGAAATAACTTGACCCTAAAAGGAAATATGCCTTTGTGTTTGAAAAGGAAGGTTTTTAATAAATGTGTTTTATCAGTTCTTACTTATGGATCTGAGACTTGGACACTTAATAGAAGAGCAATACAGATACTTTAGACCACTCAAAGAAGTATGGAGAGATGCATGTTGGGAGTAACAAGAAGAGATCGAAAATGTAATATATAAGTAAGAGAAACAGGTGTTACTAACCTCATTGAAAAAATTAAAAGACTGAAGTGGAGTTGGGCTGGACATATTGCTAGAAGAGATGATAATGGATGGACAATTGAAATCTCAAACTGGATTTCAAGAGATTGGAAAAGACCCAGAAAGATATCACGTTAGATGGATGGATGACATAAGAAAGTGTGCAGGGGTGATGTGTTAAAGAGAAGCTAAAGATCGGAGAAAATGGATTGAACTTGGAGAGACCTTCATCCTGCAGTGGATTGATAATGATTACAAAAAATATTAGACTTGTTTATAATTTTTATCATTTAAGTTAATAGTGAAAAAAAATTTTTTAGTAGTGATTTAAGAACAGAGAGATTGTGTTTAACTTGAAGAGTCCTTAATGGTTGAAAATAATAAGTGGTAAATAATCTGCTGAAAAACAGGTTTATGACTTCAAAGAGACTTTAATCAATTGTACATTGTTTAATCATTAAAAATTTAATCATCATCAATATGAGTTTGCCATTATATGTAATATAAATTGTTTATTTTGCATTCAAGATTTTATTGCAAAAGAATAACTCAGTAATATGAGAATCATTATTTTAAAAAGTAAATATATTTTTTTGTTGACGTAGTTTTAATAGAGGATATTAAATCTTATTAGTATCTATATGTATGCCATAATTTACAAAGGTGAAAATTATTTAGGTTTATTTTAATTTTATTTGGCGAAAGAATGAATTTATCTTTTATTGTTTATTTTAATGAAGTATATATAAAATTTGGTCTGAATTGTGAAATTGATTGTAATGACTGTGAGGATATCTAATATTGTAAATAAGTCGATCCTATTTAATATTACATATTTTATAATGCTTAGGACAGGGAATGAAGATACATAGTGAGGGATAAAATGCATTTGGAAACTGAAGAGATTTTAAAAATAAATATTTGAATTATTTGATTTGTTGCTTGCTTATTTTAAAGCATTTATAAGTTGATAATGGCATTTTTGAGAGCTCAAAATTCTGAATTCATTCCTAGTTAATAATAGAAAGTAAAAAAAAAAAATTGTTTTGATTTTATATTTTTGAAAATAAATTAATGCTCAAACATTGTCTAATCTCTGAGTAACTGACCAATTAGATAACTGAATGGATGAAATAAACATATGTATACACTAATGAATCCTTAGCAGTAGAGTTACTTTTGAATAATTTAGATATGTTATTCAGTTTAATTTTAATTACAAAAATGAATAGAATGTATGCATTAGAATTTTATTTCATTGGGATTTTTATTTTTAAAGATGTATTAGTTTTTACTGAATCTAAGTTTATTTTAAAAATTAATTTTACTATATGCAGTCAATTTATACATATCAGCTAAAGAAAGCTTCACATTTAAAATCAAATAACGTTATATTTAGAAATGACATCTGTATTTTGGCGATTATTGTTTTTCTTTTATGATTACTACATAGGAGAAAAGTCTTCATTGCACTATCTAATTTTAGATAATTAGAAGTTAATTATTATACTGTAGGAGTGGTTGGCCACCCTTCATGATCCAAAAATAGTTTGCCCCTTTTTGCATTACAGTATAATGACTACAGTATTCATTTCTGTCTGTGTTCATTCTATTATAATTCTGAACTTTGATAATATCACTTGTATATAGCTTCAATTTTTTTTTTTTTTAATAGTTTTTTTTGACTAGACAATTATAATTTTGAGATCGGTCTAGACTGGGAGATTTTATCAGTAACTTGGATGTGCATGGATTTATTTTTTAATTTTCTTTGTCTAGGAAATAACAAAAAGCCTCATGGTATAATAGGTAGTTCATCCATTTCCACTCCCAATCTGAGATTCTAAAGCAGTTGAAACTTGGAAGTCTTTTAAATAGCTAAGGATTGTTTTAGATTTTTAATAGGTAAATGGACTATTTGTCTTTTAATCATTTAATTGTCAGTAAGTAGATACACAGTTATCTTAATAGTAAATAAAAGCAAGGTGAATGTAATAGTGTTACTATGCTGCCACACAACAAAAACACAATCATAATATGCTTTTTTTTTTATTACTAATGAGAAAGTTGTCTGTCATACTATTTATTGTGGAAACTAGCTCATTGGTTTTTTAACTTGTACTGTTTTGGAATTATATTTAAAAAAAAAATCATACTTTTAAGTAAGTTTTATTTTAGAACAAAATTATTTTTCAAGTCCTAATGGAGTCTTTAAAACTTTATAACAAATTGAAAATGATTTTTTATTTTATTTTTTATAAGTATGCAAAAGGTTAAAGAGTTGAAGATCATGCTATAGTTTATAATTTACCAAATTAATTGTTTGTTAGCTTTCACTGACCTTTTTTTTAAACAGAAAAAAACAAACAAACAATACTCCTCATACAGCCATTTTGAATTAAAAAACAACAATATCTTGCTCTTAACACTTGTATAGGAGTATGATCACAGCCCCATTGCTGAAGGCTGCATCTTATTACAATCATTTTTTTAAAAATTTTTAGTCAGTACATTAGCACCCATCCACTCAACCAGTTTAATCAGTTTCTTTACTGATTAGTTAAAAATAGTATATACATATTTACTAATAAAGACAAAACTCCATCACAACTTTGATATTTATTGCTGTAAATCACATGACATACCTACTTTTTATAAAATGAAAATTATTTGAAAGTAAATTGCCAACTGAATCTTTAGTTTATAATTGTCAAATTATTAATTAAGAAAGCAACATATCAAAAACATTTCCACTATAAAGGTTTGAGCAGTTGACCAATATTAGAATAATTTAATGATGAACAATTGCTTTCTGACAGCAACATAGTTAAGAGAGCATTTCTGTACTAACATTTGATGTGAAAACTATGCCAGTACATAACTTGCTCTTTTTAAAATTGGAGGTTTCAGGTTTATTGCAGTCTATCACAGTAAGTACATAGCAATCTTACCATTAAAACAATATGGCTTTAAGTAAATAACATGGCATGAAAATAATGAACTTGAACAAAGTGTATTCATTTGCCATTCCACTATGTAACAGAAGAAAGTGCTCATCATATACATTTCTTGAAATTTTTCTAAGTAAAACATTGATATAGATAATACGCATTTTCCACAAATGGAGATGATCCTGTATAACACAATATATCTACACTATTTGCAAAATGCCACAATAGATTGTTTTTTTTTTTTTTTTTTGCTAACCAAACATGTTTAATCTTTATTGATGTCATTTTTCATATCAATAAACTCTGTGATCTACTCTCACTGAAGTACAATATTTATATCCAAATATGAAAGTTCTCATAATATTTTATACTACATTTGATTAATGTGTTTTTTTTTTAAAAAAAAAAATTAGAACTTTTAACATACAAATTAAAAATATTCTAATGTCTATTGATTATTATTGCTGGTTAAACAGCATAATTAAAGGGAAATTCACTTCTGTTATATACAGATAAGAGGACATTTTTTAAAGATTAATTAATCATTATCTATCATAGCACATTTTAAATTTTGTCTTCAAATGTTTTAATTTGTACATTAATTAAATATATATGTTAAAACATTCTTTAATAAAGATGATTTTTCATGGTTTAATGAGTTGATAGTAGAAGAAATATGAATTAATTAATATTTTGAATATTTTAAAAGTATTTACTGTTTAAATATATATATATATTTTACCAACCTTCTTCTTAATAGTCATTTGAAAATGAACAAGTTTAATTTGATAGTTATTAGTAAATAGTTTATTGCGCTTTACGCAAAAAAGTGAAGCTTGTCTCAATCTTATTATAAGTTATATGGCTTAGCGGTTTCAGAGACCTCATGTCTCCATAATCATAGCCTACTTTTAACTGAAGTTTAGTTTTGGTTTATGTAAAATTTTATGCCAATTTTATAATGACCATTTTCTGGAGATTGCAAAGCACGATTCTTTCCGGTTTATTGCACAATTGTCATTTGCAATAAAGCACGCCTCTTTAATTTTTCGTTTTATATCATTGCGTTCCATCCATAGTGCCCTTGCCACAGTGGGTTCGAACACATGGCCTGTTGTTTTTTGGTGCTTGAAGAATATGGATCTGTTTTCATTGTTATTTATAGCTTTCCTGTACAAATGATGATGTTGAGATGTTCTTGTTGTAATGTTGGCACAGGTCTCCCCATAATATGCCACTATACATCCATTGGTTGGGCATGAAATTTTATAAACTGCTTGAGCTATTTGATCAGAAGGTATTTTGTCTTTGGTATTGTTTATCATTCTATTTGTTGATGGAGGGGTGTGGAATCCTAGTTCGAAGGACTCGGCAAAAATTTTATAATATTTTTTAGCAATTGATGATATGTAGGGTAGCATTATTCTGGGTTTATTGTTTTTGACCATGTCAGTTTGTAATTTAGTTTGAAATTGCCTGATCTTTTTATAGATAGCGTTGTGTGAAAATACAACCTTTTCTAGATCTTTAATATAATTTGTGAGGTTCATTTTTCGGTCAGCTTCAAATTTACACAGTCTATGATTTCTGTGCAGGAAGGAAGAGAGTCCAGCCAATTTATGTGAGTTGGGTGCGTTCGAGTTTGGATGTATAAATCCTCGAATTTCTAGTGGCTTAACTGTCATAGCATATGTAAGTTGGTGTGGATCTCTATGAACTTGAATATCTAGATAATTAACATTGTGCTGAAGGTTTTCATGTATGCAGTTAATTGTTAACGAGGTTTGTGTTTGTAGCTCTTTTTGAATATCCATTATTATTTGTTCTGGTGCAACTATGAATACATCGTCGACATAGCGCATATATATTAAGTTTGGTTCAATAGTGTAGTATTTAGTCAGTGTTTGCCTTTCAAAATGATTGAGGAAAATACTAGATATTATCCCACTTATTGGGAGGCCCATTGGCCATCCGTCATTCATTTTAAACCATTTACCATTAAATGTGGCCACAATATTTTGATCCATCCATTTCAAAAATTCTACTATGAAATTCAGCTGCTCTTGTAGGCAATTATTATTTGTGAGTTCAGCTATAATAATGCTTATCGAGCTTTTACGGTTAATTGACCCATATAGCTCTGTTACATCCAGTGATGCCATACTAAATTCAGGTTTGATTCTGGCTTAGTTTAATTTTATTAATGAATTCAAATGATGAGTTAATCGCATGTGTCCAAAACCTATTTTTTTGAGGAGCCATTGATTTATCATTTTTGCAGTATTGTTGTAATGTGCTCTGCCGAAATCTATCATCAATCTTAACGGCACATTAGGTTTATGTAACTTAATGTTAGCGAAGATTCTTGGGGGGCGTAGATGCAGGTGGATATATATGAAAATATTAGGCCTTTGAAAAGGCCTTGTTGCAATTTTTGTGAAGTATAGATGCTATAAATTTCTCTTTATTTACCTTATTATTAAAATTGGCTATTTCTTCAAATTTCAAATTGCCAACCTGATCATTAATTTTATTTAAATAATCTCCTGTTTATTAGAACGAATCTATTCCCTTTATCTTCTTTAATACAAGTGATACTGTTGTCTGTGAGAAACTTTTTCATGCTTTTAATTTTAGTGCTCCATTCGTCCATGTTCCGCTTCAGTGGTTTGTGTTGGATTGCTTTTGCAAGTTTGTTGATGAACGTGTCTTTCTGGGGATTGTCCATAACATTCGCTTTTACATCCGCTATTAACTCCATCATAGGAAATTTCCATTGGCTGCCTATGAACCTCGGTCCGAGTTCCAGTATACTACACACCTCTGTAGGCAGAGTTTTATTAGTGAAGTTAACGTATGCTGTTTTTCTTTCTTCAATGTTGATATTTTGTTTCCTGGCGAGAAATGACATAAACCAAAACTAAACTTCAGTTAAAAGTAGCCTATGATTATGGAGACACGAGGTCTCCGAAAGCGCTAAGCCATATAACTTATAATAAGATTGAGACAAGCTTCACTTTTTTGCGTAAAGCGCAATAAACTATTTACTAATCAAAGGTGAAATAAAAAGAGGTCTCTGAAAGCGCTAAGCCATATAACTTATAATAAGATTGAGACAAGCTTCACTTTTTTGCGTAAAGCGCAATAAACTATTTACTAATCAAAGGTGAAATAAAAAAACTAGTATTTTATTTTACTTTAGGTAACAATAATAAACATAATTGTCATTATATTAATGATTATATGATATAATGGGTATTTGGGTATAAGGCTTCAATGCAGAGTAAGTATTAGACCTACTGCTCCTGTTCACATTCATATCAATCTACTGATAACTTTGTAATCTTGGGATCTGACCAAAATAACGTGTACACGGATCTGAGTACACAACGTTTTTTGGCAAAAAAAACCCCATGTACACAGATCTTGTACATGGTATTTTGGAAAGATTTACAAAGTTATCAGGAAGTTGATATGAATGTGAATAGGCACAATAGATCTAATACATGCTCCGTGTTGCAGGACTAAAAATAAGTAAAAGTAAAAACATAATAAACATATTTATCATTTTCAATAAGAAATATAAGATTTTAAACAAGACATTCAAATAAGTATGACTTGGGCACTAACAACTTGTAAAACATTTGAAAAAAAAAGAAAAAAAGATTTGTGATCTGATTAAATGACAGCATTACACAAAAAAATTGTTAGTTTAAATATGCACTAAACAAACAGTAAATGATTTTGGTTTTTAAATGAGATATTCAAATACATATGACTTGGACACCAACAAGTTTTTAGAACAAAAGAAAAGTGATTTGTGATTTTAATATAATGATGGCATTACACAAAAAAAAAAATGTTAGTTTAAATACGTATTAAACAAACAGTAAATGATTTTGGTTTTTAAATAATATTTATAAAAAGACATTAACTATATATACAACTTTCACACTAACGACTTTTAAGAATGACATTCCCAATCAAAAAAAAAATGTGATTTTTGATTTTAATGAAATGATGCCATAACACAAAAAAATTGTTATTAAACAAACAGTAAATGATTTTGGTTTTTAAATAATATTTATAAAAACACATCAAGTATACTCATAAGATATTTATCATGTAATATATAACAGGAATTATCATCTTGAAACAAAAAAATGTAATATTACTACGAAATATGGAGATCTCTATTAAAAATTTTCTCTCTGAAAATGTAGCATGTGATTGCAGAGTATGCTGGGATTGTCAACAGAAATACTAATAAATGTTTTTTTTATATGCAAATTAAATATATAAAAAAAATACATATTAAAACGAAACAAAACACACACACACACACACACACAAAAAAATACATATTAATTATGAGACTTAAAATGTCAAAGTATTTTAAAAAAAATCGGATCGTGTTGATAAAGAAAAACACATTTCCATACGGACTGGGATTTTCAACAGAAATGCTAATAAATGTATTTTTTTTTTGTTATAAACAAATTAAACCAAAAAAAAAAAAAGGAACAAAAACCATATAAAAAAACGAACAAACCAAAAACATTAATTATGAGACTGAAAATGTCAAAGTATTACGGTAAAAAAAGAAAAACACATTTCTACAGGTATACTTCAGGGTTTATTTCCTTTCATTTTGACATCATCACAACATTATACATTTATTGTGTGAAAAGGTCTCCTATCTCCCCTATGTTACAGGTTTAATACCAAAGTACCTTATAATGAATAATTAATTTTTATTTAATGACTATCTTTTCTATATATTTAATTATTTTAATGAATGCAATTAATTCAAGCTTCTTTTAATGTTTAACAAAATATTGATAAGTAATGTGTAGGTTCGACATTATTTTGAATTAAGGAAGAAAGAAAAAGAATTAGTATTTACTAATATATGTATATTGATTCAAAATAGTATGATCATGTAATCAATTGCCCTTAGTGGTTGAACTCTATGGTTCAAAGTGATTCGTGATTGTTGTTTGAATATATGAATAATTTATAAAGATTAATAGACTATTATGCATTATTGTATGTTTTGAAATGAGTTTTCAAATATTTAGCTTGAGTCTTAATTAAAAAATATATAAAATGTTAAAAAGTAATACTTATAGAGAAGAAAATGGAAAGTAGATATTTGATTAGTTTAGATCTGAACATTTGCTTGAAGGACATGTGATTCTGTTAAAATTGTCCTATTTTGGTCATATAATGTTTAAGCATTAAAGTTGGTTGTGAAGGAGAACAAAGTAGGAATGACATGTATAGATTCTGTCATAATTATAACAAATTTAAATTTGATTTAGCTTGATGAAATATGTCATTTTGGAAAAATTATATTTATATGATTGCTAAGAATTGTTATTGTCTTAATATGATAATAATAATATATATGTATGATAGACTTTATATAGTACAAGTTTGATATACATAGTTTTTAAACATTTTATGAATCCATGTTGCTTTAAAATTGTATAACCTCCAACACTGGTACCAGCTAGCATATAGAACAGCAAAAATAGATAGAACTATATTTGAGCAGTTAATTTTTTTAAGCGTTTGGAGAAATTCAGTAATAGAGGAAAATTATATTAGAAGGAAATCATTAAAAAGTATAAATAAATAAAAATACTGATTATTCATTGAAATATATTGTAAATTTATAATTCAAAACATTCTACACTTGTTATTTGCATCCTTTTGAATGACATTGTTATTTAGATGATATGCATGATTCACTCAAACATTGATACAAGACTGATGTTACAGTAAATAACTATATACACAAACTTAATTCATTGAGAGAAGATACATTAAGAATTGGCATGTGGAATGTTAGATCTTTCAAAAGAACTGGGAAATTTTAATTTGAAAAGAGAGTTGTATATAAATAATATTGATGTTATAGATTAAGTGAGATGGGAAGGATGGAGAGAAGTAAGTAGTGGAAATGTTAAGTTATTTTATTCGAGTGGCGATAGGTCAATTAATGGAATTGGCATTGCTATGGGGAAGAAAATTTGGAAGTGTGCCATAGGTTGATCGCATCAATGATAGGCTAATGTTGATGAGAATAAATGTAAGTTTTAGGGATTTGGTAAGCATGCAAGTTTATATGCTGACTACTAGTAACAATGATATTGAAATTGATGAAGAAGATAGAGGAAATTATTTAACGTGAAGGAAAAAGTGCGTGTATATTTTTATTGGGTGATTGGAATGCTGTTGTAGAGAAAAGTAAGGAAGGCAAAATTGTTGGAAAATTATGGTATTTGAGAAAAAAAAGAGGTATTAGGCTTGTAAAATTTTTGTAAGGAGAATGGATTTGTGATTGCCAACATTTGTTTTAAAAATCATATTAGAAGATTGTATGCATGAAAAGTTCCAGGTGATAGAGAATGTTATCAAATTGATTATATATTGCTTCTGGATAGATGTAAGACTACTATTAAGGGCTCACTTGCTTTGTCTGGGCTGATATAAATTAAGATCATAATTTGGTTATGGCTAAAAAAAAAATTAAAAAAGAGAAGATATGCAAGATGGGACTATGATAAATTGAGAGAAATGGAAAAAGGAAAATTTAGTTTAATATGTGAAAATGAAATAAAAAGGATTGTTCAAAATAAAGAATATATTAATAGTGTTGGTGTAGAATTAAAGAAGGATTTTTAAAAACAGCAAAAAATGAAATAGGTATTATTTGGGTAAGAAAAGCTAAATGACTTTGGATAACTGAAGGCATTTTGGGAAAAATGGAAATACTGAGGAAGAGCAAAGTGTATATAGAAAATTAATAATGATTTAAAAACAGAAACAGATTTACCAAGAGAAAAATGATTGGAGCAAAAATGTAGAGAGATATAAAGACTTCAGCAGGTGAAAAGATATCTGATATTTGATAGAATGCGAAATGTCACTTGGGAGAAAAAGACATGGACAGCAAGTGAGATTGCAAATAAGAATGGAAAGAGATTAACTGATAGCAATGATATATTAAAAAGATGGAAAGAGTATCTTCGGTGTCTGTTTAGTAGAGAAGATAATTTTGAAGTTGAAATAAAGAGATATTCCAATAGATGATAAAGGTATGAGCATATTGCTAGATGAAGATAGTCAATTGCACAAATGAAGAATAGTAAGCCTGTTGGATTTGAGCAATACCTATAGACTTATTGAAAGAAATGGGAAAATTTACTATGAAGGAAACAGTTGGACTTTGGAATTTGATATTATACAGTGAACTTTGGCCTGAAGATTTTTTAAAAACTATAATTATTCCAATTTCTAAAAAAGAAGAAACTGTTAAATGTGAAGAGATTAGAACAATAAGTTTGTTATCTTGTGCTTTTAAAATTTTATTGAGGATTTTAACTCAAAGAATTTATGGGAAGGTAGAATATTATATTGGAGAAGAACAATTTGGTTTTGGGAGAGGATTATTGGTGTTATTAGAACAATTGAAGACAGATATATTGAAAAAGGTAGAGAAATTGATATATGTTTTGTGGATTGAGAAAAAGTATTTCATAAGAGTAGTCTGGATTAAACTTATGTCCATCTTAAAAGATAAAGGGTATTTTGGAGAGAAGATTGATTTGGAATATATATATTGTAATGGGGTACCCTATCCATGAGAATAACACATGTATATAACATGCATGTATTTACATATTTAAAACATAATAATTTCTTTTTTTCCTCTCTTCTTAAAATTATAGCACTAATATATATATATAAGTAATTCTTCATGGTAACTCTTATTGCTCACCCAGCATATTTATGGACGTCAATTATTGACTCCAAGCACCAATCCTATCTACAAGTAAATAAGAATTATGCTGGGAGAGATTGAGTATTAAATTTGTAATAGACAGAGCTTCTACCTCTGGCTAGCTCGCTCAGGGTGGGTGGTTATTAACCATGGGAAAGATATGGGGGGAATAAATGCATATATAGACACCTGAACGATTCTTTTTGTATATTATTTTTACTTAACTCTCTATCTCTGATACAATCTAAAATTTAAAGAAGTCAACACTGAATGCACACACTCGTACTTAAAACAAAGATTTAATAATCATTAATGTAAAAAAACAAAATCCCATAATAATTATTTATTGGCTTGTGCTCCAATATTTGAATATAACACATGCAAACACATATACTGCAAACACATATACTGCATAGATACATAAATATAATAAAACAGATAAATCATAGAATACAAAACAAATGAAATAAGTCATTATTTAGTCTATTCATCCATATAACTACGTTTGGCAATATATCAAAGATTTCTTTTTTCTTTCTTTTAACCTTTACGCTTTATTATTTTATTGGAAATAAATTCATATTTACAAGGTGAATAGCATTTAAGAAATTGTTTGTATTACCTTGATTTTTCCCATGGGGGTGTAGATGAATGGCAGTGTTTGTTTGCTTGATACTGTGGCATGGTGAATATGTGTCTTTTTGGCAAGTGTCTCCGTTGATTCCTCAATGCAAGATTAGTGTCGTTCCGTGGTCATTCTGCTTATGGTTTAGAAGGGGTTTCGTTCCTATGTAGATGGCATCAGTAGTATCTGCAGGATGGCTGGCAGAGCCCAGCCCGTTTTGGTCCTTACCCCAGCCTATTCATGGTTTGATGGTTATATATACCTTTTAAGCTTATATTTCTGCGATCCTGCTAGTAGAATTAATAATTCTCGAATCTCTGCCAAAATCCGACTCTCAAAACTTGTTAATTAATTCCCATTGTTCCTTCTTTTCATTTTTATTCTTTCTCTTTTCTTTCAAACGAAACCATGGGTATTCTTAGGTTTGCAAAAACCTTTTAGCAACTTTTCTTTCTTGATGTTTAAGAATTTTAATGAACACCTCGAAAATCCACGTTCAACCGTTCATTGTCTTTTACTCCTAACATTTTCCTTTTAATTAAAATAACTTATCTCTCAAGATAGCAATCTATACATTTTTGATTTTTTTCTTACATTTAACATATCTTTTTAACAATTCTGTACTCCGTGTTCCATCTTGAAACAATTTCCTTTTAATTAAAATAATTTTTATCCATCAAGATAGCAATCTATACATTTTTAATTCTTTTCTTACATTTAACATATCTTTTTAACAATTCTGTACTCCATCTTCAATCTTGAAAATAAAACTTGGCCATGTAATTTTTCTTCTTTTAGTGAATTTATTACACTTATTCACCCATACAGCCATATAAAACATGCGCTTCTAAACAAAATACAAGAGCACAAACCCTATAATTCCCCTCCCTCTTCTGTTTTAATCTATTTTTATTTCCTTATTTAAAACATACACACACACGCACAAAAAAGAAATAATCGAATTTAATCTCAATTCTGATTAAATATATATGCATGCCCATATACTACCCTACTTTAGAACAGGGTTTGAACCCAGCCCTGTTATATATACTGGACGAAGGATAAGAATTAAATTGGGGAGTTATGAGACTAATGAAATGAACATAGAAAGTGGAATTAAGCAAGGATGCAGTATGCCATCTGTTTTCTTTAATATTTGTTTAGAAGACATGCTAAATAATTATTTACATTGTGGAGGAACATGTATAAGATTTGCAAATGATGGCTCTTATAGCTGAGGATGAAAATGTCTTCAGAATATGTTGAATAAATTGGAAGGATATATGGAATGTAGAATGAAGATTAATGTTGGATAGGGAAAAATGCAAAAAAGATTGCAAATTGAAAATCATGATAACGTAGTTCAACAAGGGATTTATATATTTGGGTAGTTGGTTGAGTGAAGATAGAAGAAGTGAAGATAAAGTTAAAAGAAGAATAGCATTGGTAAAGGAGGCATTTATTAAAAAAAAAGATATTTTGTGGACTTTTCAAAAGAGAATTAAGAAAAAGATTAAATGCTATGTGTGAAGTATACTAGTTATTGTTGTAAAACATGAACCGTGAGTAATATAATTAGGAACCTATTGGATATGGACATGGAGAAGAATAGAAAAAAAATCAGATTAATAAAATAACCAATGTTTTGAAAAGAGTAAATGAAAAAAGTAAATTGATGAGAAAATCAGAGAGAAAGAAAAACTGGATTGGTCATATATTAAGAAGAAATTATAGTTAAAACTCTATACCTGTTGCCACTCAATGCAAGTCAGAGTAATAATCAATGGATGCCAGAAGGCTTGTGCATAAAATCCCCATCTAGTGCATTCTCATCCAATATCCCCAGACTAGTTTCTGGCTTGTGGCCTTCGTCAGTGAGGGGCCTTGGATCTGAGAGCATTGCACCTAGATCTTAGGATCTAGGAGATCCTAAGATTTAGGTGCAGTGCTCTCAGAGGCCACAAGCCAGAAACTAGTCTGGGGATATTGGATGAATAGGTACTAGATGGGGATTTTATGCACAAGCCTTCTGGCATCCATTGATTAGTCTGGCTTGCACTGAGTGACAATACATATAGAGAGTTTTGCCTGTTTTAATAACATTTAAGAACAAGCATAAGAAATGGTGATCATGTGATATTTATTGGCTTAAAAGAAATTATAGTTTAATGTAAGATGTTTTGGAAGTAATGGTAAGTGGACGTAAGAAGAAAGGATGGAAGAGATTTTTATTGTTGGATGATATGAGATGGGAAAAGTAAGTGGAATTGAAGAGCTAGGCAAGGAAGAGAATGAAATGGATGAATTGATGATGAGACTACTTTCTGGTTCTCTTCATTTGACAGAATACAGTTGATGATGATACATAGACAAATTAAAGATGTATATTGAGTATATATTTATATATTTGTATTAATTATATGTATCTATCTCTTATATTTTCCAGTCTCTTGAGAAATAATGAATAAAGATTTCACTACATATACAATAGAATTTAAAATAGCCAACAATAAAATTTTACTAAAATTCTTTTACAACCATGGTTTCATCTATTAACATAGACATTTTCAAGTGAAATTCAACTAAGCATACAACATATATATATATATACACAAACAAAATAGCTTTCCCATTATTCATTTTTGCATGTATATATATGCTGTATGTTTAGTTGAATTTTACTTGAAAAGGTCTATTGTTAATAGATGAAACCATGGTTGTGGAAGAATTTTAGTAAATTTTGTTGTTTTGGCTAGTATTGTAGTGTTATATGAATTGCTATTTTATTTATAATTGCTAGTATAGTATTAGGCAGTATTTAATAATAGAATTTGTATATCATTTAAAAATTTAAAGAAAACACCATCCATAAAGGAGGACATTTTGTCAGCGCTTAGATTTATCAAACTATGACTAAAAAATTATTAATGTATTATATTCAAATATATGAAGAGTGAAATTTGAAAATATTTTGAAATTATAATGAAACAAAGCTAGAAAAGATTAGAAAGATGTAACAAAATAGGACTTTTAACATAGAATTTAGGAATCATATGGCACAATATCAGTTTTTGTTCATAAAAATCTTTTTCCAATTCATGTTCTTTATAGTTTGGCTGTGGAATATCCATTACACGTATTTGTTAATATATTGTATGAATGTGAAATATGCCCAATAATAAAAGATTCATTAAGAAGAGTTTTGCCATTTGAAACAACATGCTGTTAAAAAACACTAAATATTGGGTGAATGCACAAAGTTTTGAAAAAATAATTGTACTTAAAAGAAAAATCCTAGAACAAAAGCTACAACTATTTATGTTGTCTAAAAGCATTAATTTTTACTATTATACAAGACACAAATAGACGAGATAAGCTATTATTCATTATCTTTACAAAAAAAAATTGATAAACAATATTTATCTAAATCGCATGTTGAAAATGTCTTGTGTCTAAGCTTGATTATTTATTAGATATCTGTTTAAAATCTGATTGGCTTTCTCTGTTATAATTGCACATGTGAGAAAGGCTAGCATACTTTCAATTTATTATTAAAAAAATTGATGTAATTGATTATTGGGTGCACTCCTATGTATGTTGCATTGATGGATTTGTTAACTTTTTGGACTTGATAAAAGATTGACCTTATATTATTTTATGTTATTCAGGGTTCATTGGAAGAAAGATTACATTTTTCATAATTTTTTTCCAGTTTGCTATCTATTCTGGCTTACATGTAAAAATTGTATTAAATAATAAATAAAATGACATCAGAAATTGATTTAAATAAAATATTGATTGCATATTTAATCTTGCTGATTATTTTTGAGTTAGCATTTTAGTATAAATTGTGGTGACCTCTAACTATGGCTTCAAGTCCTGAGAATGATTCCTATTGTAAGTTTGAATTGCTGTTAACCGTCATAGTTGTCCATATTTTAACAATGGTGCTTGCCTTGTTCACTTTATCACAGTTGTTGCAGATATTGTGGTAGTTTGCCTAACTGGAATATTAGAAAAGAAGGGATCCCTGCCTCTGAATATTATAATAATTACAAAGTTGTGAGTATTGTAATATGTTTTCTGGTCATTGTTAGAGAATTTGTGTGGAACATAGATCATTTATTTTTGAATTGTTATAAAGGTTTTTTTTTAATTTGGCAAAACATTAAACTCTTTTCCATAATATATAATAGTAATAGACTCTTTAGAAATATATAGTGTATTTTAGAATGTGCATTTTTATTATATTATAGATACAGTGCTTCTAATTTGACACAGGATTATTATTGATTTTTCTTATTTGAAGATAGCCATAGTTCAACAATATACCTCTTATCTTTTCCCTATTATTACACACTTCTTTTGAAATTTAAATAAATATCAAATTCTTGCTAATTTGTTTTTGAATATTGCTTGTTCTTTCTAGCAATCATGTGACCTAATAATAAAATATTAAATAATTATATTTTTTTGAATTTTTTTTTACTGCTCAAATACAAGTAACTAGATAGTAGATAGTGTTACCAAGGAATAGTATTTGATTGGCATTAATGGAAATTTGTCATTTCCTGTTATATTAACACAATTTATTTAATATTTTGATGTTTAATGCTTTATCTTAAATTTTGGTGATTTTTTTTTTACATCATTAACCTATATTTGCATATCTTGATGAAGGAGGTTCATTAAAGCTCGACATATTTGAATTCTAGAAGAAATTATATTAAGAGATTGTCAAATAATGAAACTGTCACTGATTGATCATCTACTTTTAGTTGGTCATATTAGCAAATATCATTTGCCTTTGGACAGAAATCATACTTATCTATATATATGCAATATTTAAAAATATATTTTTATAATTAATTTTAATTTAAAGAATATATATATTTTTACATTTCAGCCATATATAATTATAATGGGAATATTCCCTATGGATTGCAATTGGAAATAGGGGAAACCGTTCAAATTTTAGAGGAATGTGAAGGTAAGATATCATTGTTTCTTATTTGTTATTGTAGAATGTGTTATTTTTTAAAATAACTTATGGTTTTAACCTGTAATTCAAATTTTTTTTTTTTTTAGTAGTTTTAAAGTGTATTTTATCATTTAACAAAGTAAATAAATAAAACATGATCTTGAAAAGAATGTTAACACCAACTTACAAGCTGTAAACTTGGTAAAAAAATATGTTCCCCCTCCTTTCACTAGATAAGATTAGTGACCAGTTTGTGGAAAGATAATGAAGACATTATTTTTAATTTCTGCTTATATTTCAAAATTTGAATAAATTCATGAAAATAGCCTATTAAATATACATTACTTGCTTTTTCTATTATTGATAATATGATTATTTTTCTTCTTTTAATTATTGTCTTAATTTTTTTTGTTGCTAACTAGCTTATGTTATGCTTTGATTATTGTGTGGTATATATAGTTGTGTTTTTGATTTATATAAATATTTTATGATTGTTCTATATATATAGAATAAGCAAATCTGTCTATTTTCTGGTTTTTTTTTTTACACAATGTATTTTATCATCATTAATATTCATTTATATCCTGGTGATGGATAAAATCATAGTCTTAAAAAATTAAAATATATGAATAACACCTTTTACTTCTTATGCTTGAACATTGTATGTCCTGAACTACAACCATTGATTATGGTATTTTTTTTTAATCAGCCAAAAGTTCAAGTTCATCACATCAATCAGATAATTTTCTCCATCTTTTATCTGATGTTTTGTTCTGATATTTATAACTACTGTCTTCCGTTTAGATGATCAATTGAGGTTTTTTTTCTATCTCATTTCCATTGCAGTCCATGAATTCAAATATCCATCATAATTCATTTACCTTCAATCCAATTTAACTTTTGCTTCACTATTTTATCAATATCCCATTTTTTGTTTTCATTTTAAAAGCTTCAACAATTCTATTAATCTCTTCTTTAGAAATTCATCATAAACTTAAATACTATGTGAATCTAAAACTACACTTTATAATATTAAGATGCATAAATGTCTGTGTTATTATTTTTATGATTAATTATATAAAAAAAAAGTCATTCATCCAATAAGTACAAATTTATTATTAAAAATAAATTAACTTGATCAAGGATGGGAACCTTTTTTTAACCAAAAACCATTTGGATATTTACAATATCATTTGTTGATCATACAAAATTATCATCTTAAAATTAGCCTGCTATATTTGATCAAAAATTTAATTAATTTATTTCTAATCATTAAGGGTGGACAATCTTTTCAATGGGCAGGCCAATTTCAACTTTCATTTTTTATGAATCCCATAATTTTTTTATGAATTAAAAATTAAGTAACATCATTATTATTTTTGACTGTTCCACATTCAATGATAATTTTTACAATTTGCCATTGTGTCTATCTTCGGAACATATTTAATCTCTCAAATTTCTTTTTACATTCTGGACAGATTAATTCGACAACTACTAGGATGCAGTCTTTTATAAACTCCTCTTCAGAAAATGGCTTCAAATTTTGTCTTTTTTTAAAAATAACTTGCTTTCATAGAATTTTCTGACTTGTCTGTACTTTTTATAAAACATGTCAGCTACTTGATGAAATTTTTTTTCAAGGTTTCTATTTTAATATTTCTTTCTTCCCCAATAATTTTGTTATAATCAGAATATTTTGTAAATAATGCCTCTTAATAATGTGTTCTCTATTAACTGAAATACTTTCCATTCATATTAGGTACATTGATTTACTATTTCTTTCTATAAAAAAAATATGCATTGGTTCATTTCTTTTAAAATGCATGATTTTCTGGGTCAATTTTTCTTACTGTTAATAATGTAGCCATCCTAATTTTTGTGTTTAATCATGATTATACTATAATGGTCAGATTTGTACATTCACATAACAAAATCCAGAGTCCAAATGGGATGGTGAGATCCTGAATCCTACCAAGCTTTAACTCATTCACCAGTACTCTGCGATTTGTGAGGCTACACACGGGTCTCAATTTCTTTGCGAGCTGGCTCTGAACAGCAAGAAACATGAGACTCAAAAGAACCATTGATTAAACTAAAGGATTAAAATAGACTTCTTGACCCTCAAATTGACTTAAAATTAAGGTTAATCTAATGATAACTATAATGCATATCATACATATATAATAACATTAAATTAGAATTGGATTGCGAGCAAGAAAGATGTGAAACAATTTTATATTTTAAATAGGTTTATTAAAACAATAAACAGAGCAAATAAAAATGACAATAAATTTAGTATATTACTATGTGGGGTCATTGCACACAGTCATTACATAGTGGATGAAATAATTATTACAGTGATCTCATCTTGACATTTCTATGTGTGTGTGTGTGTATGTTTACATGGTGAGTAAGATTTATATTTATATTTAATTAATATACCTTATCTATTTATATTTGTTTGCCCATGATATGAGTAGATAATCCAGCCAAGATGATTACTACATATAGTGCTAAGATGGTTGTTACATATATTATGGTTGAACAAATATTTAGGCTTATCATGTGAAATTCAGATTCAATTTAGCAACCAAGATTCGGGTTTCAATTTAAAGCTGTGAATGGTTAAAAGAATGGAGGAAAAAAACTAGTTACCTTTAGATTTGCATATATGTGCAATGGTGCTAAATAAAACTAAGAAATAAGTTTGCAGTGCGATTGAGTAATTATTCACGGGATTCCGCAACAAAATGCACGGTCCCTAGGACCAGACGGGATGACTTGCTATAATTAATATGAACATATCTAGTTCAGGAACTCGAATAGGCTTTACAAAAATAGTCTGGATCCTCATGTTCCAGTTCTAAAGGATAGCCATACCCGAACTAAGGTGGATGGGAGTGGTCTCCATCTCAAACCCATCAGAAGATAGCAAGACATAATGTACTTAGAAAAGACCCTTGCAATGCATAAGTAAAATACAAATATGTATATATAATTAATTGCACTAAAAACAGATAGCTTCTATCTGCTAAGCTAACCCAACTCAGTTTTTAAAATAGCATATTAATCATGCTAAGTAAAAGGGCTAAACTAAATTATCCATCTAGTTTAATACACTGTATCTGCATGTTAAATCATAATTTGGGGGGGGGGGAGTATATTCAATGTGCATTAATAAATATCAACAAATATACTTTTAATATCATCTCTAGCTAGGCTATCACTTCTAACTACGGATATTAACAGTCATAATTTATAATAACTCTGACTAGGCAAACCATAAATAAATATAAATCAATGATAATGAGCGCAGAGCGATCGATTATTATCTAACATAATAGGATTTCAAACAGCGCTCAGGTATGCCAATTAGCATCATTTAAATATTAAAATGGAGATATTAATAATTATCTCTCCTTTAAAAGTTTATTAAAATTATGATGTTCACTGTTTACAAATACTTGGCATATTGTAACATATATAAGATAAAGTGAGATAAATGATTAAAACAAGATATAGGCATATCTGCAGTAGTAAAGAGGTTTTAGATAAATAATTAATTAGTTATTACAATTTAGAAATGTAAATTATATTTACAGAAATGAATTCAGGCAGATTTATACAGATTTAATTGCATTATTTTAAAGAGAATTTAAAGAATAAGTGATAAAGGTTCAATTACACTATATCAGCTAGCTATAAATAATAAAGGTTACCGATTTAAAGATTGATTAAGATCTGTGGTTTTTAAGGTAAATATTACCAATCTTCTTTTGCGGCAGATACTTCGGGCACATCAAATGTTAGGCATAGTTGCACTCTTCTCTGGATAGGTTGATTAGTTTAGATGTTTCCTTCTGGTGGCAAGATGTTTCTGGAAAGTTTCCTATTCTCCACTATGATGATTACATGCTGTGGCGGCACATAGGATGGGGTTCGAGATCACCATCTTCTCACAGGAAAACAGTAAATTTACAACTTCCTACTCCACCATGTTAAAGTTAAACGGGCATGGATTCTGGTAACAAAGCTTTTCACAATTTACAGAGTAAGCTTAAGAGTGTAAAAAATTAGAGTATTTATACAATTTTCGGATCCTATAATATTTTGTTAACAAGATGTTGAAACTGTCACCTCAGACTTTTTTGTTCTATTGTCTTATACCCACTCCTCTATCCTACCTAAATTTAAACCCTCAATATTGGACTGTGTGTGTATAATAGTATTAATTATATATATATATAAAAGCTTGTTAAATATGCCACATGCACACACACTCCAATATGAGATATTAACGCATTGAAAATAATTTATTAAATTTAGAATATTTAATATTTTGCATTAATAATTATTTAGGTCAAAGTTATATAACATTTTAATTTATAAAATCTAAAAGTTGTTTTTAATCTTTTTAAATATTTAAATGTATTAAAAATAGAAATTCCCCTGCTAAGTAAAATTGCAAGTCATAGTGGTTGGAGAGAGACAATAGAATACTGAGAAATATTCCTAAAAGTTTTTAATTAGTTTTAAAGAAACATGAGGTCGTAGGTGAAATATGCAATAAAGTAAAGCAAAATATTTGAATTGAAATGACAAATCGAACATGTGCTCTTAATGCACTATTTTACCTGTGGATATTTGAGTGGACCAAAAAGGCAAACAAATACGTAATGTCTGATGGATCCGAAAGATAAAGAGCAAGGGAAACAAAATGTATATAAAGTCTTGTTCAAAGTAAAATGAATCTCTCGATCTGGTTTTTCTATCTCTCGATCTGTTTTTCTATCTCGATCTGGTTTTTTCTGTGATCTACCTTCTGCTTTCTTTCATGCATCAAATTATTAAAGTATGCTATTTGTGTATAACATTGCGATGCCTGAGTAGTCTGCGTGCGCTATTCTCCTCTGGAGGATGGGAGATATGCTGGATCCCTTACTTGCTTTTGAAATGAACTGACATTGTCTGCTGTAATACGTATACTGCTGCCTAATCAACTGCTGCTTATAATCACGATCAATAAATGAACTGTTAAGGAAGAACTATTGTGCCATACTTCATGAACAAGAGGATCACTCAGAAACTTGCACATTCTGCTTAAATCAAAGGTAACCAGTACCAAAGTCTTTAAGAACTTTCACACTTCTTTATTCAAAACTAGAACTCGTATCTCTAATTTGTATAATTTTATTCATAATGTCTACTCTTGTAAATCCTATTTAACCACTAAACTTCTTAAAAATCTGTAACCTTTAAATGTTTAATTATTGTGCGATCTTTCCTTTTTTTTGGGTATTCAGTTCTATTAATATTTATTTATTGATATAATGAATTTCATGCCTCAATAATTTCCAACCTAGCCTCTTAACTTTGTTAAATGTTAGCCTTCTCCAAAATGCATGGAGTCATTAGATAATATATTTATAGTAAACTCTTCTTATGTTGATAAAGCGGCTCACTCGGGAATTATATAAATTTTATATTTTATAAATTATTTCTCGGATACATCTCATTTTATATTAATATGCCTTCTTGTATCGTCTTATATTTTAAATGGATTATCTTAGCTTCAGAGATGCATCTAACTTTCATGATTGGCTACGAGTGTGGGTGTACCATAATTTGTGCGGACGGATATCTTAACTTAGCAATAGAAATATGATTAGAATTATAATCTTTCCCTTTTACTATTAGTATTGATTGGTATCTTAACTTAGCAATAGAAATATGATTAGAATTATAATCTTTCCCTTTTACTATTAATATTGATTGGTATCCATTGTATTTAACTTAATAATCAAACCAATCTCATGTTGTTTGAGGGCTTGTAAGTTAATCACTCATAAATGTGGGCCTTGGAAGGGAGTCATTTATTAACAATTAAATATATAAATCATGTTCTATTATCAAACAATCAGTGTTATTATTGAGCGATGCCAATGTTTTCTCTTGTTTAAAGCCAGGGAAATCACTGGATACCTATGTTTAAAGGTATCTTTCCGCTCCATACGGAAGGGCACAGTTCAAAGTGCTCCCATGGAAAGCTGAGTCCGTCATGTAGTCGGGTATTAACAGTGGCAGAAATTCCCGTACACCCAGACGCGATTATGACCGGTCTCATAGGATTCCCAGCAGGAAGCCTGCCCATGAGTTTATATTTTCCTCCTGGCTTGCATCTCAAAGTTTGCTCCATTATTATTCTATGGCATCTCTATCAATACCACCTCTCGTCCAGTTAATTATTCCTTTAATCTCTGCTTAGGATTTCACTTCCCAAGCCTCCCACGTTATTTCCCTCCAATAACAGGCCCTCTTTAGAATTAATCATGTGAATAAAACTTTATATATAATCTATTATTGGGATGAGTAAATTCGCAGCCATATAACCCGTTAAACGTTTACCTCACACGATAGCTAATGTACTTAGTCTGGGGCATGAAATAAGGGCTTGCTACCATAAAATACCCAAAGGGAGAGGTCAAATGATTAATGCTTTAATAATGTAAACTCATGCCATATTAGGAGTATTGAGTAAAGGTTGTAAATAGATTTATATCAATATTAAATATAGTTTTAATTATATCTACATCTTCATGTCTATTTCCTTAATGCCCTATAGCCATAGGTCTCGTGTCAAAATAAATTAAATATAACAAGGTCATTCATTAGATTAGTAATAATATTAGTTGTAATAGAATTAGTTAGAGTCTCTTGCATCTCCTTGACCCTGGTGACCTAAAAGATGTTTGCTAATGTGGTGGCAAGTACGTTAATTTGTAGTTATATGTTGTGTAGTCAATCTACTAGATTCAAACTCAGCATTGCAGGCCCTGAACCCACCTGTAGTGCTCTTCGACTGTAGTGGAGGGAAGATGCAACTGGTTAACGAGATATACAAATTTTGACTGTTACAATGTAAATTTATTAGCACTGGTTTAGAATCTTATATTTTAATTTACAAAGTTTATTTAAACTTTTGTTTAAATTCTAAACCAGGTACTTTAAATTAAACTTGGGCTGTCTTGATTCCCCAAAGACTTGGCAATAGTTCCAGCTCAGTGGATTTTGTTATTTATAAAATACATTGTGGAAAAAGATTGTAAAAATAAGCTTTAAATTTCGCTCACACGCTACATTGACACAGGTGTGCGGTGGCATGATTTTTGTTTACTACAATTTAATTTAAAAGTTAGAATAATTAGAAAGTTTTTAAATAACATTTCGTTATATATGTATCATGATGATACATGAACTTCACACATATGTGATTTCTAATATAAAATAACAAATTGGCTCATTTAGTGAAATAAAATCTATAATTTAAAAGATTTGATTTTAAATAAAATATACCCGCTGTACCTATATATATACCTATGATATAGCTGTGTTAATGTCAATACTCAGAGAGGTTTTAATCTGGCATAGATGGAGCTATGGTGGAAAAAGGTGAAACAGATATGAGAGCCACAATATCCTGTTTCATTGCATATAAACACAAGTTTGTTTGTAGTATATATTAGTAATGTATAGATTCAAACACACATTCAATTTACAATTGTTATTTATAAATAGCTACACTGCCTGCTACTGTCAGCAGTATATAGTTCCCAGTTCTAGGATGAACTGTTGAAGAAGGGACTATACATGCCCTTATATATTTCCTACCCACTTTCTGCTGTACTTGACAGCCTACTTCATGATTAGGTATGGTGACTCTTTGGTTATAATGACAGCTTGCCTCAAGTTGGCTTTGATTCTGGCAGTTTACAGTTCTAAACGTGGATTTGCTTCACTGCATAACTTTTAGCTTAAATAGTTACAGTCTGAAGAATGAGCACTGCTGTTCAGGTTAATAGAACTTTCCTTCAATTATATATAGAGAACCAGACTCTTATTCAAGTTTAATAGTAGTTCTCTCACTTTACTTTCAAAAAGGCTGACTGTTTATTGCCAGATTCTTAATCTTCATGGAAACATTTGGATTCAGTGAGCATCATTGCCTATTGGCTTGTTCTTGACATTGGCTATGTCTTATCTCTTTATTATAAAAGCAGTGGTGGGCATCAATGAATGCTTAGTTTGATCATGATAAAAAAAGGTATCTAGACTATTTCATTATTTGATGGCAAGATGAGATATAATACTAATTAAAAAAACATTAAATTCAAATTAATAATAAAAAATGAAGTAATATTCAAGTTTAATTTTTGCTAGTTATATGTTTATCTGTGAAAATCATTATAAAAACAAAGAAATCCTCTTAGCATTGCAGGTTAAATCCATAATCAAATTGACCACATAATATAATTTATTGGAGTATTGCACTTATGACGGAATGAAATAGAATTATTATGAAGGTTTGAAATGGAAAAAGATGTAGTTGAGAAGGTAAATATTTTATTTTACTTAAATATTAATTCAGTATTTGCACTATGTGCTTGTTCAAATAGAAATTTTACATATATTCAACATTTTTAAAGATGACTGGGGATTGATTTTGAGAACTTTTGAGGGCCAGAGATTCCCCATCCATGTTATAGATTAGCAAAAAATAGATATTAATATTTAATCTATTTTTATTTTGTTACAAAATACAGTATATTTTTATGTTTAATTATAAAAAAAAAAAAAAAATTCATTCAATAATTTATATACAAGTAAACGTTTATTATTAAACTAAAGTAATTTAAAAAAAAAAAAATATTAATTTTTAATCTTTTTTTGTTATGGTTGCAAAATACAGTACATTGAATCAGAACTTGAGTGTGGGAAGAACACTGAATTATTTTTCTTAATTAAAATGATTTTGCAATTTATTGCTGTAATTATAATTTTAACAGGTATTGTCACACATTGAACTACTTGTAAAAGTACTAAGATAAAATTTGTACTTTAGATTATAATAGGGTTGATTGTATCCATTAAAATGTTTTTTTATTTAATTAACATTGCAGACAAGCAAATGTATATAGGTTTTTGTTTATGTAAATATTATGTTTTATATGTAAAAAAGAATTTATTTTTATGTTTATTTATAATGCTTTCCAGGCCATTATGATTTTTTTTATTATTCACCATAATTATTTGAAATTTACTGCAAATAATGATTTTAAAATGTGTGTATGTCAGGATGTGCTTTTAATTAAACTATAAGAACCAACATTTTTGATTTAAAAATGATTTTAAAAGCAAATTTAAAAAAATATTTTGATTGAAATATTTGATTTATTTTTATATCTTATAAAAAAATTGTTTTTGCAAGATCAAACAATGTATTTACTTATTTACATCTTCATAAGAAATAACTCATGGTTAATGCTTTGTCTGCTTGAGGATTTAGCCAAGAATTTTTAAAATAAAATTGGAATTTTTTTCAGATAATCAGCCTAAACTTTTAACAAGCAAGTTATCTATTTTATTTCAGAAATGGATATCTAACTATTCTTAACTTGAAATATGTTTCAGATAATCTAGGTTGGCAAGATGATCATCATGTTGACTGTAAAAAAAAAAGATGCATCTCTAATACATAAGGAAGGGAATGTTGCACATCTGTGGCACCAAACCCATGGTTTACTTTTATCTTTTTCCAATAAAAAGAATTACAAAATGAAATTCTGCATATATTTGAAAAATTGGGGGAAAAATTAGCAAAATATATTTATTTAAGTCATCAAAAAACCAGTGCCTTTTCTCTATTTATTAATTGTCACTTCATCATACTCTGAAAAATTCATACTAACTTGATTTTATAGGTTTTGCTATTCATATAAAGTTAAAAGGCTGGCCATTAGAATGCTATAGCCTAACAATCACATTTAATTTTTGTATATTCTTTATATTCCTAAATAATCTCTAACTAACTATTTACACATATAGCTCTTTAACAACTGGCCAATAAAAAGGTGAAATAAAAATAGGCATCCTTATAAATCTTTTTTATTTACGAAATAAAAAATATGAATGATATAAATAAATAAAGTAAATGATCTCTTCATAAGATAAAAATTCATTGATTAAAATGAAAACTTGTCATTCTATACATGCTATAGATCTAATGTAATTTATGATTATTATGAAATTGTGATTGTTGTTTTATTTTATTATTTTAATTAATATAGACTGATGATGGCAATTCATTTATATGAAAATAGTTTATTATAATAAAAGTGAAAGCGTAATGAAATCAGGAAGATAATTCATTTACTGAAGATATGATAAATTAATTTCAATTAATCAATGTGGATGATCATGTGTTGTTATATCCTGATGCTTTGCATGTTCTAATGCTGTGATAAAATGGCTGATTCTGAAACTTAAAAGTTTATGGACCACAGAAGAGATAGCAGGTTATGTACAGAAATGATCAAGTATTATCACTGTATACTATTGTCTTGTATAGTTTAATGCAATAGTAGAATAGTGGATTTTAGAAATCAAGGTTCATAGATCACACAGAAGGGTGAAATAACCAGTTACATATAAGATTAATCAATTATTCTCATGGTATCATATTGCCTTGCATGGTTTAATGCAGCGGTTGAATTGTAGACTGGTAGAATTGTAGATCACGGATCACAAAAAAGATATTACAGTTTATATGCAGGGATGACCAATTATTACCATTTTATTCCGATGCTTTACATAGTTAAATGCAATGATAGAATAATCTATTTTGGATCTCAAGCTTCATGAATCACAGCAGTGAGATAATAGATTAAATACAGTGATGTTCAAATATTATCATGGTATTCTTTTGCCTTGCATGGGTTATTTCAGTGGTAGAATAACAGACTCTGGAGCTCAAGTTTCAGGGATTATGACTTGAGTTTTTTCACTACTGATGTTCACTCTTCTTTTGATTTCTTGAGTAATAAATAATTTGATTGTTTTTTTTTTCCATATGTCATAGCATATTTTCATTTTGTCATTGGAAAAGGAATTTAACATAGTTATCATATTTTTTAAAATAGAAAATTGAATATTTCACTTTTGATTTTAAAGTTATCACGTCTCTGCAACTATATAATAAGATTTTATTTGTTGTTTATCCATTAACATAATAGGGGTTTTATCATTTCTTTTATTCAACATACATTTAAATAATTTTTTTTCTTCAAAACATTAGATAGAAATCAGTATGAATAGGATTAAGCCTGAGGATAAGTGTAAAACTATTACTTTCTTCTGCAAAAAAGAGAGAGAGATAATATATCACATTTAGGTAATTTTTTTGTGTTTTCTGTTATATTGTGGTGCATTTTCACATATATTTTAAAATAATAAAACAGTCATTACAAACATGTCATTAAACAAGATAACAAACAAATAAATGAGATAATCAATAAAATAGACTTAACTAAAAAACAGACACTGTGTAGAACTACATTATATAATTCTGTCATTGAAATGAGTTCTTTTTGATTATTACTATTGATTACTAGCATCATAACTTAATTATTTAATTCTTGTGCATATTTTTTGTGATAATATGTAAAACAGTTATCTTTTTTTTTTGCAGTGTAATTGCTGCAGAGACAATTTTTTAATTAAAATCACTTATACTGCTGAATGCCTAGGCAGGAAACAAGTTATCTTAAAATGTATTTTCTATAATAACAGTTAAATAAATAATTAATAAAATAAATTAAGAACTTTTAATTGGAAATAGAAATGTTACCTAAAATGAATATGAGAATCAAAAAAACTTACTATTCTTATAATAATAATTTATAATATAATATTATAGAGTTGATCAATTCCAACTTAAGTTGTATATATTACAAACTCTCTCAGTGAAATAAGCTCAAAATGGGAATTATTAAATATTCCCAAATAAATTTGAAAATTATTGGAACAAAAGAAAAATAGGTACTTTGGTATTAACTAAGCTATGACATACTACACGTCGCCAGTAGATATGATCGACGATGAACCAAAACAATGTCATGGCAATTGAAACATTGGCATGACTAATCGATAGGAGTGGTGAAGTTGGGTTCATGGTCACCTTCAAGATTTTGGAATATTTCGGTGAATTGTGGTAAATATCTGTCTTTTTACCTGCTGTCGTCTTTCAAGCGAGAGGTGTTTTTTTATTGTGTGTCATCCACCATTTTTAATATTTTGTGAAATTTTAATCTTTTTATTGCTAATTTTACATTTTGATTGTGAAATTATTACTTTATTATTGCTGTTATTACTAACTAAATTACCACTTATTGCTGTTATTATTACTACATAATTACCATTTATTGTTGATTTTTATTACAAATTTCTATTAACTAATTTTTTCAAATTTCATTACTAATCAGAATTTTTTATTAATCAACAAAAATGTCAGAAATTAAATTATGGAACTTACCATCTTCCGAAGAGGAAGCAATTGCATTCTTCCAGACTTATGGAATAATAAAAGATTTTCTCTATATGTACATGTATAAGTTTAATTTTTATATAGATTATTAGATAATTATAATAAAATGTTTATATATAAAAAGATTCTCAAAATTTGTAAAACTTTGCTTATTTCTAATATGCTAAGTTATAAAAGTAACGTGGAAGGCTGAAATCTTTGACCGATGCACCTTAAAAATGCTTATGTGACAGCCAATCAGATGTAATAATGACTGCACATGGAACTCTCAATTCAAAAACACAAGACAAAAATACGAGAAAAAGATGGAACCACCTTCTTCTCTACTTAAATTTATATATAAATAAGCCAGACTCGAGCATTTTGAACTAAGAGCGTGAAGCTTAAAACACCTTCACATTTAATTCACTAAATATTATATATTTTAATTTACTACGAAGTAATTTTCAAATCTAATGAAATAATAGTAATAAATGAAAATATATTAAATTTATTAAGCACAGGCAGATGATAGAATAATAATGTGGAAGACTGAAATCTTTGACCGATGCGCCTTAAAAATGCTTGTGACAGCCAATCAGATGTAGTAATGACTGAAAATGGAATTCTCAATTTAAAAACACAAGTCAGAAATACGAAAAAGATGGAACTACCTTCTTCTCTACATAAATTTATATACGAATAAGCCAGACCCAAGCATTCTGAACTAAGAGCGTGAAGCTTAAAATACCATCACATTTAATTCACTAAATATTATATATAAATAAACAATGTGAAATCTTTCAATTTACTACAAAGTAGTTTTTAAATCTAATGAAATGATAGTAACAAATGTAAATATATTAAATTTATTAAGCACAAGCAGATAATCTAGTAATAATGTGAAAGGCTAAAACCTTTGACCTATGCACCTTAAAAATGCTTATGTGACAGCCAATCAGATGAAATAAAATTATATATTTTATAACTTTGATTAATAATTTAAGGTTTCAATCTATTTAAAAAAGAAAAAGAGAGAAAAAATAAAAAATCAACTAATTAAATTTTTCTGATAAGATTTAATTGTGGTTAAATTTAATCAGCGTTGTAATTAAATATAATTAAAGAAATTAATAAAAAGGAAACTAAAACCAGGATTTAAAGATAAGGAAAAAAACACATATCAGTTTTTTGGGAAAGTTTGCCCTGGTTTAACAAGAAGTTATAAAAGAGAAAAGATGAGGAAAGCAATACAATATTTTTGGAAAGCCCAGAGTACACATCAGCAGCATTATATAAATAAAAAATATTCTAGCTGAAGAGTCGGTCATTCTAGCTTGTTTCAAGTCACTGTTGTAGTACTTCTCAGTACTGACACTTAACCAATCAGCTCAAATGGCTAACTTATTTGAAGAGAAAAGAACAAGCATGAATTTAATTGCTCAGTGCACCTGAAGTACAACAATCAGAACTTGCAATAATATAATCTTTTCAACTTCAGAAAATTCCTAAGAACCCTAGAAACAGAGAAGCTAATGAAATGTAATCTTTCATCTATTGAACTGCTTTTCCCACCACTCACACTTATCTATTCCACACAGTCAACCAACAAGGTAAATAAAACTCAGAAAACTTACTCAAAAATCAATGGAGATTTTGTAAGAATTAAGATCAGAAATAGCCCATTTGTCCTCAACAAAACATTGTTGAGATATTAAACATTATAGCGCATGTGCATAGAGTATAAATCCCTTCATTAAAAATTACACACAACAATTGCGCTGCGCTAGTAAATAAATTGAACATTACATAGATATATATAAATTTAAAGTTTACATGTGTGTGTAGATTTTAACAAATACTATTTTTAATTTTTGGAATATATCTTATATAGTCAGTTTAAAAATATTTTTTTCTTTATTTATCGTTAAAGAATTTCTTTAATGTATTGTGAAATATAAATATTAATTATTTTAATGTGTTTGCATACTTATAATTAATCATTAACTAAAAAAAAATTTTTTTTATATAATGTTCAGTAAATTTATTATTTTATTTGTTTATTTTTTCATTGAATGAAGTGAAAGTGTCTAAATAAATTATCAATATTTATATTAAACTTATTGGGTAATTGTGCATCATTTTTTCAATAATCTCATCTCCAATGCATAAGAGCTCATGTTGTATTAATTATTGAGTGAACTGTAATGATAATGTCAAAGGGTTAAATATTTGTATAAGTTAGTCTTTCTTAAATAAAATAGCATTTTGAAAATAGTAATTAAGTTCAAAGTGTGTATGAACAAATGTTAAATAAAACTCTTTGAGATGGGATTAGGTGTATAGCAATCAGAAAGTATAACCAGGATGCCTAATTATTTGTATAAGGAACAGAAAGTTTAATCCTTCTTCAAATCCTATTTTATTAATCTTTGGGTATAGTGATAGAATACATATTATTGTAGAATAATGCATATGGATGTCAGGAGCATTATCAATGTGTATAGATATATAAATGGTCAATAAAGGTGCATCATCATCAAGAGATCCCGGTGCAATATATATATAGAAGGTATCCACAAAATACTTTTTAATTTAAAGCTATCATATTGCAAGTTTCTTTTTATCCTATAAGAAAAATGTTTGTACTTTGTGATGCTTTAATCCAAAAGTTTAACCTTACATAAAGGAATTGCATTGCATAAGATTTGCTTATTTCTAAGATTTGATTAATTCATGTAATTTGAAGGTATCTTTATATTTGTGTAGAGTGAAATTCGTCTATATAGCAGAAATAAGGAACTAAATCAGCATTGTGAATTGATATGCCAGTTATTATAAATGTATTTGATTACTGATTTCTTTTGAATTATTATATAGTTGTCTGTATAAGCTATTAAAGGAATGCTTATTTTTAATGATGAAATGATGAAAAAAGTAGTGATCCTTGCCCAATATCTTATGATTTTGAAAAAGTTAATTGATATGTCTGTTTATATTATTGGTAACTATTTTGCAGAGGATTTTATTTACATTGGGCATAATTTTGTTAGTAGTGGTGGTTTGTCATCTTTTATTAATTAATGAAGTAATTTGTATATTGTATCATGTTATCATTAGTTCTGTCAGTAAATATTGAAGAAATTGCACAAGTGAGCTGCCAAAATGTGAAAAAAGTTTTTGCTAGATTGTGAGTTTTGCTTGGGTCTGTGAATGAGATGATAGATTTGGGTTGCTTAATACTATTCTAGTTTTATTTATTGAGAAGAATAGTATAAAAAAAAAATGCAATTTGCTTAAAAGCCCTGAGAGGAATTAGTAATTTGAGAGAATTTAATTTATAATAAAAAGGGATTATGCAACTACTTTATGTATGTTAAAAGGGATCATAGTCAGTTGTGAAAGAGCAGATGATGAGTACATGATGAAAACAAAAGAAAATCTAATTAAGTTATGATGGTAGATTGCACAATTTTAAACTTGGATTTAGGTATATTTACTCAATGTTTATAGGCTGATGAACAAGCATATTGTCTGACTTGGAGATTAATTATACCAGTAATAAGAAACAAGTACAAGTCAATCTTTTTAGATTTTTCAAAGTAATGCCTTAAAATTTATGATCAAGTAGTATCAAAAAGCAGTAGTTGGCAAAGTAATGTGTGAACAGGAAGATGCTGAGATGTTAATGGTAGTCAAAATGTTATATAAAAGTTGCAAAAGTAAATTGGATATTATCTGAAAGATACATTAAAATTTTCACTATGATCCCATCTGAGCTTGCTGCCTTTGTTTGCAGATGTTGCAGAGAACATGATGATATTATAGCTGTTTGGAATCTGCTATGAATGTATTCAAAGTAAGCATTGAAATCATCTATTATTAATTCATCTGGGGATTGCTCCAATGGGAAAATGAAGATCAAAGGAAGAAGCAGTATTTTGGAGTTTTTTTTTTTCCAGAATATATTGCTCAAAGATATATGTCGAGAACATAATAATATTACAACTGCTGGGAACTAATTAAGAACTCATTTAAGCTTTCATAGAATGACTAAATTGAATAAAATAGCAAGACTAATGCTTCTACATTATTTATGTAATGATTTATTTTGAATAGAATAGCAAGATTAATGCTTCTATATTATTTATGTAATGATTTATTTTGCAACTAACAGAAAGATTAAGAAAATCTGGACATTGCTATGTGTAATGCAGCTTGTTTTCTGATATAGATAAGAATGAAAATGAATAAATGGGCAAAAGGAAAAGAGTTAGTTAACTTTAGAAAGTGATTTGACTTTTTTAACATTTATTGTAAATGAAACAAAATCCATAATTATGATATTAAGGTCATGGAGTCACTGTTGGGTTTTTTAATCTTTTGCTTTTTTCTAGGTTTTTGTTAGGTTATTGTGATTGAGTATGTGACTAGTTCACAGTCAACCAAAAGAAATTAGACATAAAAAACTAGTTGGTAAAGGTGCACAAAACTTTTTATTCTTTATTTTATGAAGAGAGAAATTGTAATTTATGGAGTAGTATGATAGGTGCTTATGTTGCAGAAAACATCAGAGAGATTTGTTTTAAAATATCTAAAAAATTATTTTGATCCATACCTAGATTAAGATTTATTTCAGATGAGTCATTATTTTATTCTGGGTCTTGTGGCATATTTTCCAATGATACAATGATTAATGATATAACTAGTCCTGAGACTAGTGTCAAATTGACAAAATTGTGCAACTTGACAAGTAAAAATATTACAAAAATACTTGAGTTCTGTTTCTGGATTGATTTTCAAAGGTTCACAGTTATTTTGATTATGGAGTCAAGTATAGAAGTAACAGCAATGAGAGATTAACTTTTCTGAGTTAATCATTTAAATACTCAATAAAAGAGGATTTGCAAAAAGATTTTTATCTATGCTTTGGTGGAAGTAAAATATCAGAAAATTTTTTTTGGAGGGGGAGAGGATGAAGGTTTTTTGCATGAAAGTACCTGAAATTCTCTCTTTCAGGCATACAGTAGTGCCATGCAGTGCAAGCCATAGTAATCACTGGGTGCAAGAAGGTTTGTGCATAAAATCCCTATCTAGTACCTACTCATGCAATTTCCCCAGACTAGTTTCTAGCTTGTGGCTTTCATCAGTGAGGAGCCTTGGATCTGAGAGCACTGCACCTAGCTCTTAGGATTTAATACAACCCTCCAGCAGCCACCTTTTGTCTCTACTTAACTACAAAACTATGAGTCTAAAATTGAAAACAATATTTTCAATCCAAGTTCATTAGTTTATATAGTCATATATAAATATTATGTTTTCAATTTTAGACTCATAGTTTTGTAGTTAAGTAGAGATAAAAGATGGCTGCTGGAGGATTGCATTAGATCTTAAGATCTAGGTGCAGTGCTCTCAGATCCAAGGTTTCTCACTGATGAAAGCCACCAGCTAGAAACTAGTCTGGAGATATTGAATTAGTAGGCACTAAATAGGGATTTTATGCACAAATCTTGCATCCATTCCTGGTTTGCACTGAGTGACACTATTGTATGGAGAGTTTTGCCTGTTTTAACAGCTTCAGCAAGCATAAGAAATGGTGATCCTGTGATGTTTAGTGGTTTAATTCTTTCTTTCCTTATATGTAAAGTGTTTAGATTTGGTGTGCTGTCAAATATTGTGGAAAATAGTTGGGATTAGAAGTAATGATTTGTTTATTGAATAGTTTGGACATCCAACTTGATTTTGGCTCTGTTGATATGAAAATTAGAGGAAAATATTTCATTTTGACTGATATTTGTAGCTTTGTTAGGATATAATAATTTGAAAATAATTTCTATAAATCCTGAATAAAACATATATATTTATTTGATCAAGATTTTTGAACAAGAGAGCTTTTCTAAGTTCTCATAAAAATAAAAATGCAACGAAACCATTTTATTATTTGGGGGGGGGGGGTATTTAAAAATATATATTTTTAAAAAGCATAAATGTAGCTTAAAACTAAAATAAATAAAATTAAGATTTTCTTTCAGGAACATTAATACTTAAATTGTTCTTTACAAACTTTTTATAATTATGTTGTCCTACATAGTATGATATAGTGGTAGGATGGTGGAGTCAAGATAACATGGATAGCAAACTGACTCTGTGATGTCATTTGATTTTATTTTTTTCATAATTGTATTATGTAAAAAACTTTTTTGTAAATGTATGCTATTCTATGTGTGGTGATGGAAGTCGTGATCTGTGAGGACTAAAATAATAAAATAAAATAATGTAAATAATGTAGTGTATTTTTATTTATACTAATTCAAGGTATTCACATTTCTTTTAAACTGTTTTTCATTCACTGTAATTATTTTAGATTTTGAATCTATAGCCTAGTTATGTATTCTGCAATGATATGATCATTCTTATCTAATAATAGATCTCCCAGTTTTCCAGTTTATTTCTAGTACTTCTAAACCTTCTAACATTTTCTATAGCTTGCATCATATTGCTAGCCTTCTATCAGTCTCCATTTGATTTTAAAAGCAGATTGTGTTTGCTGAGATTATGAAAGTAAAGGTTGGTTGCTTGTATAACATTGAAATCATTCTCTACTCCTAAAGACTGTCTATTTTGAAAATCTTGAAGGTTTGTCTTTTCCTTCCTCCCATCTGTTTTATGGACATTTTAAAAAAAATAATTACTGTATCCTAAAAAAAAATTCTTTGTTCTGCAAAGATGATATAGAACATGAACATATAAATCTAAACTAAATCTATTATGTTTTTTAAAGTGAAATTGTGTCCATGGTAGCAAGTTTTGCTATTATATACACAATTTCTCATTGGGAGACTTAGTAGATTTAATCACAGATCTAAATTTGCTAATCTATTTCAGTGGCTTTAAGGTCTTAAAAGATTGGAACTTAGATTTTATTATATATTATTATCTTATGCAAATGTTTATTTTTAGTTTTGGAATCCTTTTTGATTTTCTTAACAATTTCATGTAGTTATCCTATTTATAGAAATTTTTGAATTGTATGAGCACACAAATGAGGTTCTAGATCAAATGTAATGATGTTAAAGTAGTCTATGATATTAGCAAAATTTTCGGCCCTTTTATTTCTATTATTATTAATTTTTTTTTTTTTTACAAAAAAACAAAAACAAAACTATAATAGTACAATTTTAAGTGCATGAAATTCCTTGTTTACTGGCTTGGAATTTGTGAGGAAAATATCTGAAAATTTGTAGACTAATAATAGCAATATATATTTAATCTAGAGAGAGCAGGATGATTTTTACTCATATCTGTTGGGAAATTGGAGCCTTTTTTTTTGTTTCCATAACAGAGGATTTATGAAGCAAACACAGCTAGCTATTCAGTATTGGTTTGAAAATAGGTGTTTATTTATTTAAAACTGCAAGATAAGGGTTGTAAGATAGTCTGGATAGGATTGAAAGTTACCCATGATTTTACCTTATGCACAGATTTTTTTTTTTTAATATCAAGAAGGTTTTGTGTTGTTAATAAAGAGGATGCATTGAATGAAGAATGTTTGAATTTTGCTTGCAGAACTGTTTTTTATTATTTGATCTTTATATATTATTTAAATGATAATTCTAAGAAAACAAGTTATGATAATTTATTTCTGTGCATTTTTAACTATGCACATCGATCCATAGGCAAATTTTGGATTACCCATATATTCAAATAAACTTGTATACATATAGCACATGTTCTATTCCAAATTGAATTTATTTTTCTTTTCCTGTTTGATTTAAAATTCATTATTCAAATGTATTGTTACTGAATCAAGTAATATGACTTCCTGTGAAGAAAGAAGGAAAGAATTTTCTGTTACTAAAAATATCAGCTATTCACTATATATATACAAATTATTGAAAGAAAATTTTGATAATACATAATATGGCTATTAATATTATTATGTCAGTTTGGGAGAAAGTTTTAATTATATTTTATATAATAAATATTAATTTTTTTTATCTTTTTAACTTCTGCCTTTAACTTACTTGCTTAAGCTGTCTATAAAAGGGAAATCTAATTGTGGAAGCTTTGTTTTACCTGGATAATAAAAATTAAGTATTTAGTTTAAATTGATAATCAGACATATTTGAATCTATGTATCTTGAAATCCAAGACTGTTTATTTATTACTTGTCCAATGTGAAAAATAAGGATAAAATTCAAATTATTTAAAAGTACTTGTTTTATGTAAAACCATGAACATCTAAAATGGAAAAAATAAAATATTAAAAATAATTGTTATTTGTAAACATTTTATGTTTTATTAGAACTGAATAGCGAGAAAAAAAAAATAAAAATAATAATTTATCATTTAAAATATTTTTATTTGTGTGAAAAATCATGTGACACTTGAATATCAGTGTCTTAGATTAATTAGTACACAGTTTTATTCAACTAAATTTTGTTTTTGCATTTTATTCAATGCTGATTACTGATAGATTCAAGTTTTTGCCCTTTCCACGTTTTGTGAATGGTGATTAATAGAATACTGCATACTGAATTTTTGGTGTGAAATGACTTTTCTTTAGACTAATAGATAAGATTGGCATAAACTTCTTCAAGGTATCATATTCCTGCTAGGCATAGTATTGAATTCTAAACATTTTGCATAGTTTATTACAATAGTAAAGTGTGCCGGTCAAAATCGTGTATTCATTCAACAAGACCAATAATCCAAGCAAAAGTACCTTGAATCCAACCATGCACAAGATACATATGTCAGGACAAGGATGAATCCTAACCTATTTGCCTAAATTATTGCCTCTCTCACTAATGGATAACGTTTGTGATGACACTAGCTGTGCTTGGTTTTATTCCGTCCCAGCTGGAGGGCATGGTTCACATAGAGACTCAAAATAATAAAGTGTTTATATGAAAAATCAATGATTTACTGGATTCTGACGATTGCAGATTGGTACAGATATGATTTGATCGATTATAATGGTTTAAACCGTAATAATGATAATTCTTTCTGGCAACATTATAAAGAAGTGAATTTAAATCAAAGAAATATTTAAATAAATAGAGTAATTAACTTTAGAGATTGGGAGTGATGATAAACTAAGCTTATTTAAAATAACAATATTATAGGAATTTATTAAGGAATTTAGTACAAAATAAGCTAAGTCTTTGTTTATACAACTTGATTATTTTCTTTAATTCGTTTTGATGTGGCTTTGATAACAATGTAAAAGTTTATTAATTGGTCTGCCAAGAACCAATCAGCAATAAAATATTAGTAGCTCTTTAAAAGATTATAAATAAATCTATTTTATATATATTACAAGATATGAAAGATGTGCATTTAAAATACTATTACATTTAAAATCATTTGTATATAAAGATTGTGGAAGGCAAAATAGTTCTTAAATAAATAATTGACAATTATACAGTCTAGATTTAATTAATTAATGAAATTGGTTTGTGAAGGACGTGCCATCACGGCAGAGAACATTTCAGGTTTGCTAAATAAAGATATAAAATGATGAAGAAGTCAGTATGCTATTATAGATTACAACAAAATAAATGAGGTCTGTTATGAATCTCTGGGTGGCTTTGCTAAAGGAAATTCCTGATATGTACCTCCAGCCAAAGCATGTCTCTGAATAATAATAAAATATTTTTGATGTGCTGGACTTTCCATACACATCTTAAATGACAATGCCCGAAAATGGATTCCTTGGTATGAACTACGTCTACTTTGAGGGAGTGTGAAAGATTGGATTGTTCATAGTTAAATTTCCGAAGGTCCTGATGAGTAAGTAGCAAAGCAAAATAATAAATGAATGGTTGTAGCTATAAAAAACATTAATGCCTTAGCCATATATATAGATAGTGTATCACTAACAAAATTAATCAATGAATTCCTGATTAAAATAATCAGTTCCCTGACGTCGATAGAAAGTCCCCACAAACCTTAGTCCACTAATGAATGAATCATAAATATAATATATATAAAGAAATTAACTAAAATATAAATTGTTTTCCACACTTCACAAATATTTCATTTATTAATAAGTTCTTAAATAGTTTATCAAAGATTACAAAATAAGACTGTTTTTAATTAACATAGACGGGCATTGAATATCAAACTAATAAATTGTAAATCATAATTTTAATATTTTTTTGACAAATGAAATATATGTATGAAATATATACTGAGAAAATTCCATGATAAATTTTACTTAATTGATTCACTAAAATTATTTATTCTTTCAGAAATAATTACAGGGCTATTTTAAATTGGAGGTAATAATAAGATACTTTTAAAATAAATCATTCAAAATAAATTTATAATGATATAGAAAACTAAACGAGCTTTCTATTAATTAATTTACGGGAAGTAAGTCTCCTGTAATGATTTTGACTGGAAAAATAAGAGGGAGAGAATTTAAAGTTAATAGCTCATTGAATTTTGTACTTGGAAATTTCAGTAAATCAAATATTCTAAATAAACCAACAAAAATTAATTTAATTTGCCGCATCAAAATAATGTGAGATTTTTAGAATTGATATTTTAAATTTAAGAAAAATTAAAGACGCATTTAATTTAAAATTACGCTGTATAAACATTACACAGATATATAAAATATAAGTTAGTATTGATTTGGAAAACAAGTAAAATAGAATCAGTGGCTTGCGACGAATTGGATGTTACCTCAGAATCAATCAGTAGGCATTCCATGGCTTGAAACAGGCAGTTAATACAGTCAGATCATTTGCAGGCTTCCTTGACACAGACAGTCTCCGGCTAGATGTTGAAAGCACTGGAAAGGCATTGATGAGCTGGTAGGACAGAGTTCTGGAAAGCAATGGTCGATCTTTTAGCCAGTCATTCTGTAGGCACGATGTACTATATCTCTAAACTATTCTCTTCAGATAAAACTCAACAAATAATTAATTCTCCTTATCAAATTTTCTACTATTTATATGTTCTGGTCTTTATCTATAGGATTGAATCTACAGTGACAACTGCCAATTGCAATCACTCTAAATGTTTCTCTGAGATTGGTGCCTGCTTTGGAGGGAAATCTATAATTCTGCATGAACATGCCCCAAGGGTTGATTTGCTAATTAAAAAAAATAACAACAACAACAAGCATATTAAGTTTATCAGTCATTGTACTAACAAAATCTATTTAATTAAGGTTTAGATTAAAAAAAATGTAGATTTTATTCAGAAAAATTTTAGGAATTTGGTACAATGACTTTCAAACTTATATTTGACATAAACCTAAGTAGAAATTTACAAAACATTTCATACAAATCTTACATTGTTTAAATAATTGATTCTCAAATGTACATTGATTAAAAGATAAATATAAAATGTTACCAACTGATTTATTGAAGAAAATGAACTTTAATAAAGAATTTGAAATATTTGTAACATTTTATAGATATCTAGGATTCAATTCAATTTAATAAAATAAACACAATATACATTTTTACAAATATTATAAATAAATAAACTATTATAAAAGGTTAGTTAATCATAAAATACAAATTAATCAAAAGATTATAATAATTATAAATATACTACCACCTAATATGAGATGGGTGTCAGTTAATAAGGATTGGGTTCAAACCCAGACTAGTCCTGATGACATTGGCACTAGGTGAAGCAGAAATATGTACTATATTTCCAGCTTCAAAAGTGATGGATTTGAGAGCTAAAAGTGTCTTGATTGAAATTCAAACTGATACTTCTGAGCAACTATTCATTATTTTAATATAATATTGAGTAGTGAGGATCGAACAGATTATTAAATGCTGAAAACAATTTTGTAAAAAGGATATAATTTGACAATTTGTCTTAAACTAAATTCATATCATAAATTAAGTATTTTTCTCCGGCATTAATTTATTTAATGCTTTATTAATATAAAAGTCTTTTTGATCCCAGTGTTATTTGTTGATGCCTTTTGAAAGAATGATTTTGCAATATATACTTTAAAGATATTTTAAAAGTATGTTCAATGAATGCAAATATGCCACTGGTTGGTGATTACATTTTTTTAAAGTAAAAAACAAGGCATCGAGCCATTAACATATTGGTGTCAAATGCAGAGTAAAATGTATATTACTGGAGTCATAGCATATTTTGTTTTGGTATAAAGTCAACTCTTTGTTTTTCTATAATTAGTACACCACATTCCCCCCCTTATTTCTCCAGTATTCATGTATAAAGGGAAATGCTAGGGAGACATTCACTTGCTGTTCAACACAAGACTGTTATTTTACTCTTCAAGAATCATTTATAATAATACACTTAAAATTAATCTTTATCTGAAGGTTTATGATGATAGTATATTTTTTGAAGTTATATATTAGACTATTTTTATCATCTGGTTGAAATTGTGAAATGTTTTTAAAACAATATCTTTCTAAAGAAATACCTTCAATTGAAATGTTTTTAAAACAATATCTTTCTGAAGAAATACCTTCAATTGTTAATAGTAACACACAGGTTAATGTTGAATGTAATATTTCAAATAGTATTGTTTTCCTTTTCAAGATATTTTTGGCTTGATAGTGACAAGTCTTGGCATGGGGATTGATTCCTTCAGCTTTAACTGCTAGGTGCATTTGAATATATTTGGAAATATATAAATAGTTTGAATCCTTTTAAAATATGTGTCATTTCATCTATAAAATGGAAATACATGCGGTTCTACTTTTAGCTACAAGTATGAAGTTTTGTTTTCATAATTTATAAAATCTTCAAATGATGGAGAAAATAAATTGCCCCCTCCCCCATTTTTTTTTTTTAACAACAAACAATAATATAAGATTTGTGTTTTTAATTTATAATTGAAAACATCCAGAAACTCATTTGCTTAATAATTTAAATAAGTGTGTTATCAATTTAATTTTTTAACAACAAAAAAAATGTTGATAAATAATGTAGATCATCTGTGTATTAACTCAGTTTTGAACTTTGATCTCATGTCAGTCTAGTTGAAAAACTTGGAAAATTTTTGGGAGAAATTGAAAAATTGATTAAAGTGTGAAACCTAGAGTGAAATATAGAATTACACATCTGGAAAATTTTTTTTTAAAATGTTAAAATGAATAACAGAGAATTAGATTTTTTTTTTTTAATAAACATTATTTATTTGAATTTTGCATAGCTTTTAACAAGAAACCTCCTCCCCCATTTTTGTTGAAAGTTGATGTAATGAAGATTTGTGTGTGCTTTATTAATGGTACAACCTTTTAATATTTATAGGATAAGCAAAAAGTAGTTAATGTAATTTTTAATCCGATTAAAATTGACTTTTATTCTTTTCTGTTACTAGATTTGAGATTTGGATACATCATAATATGTTTATTACTTCCTGTGCCTTAAAGTTTGTGTGATAGAGTATTTAATTACTTTTTATTTAAATAATGTTTAAATAAAAAACCAATAATAATAAATTATATTTCTATTTATAGTCTCTCAACTTTTGGGAAATGTATATATGTATTGTTGAATTGTCTTGGGTATGTTAAGTTACTATAGTAGAGTTAACCAGATGTGATAATATTTGATCATTGTTATTGGTAACCATTACTTTCCAAGTTCTTAATGCTATTTAATCTAGCATATTAATATTCAGAGAACCTTGGTAAATTCTTATATCTTTTTGTAATTAACATAGAGATATTTTTTAAATGTGTTGAAAGCCTTTTTTTTGAGTTTATTTTATTCTCATATATCAATTTTTAGATTTCAATAATAAGAATTTTGAAGACTATTTATTAGAATTTCATAGACTATTAATATTAAAACTGCTACAAATGTTAAGGTTTTGTATGTTAGCACATTTAAATTAATTAATTGTGCCATATTTTTTTATTATTAAAAGATTACTTTTATTAATCTAAGATTTTATATTTTACTCAGTTCTTATAGCTGTTTACAATGTAAGATCTGATATCTTTATTATTAGTTCTTATATCTATATCTTTAGCCAATCCGAGATGAGATTCCAAACAGGCTAACTGGCATCTGGTAAATCAAACAATTCCCATGTGGCCTTAAATATTTCCGTTTGTACTATTGATTTGTCCCTCTTTTTGATTTCCTTAATAAAGTTTATTACTAGTTGTTAGCCATTTTTAAAGTAATTTTAAAACAAGTTTATATGTTATTCTTTTTAATTCTTAATTCATTTTTCTCTATCATTTCATATTTTCTATTTGTTAAAGATATAGGAAACAAAATCTATTAGACTTGATTGGATCAGTGCTTGCTGAGAACCAGTAGGTATTCAAAGAATTTTAGTAAAAAAAAAAAAAAAAGAAGAGACAAATGACTATGGAGGTCAAATAACATTGAATATATGAATTATTTTATCAGAATAAAGATTCTTATACAAAATGTGATGAAATACAATTTCATAACTATTATTACTACATGTGGAAGTAAACATTGCATAGGAACTGGACAATGGATGGATGGAAGCATGTCATGTAGTAAAACAAATTCATTGTCAATTCTTTTCATAATCATTAGAGAGGTTTATTTATGAACATCATCAAAGAATGCTTTTTATCAACTACCAAACATGATAATTGTAATTGCTATGATATGGGATCCGTATCATGGGCACTTGGGCAAATCATTATTCTGCATGAAAGCAATATTTAAAGCATTTTGGAAGCATCGTGTTCCTTGTGTGATGCAATAATGTTTCTAGACAAATTTCCATCTACCAAAATAATAATTCATATCTTACAGTTTTTGCACTGTAAATTGATTTTAGATATATAGAAATGAAATTACACATTTTCCTTTGACTTCTTAATCATCAAATTTAATGTACTTAATTTCTTGGCGATTTACAAGTAAGTAGTAAGTTGATATTATTCACTGAAATCTGTTTAAGAATGCTAAGCTTTTGTTATTAAATTGAAAACTTTATAAGATTTTTTTTTTTTTTGATGCATCTTGGATATATGTATAGTAGTGAATGCACCTTCAAAAATTTTTCAGAATTAATCAGCAAATCTGTAATGTTTAGTAATTTGACTACTATTATCATCTGCTGGAGAGGATAGTTCTCATTGAATCACACTATACTTTGTATTAGTATAGATTTAATTATGTTATAATTTATTAGTAAGATACGCAATAGTTTCGTCATTGTTATAATAGCCGTTTCAAGTCTTTATGCAGATGATCAGAACTATGGAAAATATTAAACACTATATATTTTGTGTTTAATATATGTATAAATGTGAAACTGTTTAATTTGAAAATGATGCACTTTAATAATCATTGAAAGTAATTAACAAAATAATAATTATGAAAAAGGCATCATAATAATAAATAGAGAGAGAGAGAGAGAGAGAGAGATCACATCCATAAAATATGTACATATTCAAATTTAGGGGGAAAGTACACATTTCATTGTATTGCTCATTTTTTGGTCTCTTTCAAAATTAATAAATAACACTACCCACTATTTTTTTTGAAAACATAATGTCTTTTCAGTTTTTATTAAATACTTATAATACATTTTGGATCTACTTTTAGCATGCATGAATTTTATTTTTACTATTTCATGAACTGATAATTTGTCTGTATTAAATATTCAGCCAACTTCAACATCTATCTTTTCTTCTTTTATTACATAATCATTTAATTTCATTTTATCACATAAAGAGATTGTGAAATATGGAATTAAAATGAAAACAAAAATCTTTTATCATTCTGAAAAATGGAATTAATAGTAATTTTGAAACTGAAAATCTTCCAATATTCAAAATTTAAATTGATGCTATAATATTTAGTATGTTTATTTTTTAAAATTTTGGTTTCAAATGTGATAATTTTAAAATGTGTGTTAGATTAAAGCTAAATGGAAGGAAAAATTGATTTATTTATTTTGAAATGCAAACTATATGTGTATTATTATGATTAAGATTTCTAATGTTAAATATAAATATATTAAATAATCTCAATATTACCACATGTTCTTTTAAATCCATATAAATAAAGATACAATAAAAGGCAAATGATCTATAAGATGCATTTCATGTGGAACCAACACTTATTGAGTTTTAAAGTTTATATTTTTTATCTATGGGGTCAAAGGTGTAGGTTGAATTAATTTGACACTTGTAATTCAAAGTGTAATTATATATGTTTATCTAAAGTTAAAGAAATAAAATCATAATATTTTTGGAAAAATGCTACAAGTATAATTTTTCACTCAATTTTAATATGTATTTTTGAAACAAGAATAAATATAGTTAAAAAGGGTGATAAACAATAATCAAATGCATTCTCTTGGTTTGTTGTAACTTATTGCCTATTCATCTTCTCCTGCCAATAGTCAGATATCTTAGTATATAAATCAATTCAATTGAGTAAGATATCTTAGTATATAAATCAATTCAATTGAGTAGGGCAGTATTTAACTATAGATTAACTATCTACTTTCCATTTACAGTGTTATCTTTTTGATCCTCACAAAAGAAGAATTGAAATAAGCAATTAAAATATATCCAGTTAAAAAAATTGTTATTAAGGGAATTTTATCGTAGAAAAATGTGCTCCCGGCCAATGCTATGACATATGAAAAAAAAAAAAGTGATGCATTAGATTATTTTATGTTTAATGTTTGCTTATTATTACTTGGCATTCATCTTCAACAATTTTTAGCTGTTGGTTATCAATTTAGAATATGAGGCAGTTTAAATATATCTTGGTAGCTTTTTAAATAGAAAAAATGGACTTAATGAGATGCATCTCAAATTCTAATCTGCTGCTGCTTTTAACAAGCTAAAGGAATATTTTATTATACTGAAACAACTAATTCAACTAAAGTAGCTATATTTAATAAAGGCATTAGAAATTTTTTATTTAAGAATGCTTCACAATATAACAATACAACTATTGTATAAAACAGAGAAATGTTAAAATAATATAAAACAGTATTGTCAGTGCCTTCAACTCATTTGAGTCCTTATTAAACCTCTATAAAAATCATTATACTCTACTAAGCAATAAACTCAAACATTTCATTATATCTGCCAGGAACAACTAATCAGAAAACTGATTAACTTTGCATTAATAGCACCAGAAATTTTTTTTATAGCACATGATTCCTTGATCTTACATTTTTTAATCATGTGTTTCATACAATAAAACAGTAAACTCTCATGGATAACGTACATGCCCAGTAATAATATGATGAATATAGAAAGCTGAATAAACTGTATTACCCTCCATTGCCATCTTATTCATATATTTATGTTGTTGAATACGATATTTAGCATTTGTTTTAGGTTCACCAATATATATTGTACTACAATCTGGCTGTGGGCATATAATAGAGTACACAATAGGGTACTCAACACTTCTTTTATCTTCTCTACTACCATCACCTTAGAATTGTTTATTAATCTATTAAATTTAGATGGAGTGCTCCATGCTTATCCAAAATCTTGGTTCAAAAATTTCATTATATATTTTTATTTGTTAATATTAGGAATATAAAATAATGATATCTACAGTTTATTATTCACAATTACATTAGTACTATTATGTCTTTTATAATGTTTTAAAACAATTGATAACAATCTTTGCTCACCATACCACAACTTTTATCAAATCCTGCATACAACAATCTATAAAATTTTAAAAAATGTAATGACAATTGAGCATGATTTTTATGAGAGAAATAGTCCCTGTTTACATTGTAAAGATTATGTCAAAGTCATTTTAAATAAGTCCAACATTGATTGCTTTCATTGGGAAAATATGTCTAAGAATATAATACAATGGAGAGCTACAATTAGGCATTATATCAAAGCTGCAGAAGTTAAAAAGAAATCACAAAACATCAAATTCTATATATAATTGTACTTGTTGGTTTCTAGATCTATTGTAGAACAGATTGACTATTTTCACTACGTCACCTTCTATCATATTCATCTTTTTTTTCCCTCTTGTTTGTGAATGGTTGCTATTAATATTAGATTTATATACTTATTGAGTTGAATTTTTTTGTTAAGATTTTAAAATTAATATGAAAAGCAACCAGAAAATAAAAATAAGGGATAACCTGTTACTCTCTAATAGCTGGGAAGTTTTGCCTGCATTACATATTTAAATCAAAGTAAAACTGCAAACAGATTTTTGTACTGAATGCCAACTTTTTTTTTTTTTTTGCAAAGGAATGTTGAAAGTTATTTTTGATTGAATGTAAGCTATTCCTTTGTTTTACTAGGAATAATTAAGAGTTGTTTGTTGCTCTGATTACAAGATATGCTTTTAGTCTTTCTATTGAAAAACCTAATATAAAATTGCTGGGATAAATGTCAGGGGACTAAACTCCTCTTCTAGAATATATGCCGTAAGGCATTGGTTTCATACATACTCTTCCCACATCCTATCCTTGGTGAGACCAAATTCCATTCAAACTCCAGTCATAAGATCTTGGAGGAGCTAGAAGGGCTTGGTTACATAAAACTCACTATTAATTACACAGCTACTGGAGGTGTTGGCATTGTGATAAACAACCATCAACCTCCAAACAAATTTAACATAATATACCATGATAATAATATTATAGCAGTAAATTTTAGCTATGGAAAATCAATCTTCAATGCAATGTATATATACACACCTAACAATCACTCTACATGCATCAGAATAATAAATGTAATCAATATGATTACAGCCAATAACAACTGGCCAACCATCCTCTTAGGTAATTTTAACACCACATATTCTTCTATCGTCTCTAAATACATTCATTTACTCAATAGAGAATTTATCAATGGAGAAGGCTTCTTTTCTTCTGAAGCATTCTTCTTCTACATCAGATGCCAGTCTTTGATTGACACGTTAGAATTGCACTACAGCTTGGCGGCCACATTACAATAATAAGGCCTTCACAGACCATCTGGCTATGGTTATATTGATATATGTGGAAAATGGATTACATATCAGCCAAAACAAATCCAGAAAGATGATGATTATGGAAGCAATACCTTCTGAGAACATACATCTTATTTAACAAAATTAATATTCTATCACAGTCTCCGGAAGCAGCATGGTTTGCTTTTGTTCAAATCTTGCAGACTGTTATTCATCAGTATGCACAAAAATTGAAAGGTCCTACAATTCACATGAAGGAGCTAGACAACCTCAACAAAAGAATTAACCTATGTAAAAATTATCCTGAGGATATTGGAAAATATTCTCAGCTTAAAGTCACAATATAAAACCAAGCAGAAGGTCATGGTGGAGTATTTATCAGTAAAGAGGGCCAAAATATACCTTTCAGGACAACTCTCCTGGACCAGAAGCTACCTAAGATGGGCACTGGGAGTGAAAAAGAAACAGTGCACCCCAACATACTTGAACCATAATGGAGCCAATATTACAGATTATCACATGCTTGAACTGATCAGACAACATTTTAAGATTACCCTTAGATCATGCCCGCCACTCCAGGATGGCTTTGTGGATGGCTGTTCATCGATAAAGCATGGCATAACAGAAGATCTCAAATTCAAACTAACATCACTCTCAGATAATGTCCACCCGGGGATGCATGCAATACCAAAATTTCTTTTTATGTCATCTCAGTCAATTTTCAGTACCCTTCATGATGGGAATGATCAACTTTCTAGCAGAAGGTAGGAAAATTATTAAAGACCTATATCCAATTGCACTGGTTCCTTTTATGAAGAAAAACAAGGATTCTACCCAAATTACAAACATCCGGCCCATCTCTATGTCCATGTTAAGTGTGAAGATATTTAATATTCACACTTTCAGATCTAAGTATTTTACACTGGCTTGGATATAAAGAAAGACAAGTAAAGAATAGGGTGGACCACCCTATTCTTATTAAATTTCTCTGTCTTGTATTTATGATCTGATTGGCTGTTATAGTAATGAGTGCGAGAGGTTTTGCAGTCTCTTAATTTAATTTCAATACTGTTTGCGCTTTGTAAAAATAAATATTACTCACCAAGATAATAGGAGTCATTAAGGACAAGATACAATCTACTATTCTTAAACACTTAGCACCATCCCAATATGCAAAAAAAGGGTCATCTGCACTGACGGCTATGGGTGAGACTAAGATATTACTCGTCCATATTAGGTCTCATAGGCAGTCAAAACCCATAGCTGCTCGGCTAGACATATCAGAAGCATTAGACTGTCAATATATGAATACTGCTAGAAATACTCTCGGATATCGACATACCATCTGTACTAGTACAAATAATAGAAAACCTTCTCATCAACAGAGATACACAATCTCATTAAATGGAATAATTACCGAAGGATTTACTCCCATATCTTTAATCTCCCTAAGATCACCTCTCAGTGCCCTTTTTTATAATATACATCAATTCACTCATCAAAAACATAGATGCTCTCCTACCCGTAGTCTATGTTCCTGAGCTAAACAAAAATATTTAAGACAATAATGTATATGGATGATGTACTAGTCATCCTTCCATCCAAGAAATACCTATCTCAATTATATCAAATTATTAATACCTTTTCTATTGCCTCTGGTCTTACAATTATTACCAGAAAATCCTCAACCTACTGTATACTAACTGGGAAAAGAATAATATCAAATTTCCATGCTAATCCCCCAAAATTTCTGGGATGTCCAATTTATAAATCCCAATGACTATGTCAAAGGAACTCCAAGACTCCATAATTCAATCTACTGAAAAAATAACTAAAACTCTGGCAGGAGTATATCTATTTCTACAGGGAAAGGTTGCCCTGCATAACATGAAGGTCACGTCTAGGATTTCTTACTACTTACCGATCATGTCAACTCCAAATTCCTTCATGAAGAAAATAATTAAGCTCTGAGGCAGACTATTCTGGAGAAATAAGACAGTAGCCATTAGCATAAATAGGATGCAACAGCATTGTAAATTCAATGGCATGTCTCTTCATGCCATTCCAGCTATCCCAACTCAAAACATATATACCCTCCTCCACAATCTGAGGAATTAAATATGGTTAAATCACATAATACAAACAATACAGCCCACCGACACACTACCTCCAAAGAAAAACAGCTGGCTATTCACAACAGCACAACAAATACAGCAGCATATCAATATTACAGCAGAACCCTTGCCAACAAAATAAATATATGGGATGCTCAACAGCTAATAAATCAACCCATTGTACTCCAGATGCCAAAGAGAAGACGAGACATACCACCATATCATCAACTTGTGCAATGGACTAAGAAGAGTTAGATTTATGATCTTTCAGAAGATTAAAGTGGACTATTACACGATAATATCTCTACAAGAATGTATTAAAATAAAACAATTCCCTATAGTGAGACAATTTTTATCACTTATTCAATCTGGTACATGAGGTGTAAGATAATATATATCCACCCTCAACCAGATCAAAACTCATGCTTCTTGCAATCAATGCAAAAGATAAAAACAAGAGATCAATTACTATCTTCAAAATTCATTTTTGAGAAGACTTGGAGACTATTCCAGTTTCCTAAAGAACTTAACAAAACTATCAGAACAATCATCTCTATTGAACAGTATGGACTAATACTAGTCTCTTCTAACAACCAATTGTATAACAATTTTCTTTCATTATTGTCCTTTTATAAAATGTAATCTTTGTTTCACCTAATAAAATTTGTTTAAAGTAATTTGATATTTATAACTGGATTTAATTGTTGTATGTTCCTTTATTAAATACTAGCAAAGTGAAGTCTTTTTGCTTGCTTTTATGGGTGCAGTATGTGTATTAGACAGATTTATGTAAACAGGTTATTTACTTTCTGCTAAACTTAAGGAATTTTAATGGTCTAATTTAATGGAATAGATGCACTTAGATTTTTTTTTCATATTAAGGGAGTGCTTTTTATAAAATTTGCTGAAATTAGAAGTTAATGAATTAAATTATTATTATTTATTGGGACAAAAAAATAAAATAAATATTCACTAGAGGAAGGCTTTTATTTTACTCAGAAAAAAGAATACTTATGATGAAAAAAGAATAAATCTGCTAGTAAAATACATTTGTAGATAAAGAAAATCAAGGTTTAGACATTTTGAAAAGCAATAGGAATCTTCTGGGAACCCTCTTGATTTTATAGTGGAGCCACAATGTTCTTATTCAAAGCACCACTGCATACATCATATACAGCAGATAATAACTCGTGTTTTGCATAGAGACCTTGATTACATGATTTTTATTGTACTGCAGGTATGCAGAACATTTCAACATGCATCTATATAATATTGGATTTTTTTTCTTTATGTTTGTAATTCAAATTTGCAAACATTTGTTTGTCTGCACATTGAAGTGGTTTTTTCTTTATAATTAGTGCTTTTTTATGCTTATAGCATGCATATATAAATTAGGATTTTATTCTAAACAAAATTTATAAAATAAGTAATAATATAGATATTAATAATAAAGTTCATATATATTCACAGTTTGTATGTTCTTTCATATTCATTCAAAAATAATATAAAACTTTCTGTACAGTATAATTTATTTTATAAACAAAATCTTAGACTTTTAACTTCTTTAATGCAATAAACTAACATCTTCTAGAAATGTTTTATTGATTCATATTTTTCTATCCATAAATTCAATGTCTTTTCAAAAAAATTATCCTTTAACATTTTTACAACTTTAGCAGTTTTAGGACAGTAAAAGGAGGTATATGTTTTTGTCTTTTTATTATTTTTCTAATAAATGATTCATTCTTCTTGAACCTACTAAAACATAATTTTTTTTTCTTTCACTGCAAATTGATAAATTTCATTTTATCACTTATTGTCATATTATATTTTTGTAGAATTGGTTTAAGACACAATTTGTACAATAACTTCTGTTTGCATTTTATAAAAAATCAAATAGTGTAAGTTTTCAAAAAAATAAAATACTAAGCAATGTAATACACCTAAAAAGTATACTTATTGTATATTCAAAATAATAATAATAATAAAAGATTTTAACACTTTTCTGCAGATAATTAGTTATATTTCTTCATATTTAAATTTTAATAAATACATTTTAAAAATTATATTTTTATTTAAAGATTCCTTACCTTCTTACAAAATTTTCATTAGAATAATATATATAATATGATTTATCTTGACAATTTATTATTCCAAAATGTCAAAAAATAGAGATTTTAATATCCTTTAATTTTTTCTAGAAACTGTATAATTTTTTTTGGATACATTATATAATCAATGAAGAAAATATGAGATAATAAGTTGGTCTAAAATAATCTTCATGCTATGATTCAATACATGGTGTAGTTAAGTAAGGAAAAAAAAAAGATTTAATGCAATATAAAATATTATTAATAATAATTTTTTTAAAATTATCGATGTTATCTTTCACCCTCTAAAAAGATTTTATTTTGTTAGATAGAATCCATCTAAAATACAAAATTAACTGATTATTACAAAACGATTGCTAAATGCAGATATAAATATTCATGATTCATTCTCTTCTGATGATAATGTTGACTCATCTACCCAGGAAAATGTTGATTGGAGCTGATACATCAACATCAGTCAACACTCCTGAAGAAGCTAAATGAAGTGGAGTTTGAAGAGATGGTATTGCCTATCTCAGTTTCAATTGCTAAGCAATAAATCAGTTTCTGCATAAGTATGATCAACTTCATCACTCCACAAAAAAAAAAAAAACTTTAATAATGTTTTTTAAGTAGACACCATAGAGCTTTCTTTTTGAATGTTGCAAAATTACCGAAAGCTCAGCATGTAATCACTAATCAGAATCAAAACTTATATTTTTACTTGTATATTAATCCATATGAACTCATGTCTATTGTAGACCCATCATTTGAATCCTCATCTTACCGATTTTGAGGGATCATATTATTTTATGCTATTTTGTCAATAAATTTCTTAATAATTTCATCAACTACCACTTCTCTATGAAGCTCCAAAATTTACATTGCTATGGTCAGAATATAAATATAATTGGTTTAGTTTTATAAATTTTATCTCAATTTTTATTTTTCATATTTGTCTTTTTTTTTTTTAAAATATAGAAAAAATTATAAAAAAAGCTCACAGTATCTGCAGATATCCTATATTAGAAAAAAAAATTTCATATATTTTTCTACCTAATAATAATTGAAAAAAATTACATATTTATGAGTAATTGAAAATTTAAGCCCTGTATACTAGGTAAAATTACCCATCAAACCTGTTAATCTATAACATTCAATTGCAAAAATCATTCTGGTATGAATAGTTAAAAAAAACTGCTGTCAAGTTCTCTTTTTTTATTATTATAGGAATAGTTAATTCTTGAGAAATTATTAGCAGAAAACTATAAGAAGGTGTAGCCTCTGAATCCCATATGGTGAAATCACTGTTGATGTTTGAAATGATTGAATAATTATTACTCTCAACTGTAAATTTTTTTGTAGACTAAACCATAAGAAAAAAAGAACTGAGAGAAAAAAAAATCTAAATGCTTAATTGGGAGATATCATTACAAAATAGTGAATTTTTGTCTTGCATTGGTGGTCGAGAGGTCAGCGCGACTGCTTTGCACTTGCAGGCAGTTGCCCGGGTTGTGAGTTCGAGTTCGCGTCCCGGCCGATGCTATGACACTTAAAAAAAAAAAATAGTGAATTTTTATCAGAGAAATATGAAGTGTGAGTTTTCTGAAAGAATAAAGTCAAATTAAAGATGGAATTTGCAGATGCATAATGCACTCTGGTTTCATTCTATTTTAAATTGAAACCAACAATCATTAATTTTCAGTTAAAAAAATATAGACACATCATTAAGTATACATATGTGTTTAAAGAAAGTACAAATTTTCTTTAATTATATTTGGACATTTTAATGAATGAAATACTGTTATATATCAAACTTTTGGAGGGAAAAAATGCCTATGCTTTCAATGCATTTTTCATAAAGTGTAGTTAATAAACAAACAGCATTAGAATTACTGAGAGTACTGCAAAATACTTTTGAAACTTACTAAATTTATGAATTTAAATCCCTTTATATAGTTAGATTTTGTTTATTTACATTTTTTGTTTATTTAATTTTTTTTGAATAACATATAATTGGAATAGTAGATGCTATTATATATTATTAAATTAGTTGAATAACTTTTTAACACAATATATGTATTTGTTAATTTGAAAAAAATGTTGAACTTACCATTTTTTCTTAAAAAATATATATAGTGTAAAACTTTCATCTTTTTTTTTTTAAAAAAAAAAAAAGCCATGATTGGACTTTTGCTTTTGGCTCCTACATAAAAGCAACACAGTTTTTTTGCCTTCCAATGCTTTTCATCTATCTTTTATTTTTATGATTTAGATTTGTTTGTAGAAGATTCTTTAAGTGTCTACCAACAAATAATAAATGAAATGGACTCTGGTGATGAGATCCTTAATTGCTATGGGTAACTAATTGCTATACAAACTCAAATTAACTTTCATCTGCTTTTCTTTTTAAATATTTTCTAATCAGACTGATAGCTTTTTTTTTTACTAACAGAGGATGCTTCTTAGAATTTTTTTTATTTATAACCTCCAACATCAGTTTGCTAAAATAAGGTGATTTTGTAATTAGCTATATATACAGTGTATGTATTTTAGTTTTCTCCATTTCAACTCATTCTCTTACAAGATGAGTTTATCAACAAGAAATACATATGATTTCTCTTTAATTTTGTTTGTACTGTTTTATGATATGTATGCCTAATAGTTTTAGAGGGAAAAAAGCAAGTATTTTATGAGCTCTTAATTAATTTTAACTTTTTTTTTTTTTTACTTAATTATGATATGTAAATATTTGAAAACCAGGCACTCTTCACAAACCTGGGAGCTTAATTGTAAGTATAGAGGATTTGAACTCAGATTTTCAAGCACCCTTCAACTATCCACACTACCTCATACAACTGAAACACATGTGTGTGGCCATGTGTTTCAGTTGTATGAGATAGTGTGGATAGTTGAAGGGTGCTTGAAAGTCTGAGTTCAAATCCTCTATATTTTTAATTATGATATGTGATTTGAAAACTATTTTAATTATTTTTCCAATTTATTTCCTGCTGGATCCAATAACTTATTTTTTTTACAATATTATTTACATAGAAAATTTTTCATCATATTACATCTAATCCCTTAATCCACAAATGAATCACTAATCATTTTATATATAGCATTGTAGTTTATTAACTTATTGACTGGTGAGACCGCCATATTGAATTTTTAAAAATCTGACGTGAGGCACAATTTTCACAATAACTTCAGTTTTAATAATGTTAGAGCAAAAAACTTTACATTGATAGAAACTAGAAAAACTAAGGAAAACAATAAGGCTAAGATAAATAGTGATTACAATTTAAAAAATAAGGAGAAAAAGAAATTTCAACATCCGACATAATTATTACTTTATTGTTTGTTCATAATTTCTAATTTATCATTAACTAAATTTAAATTACACCTTCATTGATAATTTCTTTGTATTCCTTACAAAATTATCTTTCAAACCATATATAATACTTCTTACCTGAGATAATCCATAACTTCAGAATCTCCAAAAGTATTTGCATAAGAATTTTTCATTTTTATCTTGTACCCCAAAAGTTACTAAATCTCAAAGGCGCCTATAAGAAAAAGATTCATCCTAATAAAAGATACAAAACAAATCATTTCCAGAAGATGGATATGCATTTATCATCATAGCAATTGGCTTCTTGTCTATCTAAAACTAGAAATTGTAGATTACTGTCTGTATCACTGATAAAATGTTTCATCTCTTCATTTTATATTTTTTATGTACATCAGTGATGTTTATATTCTTTATGCACACCAATGATGCTATCTTGTTATATTTATTGTCCCACAAAGATATAATTTATTTGCATGTGGCTCATTTGCTGGCTATAGACTTGAAAATAAAGTGATGCATGATGTGTCAAAACTACTGACCCCATCGCATGAGTATCAAGGCATAGGCAAGAATCAGAATTTGATTCTTTGCTTGCATATACAATTCCGTGTGGTGTATTTATAACTATTGTGGCTAGTACTAAACAAACATCATTTGAAATCTATTGGTTTTAAGTGTTTATATTTCCACATGGTACTATGCCCAGTAAATTTTGTGAATATCTTTGTCAACTGCAACTTTTCTGTACATTTGATTATTATATATAGCCGGTCACTATTTGAGAAGGATGGCAAAAAGATATTGGTAGAAAATTTTCAGTCAAAGATAATAACTGGACAACAGCTATTGAAGTATATTTTATGGTGAAACAAATTATATCAATATTTTAGTATTTATTAAAAAAGTTCATTTCTGGAAATGGCCAGTGTTCTTTTTCCAATTGTCAAACACAATAAGTATAACATATAATTTGATAATCATATCACAGTATTATGTTCTCTTGATCTACTCATTATTATTTAAACATTTTAGAGTACCATGTATCTTTCATGATGCATCAATGTTCTTACACAACACTTTAATCTACAAAGATAATAATAATGCAAATTTTATAGTTTTTGCAGCCACCATATTTCTTTGAGGTATTATGAGGAAGAAATTACTTATTTCTTTTGAGTTTCTAATCATCAAATTTAATGAATTGAATTTCTTGACCATTTACGAGCAATAAATCTAGTTGTTATTTTCCATATCTTTGAAAGAATTGTAGGTTTTCCCTCTGAAATCAGAAAACTTCATAAGGTTTTTTTTCCATACTATATATATGCAATAGTGAATATGCCTTGTTTTTCATTAGTCAGCAAAGCAATATATTGTATAGTAATTAGTTACTGTGATTATGTTATAGAGGATAGATGTTACTCATGTATTGCATATCTTTTTTTAGGAAGTGTTGCACAATATTTTGCATAGTATAGCTTTAACTATTGTATAATTTGTTATTAAAATGTACCGTATTCTCTACATGGTTGTGGTGGCCATTTGGTTGCCTTTCTGCAGATGATCGAATTCATGGGAAATACCAAATATTGTATATGATGTTTTTAACAGTTATGTATAAACATGAAACAATTCAATTTGAAATTATCCATAATATTAATTATCAAAAAAAAAATACAAAAATAATGGATATGAAATAGACACAATAGTAATAAATTGAAAGTAATCATATATATATGTACACACTCAAGTTTAAGTGAATAAGTACATATTTGAATGTTTTGCCATTTCTTTCATCTCTCTCTCTCTCTCCCCCCCTCTCTCTCCCCCCTCTCTCTCTCCCCCCCTCTCTCTCTCTCTCCCCTCCCTCCCTCCCTCTCCTCCTCTCCCCCTCCCTCCCTCTCAAAAAAAAAACAAACAAACAAACAAAACAAAACAACAACCTCTTTTTGTAGTAGATTGACTTAGAAATACAACTAATATTAGTATGAATTTCACTTTTATTTATATTGAATATTTTGCCAGTTATCAGAGATATATCTTTTATTCTTTCACTATGTAATCGATTATTTTTATTTTATCACAAAAAAGAATTGTGAAGGTTGTAATAAATAGGTAATTATGAGAATAGAATTTTTTTTAGGTTTTCAGTATTCCAAAATTTAAATTGATGTTAGGGTATTTAATGAGTTATTTTATTTTTAAATTCTATTTTCAAATGTGAAGGGTATTTAATGAGTTATTTTTATTTTAAATTCTATCTATTTTCAAATGTGACAGGTTTGAAATGAGTATTAGATTAGAGCTAAGTGGAAGGAAAAATTTATTTATTTATTTATTTTTGAAATGAAATCATATGTATGTCATTATACTTTCAAAATCAAACTTTATTTACGCATTAGAGTGGATACAAAAGCAATCAATGATAGGATAAAACTGTCAATAAGAAAGTTTCAATGTATACATATAAATGTGGTATGCAAGCCATGTATATAGAGATATCGAAAGTTGTATTAGACCAATAATTTTGTCTTAAGAGCAGTATAAGAAACTCATGATGGTTAATTAATGCAAGTATGAAAGAAACATAAATAACTATAAATAAAATCAAAGATTATATTAATGCCTTAAGGCAGTGTGTCATGAGCTTAATTAGTAAGGAATATAAAGTAATTCAAACCTATGTATAAGGTTTGGAAATTCCATTGATTAATGATTATCCTGGCCCAAGGAGTAACAAGGACTATAACAATATTTATAAGTTGATATAGGTAAGTTAATTGTATAGTATGCAATTAATACAAAGTTTGTGTATTAAATATATAGGGTATGTCATTATAATAGAGACATTTAATATTAAATGAATATATCTGTTTATCAAAGTTTAATAAATAAAATCACAATATTTTTGGAAAAATATTGCCCAGATAATTTTTCACTCACCTTTAAAATGCATATCAACATTGTAAATTGGGCACTAGCATAAATAAAAAAAAATTTTTTTTTGTATTTGAAAGAATTTGCTATCTTTTCTATTGTTGCTCTGAATTGAATAAATTTAGTTAGGAGAATGATAAATAATAGCCCAAATGCCATATTTCAATTTGTAGTACCTTGTTGCTCTTTTATCTCTACCTGTCATCAGGAAGATGCCCTTAATGATATAAAATAGATTCTATAGAATCTGGTAATATTAACACTATTTGTCTTCCATTTATATTTTCTTTTGATCTAAACAAAATAGGGATTGAAGTAAGCAACTAAAATACACTTACAAAGATTGTACCCAGGGGAAAACGACACATTAGCTTAATTTATCTTTGAGTTTGATTGTTTTTGCTTAGAATTCATTTATATATGTATATAAAAATAAACCATTAAAACATCACGATCTTCTTTTTTTATTCTTATATAAGCTGTTAAACAGTACTAAAATTTTCCACACAATAGTGCAAGTAATTAGTAGATTCTAGAAAGTTGGGCATTATTATCTCTATCCAGTGCTCTCCCATACATAACCTCAGACTAGTTTCTAGCTTATAGTTTTCATTAGTGAGGAACCTTGGATCTGACTGTAGTTCACCTGGATCTTTGGATCTAAAACACCTTTCCAACACCCACTTTTATGTTTTTACTTAACTGTAAAGCTAACATTCCAATCACAGCTAATTTGCCCGTATAATCAATCAGTTGTACAGATATGACATCAGTTGAATGTTTTGTAAAAAAAAAACCAGATATCAAAATATGTAGATACTGAGGCTAGATTGAAAATATTAATCTGTTTTCAGTTTTGATTGATAGCTTTATAGTTAAGCAAAAAGGTAATTGAAGAGGTAATGCATTAGATCCAAAGATCCAGATGCACTCATGCCATCTGCTAGAAACTAGTCTAGGGATATGGATGGGAAGGTACTGGATGGGAGTTATAATGGAGAATCTTCTAATATCTATTGATTACTTGAGTTTGTACTAGGTAGCACTATTGTCTGGAAAATTTGCATAAGCATAAGAAAAAGTGATTACATGATGTTTTAATGGTTTAGTACTAATCCTAGAGGATATTGGTAACTATGGCTACTAAAAACCCAACTGAACTGGTTTTCGATCTGTATGTGTATGACTGTACAGGCAAATTAACTCTAATTGAAAACATTAAAGTGATTTCAATTTGGTCTGATAGTTTTATTGGCAAGTAAAATGATAAAGATGCCTGTTGAAGAGGAAGTGCTTTTTATCCAAAAATCCCTGTTCTGCTTCTATATTCAAGGTCCTTCACCCATGAAAGACAAATTAGAAACTAGTTTGGGGTTATTTATGGGAAGGCACTGCATAGGATTATGATGCATAATGTTCTAGCTTCTGTTGATTACTAGAGCTTGCACCAAGTGGCACTACTGTGTGGAAAAGATCTACACTGGATACAAATTTATTAAGCACCAACAAACAGCTTCTAGTAATTACTTAGGCTTATATAATGTGATAGAATTGGAATATTAAATAGAATAGAAGAATAGATGCATTAATAAAAAATAAGGAATTGGATAGTTGGAGAACTAGTATGGAGAGTAAAAAGAGTTTATATATAAAAGTAAACAGAATATTGGATGTGGATTAATTTACGATAATAACAAGGGAAGTAGTTTACTGTTTAAGGCTCAAACAGGTACGTTAGCAACAAAGGAATATACACATAAATGGAGAAATGTGGGTGATTTAATCTGCAAGTTATGTAAGGAAGGCATGGAAAATATTAGGCAATTGTTAATTCAAAGTAAATGCTTACAAGCAGAAAAGGTACAAATAATGAAGTTGTGGAGGAATTAATATAAACAAAGTAATTGTACAGAAAATGGGTTGTTGGTTTTTATGCTGGGTTTGGAAAAAGATATGGGGGATCTAGATATAAAGGCCATAGAGTGGACAAAGATGATGTTGTGGGAATGGGCTGGAGCAGGATAGAGAAGAATATGGGAAAAACTTACATAGGTTTCTATGGGCATAGTGGCTGAGAGATTCCTGACTTTGATAAAGGAGTAGCCATATCACATCACTATTGTATATAAAAATAAATGCACGTATATGTGTATATATATATTTGATGAAAATTTTTAGCAGCTTTCAGTTGTCTTATCAATTTGAGAATGTGAGCTAGTTAAAATATGTCTTGATAGCTTTTTTAAGTAGAAAGATTGATAAAGTATTAAAATATAGTACAGACTAATTTTTATATTATTTGTATAAAAATTCTTTTCATTAGTTAATCCCATTGCCTTTTTGGTCTTGGTGTTATGTTCTCTAGCGCTTTTCCTCGTGCTAAGGCTCTATTTCTTATATTTCTTTCACTGTGTTGTTACTATTATGATTTTCTTTAAATGAATTTATTTCTCTTTTTTAATTCATAGTCACATGCTGTCTATTTTTGCTTTCCATATCAATATATATGGTCAAGTAATTTGTTGTGGCCAAAATCCCCAATAAAAGTTTATAGTTGGTCACTATTTAGAAAATCACTCAAAAAGATATTGATGGATTTTTGTTGTCTGATTATAATAACTAGCACCTCATTATTTTGAGTATAATTTTTCTCTGCTTTTGATTAAATCCTAAATACATAAACTATAGGACTTTTACCACTGCAATTCCTTCTAATACATTAGTAATTAGTCATATCTAATAACCATTATTGAAAGGAACTGATGACAACAATATTTTAGTGTTTTTAGATTTCTTCTATTTGATTATTTTTCCAACTCCACTTCTAATTTTTCTTTAGCAATTGGTAGTTTGACTTGCTTTCTAAAAGACTTAAAATAATCAATCAGACCGAAAAGTGATTCTATTGATTTGTCCAATTTGTTGTCTTTAGTTCTATAATTATGGACAGTAAGACTAAATAAATATATGTATGAGAAATGGATTAAGTGCAAATAAATATATGATAGTTGGAATAGTAGATATAACTATAAGCAGTCTAATAAAAATACGTTTTTCAAAATCCAAACTTGATTATATGCATATATGAATGACATGTATTTTTTTTATCAGTAAGCTTCAAAACATTGATTTTTAACTTAGTATTAATTCATTCACTCCTTAGTGATATATTAAATCATATAATGATTTGTTTGAATCCATAATTGGCTTGACTTTCTTGGTGATGATGCCCTTCAATGCTTTCTTCCACTGCTTCTGAAATAGTTTCTTCTCTTCAAGATTAGAAATTCTCTGATGATTTAGAAACCTATCTCATTTTTTTTTTTTTTTTTTATAACTGTGTTCTTTCTTGCATATTGATTTATTTTTTATACATATTGTGTATAAGGTTTTAATTTCAAAATGAAGAATTAACTTTTTTTTTTTTTAAAAGAGTGGTGAAATGGCAGTAAAAGATCCAAGCTCTTTTTGCTTTTTTAAATAAAAAAGTTAAATTAGATATGAAAAATCTACATATTTCAAAATATAAATGGCCATAAGTTTCATATTTTAGAGTGTGGTATTTGAAATTACATTCCAAACACTTAAATTACTATCATATTAGTTACCGATAAATCATAAATGATATTTACATAGTTTGTTTGTTGGAAATCTTGCCACCCATTTTATTTTAATTAAATTATCCATTTTAATGGGCTTCCAACACATGGTATAAACAAAATGGCTGATTCTAAATTATCTTATTTAATATTTATTTATTTTATTTATTAAAGTAATAAAGAAACACAAAAGTGCAAAGAGTTATAATTAAAATTTTTTAAAATGTACCTTCACTACACCAGCTGTAAACCAATCTCATTGCACTCACTAATAATATTTTGGAGCCTTCTAATCACGTTCCTTTCCGAACAGATAGGTGCTTAAAACATTCGCACATGGCACTGCAATTGTGTCTTTATCTGCACATATAAAAGTGTAATATCAGCCCTTTATATACTTTTCAGATGGGCATTTCTGCAGTTTTGAAAATATTCCACTGCATCTTCTTCTGTCAATGAAAGATTCTAAATTTTAATCATCTTTCCAAAAATGATAAGATACAAAAAAAAAAAAGTTAAAAAAGAATCACACATATTAAAGAATGTCAACAAAAAAAATAACGTTAATTTTAAATACCGTGTTATCTGTTCACCTCGTGTTAACATTTGCATATTATATTGAGCATGGAATTTATTAACAAATGTATTCAAATTTTTAAAAATTAACATTCAATTTAGAATATATTTGTCAGTATTTTTTAAAGTTAACAGGCTATGCATGTTCGGTAAAAAAAAAAAATTGTAAATACTTGTTTACATTTTTTCCCTCGAAAATGAATAGCTTGTTAACTGTAAAAAATATTGACAAATGTATTCTAAATTGAATGTTAATTTTAAAAAATTTGAATACATTTTTTAGTAAATTTCATTTACTTTAACACCAGGCAAACAGATAACACATTAAAATTAATGTTATTTTTTTGTTAACACGTGGTGATTTTTTTTATTTTTTTTTTTGCTTTATCATTTTTGGAAATATGATTAAAATTTGGAATCTTTGATTGACAGAAAAAGATGCAGTGGAATATTTCAAAATTTCAGGAGAGTGCCCACCTAAAAAGTATGTGATAAGGGGTTAATAATACACTTTATGTGCGAAAGGAGACACAACTGTGATGTCATGTGTGAACATGTTCTAAATGTCTATCTGTTTGGAAAGGAACATGGTTAGAAGGCTCCAAAACATCATTTGTAAGTGCACAGAGATTAATTTACAGCTGGTATAATGAATTTACAATAAATTTTTTTTTAACTAAAATCCTTTGGACTTTTATGCTTCTTTATCATTTTAATAAATAAAAAAACATATATATTGAATACGATAACTTAATAATGAGCTATATTGTTTATACCATGTGTTGAAAACTCCTGAAAATGGATAATGTAAAATAAAATGAGTAGCAAGCTTTCCGACCGGCAAAATACATAAGTACCTAGTAAACTATGTTGATGAAAACATCATTGAGCAAGAATGTAGGCTTATTCATTAGAAAGGCATATTGAAATCATTTGCTTTTTTTTTCTGTTTTTATTCATAAGATTTAACAGTATGGAGATGATAAGTTTTATTAAATATTGAATACTAATATTATACATGGGTTAAAAAGAAAAAAAGGAGGAATTAAATGAAAAATGTTCATGCTGGAAGTTAATTGATTTATCAGTCTTTAGTTTCGTTTTAAACTTTATATTTGAGCTAAAAAATTATATAATTATAATCTTTAACATTTACTCAAGAGAATATCATCAGTCAAAATTGGTTACTAATGCATTTGAAAATTGGATTTCAGTACATTGCTATAAATACTAAACACAATGATGAAGGCATTTAAAGACAAGGATCTAGCCAACTAATAATGGTGACTGATTCTATTAGTATCTTGGAGATAATTTGATTTTTTAAATATCTTTATCCATATGTTTTAAGAGTGGATGGAGTTTGTAACTTTTACTGTATAATTTTTTATGATTACTTTTTTTTAGTTTTGCAATTTTTTTTTTTGACAAATATATACTTTTAATTTTTACGGATTATTTACTATAATGTATTGCTTGTTAAAAAGGCTGCTTCAATAATAAATGAGTACATTTACAAAAAGTAATCCGTAAGAAATTAAATGTTTATCTTTTCATCCAAAAAAAAATTCAAAACAGTAAAAAAGAATCAATAATGGTATATCACATGATCACCATTTCTTATGTTTGCTCAAGCTGGTTTAATACCAATCCTGCCTAATAGGATAGTGGTGGCTATAGTTATTAAAGAATCAAAAACACCAAAATGTATGGGTACTGAACTGAGTTCAGACCTATATGACTATATAAGCTTATGAGTTTGAATTGAAAATAATTTTTCATTTTGAAGTTCATAGTTTTATAGTTAAGTAGGGATAAAAGGTGGCTGCTGGAGGGTTAGATTAGATTCTAAGATCTAGGTGCAGTGTTCTCAGATCTAAGACTGACTCCTCACTGATAAAAAACACAAGCTAGAAACTAGTCTGGGGATATTGGATGAGTAAAGACTTAATAGGAATTTTATGGACAAACCTTCTTGCATCCATTGATTTACTCTAGCTTTCACTGAGTGGCACTACTGTATGGAGAGTTTTTGCATGTTTTAATAATGATATAATATGTGCTCTACACTCACTTTTCCATTTTTGCTTTTACCTTATGCATGGAGTTACAGAAGCCATATTATGAAAACTAATTAATAAATTGAAAATTAAGTATACTTTACATTTATACATATTTTAATAATTAAAAAGTAGATTTTCCTGTATAGTTCTTTATTTTTTATAAAGTTTAAAAAATAAATATATAAATAGTGGAACATATATATACTTTTATAATATTTACTTGTTTTTAAATAAAATAATTTTAAGTTTTATAAAAATCTAAAAATAAATACATAAATAGTAGAACACTGATTTCTACTTTTACAACATTTACATGTATTTAAATTGTTGTCAAAAAATTGAACATTTACTTGTAATTGGTAATTGAAAAATAAAACATTTCCCCCTAAGTTTAGTTATTTAGTTTTTACAAAGTAATTCCAAAAAAAAAAAAAATCTTTCTTTGATTTTTTAAAAATAGTTTTCAAAATAAATATGTTTTTCTATAGATGTTATTGTCTAAAGATTGATAGTGGGAAGTGATTTTTATAAAATAGTCTCAAAATAAATATAACTGGTGGAAATATTGTTTCCAGAGATCTTGTTCATCAAGCAGGGAATAGGAGGTTAAATAACTAGTGATTTGAAAAGGGACAAAAAAAAAATCTGGATTCTCATCTGGATTACATGTTGAAAAATATCTCTGCAAAGCAGTAGCCAATTGTGCCTCTTTCCAGCTCTTTTTTCAAACAATCACTTTGTTTATTTCTGGTAATGAAAAAAAGAGTTCACTTTATTTTTATTTTTTGTTTTTAACTTAATCGTTTTTATTGTATTATATATTGATTAAGTAACACAATTTATTCTATGAAAAATAAAAACATTAATTTGTCTTTGAATATTGTTTTCATAAAATTTATCATTTACAGTTGACATTTTTTGTCCATTTTGAAAGATAAATAAGAAAATAATAAAAAAAAAAAGTAATTTACAATTAATAAGAAAAATTAAAATATGTAATTTATAATTAATGTTACTTTAATATTATGTTAGGTTTATAAAAATTAAATTTTCAAAAATGTTCAATTTACTGGCTTCATTGGCCCTATACAATGGATAAAAGTAGAAACAAATGAAAGGACATACTTTATCTGTACTAAATCTAGAACATAATTTCAAGGATCATATAATAAGTCATGAAACTTATTGTTGCTTGCATTATAACGAATATATTTTCTATTATTAATTTATCCTTATTTTTTTTTTTTAAAAAAAGATGACCATATTCTTTTACTGCCATTTGAGAAATAAGTTATCTTTCATTTGTTATCCCAATAGTAAATTGAAAAAAATAATTTCTTTCAAAAATGAAAAATAAATTCTTTGTTTCAATTGAAATTAATAAGAAATTAATTTTATTGTTAAAGGTATATTGATTACATTTGCCAGATTTATTATCATCATTTAAGTTGATATGATTTTTTTTTTTTTTGCAATTTTCTTTCCATTATCAAATTTATTCATATGTACATTTAATTACTTATGATTTATTTATCATTATTTTTTCCTAAACTACCCTCTGATATGTAGATCATGAAACCTAAGATCTTAAGACATAACATTACTAATCTGTTTTTTTAAAATGATTTATTTATCAGTTGAACCTGTGTTAAGCACAGGTAGTTTGTGTTAATTGTATATTTTCTAAATTTATATTATCTGTACCTATGCCATTATATAATCATATATAACTTATTTAGTAAAACCAATGATATTTCTTTAGTCAGCATATAAAGAAAATATTAAAATTGGAGAGGAATAAAAATACTTATGCTGCTCTTCCACAAAATAATAATCAGAAAATAATAATAATTCTTTACAACAAAATATTACATCATTTTTTTCCCCACATGTCTCTTAATTCATATGCAAAACTCTCATCCTACTAGAAACAAAATAAAAAAACTGATTTCAATGCAAAAACAATGATTTTAATCACAGATAAATATCAGGATGTCAATTAACATATCTTACTGTCACTATTGTTTTTCTTAATTGTTTCTGGTGAACTGGGATTGTAAATTACTAATCTGTATTCACCCAAAGTAACTTTCCACATCCTTCTAATAAGTTGTACACACACACACACACACATACACACTCACACACACACACACACACACACAATATAAATTGTATTTTTGCAATTTTAATATTATTTTATATAAAATACATAACAAAATACAAGCATGTTGAGGCACTGGAAAGAGAAGCTATAATAAATACTTATAGGAGATATGAATCGATAAAATTCTTGACAGCTTAGCACTTTTGAGGCATTTAGTCTCATATTCACAGCAGTAAAAAAACAAATAAGGCAAAGTAGATTGTAAATGGCAATATGCAAATTATATTTAAATTATTTAATTAGCCCAATGTTTGGAAATATCAAAGCAAGTGTCACATCTGTTAATGGAGTTATTGTTGCTATTAATAAAGTACGCTTCTTTGATTTTTTGTTTAGTCATTCTTTTTGATGCATACTATTCTAAGGTTAGAGGGTTCAAATGTATGACCAGTCCTTTTTGAGTGCTCCAAAAATATTGATGAATTGTTATTTTTCTGTGTTCTTTTATATGTGTATTTGTGTTGAGTGGTTCTATTGTAAATAGTGGCTTTGGTTTCACCTTAGTAAATAGCACGGCATTCAGGCTGAGGGTATGAGATGCTATAAATGACATGGGGGGTTTGATCAAGGTCAACTTTGTCTTTAGAATTATTAATAAGATGGTTAGTGTGTGTGTGTGTGTGTGGGGGTTACGAAATCTGATTTAAATTTGGTAGATAAAGATTTCACTAATTGGTTAGAAATTTTAGGGATGATAGGAGACTTCCCTGATCCAGGCATCATTGCCCACCATTCTGTTCTATTTTTTTTTATTGTGCATATACTGTATATAAAAGTTGTTAGTCTAAAACAGTATTTCCTAAAGTGGGGTACGCGAAGAGCTTAGTGGTGGTATATGCAGCACCGAACTTTGACCTCATCTGGTACAACAAGCAGTTTACTGTTTTTTATCATATAAAACTAATAAAATTTTTTTTTTACTTATTAGTATTGTGTATGTGTAGTTTTGTATGCATAGTCATGGCATCGACAAGCACTTTGATTCTGTGTATTCTTCCAGTCCATGTCTCAGATAACGTGTTACATACAAAACTCATTCACATACACATTGAATTATCACAGCATGTGCGTGCATATTTTTAGCTTTCATGCAATTTTGCTACTGGAAACATATGTTATGTTTTTTAGTAAGTCCCATTGATTTTGATTATTTTTACAAAATATAATTTTTAAGATTATGGATTACTGATCGAAATTTGGAACTTCTAAACTGAATCAACAAACAGAAAATAATGAAATTAATGATGGCAAACCACTTACAATTTTAAAAAAACCTGTTAAGGAAAAAGCAAGGAAAACTTGCAAGTACAATAACGAATATCTTAAATTTGGATTCTATGGAAATCTAACAAATGAAAGCATGAAATCATCCAACTTAAAGTGCCATTTTAAGACAAACCACAATCAGTACAAAGATAAACCCATCAATTTTTTTGAAAACAAACTTAAATCTGTTTCAAAAAGTAATGCAGAATTTGACAGGAAGTGACAATCAGAAAATCCTAATAGCTTCATATCATGTGTCACTTTTAATTGGAGATATAATGCAGCTGAGATGATTGGCAAAACTTTAATCAAACCTGCAGCTAAGATAATGGCAGAAGTAATGATAGGAGATAGAACTAAACAAATTTTTGACAGTTCCTATCTCAAATAATTCAGTTCATTAACGAATCATTGACATGTCTAATAATGTAAAACAAATGTTATTGTCTGATATTTCTCAAAGTCATTATTATGCATTACAAGTTGAAGAATCCACTCATATTGCAAATTTTATGGTGTTTGTTAGATACGAAAAGGATCAAGAAATTCATGATGACTTTTTATTTTGCCAGCATTTATTAGGTCATACAACAGCAGAATACATTTTTTATGTTATTAATAAATTTATGAAAGAACAAAATTGATTGGAATAGATGTGTTGGAATAAGCACAGATGGAGCAAAAAGTATGGTCAGAAGTAATAAAGGACTTGTTGCAAGAATTCAGAATGTTGTCCCAAATGCCATATCCCCACATTGTTGCATACCCAGATAGGCTTTGGCATGTAAGATATCCACATATCTACAGAAAGTTCTGGATGAAAGCATGAAAATTATTAACTACATTAAAAGCAGTCCTCTGAATGCACAATTTTTTTCAAAAATGTGTGAAGAAATGTGGAGTAGTCATATTCAGCTTCTTTTTTATACTGATGTTTGTTGGTTATCTCGAGGTAAAATTTTAAACCGATTATTTGAACTTAGATATGAAGTTCAGATTTTTTTTAATGATAGACTTGAGCTGAGAAACTGTTTATATGACTGGAAATGGTTTTGTAAATTAGCATACTTAGCAGATATATTGTCTGTTTTAAATTGTCTCAACTTATTGTTGCAAGGAAAAGAAATTTCATTGTTTCACATTCAAGATAAAGTGAATGCTACCATGGCAAAACTTAATTTATAGCAAAAGAGAGTTGGCAACAGAGAATTTTGAATTTATAACAAATTTGAATATTAAAATAGATGCTGATACTATGAAATGTATAACACAGCACTACAAGTAGGTTTGAAAAACTATTTTCCTGATTTAATAAAAATATTGAATGGATAAGATTTCCGTTTAACATTAATACAGCAACCATGCCAGAAGGTTTATCACAAGCAGAAGCAGAACAATTGTTGGAATTAGCTTCAGACAGATTCTTGAAAAATAAACATAAGGAGTGTAAAAGTACATCATTCTGGTTGCAAATGCAACATGCATATCCGGATTTAATGCAAAACGTCTTGAAATACATTTTACCTTTTCCAACTTCATATCTATGTGAGGTTGCTTTTTCAGGATTTATAGACATTAAATCGAAAAAAAGAAACAGGCTTTTGGATATAGAACCCCATCTTAGATTAAAATTAACAACCAGGGGAACCGAATTATGCATAAACAATTTCCTTTTCATTGATCTTAATAAATTTTATTTATAGTATAACTTTTATTATGAATACATTTTTTTGTTTATTATTTTTTTATACACTAAAAAGAAAAAAAAGAATATATATTTTTATTATAATTAAAGTATATGCAATTTTTTTGATGAGCACTGGTGTTGAAAGTTTGGGAAACGCAGATCTAAAAGATCAAATATAAAACAAAAACTCAACCCCAATATTTGTATATAATATCGCACATATGAATGTAAATGTATATGCTTTTATTTATATGTATATAAACAAATCTCAGGCAAACCCAAATAATGCTCGCATATAAATGTCTGTTTGACTTTCAATTTATGCCTTTTTATTTTTCACTGCATTATGAATATTAGTGTTTTAGTCTAAAGAATCTAATAAAACAGTAACAACAACCCTTTTTAAATAAATAAATAATTCACATTACTTTTCCAAATTTTTGCAAAACTACTGTACTTTATTTCTGAAATGATTTAAAAAAAAAAACAACAAAAACATTTATTCTTTAAAAAGTACAAATACATATAAAAAAAGTATATTCACAAACATATCTTATAAATAATTAAATATGTACTATACATATATTCTTACATTTATATTAAAACATCAAAATATTTTCAATATCATGTAATATAAAACATAATTGCATATAATAAAAAGTGATATATGAAGATATTATAATGTTAATTTAATATTCATTTTTAAAGATATTAATGTGCAATTAATTATAATTTATAGTATTAAGAAATGATATGTGAAAACATTTTGATGTTTAAATGGAAATGTAAGTGTATCCTAATATGCTTACATATTTTATGTATTTTTAGTTTTCAATATTTCTCTTTATTAATGTGATTATTAATTGTTTATTCAAACTATTTTCAAAATGTTAATTTATAGTCATATCCAGTCAGGTTTTAGATAGGAAAATTAATATCCCTTGGTATAGTTAATCTGATTGATAATATTGCATAAAATATTGACAATTTACATCTTATAGATAATACTTGCCTTTTTAAACTATTCTAGTACTTGTAACATTTTTCTAAATAACTTATTATAACTAAATGAAAATATTTTAGCTTAACTAATGTTATTATAAAACTTTATAAATAGCTATTTCATGTTTAGATAGCAGAAGTAAGTTATGGGTAGTATCATTTAATATACTTCTGACTTCTCAAAGAATCTCTTCTTCACCTTGTGTGGTTTAAGCAGTGCGCTAAAGTGATGGACTTAGATAAAAATTCCAGGATCAAATCTTAGTTGAGTAGAAAAAGAAAAGAATCTATTCATATTAATTACTCAAACACAAAACCAAAACTGGGTCAACATAAGATTTTCTAATGTATCTGAATTTTTCATTTGTTTCTGTTTGTTTTGGAAAAGTTATTTATAATCAGATTAAATCATGTTTGGTGAACATAAATGTATTACAATTGAAGCATCAGGCTTTAGAAAGAAAAATTAAGTGCTTATTTTATCAGAGGGTGTTCAAATGTCATATGATCTACAAATCAATTTATCACATTTAAAGTATGCTTCAGTATTCTCTCATTATATATATTCTGACTTTTCATTTTAAGTTTAAGATTTTTTTTTTTTCATTTAAATTTTTTGTTTTCTCATTACATTGCTGGAGACATTGAATTTTATTTGGCTTTTTCTAAAGATGATTCTCAGATCTGAGAAAGCTTGAGGGTGATTTGGCAACCACATCAATAATATCGGGAACAATTGTAAGATTATTGTTGTTTTGTTTGGTTTCATGAATGTTCTTGGTAATATAAAACATATGACTTTAAATAAATGGCCTGAATATTAACTGTAAGGATTTTGGACTATTTTGAATTCCCAATTTATTATAAAAGTTATTTATGATCAAATTTAGTCATGTTTGGTCAACACAAATGTATTGCAATCGAAGTATCAGGCTTTAGAAAGGAAAATTAGGTGCTCATTTTGCCAAGGGGTAATCAAGTGGCATATGATCTATAGATCCATTTATCATACTTAGAATTCTTTTCAATATTCTATCATTATAAATATTCTGATTTTTCATTTTAATATTATTTAAAAATATTAGTAATTTGTTCTAATTGAATTAGCCTTTGCCAAATTAAATAAGCTATAGTTAAGTTTAGATTTCATTACACACTTATTAAAGTCATTAAAAAATGCTATTATTTTACCTTTAATTACAATGATATTAGTTTAAATGTTAAATAAACATTTGTAGTTTTTCTGTTATTCAAAAAATTAGAAATACAATTTGAGATATTGTGGTTTACATAATTTTTTTAAATATCTAAATGGCTTGGAATGGAGCAATGTTGTAAATTATATATTGTGTACATGGTAAACCAAATTCTTACAGGAGAAGTTCCACTAATGTCTTAGCTCTAAATTAATGAGCAAATGAATTTTCTTGTGATTATAACATTTGTTCTATGTAAAGTTTTGTTGTACCAGATTTTGCAACAAGTATTTTTATTAAAATGTTTATTTTTTAATTCATCTAAACTTTATAAGCTATCCTTCATGTAAGATCTACCAAAGGTTTTTTGCCTAAAAATAAAGTAAACATTGGTTGTTAGAGATTGAATGTAATGTCATAATTGGAAAGAATGTATGAAAATGTGAAAATAAAATTTAGTTATTTCAGTGATAGAGTGAAAGTCACAGGAGATTTTTTTTTTTTTAAAAAAAAAAATCATATAAACATTTATATATACATTGTTTTATTATCTATACAGAATTCATTTTTATCAATTAATGAGAGTTATATATTTATGGTTTGGTGGATGATCAACCAGTGTTGAACTTGGTTATATTTTTAAAAAAAAAAATGGTATGTTTTTTTTGATAGTAATAAAGATGATTTATTTATTAAAAATTTTTTTTTTTATTTATCATGACATTTTTCTTTGAATAACCATGCAATATTTTTATTAACCTCTCTATAATAATTTTACAAACTCATTACTTAGACTTTCACACAACCCACTACTCTCAGTGCCATCTCATATTGCTCAACCACCTGATCACACACATATTGAAAAGATAAATAATCACTAATACACGTACATAATTTGTGCTAAACCAGGACTCATCAATTGGTCCAGATTACCTTCTCCACACATATATACAATCAGTGCTCAGCTTTATATTAGCCTGTCCATTAAAGTATGAGTATTGGCTATCCTAATATAAAGCTGAGCACTGATTGTATATATGTGTGGAGATGGTAATCTGAACCAACTGATGAGTGCTGGTTTAGCACAAAATGCGTATATTGATGATTATCTTTTAAACATGTCTGTGATCAGGTGGGTCAGCAATATGAAATGGCACTGAGAGTAGTGAGTCGTGTGAAAGTCTGAGTTCGAATGCTGCATATATTACATATATAAATGCAGGTTTAAGCCTGTACAATGTATTAAAATCATTACTTGTAATTTTTTAAATTACAATTTTTTTTAGGCTTTTGCATTTAATTTTTTTTTATTTATTATTTATAACAAATTACTGACTAAACTTCATTAGTTTATTTTGGTGTAATTGTATTTTCAAATTTTTTTATTTAAAATTTTTGGAATACATTTTAAATTTTACCATATCAAAAAAATTTTTTTTAATTAATGAACCCTTCATCTTATAGTCCATTATATTGCAACTATTCAATACAAATTCAAGACCATTTCCTATAACTTTCACTTGCCAGGTGAGTTAGATGGCAATAAACACCCATCTGGATCTCTATGCTCATGTTGATAGTCTTATGTTTTTCCAATTCACCACTCTCTTGCACTTGTTTTTCAAAACATTATTGTTATTATTTTAAAACTATTTTCTAAATCTTTTATAGCTTAAATACTTTACATTTCAAAGCATAGTAGTCAATCTTACAAAATAATATTGTGTGATATTTTCTCATGTGTGTTTGGCCATCTGAATTATTGAGTCTTGTTATCACCTTTGACCTAGCATTCAGATAATCTTAACTATAAATAAGATTTATATTAATTTTTTGGCAAGAAAATATTGGAATGTTAAATTAATTAAGGAATAAATATCTCATTAAAAATATCTCTAAAAATGCTGTTATTTTTTACTTTTGCTAACAATTTCAAAGTTATATAATAAGTAGTGGTAATATTTTTTCTTCTTCTAAATTTATTTTAAATATTGAGAAGTGAATTTTAAATTATATTTATTTCATCAAGTAGTATTTTTCCTTCACTCAAACTCTTTTAAAATTCAAATTGTAGTAACTGTTGCTAAGATTGAATTTGGCATGTTGAAAAAACTTGGCATGTTTACTCACTCAAACAAATTCATTCTACATTTCTTTGATCATACTCCAGTAATTAAATATTCCGTTTTAGAATTGCTTACATGTTCAGATTCCCCCCCCCCCCAAAAAAAAAACAACAAAACAACAACAACAACAACAAAAAAACAGAATCAAAATTGATTATAACTTTTTTTTTTTTTTTACAATCATAATTCTTCTTTTCTTATTATTTTTTATATTTATATGTCCAGCGATCTCAATATTCTATTTACATAATGGTTACTGTATTAGCCTACTATGGCCATGTCTTTGTATTCAAAAGTTCTCGGTAAGCTACTTTTTTTTTAATAGTTGGATATAAAGTTGAGCTTACTATCATTCATTATTGGATGGCCAATAATTATATAAGGAGTTTTAGCTGGAGGGTGCATATATAAATGAAAATCTAAAATCTTCATCATTTGACACTTAGCCAATTTAGTTAAAAGTGTGTTTTTTTAGCATTTTGTATTATTTGTTAAGAATTATTGGGAAGTTTTAATCTATAGATTATTTAAAACAAGTTTTATGGCTAAAATCTTTTGGCAAGGAGCACCAAACAGAGAAAAAATGGTTCTTACATATTAGTCATGTGACATGGCACATATTAGACCTGTTGTGTCTTCACATCCGCAATAAATGTGTAACATTGTAATTAGATGAAATAAATCCAAGTAAACCCTGCAATGTTGTTATCTGATATATTAAAATGTGTTTTTTTTTTATCTGATCTCTGATCTGGTAACAAAATAATTTTTTTCCAACAACCAATTTTTTTTTCCTTTTGTCAAGATTTCATTCTGACAAGAGCTTGATTTCAATTGCATTGCATGTTTTCATGTGTTTTTTATTCAATCTGATAAGAAAAGAATTTTTTTTCTTTCCAAAAACAACTTATTTTTTTTTGCCCAGTTTTTGTCAAGATTCTGACAACAGCTTGATTTCGATTGCATTGCATTTTTCTTCATAGTTATTGTCCATTTCAATTTCATTGTGGCTTAATTCATTTGATTTTAACCGAGTAAATAACTGTACTTTCCCAAAATATCGAAAGGCAACATCTGGATTAATATTTGGCCAAATTTATGTGGCATAGATGTCATAAAGATGACGATGCATTCATTTCCATAATGAATGAAATAAAAAAAATAGCCACCAGTATGAATAATTAATAAAAGTGTTATATTTTTTTATTTGGTACTTGTGGATAATTCAACCGATGACGTACTACCCTGAAGGCATATCAGTCTAATGTTGCGATTTTTAAGATAACGTCTCCAAGTGATCTGCAGACACATTTAGTCGCTAAAATGTGTCCGCAGATCACGTGAACACAGTACGTTAAAAATCGCAAGATTAGACTGATATGCCTTCAGGGTAATACATCATCGGTTGATCATGTGATAAAAATATAAAAAAAGACAAAAATGGGACACAGGTCACATGATAAAAAACAAAGAAAAAACAGAAATATAAAAAAAGACAAAAATGTGACGCAGGTCACGTGATAAAAAAACAAAAAAATGGCAAAAATTAAAAAATTTTTAAAAAAAATTAAATATTAAATAATAAAAAAAAAGGATAATACAGTCACGTGGTTTTTTAGATGGCTTCTTGGCGGGCAGAAAATGAACACCACCATGTTTCTTGGTCCTGAAAAAAAAAATACAAAAAAACAAAAAATTATTGAAAATTTACATGCATGAAATACAAAATAAGGTCAATACAAAATATAAAAACAAAAAATTATTGAAAAGTTACATGCATGAAATACAAAATAAGGTCCATACAAAATATAAAAATGTACTGTATATTGCTACTTTGAGTTAAAAAATTATTGAAAATTATTTACAAATTAATCGTAATTAAGTGGAAGTTTGATAATTGAAGAAATATTAACAAAAATTTTTTGTAAATTTAAAAAAAAACAGATAAAAAACACTTTACCCGAATTAATGCGAATCTGGCATTAATGGCGATCTTGTATAAAACGTGTTATCACATGCCGTAGTTTTACATACATTTGCTAATTTTAAAAACGTACTGTATATTGCTACTTTGAGTTAAAAAATTATTGAAAATTATTTACAAATTAAATGTAATTAAGTGGAAGTTTGATAATTGAAGAAATATTAACAAAATTTTTTTGTAAATTTAACAAAAACAGATAAAAAACACTTTACCCGAATTAATGCGAAACTGGCATTAATGGCGATCTTGTATAAAACGTGTTATCACATGCTGTACTTTTACATACATTTGATAATTTTAAAAACGTACTGTATTGTAACGTTTAATTATATACGTTGCAAATATATTGGCATTTGGCTAAAAAAATAAAAGTAAATTTAGATTTTTTTTGGACTAATTTTTTTTTTTAAAAAATAACGTACAATGAAAGTTAAAGTATTCTTTCGTTTTTTTTTATGTAAGTAGAAATAAAAGTAGAATTGGAGAGAACAAAAGAATTCCAAAAGTAAAATAAAAAAGATAAGAGAAAGTAAAAATATTTTGGCTAATTAAAGATGGCCGAAAAACTTGATAAGAAAAGAGAACTTTATAACTAAATTTTATAAAGAATCTACAAGATTATGAACCAAAAAATGCCATGATAATAGCATGCGCAGAAGTCTGAAAACTGGACCTCGGATATAAAAAGGAGGGATTCGGTTGGAAGAACGTCTTGTTCGTTGGTTTCTTTAGTCTGTCTTGGATAACAATAATATATCCAAGATCGCTCTACGCTGAAGTAATTCGGCATGTCGGAGTGAACCGGAGCTTCTGAAGACATCGTGCCTGAAGATGTATACTAGAAAAGCTTTCGTGACTGACTAGGAGAATGGACCGCAAGATCAACTAATAATCAAAGGCCGTGAGCTCATTTTAACCCCGAAAAACTATGCATAGTTATCTACAACCATCGTGAATTCACTAAAACTTACCGGTAAGTTATGCTTCATTATCCTGATTGTGACAAAAGTAACGTTTGCAAACAATTCTTAAAAATATGTTTAAACAATCCATATAGAGACATTAAATTTCTTGTTCAAGAGACATTCATTTTTAAGTAACTTTCTAGAAGAAATTTGGAAATGAACTGTAATTGTAAAATTGTTTTTTATTAATTGATTCATGTCTGATTTAAGTGTGTTCTCTCCAATTTATTTGATAAATAATTGCCTTTCAAAATTTATTTTTTAATCTATTATAATAAAAAATATTTCTAATACCAATTTTCATTTGTGCGTTATTAATAATAGTTAATATTTTTTATTATTAAATTTATTATTAGTTTAAGAAGATTTAAGAATGTAATTTACCTTTGCCAATATGTTTGAATAAGCCCAGGAATAATAATCTTAAAAAAATAATTCTCGTTACGGTATGATGTAATACCGATTAGTTTAAAAATATCTTTTCTTTTTAATTTTCGAGATGCTATGTGACGGTTCAGTGGGTTCTTGCAGAACTCTGGCGCCTTTCAAATAAATTAAAAGCTGATGTTGTCGATAGCATAATTCTCAACAATTACAAGGCCGAGTTGATCAGGAAATATAGCTATGTTTTTAATAGAAATCGAAATACAACTTTCTTCTTTTTAACATAGCTTGATTAACTTGCGCGCAATTAATATTAGCATGTAGAGGCCTAGCAAAACAAAAAACGTTATAGTATATTGCTAATTTGAGTTAAAAAATTATTGAAAATTATTTACAAATTAAACGTAATTAAGTGGAAGTTTGATAAGTGTAGAAATATTAACAAAAGAAATTTGTAAATTTAAAAAAAAAAAAATTAATGCGAATCTAGCATTAATGGTGATCTTGGAGAAAATGTGTTATCACATGCCGTACTTTTACATGCATTTGGTAATTTTAAAAACGTACTGTATATTGCTAATTTGATTTAAAAAATTATTGAAAATTATTTACAAAGTAAACATAATTAAGTGGAAGTTTGATCATTGTAGAAATATTACCAAAAAATTTTTGTACATTTAAAATAAAGATTTAATACGAATATGGCATTAATAGCGACCTTACTTTTACATGCATTTGGATTACTTATTGTCTATATTCAATAATATAATTAATTATAAAATTATAATTATTAGAAAAAAAATTAAAATTACTTACCAATAGCGTTCACTGCGGAGGACTGAATTGGGATATATGTTCCAAAATCGCAGCGAAAGGATCAGCTTTATACGACTGCCTCCACATAAACTCGCTCAAATATGAGTCCAGGTGCTGACATGCTGTCCCTCTGTGTTTTTTATTATGCCATTTGACCAAACCCCACAACCTTTCGACATTTTGTGTATACGCCAGTTGTGGGGTCTACGAAGTTGTATGTGTGATTAACACGATGGTGTTCTTATCCAGCCTCAGCTAACTCTTCGCTCTTATATCCCTTCCAGCAATCGCTGTAGATAGTCGAGCCTTCGTGTACATTTTGCAAAATTTCTTGCATAAGAGTAGACGCACTTCTATCTCGAATGGCTACAATAAAACATATCTCAGTCTCTCTGCATATGCCACCAAATAGCCATTGCTGTGGTAGGACTCTTCTGGCATTGTTCTTCCATTTTGTGAAGAGGCTTTCGTCGATTTCCATGATTGTGTTGGGACCTCCGATTTTCCGCCTTTCATTTCTTAACAATTTCCAGGTACAAACTTCGCGGAGGTAGTTGTTCCAATCGATAACGGTTTTGTCCGAAATATTCAATTCCTCTGCACAAAATGTTATGGATGTTAATTGTTTGGACCAACTGTAGATGAAACGTATGGCGGTCACGAAAGTCATTTTGGAGCCAACAAACCACGTGCCTTTTCTCATTGCGATTTGGGATAGACAATCTTTCAAGTTGCATCGCCATTTATTCACCGAATTGGGTCCCGAATTGTGAACATACTTTTTCATTTCATGACCATTTTGACACAATTTCCTTTTGGGGAGAAGTCTGCGGTCTTGTAAGAAGATGATCGCTTCTTCCTCCGTACTTGGTAAATTAAACAAGGTTGTTGTAGCTTCAGCCATCATAAACGTAAATAACGCAAATATCACAAAGTAGAAGAGCTCAAAAAAGTCACTGTGATGCCGTGGATAGCAAAATCACAATAGACAGAAAAATCAAAAAATTTCCCAAACCTCTCTCCGAATTTTAAATCTCGCGGGTAAAAAAAAAAAAATTGACTCTCTGATGGATTAATCACGCCAGTCACTTGGTTGCCATGACAATGTTGTCATGCAAAAAAACGACGATGTCTACCGGAAGGGAAATCGGTAAGTCAAATACGTCATCGGTTGAATTATCCGTAAGTACCTCTTATTTTACATATAATTTTGCATTTTATTTTTTATTTAAAAAACCATTTATTACCATTTTTCAACAAAATCCCTTCACACAATATACTGCACAATCATGTGTTTATTTTGGAGGGAAAATTTTTTACTTAAACTTTCCATTTTGTCTGAAAAATTTGATAGACTTATAATAAAGTACAGTAGATATCTTAGATTTATTTATTGCAATAATTCCTGTTATATATTGCATAATAAGTAACGTATGTGTATATTTTATGCTTTTTTAAATAATATTTTAGGCAATTTTTGTAATTTAGCAATTTTATGGTCAAATTCATATCTTTAGTATTGTTATAAATATATATTCCACACCATGTTTTACATTTTTTCCTGTAAAAAGTCATATATATTTCTGTATGACAATTTAATTTTTTTTTTTGTTTTTAACTCCTGTTAAAAATGTACTTTTAAAGATCAGTTATTTTTTTTTTTGCTGAAATTCATATCTTTAGTATTTTTATACTTTTTCATGTAACTATATATATTTCTATGTCAAAGTAACATTTGAATCTCATGGTTTATATATTGATTGTTTAAAAATTTACTGTTTAAGATCGTCTTTATGGTTAAATTCGTATGTTTAGTACTATTATTAATTTATATTCCACACTATATTTTATATTTTTCCTGTGGAAGTCATATATATTTCTGAATGGCAAATTAAAAAAAAAAAATGTAACTGTTGTTAAAATGTAATTTTTAAGATTGAATTTTTTGGTAAATTACATTCCAAATTGTTTATATTTTTTGTGTGAAAGTAGTATTTTTAGTCCTGCAACATGGAATATGTATTAGATATGCTACACTTTTTCACATATGTATTCAACGTGATGTTAACTTTGTAAATCTTGGGAAAATATGTGCAAGATCCCTGTACACATTATTTTTATAAATCTTGCGAAAATATCATCCATGCAAGTTATTTTGGTTAGATCACAAGATTAGAAAATTATCAGCAGATTGATATGAATGTGAAAAGGCACAGCATGTCTAATACATGCTCTGTGGCACAGGACTAATATGTAAATACCGAAAAAACATTTTATCTAAAAGTGTCTTTTTTAAGTATTTTTTATTACTTGTTAAAAATTATTGGGAAGCTTTAGCCTATGAATTATGTAATGCAAGTTTTATGGCTAAAGTCTTTTGGCAAGGAGCACCAAACAGAGAAAAAACGTTTTATCATCACTGATCATTTATATCACCACTAATATTATGCACCAGCATTAAGCTTCTTTGCTCACATTCACCTGCATTAAGCAGTAATGATTTGTCTAGATTCACTTTAAAGCCTAAAATTATGTAAAAACTGAGTCATTAAACAATTGGTGCACAACAAACAGCTGTTCACAACTTACAATTGTCTTTTTTTTCTGACAAAGCTATCTCTTGTGAAATAACCAGAAACTATTCATGAATGTTTGCCTGTCATCTACTATTCATTAATTTACATCTTTCATGATGTGACATAGTTTATATAACTTCATACTTTATCCAGAAATGGATATTAATCAGGACAAGGAATTTTTTTAGTACTACAAAAAGACATATATTTCTGTTTGAAGAATCAAATGGCTATTATTGTTTTTCATCATACTCATAAATCATATACTGAAAGATTTGGATTACAATTTTTTGTAATTAATTTTTATTTGTTCTTGGTCAGGTTATTCTGGATTTAAACAATTACCTTGAAAAGCTATGCTCTTTTAAAGTTTTAACTATATTTATTATAAAATTTGCATCACACCTAGTAATTGTTAATTTTCACCCTAATTAACTTTACAAAGTTTATCTTGTGTTTTCAAATTATATTTGCCAGATATTTTAAGTTTGATTGGAACAGATTGTTTTATAAGTCTGGTCCAGCCTTTCCGATTAATTTGCCATTTGTTTCAGAAAAAATTAGGACCGTCTTTCCTTTAAAATAAGACCTAACCAGAAAATAAGCCCTAGCATGATTTTTTAGGATCCTGGTTAAGATTGTCAGCCACATAGATTATTGATGGATGTATTAAATTATAAAGAATGAATGTATAAATAACAATATTATTGACATTAATGCTTTAAACAAATGTGTATTTTCCTTGTTGACAATTTTCAACAAATGCAATTCTACCTGGTATAGAGAAACAATTTATTACAAGTCAGTATAATATTCCAAGAGAAAAATAAAATTTAATTTTTTCCTTCTAAAATATTTTAATAAAATAACCTGCGATTTTAATAAAAGTTTAACTTAAGTTAAATCATCAATCTTTCTTCTAAAATAAAGTTTTTAAAAAGAATACCCAAGCAGAAATATTATAATTAATTTGAAAAGTGTTTGATAATGGATGGACATACTGTAATCATGTCATATATGAATTTTCATAATTCAATAGGCTGCTGTATGTTATAATGGAGGTACTTAATGAATACATATGAAATACAGAAATATTTTCTGAATTTTATGCTTGTATTTTTTTAAATTGAAAGTCTTCAATTAATACTTGAGTTAATGGTAAATTTAAACAGAATAATATTATGATCGCCTGATAAGGTGAGTGCAAAAAGGAAGTGTTATACTGGCGACTTAAAAGACAGAAATTTTGGCGGCAGCGGCGGTGCGGGGGGGGGGGGTCCGGGATAAGAATCTTTCAGCTTTCTGTAAAAAAAAGAAGTACTTGAATAAAAGTAGATTTTTTTTACTAAAAAAGAATCTAAAATATTCCTTGAAAATAATAAGCCATAGGGTGTCTTTTGGAGCAAAAATTAATATAAGATCCAGTTTTATTTTCGAGGGAAACACTATAGAAATAAATACAAAGCAGAAAAAATTGAAAAAATACTTTTTTATACATTTATTTATTTCTCTGTGTAAACCGAAAATAGTTTTAAATAAATATTTGGTTATATTTTAGCTTAATTTTTTACTTTATTATAAATATTTACTAGTTTTTGTTATTATTCAGAGATTGCATTAACATTCTGGTTGTATCTTGGCATTGTCATTAATCACAAGTAATCATATTAAAATATGAATTTCTTTTGTGATATAACTTTTGTCATAAATAGTAAAAATATTTTGGATTAACAAATATTTACTTTTACACTACAGATATTCTGTTATTACTGGAAGATATGGAAGAAGAGAAAAACCTACTTATCAGAGAAATGACATTTTTATTTTTTAAGTATTAGATATATAACCTATAGTAGATGCATTAAACTTTACTGATTGAGATGATTCAAATTGAATCAAAGCAGAAAGATCTGGGTTATTATATATATAACAATTCTTTTCTAATTCATTCAATATATTTAAAATGCTGTATTAAAATGAATCACATCTTCCTCTGTGTGTGTGTGAGGGAGAGAGGAAGAAGGCGGGGGGAGGGTAAAATAGTTTTTTTAAAAAAAAGCTATGTGAATTATTTAAATAACCAATAACATTACTGTAAATGAAGTCTCCTTCTTCACTTGTAGTTCTTAATTTACCTTTTTTAATTATTTTAATTCAGTATTAGAGAAACAAACATATACCAGGAAACTTAAAAAATTTATAATTGTGCAGTATCAAGGCATTAAAGTTTATAAAAGCTATTATGATGTTATATTTTGCATATTACAAATTATAAGTGTCATGTGAAATACATAAATTAATATAAGCAAAATTATGTGTACTTTCTAAATGTTATATACAATTTTCTTTTTTTTTCTCATTATTCCAAACATTTTAATGATGATCTGGTTTATATTTCTTAAATAATAGAATGCTATAATCAAGTAATAATGTTTTGTAGTTTGTCATTGCTTTCTGGTCATATAATTAATTTTTACTACAAATTGATTTTTGTTTCACTGTTTTTGTGGAATCTAAAGCAATAAATATATTTATTTCAATATCTTTTTGATATTAAAATTTTATTTTATATATTGCAATTTTTTTATTGAATACATGTTAATTATGTTTATTAAGTGCTGGTTATATATTGTTTTTGCTTTTTTATGTATATATTACTAAAATTAATATTTATGCATATCAGCATTCTAGTGTACATACACATTTTTTATTCGTCTCAGCCATTGTTTTAGAATTAGAACTTTTATGCAAATTCTTTTCTAATAAATATATTTTATTTTTTAATCTGCAATGGCTACAATCAGTATGTGATACTGCTATCAGTTTTCAAATGCCTTAATTTCAAATTATTTTAAATTAAACAGGTGTCCCTCTCCCTATCTTTCTAAGAATGTCTTTATTTTCCGAATGTTTGAAACTAGCTCCTATAGTTTTAATTTTATATTCCCCCTTTCAGTTTTAGTGGTATTTTATATACTTGTAGTCTAGATTTGGCTGTAAAATTTATCTTTTTCAAATGATAGTTTTTTTTTGCTACTTTTTAAAAAAGAAATATGATTTAATGTGTTGTAACTAATGGCTACTAATAAGTAGCAAATTTATTTCATTAAAACCACTGATTATAAGAAAACAACTAATTGTAAAAAAGCTGTCAACAGAATCCAGTTAAGCCTGTGTATTTCATCTATTAAATAAAAGTAATTTTATTTCATTTTCTAGTTATATTTTTTTTAATTTTTTTTATATAGACAATTTAACATACGTTAGTTTTCTTTTAGGCAGCTAATTTGTTAATTCAAGTCACTTCTAGGCAATAGTAATAAAATTGTCATCAGTTTGTCTTTCTAGATTACATTAAAATTAATTACTCATATTTAGTATTTTATATGACTTTTTAATGACTCCTTTTTCACTGCCTTTCTAACACACTAAAATATATTTTCTAGCTATTTTGTTTATATCAATTCCTGCTAACTGATTGAAATATAAACATTTAAAAATTGTTTTGAAAATAAAGACATTGATAGCACTACCATCTACTATTCTCTGTTGATGGTAAATACATTATGAAATAATGGATGTCTCACTGTGCAATAAAACCTAATATTTATTTGAAGTTTTGGATGTCGATGTTTTAATGAGATGTAAGTTGAAACATCATAAATAATGGGGATTTATATTAAAATATATTAAAATTACTTTTTGCATCTTTCTTGACAAAATTAATTATTGGGTGTCAACACCATGGTAATATCCTCTTCCTTCAAAAGTTGTTGCCAGCTTAGTAGTGCTCTGGACTAGTAATTATCAGATTATTAAAAATACAAATATTTGTTTTTAAATGTTCTAATAAAAATTTATTTTGAATGCTCTTCCTATTAATATGTTTTTATTCAGTAGAGGGTGGTTCTCTAATATATGCATGGATAAGATAAAGAAACTATGTAAACATTTTTTGATTTATTCTGTTACACATAAAAGCAGCTTGATGTTAGCATATATCTTCATTAAAAATAATTGCAATGTAGAGAGAGAAAAGAGACTTTTCAAATATTAGAGCCACTATGATCGTCATTTTATATTGTGATTTCTAAAATACTATTTCTGTTTTAAATACAATTCTTTGGAAAGTCATTACTTAAATTCTTTTATGTTTATCAAAGGATCTGATACTTGCTTGCAATTTATAAATACAGACCTGTAACTCATTTGCTGTTTCCCACAAAATTTTTTATATGAAATTTTCTTTTTCTCATCTTTCTTTGAATTATTGTTTTCTCTATTTATATTCATTTAATACAAATATATAACCCTTCTGCTTTTCATTTATACTTTAAAAATATAAAATCATATTTCAATGTAACAGATTATTTTTAGGGTGTTAGCAATGAAAATACAATATCAAACAGACTTTTACTATGTTCAGACTTATATTGCTAATTGGGAAAATTGTTTTCTGATTCAAATCCCAAAAATAGTAGAATGTGTATATGGGCCATTCGATGATTACAAACTGCTCATTTACTTCTGTTTTTTAAAAAAAGCAATTAGAGAAACTGGTTGTAGAAAATCTATGAATGTTGGTACATTGTTTTATTAATGACTATAAGTAAAGATGGAGATTACTCCTTTTCAATAGTTTATGAAAAACTGTGAGGGAAGCTAGGTAATAATGGGATACATTGAGAGTAGGATAAATTGAGAGTAATCTCTGTTATTCCATTGATTGAAAGTTGACAATATTGTCTATTTGTGGACTTACATTAATTAATATTTATAATTTTTTGTCTTCCAATTGATGGCACATTAATAGTTAATCTTATTAAGGTTTTATAGAATACAAAAAACATACATTATTAAAGAATATTTTCAAAGGTATATATAAACATATCACATCTGCTAATTCCAGAAAGGATTATGATTCAAATGTTATATAATTTTAAGAATTATTATTAAGAAAAAAAAATATTATGAATTTATTTTTTATTAAATTAAAACTATTTTGATTTTATTGAATAGTTAGCTTGAGTTTGTTGAAGGAAATTCTTATCAAATTGTGCAGATCTGTGTTCAGATTCACCATCAGGATGTAAATGATTAATGATGCAGTTATAAAGTCAATTAGAACATTTTAAGTATTTAAATATATATATGAACACATATATTCATGTATCTGTATTAAAAAATTTTAGGGAATAAATGATATTAATATCACATTCTTAAAAGTGATAGATTGTTACATTGGCTTAATAATGTTCAAACATCTAGTGGTGATATTCTATTTTTTTTACAAGCAGTAAAATAATCATTAAGTAGATTCTGTTCATGTTTGTTCTTTTATGGCCTGAATACTACTAGCTTCAGTCACTAATAATTGCATTTGATTAATAGTAGAGTTACTAGTTTTAGAAATTATTCTCTGAGGTCTGTACTAGCTGATGAATAACTTATGGAATAGTTGTTCTCTTAGTTATTGGATCAGAAAAATTCCTTCTCAAATATTGACATTAAAAAAAAAAAGCATAAAAATCTACTTTCAAGAATTAAAATAATGATTTTTGCATTTAAGAAGACTAAAATATGATGAAATAAATAAGATTTATTCAAGATATATATTTTCCATATGTCAAAGCATTGGCCGGGAAGCGAACCAGCGACAACTGTCTGCAAAGCAACTGCTTGCTTGCAAGGCGGCTGCGCTGACCTCTTGGCTACCAACGCTTGACAAGTTAATTTTTTTTATCCTTGATGTAACTTTTTTTTAAGATTAATAAATGTTTTTCTTCTTATTTTTTCTACTTTCCAATATATTTAATTTTCATGCTTTGAACTGCTAGACCAATCTTTCTTCTTCATTCTAATTTTTGAAATAAATAATTCTTATTCACTTATATATTTTTTAACATTTCTTCTGCATTGGTAGCTATATCCTTTCAGCTTTTTTATTCCCTATTTTAAAAACCTTCACTTTTTTGAACTCTCTTTTTTAACTAAGTTTTTATTCTATATATGGCCATACTTTAATCAAAGCATTTAATGAGTATCTTTCCTAATTTTGACCTCTATAGGCTCATATTAGAAATTTATTCACTGCCAGAATTAATAATTTTAATCACTGTTTTCATATCAGTGAATGGATTTTTCATAGACAATTCAGTTTTATTTTACCTAAGCTATTTTTTTTTAGATGCATGTTTATCATAATCATGGAGCAGAATTTAAAAATAATTTATAAGAAATGAAAGTAAGAACTAGAATAAATTGCAAGAAATATTCACTCAGCACCAGATAAACAAAAACTGAGGGCTGATTTATATATTATAGTTTCTGAATTTTTTTTGCATATCATATGCTGGGAATTGTTTATATAAATTTAGATGTATATAATGAGAATTCTCTAACTTGCTATTTATTACTTATTTTAATTTTTTTGTCTTATAGAATCAAATACAATAACAGGGGATTCATCATAATATTCTTCGAGAATTGGTTTTATAAGTACAGTATGTGAAATTGGAAAGTATATTTATAAACACTTAGTATATTGGTCAAGTTAAAAATTTGAAATACAGTTCTTTTTTAAAAATTTTTTTTTATGATATAAAAGTAAAGTTTGTACATATTTTTTTAATCTAATGTTTGAAGCATGTATAATAAGCTTGACTATCATATATCATGTGGCCATTTTTGTTTCGGTTTGCAGTAAGATGTTTTTTTTTTTTTGTTCATTGAGCAATCTTTATTTAATATACTATATTGTAGTTCATTTTTTGTCTCTTTGCTATCAGAAAAAAAAAAATCTGAAACCCATTAGAAAATGGTTTCTACAAATTTTTGTGTATTGATAGTGACAATTAAATAGATTTTTTTTCTTCAAATTGTTAAATATGTATCCATATTTAATTTTATAAGAATATAATATTTATATCGTTTTTTTAAAAGTATATTTTACATTTCATAATAGAGGTTATTATGCCTTTTCTACCCCATGAGAGGAAGACATTAAATATTTTATATTAGTTACATTACAAATATCTTTATATATATATATTTAAAGTTATTTTTAATTAAAATTGTGGGGAAATATAGTAAATAACCTTACTGAAAAGTTATACTGGGGAAAGGGAGGTTGTTGTATTAAAATAAAAGCCTGACAATGGTTAAAGCAAATTCTATAATCAAAATATTAGAATATATAACTCCCTACCTTCTCATTTTTCAAATGCACAGTCTTAAGGTTTATTGCCTTAGTAAATATTACTAAGCCATTAAAAAAAAAATAGATGGTCTATTGTTCAGGAGTTCATATGTTGTTTAAACCAGGAATAACAGCTGAGCTACAATCAATGAAGCTTAAACTCCAGAACCACTCTATTAAACTATACAAATAATATACTTGATAATTATCAGTTATAGTTTGTCATCATTGTATTGACACAATTTTAGTATCTTATTTTTAAAGCTATATTATATACATTAGTGAGATCTCATCTTGAGTGCCTTTTATTATAAAATGATATATAGCGCATCACCAAGATGCATTGAGTATTTTCAGTTATTGCCAAGCATTCTTCTGTAATAGCTATATACTCAGAATATCTGCCAAAAAAGTTTTAACATGCATTCATCATCATCAACCATTATCAATCCACTGCAGGATGAAGGTCTCTCCAAGTTCAATCCATCTTTTCCTATCTTTAGCTTCCCTTCTCCACATCACCCCTGCACACTGTCTTATTTCATACATCCATCTCACATGTGGTCTCTTTCTGGGTCTTTTCCTATCTTTAGCTTCCCTTCTCCACATCAATTATCCATCTGTTATCATCTCTTCTAACAATATGTCCAGCCCTACTCCACTTCAGTCTTTTAATTTTTTCAATGAGGTCAGTAACACCTGTTTGTTCTCTTACCCATACATTGCATTTTCGATACCTTATTGTTACTCCCAACATTCATCTCTCCATACTTCTTTGAGTGGTCTGAAGTCTCTGTATTGCTCTTCTATTAAGTGTCCAAGTCTCAGATCCATAAGTAAGAACTGGCAAAACACATTTATTAAAAACCTTCCTTTTCAAATACATAGGCATATTTTCTCTTAGTATCAAGTTATTTCTTCTTATAAGAATCTTATCAAATGTCTTCACTTTTGCAATCATAGGACAACTTATTGTAATAGTATTTTGCGATATTACAAAAACATAGTAAATAACTAATTAACTAATTAAAAATAAAGCAAATTTAAAGTATAAATTGACATAGTGAAGCAGTAAAATCTGTTATATATATTTTGCTTCACTGTCTGGTGACATTAGTAATCTTAAACTGAGGTTTGAACTCATCTTTGTACTCATTTAATCATCAGGCAGTACACATATACACGCGATTACCCCCCCCCCATAAGTTGTAAACACTTATTTTAAACAAAGATGAATATTTATTAAAAGTTTTAATTTGGAAATATTTAAAATTTCCATCGCCTTAAACAGTTGTATATGTGAATGTATGTATTACAGATATACAGAAATATTCTGTATTTATTTGATTTATATAATTCGTATATATTTTTTTATATAAAGCTGATGCAATATCAGAGAAGGTTCTGGAAAATAATTAGCATAACTTAAGAAACAAAAAGATGCTCCTTGTTTAATGTAAAATATCGTTGTTAAATTAGATGGATTTTAGTAATCCTAAATTTTAATGGAAATTATATCTATTGAATCTATGGAAATTATATCTATTGAATCTATTTCCAATGTAGAAATCGAATAGAACAATCCTCTCCAGAACTTATCTTATTTTCATCTTTCAAATGTAATTTTAAACAAAGGATGAGTGAAGTCACGCCAGGTAATGCATATCCGACTGCCTTAAGTGGCAGAATGTTTTGCTGGTGTATAAATACAGCCAAATTCAATACAGGGCCCTCTGCTTTTACTTTTCAGAGAAGTGTTGCTGAATCGACATTCAAAATTTTGATAAAATGACTTCTGAGTAGAGGGAAGAAATTTGCTTTCCCGATCTCCCCAAGATCGTCTCCATACCGCTATGCTATCATGCCATAGTCACTCAAGAACTGCCTTAATCAAATCATGACTTAACTCTCGAAAGATGCTAACCATTATTTTATTTGAACTCTGTGTTGTTGACCGTGCTTTCTATGTTCATTTTCGTGTGCATCAACCTGTACTGCCATTGAGTCATTAGAAGGTAATTCAGCTTATGCCGCTAACATGAACTCTTAAATCATTTAAATATAATTTGCTTTTAATTATAATGTAACTCTCTATCTCACTAATAATTTGTGATGTAGTGCAAATTATAATAATTGTAATAAATTTATGATGACTCCCTGTAAAATATAAATGCATGAATCTATGAATCTCTAATCTGTAACTGTATCTATTGGGTTTCACGCTTCATCTATATCTTACTATTTTAATGAGGCAAACGTAAATTTTATTTTAGCAAATTTGATCTATGTTTCAATCCAGCAAACCGATATTATTCTAATTCCCCGTCCTGATAATATAGGATACGTAAATACTTTAATGTAAGTCTTACTAAATGAATTTACATTTATTTAATGAAGGGAACAATATTCTCCTTTTATTTGACATTCTAATTGGTATTCAAGGTCATATGCATACCTTAAGGATGGGTTAAATTGTCATGCCATTATGCTAGATATTACTAATTTAGGAAGGCTTTAGCTAACCTATCAGTGTCATTAAGGACCTGAATCTTATTTAGCGTTGCTTACTTTTGATAGCATTATTAAACATCATATTATTGCTTTGTCAAAACTAATATCCGGAGGTCCCGAATCATTTCTTTTCATGGCTTGTTCCAAAATGGGGTTGAGAAGCATCGACTTTAAGACAATGTCAGGTTGTAATGAGACTTTGTATGGGATAACATCGGAATACATGGACCATGGCACCCCCTACCAACCACTTATCCAAATATTACCCTGTCACAAGGGCAGGTGGATTTTTGCATCTCTTAATAATTGATGAAGCTTTTCGGTCCCAGAGCGGACTTAACAGTTTTAATGCTATCACTTAAAGTCAGCACTGCAAACTTCTTAGTAATATTTTATATCGCCCTACTATATCTATAAGCCGTAATGTGATCTCTGTAAACTATTCTGTCTTTATCTTTATTATTATTATTTATTAGAAATGTCATCTTAAAGCTTATTTAAGCTGCCACCATCTCATTTGAACAATTTTTGACTATTCTAGTAAACAACATTTAGTAATTCTGTCAAATTAGAATTGTTCAAATAAATGCATAAAATGTGTATTCTATTCAAATGCTTGATGTAACATATAATTATTGACTAAATAAAACTTGCTATATCTTTTAAAATACATGTTCACCATATTATTCTGGAAAACCATAATTCAAATAGTTTTATATAAACAATGTCCTAATTCATGTATACGTTTCTTAAGATTATTAATTCCCATTTATGTATCATAGCGCTAATATTATAAATCTGTTTTAAAATTGATATCTTCTTTAATTAGCATATTAAGTAACATTGTCTTAAGTATACATCATGTAGCATACCATAATATATGTTCGGTTTTATTTGCATATTCTTCAAATCATTGTAATCCATATTCTACAAGGCATAGTAACTTTACCTAACCTATAGAATATGCAAATCATCGCCATTGATTGCACGAAACCTATATTCGATTAATTTATGTTGTCATATGTAAATAAATGTCATTTGTATGTGTTAAATTTATATTTATTATTGCTTAAATATTCAATTACTCATTAATTATATTAACCTTTCATAACCGATAACTTTCTCAGCAATTCTTTGTCTTAATGTTGTTTTATGAATGCACATCATTATGAGTTGCGTTGTATTATAATCCATGCTTTTCTTTATCTCATGCTAGTTGGTTGCATCCCATTAATCTTGTTTTAATAAAATATCAGTATAATTGTGAAGCTCTCCTCCTTTGTTAGGGATTTTACGTAATTAATGTCACATTTTCCCTGAAGATGTCTCTCCGCTGTGTCTTCAGGACTGGAATAAATAAAATTCCTTTGTTATCATCAGAGATGTTGTCCATAAGGTCATTTGTATCTTAGGCATGATTGGTTTTAGGTACTTTTGCTTATACTCTGACTCTTGTTAAATGTACATACAAGTCTGACCTGTGCAATAGTGACAATAATTGATTTTTAAAAAAGTGATTTGTTATACATTTTTGTCACTATGAATTTTAAATTAAATTAATATTTCTTTTATGAAATAAATAATTGTATTTATTGTTTTACATATAAAATAATGTAAGTTCATGTACATATTTCTCTGTCATAAAAAAAAGAAACAAAGATACAAAATTTACTTTTATTGTAACTAAAAGTAATCATTTAATTAATTTATATTGTTTAAAGGTAAGGAAGAAGCACATACTTTATCTTATTTTCTTTCATTTGTAAAAATATTTAGATAACTAAACCAGTGGATGTCATATTATTTGGATTTATTATATTTATAATGTTTGATCAAAAATGTTTTTCTTGTTTGATTTCATTTATATTCTGTTTTGTAATTTGCTCATAGTATAATAAAAAGAATTTATTAATGATTTAATAAAAAAGAAAGTAATAAGATTAATAATAGAGAACTTACAGAAATCAGCCTGGGAGCAGCTATAGCCAAAGAATTATGCTTCTACTTGTTATATAGCTTTAAGAACTGAATATTTGTTAATAATTATGTATATACATTTATAGCAGTCAATTTTTCATAAGCATAGTACCATGATTTTTAAAGACTGATCTAATTAATCTTGAAATGGTAAGAGGGAATTTTAGTTCATGTATTTTTACTAATAGAAACTGTCATTATAAACCATTACAAGTTTTTTTTATTATTTGTATTAATTAAATGTAAAATATAATTTTTCTTTTGTATTTATTTTAAAAGACAATTTACATTTAATATCTGCTGTGTCATTAGGTGTTTAATTAAATAAGTTTATTTATTGTTAAAATTCATTCTGCATGTGATTTTATTTTATTCCAAGCAAGTAATTTTGACCATATAACTTTTTAAAATTCATATTTGTCAGTGAGAAAGTACTGGTATGTATGGAAGCAACCAATAAAGAAGCACTGTTGTAAAATGAATGCTCTTGAATCAGATATCTTTTCTTAATTAGAAATGTTACATAGGCATGAGTTATTCTTATCCTATCAAAAATTGTTTGCTTGAAGAAATATATTAGTTATAAATTCATTAAAGGTGATGGTCATCATCATTGGTCTACGTGAGTAGTGTAATTTAAATAGCCACATGATACTGTGTATACTTAGAATTTATTTGTGTATTGAGATTTTTAAAAAGTTTAGACTAGATTATATAATGATGATTGTACTAGGTTGGTCAACAAAATGTGTATTAGTTGTGAATAAATAAAATATAAATAGTAGTTAAATTGGATAGTCAGCACTCTGTTAATTTAAGTGTAAATAATCTTTCTATATCTTTTAATATATTGTTTGAATTCCATGAACTATTACCTTTTCTTACACTATTTTATATCAATTCTACTTGGACAGTATTTAAATTATAAAATAATAAACACACCAACAATAATATATATATATATATATCAGTGTCCAGGTTCAGATCCATAAGTAAGGACTGGTAAAACACATTTATTAAAAACCCTTTTCAAACACATTGTCATATTTTCTTTTAGTATTAAGTTATTTCTACCAAAAGCACTCCAACCAAGTTTAATTCTATGATTAATTTTATCGATTATGTTTCCATCTGTATTAATAATCTGACCAAGGTATTTGTAACTGTTAACTTCTTCTAATTCATCATAATCAATCTTAATTTTCATATTTTGAGAAAATTCATTAAACATTACTTTAGTCTTTTTAACATTTATCTTTAATCCTACTTACCTACTTTCATCTGATAACTCCTGCAACATTTCCTGCAGCTCTAAAGCATTATTTGCAAAAACAACTACATCATCTGCAAAATCTGGATGATTTAAATAATCTCCATTTACTTTCACTCCTTTAGCTTCCCATTTTAATCCACAAAATACTTCTTGCAGCACTGCTGTAAAAAGTTTTGGAGATATGGAGTCACCCTGTCTTACACCCATCTCAATGTTGATTTTCCCAGTATCATTATATAATCTAATTGTTGCTGTTGCATTTTTATAAATATTCTTTAAAATATGATCCTGGATCTATACCTTGATGATTCAATGCTTTAATCACTGAAGAAATGTTTATAGAATCAAATGCGTTTTCATAATCTACAAATCCAAAGCATAATGGCCACTCATATTCATTTGTCTTTCTATAACTTCTCTCAATACCTGGATATGATCTACTGTACTAAAACCACTTTTAAATCCAGCTTGTTCTCTTTGTTGGTAGAAATCCAATGTTCTCTGTAGACGAGTTGTAATTATCCTGCTATAAATTTTGTATAAAACTGGTAAAAGGCTGATAGGTCTGTAATTTCTAATATCTTCTTTATTATCTTTTTTAAATATTAATATTAATACTGCATTTTCCCAATCATCTGGTACATCTTTATCATTTAGACATTAGGTATATAACTTTGCTAAAAAAACTTCTATGTCTTCACCTGCTTCTTTTAATATATCATTTATAATTCCATCATTACCTGGAGCCTTTCCTTTCTTCATACATTTAATTGCATGTCTCACTTCTTCATTTAAAATTCTGGGCAATTCTGAAGATGTAATAGATATAGGAGGTACTTGTTCTTTACTACTATATAATTCTTGATAAAAGTTTTCTACCCATTTCATTATGTCATCTCTTTTTTTAGTAATAATTCCAACTTTTTTCTTATTGCAGATATAAATTTCCTGCCAATACCAAAATGTTGTTTTACACTCTTTGAGACTTTTATTCTCTTCTACAGCTTTCCTTGCTAGTTCACAATTATATTTTCTTATATCATTTTCAACTCTTTTCCGCACCATTTTACAAAATTCGAGATATTCAATCCCTTTTAATGTATCATTTTTGTGTATCTTCATATTCCTTCTTTTTTCATAAATTCTCTAGTCTCAGTAGAAATTTTATTGGTCAATTGCTGTTTTTTTCTACCACCTATCTTTGTTGCAGTTTTTAAAAGTGTTTCAGTTATTTTCAAATTAATTTCATTCAAATCTGAGTCATTCAAAATCTACTAATACTTGAAATCCATTTTAGTTCTAATTTAAATTCATTAGAATGTTTCTATATGCATTAGAATGTTTTTATATAATTATTATATACATACAATTAATTAAACTTTTTTTAAAAAGAATTATGTTAAGCAATGATTGAGATTTTATGCAAAGAAATTATTAATTATAGTAGTGCCAGAAACATCTTATTTGGTGAATTAAAGCAGATTTCATGGAGATTCATTTGCTTTTATTAATGTGCATAACTGGTACTTTTGGAGCTGTTACCTGCTGTGACATCAATATTTATTTGATTGTAGTATCTTTATTCTGGTTTGTCTTCAGAAGGAATAAATTTTTATTGTTTTTATTTATGATGAGCAATAAAATATTTTTTCTTTATAATTAACATTTAAAAATAATAAACACAGTCTTCTATTTTTAAAATAGCCCATTAATTTCAAAATAATGAATAGAATGTTAATTGAAAAAAAGAACGTAATAGCTTGATTTAATTAAATAATTATAGGAATTTTTTTTATAAAGATATTTAAGAAACGAATGTAATGAAAAATTAACATTGTTTAAAACGGGCAAAACTCTCCATACAGTAGTGCCACTCCATTATATGCTAGCATAAGAAATAGTGATCATGTGATGTTTAGTAGTTTAACATTGTTTGTTAGAAAGGTTTAAGGCAGAGGTGGGCAAATAGTGGCCCGAGGGCCACATGCGGCCCGCCAAGACAATCAGAAGAATCTGCCTTAAACTGAGACTTTCTTCCCATTGCGTGACCGAATATTCATCTCGTATTTTCCACTAGGATGGCACATCAATACACATGTGCAATGTAGATACGATATGCAGTGCTTTTCCAATAGATCTGGTTAATTTCAATTTTATCTTTGCATTAGCAAATATATACATTTCCAACTTTAGTGAAACCATGAACCTCCCGAAAAAATTTAAAATCGGTAATGAATACCATGTGTTTAATGAAGAATGGATAAACAAATATTTCTTTGGTAATACAGGGAATAAAGCAGTGTGTTTATTGTGTCCTTAAAAAAAGGTGCGGCCCTCCGCCAACCTTCGCTTCCACAAAGTGGCCCCAATGCGGCCCTCTGCCAACCTCTGTGGCCCCTGAGCCAAAACAATTGCCCACCCCTGGTTTAAGGTAAAAGATATTTGTATTTCGTTATATGTATTATGGAATATTTATATTTATTGTTTTTTATATATTTTTTAGTTGTTCCTTGATAAAGACTATAAAATAATATAGTTGAAAAGGAGTATATTATTGTACATTATAATAGTTTATATTATAATAAATCAAGATATTGTAAAGAAGTTTTTGTGTGGATTGTATATATTTTGTATACATGGTATATATTTTGAAATTAACATGTATAAATTAACATATAAATATTTATTATAGAAAAATATAACAAAGTAATAAAATATTATTTTAAATATTTATCATAATGAGTGTAATGTTGAATATATATAAAAAATTATATTTTCAAATTGTTATTACATGAAAAAATTGAAATAAAAAGTTATGTTTGATTTACTCCAGATATTATTATTTGTCAGGTGGCAGTTTGTAAAAATAAAAAATAAATTAGATCTTTTAACAATGATTGGTATGGAAAAATAAAATGATTATGTGGTTGCAAAATTAGAAATGATGTTTTTTGTTTTCCTTGCTTATTTTTTGGTGGCAATACTGTAATAAAGCACTCTGCTTAAAAATTTCATGGTTGCCACTAATTGATATATATAGTAGAAAATAAAAAATTATTACAATCCAATTTTTCAATTCACACATGTTTCCAATATTTCCATTATAATTTAACAATGATCATTCTCCCCCTACTTATATTGGACCTTTATCTGTGTTTACACATTTGTTTTATTTTTCCTGTACACCTGGATCTCTTTTTAAGCAGATTTTTTTGTGATTTTGAAATTATGCGATTCATGTTTCTTCTTAATATTTTTTTATGCGGTTTTCTTTTATGCAATGAAGAAGTTCATATTTCGCTTAAAATTGGGATTACCCCGTTTTATATACATGCATTAAATTTTACATACTTTAAATGCCTGTTGGAAAAAGCTTTGGCAATAGATTTAGATACTATAGAAGATTTAGAAAAAGATAATGAAATGGAAGTGGAACCTGTTCCTTTCACAGCACAAATGATTTGAGAAAGTCTTCAACTTTCTAATCAATTGGAAAATCATTTTCTTGTTAATGGTACAAATTATGAATGAGCTCTTAAATTTTAGCAAGAATGTCTGGATATTGCAAGCTTCATAAACAATTAGTAAAATCATCATCTCAAAGTTTTCTCAAAACCATTAACACAGCAAGAGACTGAAATTGGTGCTAATTCTGCTGTTTGTGTTTCCTCTTGTGATGAATGTGATTTTTTACCAGTTCACAAATGAACCCGCATATTGTCACATAGCAATAATGATTAAAATGTGTATGAAAAAATGTAAAATAAATTACACATACAAACATATTGTTTTGAATAAAGTTAAATAGTTAATAAAAAAGTAAAAAAAACTGTCTTGAATCAATTTTTTTCAAGTATTTGAAATTTTTTTTTAGTCATACTTTATTTCATTTTTTTTTTTTAATCGGGACTATAAAGTAATTTTACTATTTTGCTTTGATTTTATGCGGTTTATGAACATTACGGAACATCCCAAATTTTTGAAGGTAAGTTAAGAGTATTTTTGTGCAATTTGTTTTACGTGGGTTTTGGGCGGAATGTATCTATCTCATAAAAAAATACCCAAGTGTATACATAAAATTTCATAACATTTTTTTCTTTGTAATTTTTAATGTATTTTATTATATGAATATTTTTCTCACAATTTATTCTATGACTAGTAGCTAAAAAATGAATATATTGGCCCTCATTTTGTATCTTTTCTTATAATTGCCCCATTATCCTTATTATCTTTTCGATGGCAGTTTTTCCTGACTGACCTATATAAATATTATATTGCAATAGTCACAATTTTATAAATCCATTTAGCATTACAAATCCATTTCTTTAAATATTTATTTTTCCATCTTATTTTAATATGTTCAGGTAATTTTTTTTTGTTCAGTGCCCTTTACTGAATATGGTATTGAAATCTATTTATTACCCTTATATACATGTTTTACATTATTTTTTATATTATTAGTATTTTAATTATTGAAATTTTTTAAAAATGTCTTTGCTAATCCATTTCTACATAATCATTCTCGACATCCACTTTCTGTCAAAATCCTTTTTTGTATTCAATGTTAGTCTATCATTTTTTAACTTAAAACTTTTCAAAGGTGTTACTTTCTGATGTCATTATATTAAAGCGGAAGAAAACAGACTAATAGTTGATCCAACTTCATACCAGTCACGACTTCAGAAAATAACAGCTTTGAAAGATTTTAAGTTAAAAAATAATAGCCTAATATTAAATACAGAAGTATTTTAACATAAGTTGGATGTTGGGAATGATTATGTAAAGATGGTTTATTAAAGAAAAGATATTTAAAAGAAAAAATCAATAATAAGGATACTAATAATACAAGAAATAATGTAAAGCATGGGTGTAAGGATAAGAAATAGGTTTCAATACCATATTCAGTAGAGGTAAATAAGTTATTGATAAAAAACAACAACAACCTGATATTAAAATAGGATGGAAAAATAATAAATCTTTAAGGAAATGGATTTGTATTGCTAAAAAAATTGATAGTATTAAAAATAAAGTTGGATTAGTTTAAAAAATTAATTGTGACCATTGAAGTGTGATGTATACATAGATCAACTAGGAAGGGCTTCCATTGAAAGAGATAAGCAACATGATAAAGCAATTAAAAGTAAAGATACAAACTCAGTACCATATGTTTATTTTCTAGATACTGGTCATAGAATGAATTGTGAGATAAATATTCATTTAGTAAAATATATTAAAAATTACAAAGAAAGAAAATGTTATGAAACTTTATGTATACAGGAAAATTTAAACTAACATATAAAGATGGTTGAAGGCCCATTAAGGGGGCAGGGATAGCCATTGACAGATTATTGGAATCTTTGGAGTTATAATTAAAATATTTTTTTGTAGATTTGTTTATATATTGAAAAATTGTATTAAATTTTGATTCTTAATTAATTTTTATGTATACATATACAGTATAGCATTATACTGTTGGTGTGTTTATTGCATTATAATTTATATATCTATTGAATGGAATTGCTATAGAATAGGTAGTCATGTGATTACAAAATGTGACATATTGATAAGGTCCCTATAAGGAACAAAAGCCTGGTTTGATGTATTAAATAAAATTTATATTTTTAAGCTGCCTATTTCAATTTTGTTTAAAATTATTATTTTAAATTTTATTAATATATATAACAACCTAAATTTAAATAGCCATCTTTCACATATAGATATTTCTAGAAGTATGAACTGCCTATTGCAGTACCACTTTTTTTCTTTTACAAATTAGTTCACTAATTTTGCTGAATGTTTGTATATATATATATACAATATTTTCATATATACACACACATTCATGCATAATTGTTATAATTTGAGACTTGATATAATCCATCTGTTGACCACATGTTTCTTATTTTGACTGCTTCATTTTTGTTGAAGGTGAATTAATCATTTTTGATTTATAAATAGTTGTTTCATTCTTTAAGTGCTTCAGTTATGTTGCTACAGATTGAAGTCAAAATTGTTAAAGTGTTTAGCATAGCAGAAAGAGGAAGGGCTTTCTCAATTTTTCTTACTGCATGATGAATGATTTTGCTGGCCAAACATTTTTAACACTCAGTGATTGTGGTTGCATCTGCTTTCCTCATTTCAAATTGTATGTGTTTAAAATTTTTTTCTATCATCTTCATATGTTTGTATGGATACATGTATATATAAGTGTATGCATATATGTACACAATATATACAGATACTTCCAATTTTTCTACTATCTAAATATTTAAGGCTTTTTCTTTATACCCCTTCCCCTGTCAATTGATAAGATTTTTCTAGATATTGATCTTTCAGTTGTATCTTTTAGCATTGTAATATTATTATTTATTATATTCTTCAAATATAAATTATCATCTCCATGAATTTGTACTTTTTAAAAAAATAACATGGTGCCTGGTATATTTGTTATATATGTTTTTTAAAATATATATTTTGCATTTTGATGGACAATGACACTTATATTTAATATTTTTTATATTTATAAAATCATTGAATAATTCACCCCCCCCCCCTTTTAATCTGCCATTAAATCACATGTATAATATTTCCTCATTGTCTGTTGAATAAAAATACTCATTTGTATATGCAATAACTAGATTAATGCATAGTGTATCTCCTAAGCTGTAACATTTACTATCTTGCTACTCTAAATTTGTGAAAAAATATGCATAGAATATTAAATTTCATATAGTATCTGCTATATTTTGTTCTAAGTTCTTTTTGCATATATTGTATATCACAGATAATGGATAATTAATGTTTCATTAATAATCTTTGATTATAATATATATATATTACTGTATTGTAAATATACAGTACTTATACAAAAGGAAAGCACACACATATATATGTATATCAGATGTTTTCTATATGTATAATATACAGTTTCAAATTAAGATTATACTATAAGAAATTTTTTTTTAAAAAGTAGTAGTTAATAATAAATTGAGAGCATATTGATACATTTATCTACTGTATGCATTTTCATTCATTTACATTCACTCAGAAAAATAAAAATAATATAAAACTTAACTTTATTTTTCTTAAAAAATAAAATGCATAGAAAAGTATAGGATTTTGACTTTCTCAAGCTACTGATGTATCAGAATAACTCAATTTCAGCACAGTTAAACATGTTAGAACACTAAAACATCACATGATCACTCTTTCTTATGTTCACACAAGCCTTTAAAACAGTAGCAAATTTCTCCACATAATAGTACCTTCTAGTGCAAGCTATAATAATCAACATATGCTAGAAGTTTATGCATTTTAATCCCTATCCAGTGTCTTATCCAATATACCTAGATTAGTTTCTAGTTTATGGCTGTCATCAGTGATGAGTGTTTGACCCGAGAGTAATGTAACAATATGCCCCTCTAATACCCACCATTCACCTTCTCTAATTATAAAACTCTCAGACCAGATGAAACAATAAGGTTTTCAACTCAAGCAATCACCTTTTTGGTTGGCAATAAAAATAATACAAAACTATAATAAATTCAAGCTAATTTGCTTGAATTGAAAACATTATTGTGTTTAATTTTGGGCTGTTAGCTTTATAGTTATCCAAAAAGATAAAAGTCTGTGGTGGAGCTGATGTATTAGAACCAACAAACCAGATGTATTGCTCTCAGATAGAAGACTTCTCACTGATGAAAGTCATAAACTAGACACTATTTCAGGATAGATGAGGAGAAGTTACTATATATGGTTTAAAATACACAATCTTCTAGCATTTATTGTAGCATGCATTAAGTGACACTATTGCGCGAAGAAATTTGCTACTGTTTCAACAGCTTGGGTAAGCATAGGAAAAGCAGTCATGAGATGTTTTAATTGTTTAATTCTAATCATAGTCAAAGGAAAATTGGTCACTATAGGCATGCAAGTAAATTAATTTGAATTGAAAACATTATTGTGTTGTCATTTTGAGCTGATAGCTTTTATAGTTAACCAAAAAGGAAATTAGTGTGTGCTGGAGGAATACACTAGATTCAAAGATTTAGGTGTACTGTTCTCAGATTCAAGTCTCCTCACTGTTGAAAGTTATATTGGATGAGAAGGCACTGAATAGAGATTAAAATATGCAATCTTCTAGCATCTATTGATTAATATAGATTTTATTAGGTGGCACTATTATGTAGAGAAACATATTGTGGTCAATATCCTTCTTCAATAACTTTTCGCTGTAGAAATGCAGTAGTAGTCTGATTATTAATAGACATGGCATTTCTAGTTGTGTTGATATTTTTAAGTTTATATTGGCTTCAAAAATTATATTGTCATAATTGTTTGTAATTAATCATTTCAGATTTTTGAGGAAAATTTCATAGAGTTTAAGCTTTCTGATTCAACATAAAACTTTCACTAGTTTTTTTCCTGCCATTTCTAAATTGATAACTTTCTTATTATTACTTACAAATTTTTCTAATTTCATAAAGCTTTATTTCTATGCTTAGAAAATATTTTACTATACAAAATACTGTACTTTATCAATATTTTTAAAGTAAAAAAAATGCCGATAAAATTATTCACTTTCAATAATGAAATCATCTATATCTAAATTGTATCATTTGAAAATTTGAATTTACAGAGGGCAGTCATGAAAAAAATGGCTGCTAAAACTTATGAATTTTTTTTTCTTTACATCTTTTGAGTTAGAGTATAATTGAAATAATGTATATTGATTAATTTCTATTTCCTCATCTATTTTTAATCATTTTATGTAATAATTTAGCCTCCTCTTGGTGATTTCCTCCTCTTGGTGATTTTAAGAGTAACATATTCGTTATTAAATACAACAAAATTTTATTTATTTCTCCTACTTGAAAACAATTTTATTATACTGTACTTTCAAAGTAATATTATTTATGAATGATTCAGAACCTTAATGAGTTGTGTGTTTTCATGGTTAGGTAAAATTATGAAGTTAAATATTAAACCCCTTTAAATGTATATATGTAATTGTGTATGAGCATATATGTATGAAAACAGAATATGCTTGATATACATATAAAATTAGTATTGTAAAAAATAGGGAAGTAAAATAATGGTAATGAGGAAATTAAATAAAGGAAGTGAAATTGAATAATAATATATAGGATTAGAAATAAGTATATTACAAAGAATGTCTGTGAACAGTTGAGTATTGTCTTTTTAAAAAAAGCAAGTACAGAAGTATGTTGTGTGAGGGTGTCTACATATATATGTTGTTAAATAACTATAATCTTTTAAATGTATAACAAATTAATTTAAATCTATAATAATAAAATCTTTTAAAATATCAATTATTGCCTATATGATTTGAGCTCTGTCTGCCATTAAGAAAATGATATATATATATATTTGATTCTTTATAGTTTAATAAAGAATAAGAGAATAGTTTTTATTTTAATGCAATTGGCTCATAGAGAAAATACTTCCTCATGAGAGAAATTAATCTTTTATATTTGAAATATTGTAATTTATGACTTATAATGATTTTTAAATTGTCTTACTATTTGATATATGACATCACTGAGGAACATATGTTGGATGTACTTATGGACAAAGAAGCTTCCAAGGAGTTGTATTAGTGTTATTATAGTTATATATATATAGGATGGTCCAAAAGCTCAACACATTTTAAAATGATATTTCTATTGTTGATTGCTAAGGAGCTGTTAAATTTGTCCCAGATTCCAAATTGATATTAATGAAATATATGTCAATGAATATAGTTTGTTGTTTTATTATGTGGCATGGATATTTGTTATTGACAGTGTTTAAAAAAAAATCAAAAAATCTATTTACAATAGGAAAATAAAATTTGTGATTTTTACTCAGTGTAAAAAACTGTTATGTAGATAATAATATTTAATCGATACTCATTTTTCATTTATATACATTCCAAATCTGTTTATGCACTAGATGCAAATATAATATTCATAAACAAAATGTCTCATTATAAGCCATTATCTCTAATCTGGATATCAGTCATTTGAAAGAATGAGTTTAAAATTTGTCATATTCACATTTTTATACTAATTTATGCATTAGTCTGCCTGGTGTTGTGCAAGAATCTTGCAATTTTTTCAGAACACTTTGTGTTGAATTTTTTAGTAGTGTCTTCTGGTACTTGTTTCTAAATTGAGGATATCTTTTTTGTCCCCATTGCTGTTTTCTCAAATGCCAAGAGTTTTGCATACTTTATATAGGCAGTTCTGAAATTATGGAAATAACTCATTCTAAAATTTACTGCTTAAGTCAAGTTTTTGTTATGAAATAGAACATGAAGATATTTTTTAATAATTGAAAGTAAATAATAATAATATATCCCAAGAGGTATTCACAAACCATCAGAAAACAAGAACTGAAGACTTTAATTCATACATCTCATTTAAAATTAATGTTTTTACACTTTGTATACACTGGAAATTGTAATTGACTTTATAACTATAAATCAGAATTATATAAATAGGGCATTTCTTATTACTTGCATACACAAAAAGTTTGAAGTCAGGATTGCAGAGTATATGTATTTGAAGAATGGAAATGTAAGTTGCACAAACACAATCCAATGGTGAGAAAAGTAACTGCTCACATGTGATTAGATCATCAATGTCTAAATGGCACTTTGGTATTAGAGCTGCAATGTAGGAGAGATAGGAGACTTTTTCACACCCACAATAAATGTGTAATGTCGCAATGACATCAAATTGAAAAGAGATAAACCCTGTGAGTATACGTGTGGAAACGTATTTTTATTTTTATCAACGCGATCTTTTTTTTTTTTTGTAATATTTCAACATTTTCAGTTATTGTCCAGATTTCTTTCTGCTATACTTAATGATATAAAAGAAATGGTTCCACCAGGATAAAAACTAATAAAAGTCTCATAATTAATATGTATTATTTTTTTTTGTGGTTTTTGTACTTTTTTTTTGGTTTAAGTTTTTTATAAAAAAAAAAAAAATGTTTATTAGCATTTCTGTTGAAAATTCCAACATACTCTGCAATCACATGTTACATTTTCGGAGGGAAATTTTTTAGTAGAGATCTCCATTTTCTATGGTAATATTAAATGTTTTGTTTCAAGGTGACAATTTCTGTTATATATTATATGGTAAATATTGAATGAGTATACTTAATGTGTTTTTATAAATATTATTTAAACCCAAAATCATTTACTATTTGTTTAGTGCCAATTTTTTTGTATAATGGTGTCATTTCATTAAGATCGCAAATCACTTTTTTTTTTTGATTGGGAATGTCATTCTTAAAAGCTGTTAGTGGAAAGTCGTACATATAGTTAATGTCTTTTTTGTAAATATTATTTAAAAACCAAAATCAATTACTGTTTATTTAGTGCATATTTAAACTAACAATTTTTTTGTGTAATGCCGTCATTTCATTAAGATCGCAAATCACATTTTTTTTTATTTTATTTCAAATGTTCTTAAAAGTAGTTAGTGTCCAAGTTGTACATGTTTGAATGTTTTGTTCAAAATTATACATTTATTGAAAACAATAAATATGTTTATTATGTTTTTACTTTTATTTATTTTTAGTTCTGCTACACGGAGTATGCATTAGACCTTCTGCACCTGTTCACATTCGTATCAACCTCCCAATAACTTTGTAAGTCTTGCCAAAATACCATGTACAAGATCTGTGTACACGTTATTTTGGTCAGATTCCAAGATTACAAAGTTATCAGAGGATTGATACGAATGTGAACAGGTGCTGTAGGTGTAATACATGCTCTGTGCTGCAGCTCTTATACCAAAGTACCATCAAAATAAATCAAATAATTGATGACAGTAAAATAAAAAAAAAAGAAAAGGTGAGCCAAACAAAACAGAAAAGTGTTTGAATTGAAAAGAATAATCAATCTTTCATGAACCATCATATTCTATAAGGCATTAAGGAGGGTCTCTTAATTATTCAGTGTTTGTCAATTATTTTCACTTTTTTTTTCATCTTCGAAGATTATTACACTATGCACCAACTATAGACTTGATTTCAAATTTTGATATTTTTACAATAATTGAAAATAGTCACACAATCTATTAACTAACATCAAAAATAAAAATTTATATTTTTTTTCATTACCAAAAATGTTATAGAGTTATAAATTTTTCAATTGTAAAACCACAGTAAATATCAATAGGGATAACCAGGGTATGCAAATCTATATAGAGTTTTCACTTTTTAAAAGAATGAAGAAGATTGAAAGTATCAAGATTGAAAAATACAGACATATCATTTTTAACTATTATGAATCCACTGTAGGATGAAGATCTTTCCAAGTTCACTCCAATTTTTTTCTCCATAATACATTAAGCTTTCTTATTTAATTTATACCATCTCTTTTATGTGGGGTTTTTGTAGATCCTTTACAGTGGTTTGGATTACTTTAAGACTTCACTTGTTCATATATTAATATTTCTTCTAGCCATATGTCCAATCCTATTCCATTTCAGTTTTTTGTTTCATGATGCTTTAAGACAGTGTTTCCCAACCTTTTTTGGCTCACGTACCACTTGGTAGTACACCACGCTAAATTGTACCACTTCGTAAAAATGATTGTATTTCGTGAAATTTGTTATTGCGAGTGTGTTATTTTATTTGCATTATAAATATTATAGGGTGACCATGTACGTATTCACATCTCATAATGAGACAAATTACATTGAAACATGCCTAAACGTCACACCAGATTATAAACTCACTGAACTTATAAACTCACTGTAACATACTTATATGTATGTGTTTGTTCAAAGTTTCATATTTTTTCCAAAATAATTTATTAAAGATTACATTATTACATTAAAGGTTATTTGGTACATATTTTGTTCAAAGTGTTTTCTCATTCCTTCATTTGGTTTTCCCGAATTTGAGTCTGTTTTCTCTTTTTCGGAGCATCTTGCTATTGGTTAGGCCATGGAGAGGATAAATCCAGCATGTTCCAAGTCATAGTAAAAATAACCTCAGGGGTTATCAGGCTATCTCTTGTTCTTGTTTTCTTTATATTGTTCAGCATGAAGTTAATAGGATTAAAATTTTGATGATTAAATACTAGCTTACATATAGTAATCCACAATAGATGATCAAGAATTAATGAGAGTCTAATTTCTGGGTATGATCCTTTTCTGATGCATTCTTTCAAATTAAATAATTTAGATTGATTTGCCTTGATCCGACTCATTATTTATCTACTGTTTTGTCATATTAGTTTACTAATAAATGGTTTTAATAAAAACACAAAATTATAAAAAAAAAACAATTAATATATTTTCTTATCATAATCAAATATTTTTATAAAATAAATTTAATGAGATTTTTGTGCTTGTTTCGAACAACATAATTTTTTGAAATTTGGTTCAAAAGATGTGAGTTATATACCCTTAAGTCTACAGATGCATTCAATCTGTTTCGATACTTATTTTTTAAAAAAATATATGAAGAAAAAGCTCTTCCTCAGAAAGTTGTTCATATTCTTTAATGTTTAACTAAAAATTAATTAGATTGTGTTGTTTGAATTCTACTTGTAAAGTTCTGTCACATGATAATTTTATTAAATTTTCTTTATCCTTTATTGATAATGATGTAGCTTTTTCTAAATTTTCTGCATAGAAGGGGTTTGAAATCCAATTATCATTTGTGTTTTCGAGTTTTGGAAAATATTCCATGAAAGACTATTTTAATCCTGTTAAATGTGCTATTATATTTTCTCGTATATCTTGAGACAGACTAACCTTATTTTCAAACAAAAAAATATGTAGAGTTTCGAATACTTCCAGTTGATTGTTTTCGATACTTATATATATATATATTACTGTTTCCAAAAATCTAATTTCTTAATCATACTTTCAATTTTATCATTAACATTAAAGATCGTTATCGACTGTACATATTAACAACTTTATTGTATAATATTATTAATTAAAATAATTTTTATGAATTATAGGAAAAAACGTTTCTATGATATTTTTATGATTTAAATTTTTTTTTTATGTCCGCTATTATTGATTATTTTTCGTGTACCACCAACCAGCAACTCGCGTACCACCAGTGGTACGTGTACCACAGGTTGGGAAACACTGCTTTAAGAGATACCTTTTGTTCTCTTACCTATGTATATGTAGACATACATACACAAAATTTAGAGCTTGAAAACAATTGTTTAATTTTATTTTTTAGTGAAATATTTTTTTAAATGATAAAATTATCACAATGCAGTAATCAAAATAAAGAAAAAAAAATAACGTTTTCTTTTTTTAATTAATTAATTTTTCTTATACTTTCAAAAACTAAAAAAAAGAAATTGGTGCAGAAATATTTTACTATCTATTCACTTTTACTTTAGAAGAAAACAGCTGGAATGTAGACATGGGTGGAGTAAAATATTCTTGAAATATATTATGGAATACTTTAAAATCTTAAGAAGGGTAAAATATTTGCTCAGATTTCCCCTTCCTTAATAATAATGCTAATGATAATTAGCACCAGCTGAAAGCCAAGGAATTCATCAAATCTCCTGTGGTTATCAGTTGCCTGAGTGATCATAAAAGAGAAATTATAGTCTTATATTAAACAATAATTAAATGTACTTCACTGGAATGCAAAACAGCTGCTGCTGAACACAATAATTAAATTTCAATCATAATGAGTTTTAAAGGTAATCATAAGAATGCAATCTTCAAATATTAAGGTGGGGGAGGGGATCAAATTATCACAATTTGATTTACAAGTGTCAAACTTTCTGCACTCATAACTTTGATACTATCTCCTTCAGATAACTATATTAATCATTATTACTAATCATTTATTATGCTAAAAATTATTATTTATAGTCCAAGTATAATTTAAACTTAAAGATTAATATATTTAGTTTTTAATTAACTCGAACACATAGAATAATTGATTTTATCCTATTTTTATATAATAATTTAATATTGATGAGGACTAAAAAAAAACTGAAGGACACCTGGAAGAGATTTTAATCAGGACCAAGGAAGAGTACTGATTAACGTGAAATGTGTTAGTGGAGTGTAAATATTAAATACATATGAAGAAAAAAATTATCAGAAAACATTTCAAATTGTAATCTTTGTGTAAAATTGAAAGACTATATAGAAATTAGTATGTAGTGGTTAGGACATATGTTTTGCCATATTCACAGTTTGGTATTCAAATCGTGATAGACTTGGAACATTTTTTCATGTATTGGTAAATTTCTAAATAAATTTAAAGCAATTGGACTATATTACCCAACAAGCCATCCAATTATTGATCATTAAATAGATATATTAGTTAATCGTACTCTTATAAGCATAAAATCCTCACTGATTAGCATTTAACTAGCCTTGTGAATAATCTTGTACTTCATTGTTTCTCTCTCTGGTGTGTGTTTAAAGAAAGTTTTTTCCCTGCATTATCTAGTTTTCTATACTAGAAAGCTGTAAGAAAATACTTTTTGGATGAAATTAAAGTATTTTTTTGTTTTTATTGTACTATATACATAGTGTCTTAAAAATATTTATAACAATATATATGCCTGTGTTTATATTTGCATATATGAGTGTGTATATATAGTAGTTCCCTAATTTGCATAAGCTTTGAAGATAGTTGCTAACCATATACAAAATATCTTTCAATTTTTCCATACATTTAAAATATGAATAAAGCCATATAACAAAAGGTAAATTATTACAGGGAAGAATCACACTTTATCAATTGACCCCAAATCCTTACTCTCATATTTTCATTATCATAATTCAATATTTATTTGAAGAAAATTATTACAGTTCAATTAAAAATTGACTGTTCAGGAAATGTAGCTCTTTAAAATTAGATTGTAATAATTAGAAAATCATATATTAAGCATTTTATCCACATATGTGTAGGGTATTACTACAAAAGCACAAATATTGGAAATACAAGTGGGTAGAATTCATTATAAATAAAAAATGGAAGAATAGCATTGTGGAGATTAATGATGTATCAGACAGAGTAACAAGATTAGTTATTCAACTTAATAGTAGATACCAAATGCATATAGTTCAAGTTTGTGCCCTAACATGTTCTCATAGTGATGATATAGATTATTATATGGATGTACAAAAAGCTTTTGATCAGACTAAACAACATATTAAAATTGTTATGGGAGACTTTAATCCTAGAATTTGTAAACAAATGAAAGATGAAAGTGCTGTAGGTAAATTTGGTTATGGTAATAGAAATGAGAGAGGACAGACTTGTAGAGTTTGCAGGAGACTTTAATGCTAGAATTTGTAAGCAAATGAAAGATGAAAATGCTGTAGGTAAATTTGGTTATGGTAATAGAAATAAGAGAGGACAGACTTGTAGAGTTTGCAGTAAAAGAAAAACTTTATATTATGAATTTTTTTTTTGAGAAAAATGTTAAAAGAAAATGGATATGGAAGCATCCAAATGAAGGTGCAGCAGAATTGCATTATAATTTGACTAACAGAAAATACATATTTCAAGATTGTAATGTTCTTAATAAATTCAACACAGGAAGTGATTATCGATTAGTAAGATGTAAGATATAATATATTAATGCAAAACTAGAGGCAAAAATTAAGAAAAAGAATATTTATAGTTAATATTCCTAATCTTCAGAAACATTCTAATGAATTTAAATTAGAACTTGCAAATCGGTTTCAAGTATTCGTAGATTTTGAACATGACTCAAATTTGAATAACATTAATAAGAAAAATTACTGATACACTTGTAAAATTGCAACAAAGGGTAACTGGTAGAAAAAAGTAGCAATTGACCAATAAAATTTCTACTGAGACTAGAGAATTTATGAAGAAAAGAAGGAAGATGATATATAAAATTGATGCATTAAGAAGGATTGGATATCTGTAATTTTCTAAAATGGTGCAAAAAAAAGTTGATAATGATAATAGAAAGTATAATTGTGAACTAGTGAGGAAAGCTGTAAAAGAGAATAAAAGTCTTATAAAACAACATTTTGGTATTGGTGGTAATATTATATCTGCAATAAGGAAAAAAGATGGAACTATTACTAAAGAGAGAGCTGACATCATGAAATAAGTAGAAGAGTTCTATCAAGAATTATATAGTAATAAAGAACAAGTATCTCCTACATCTATTATATCTTCTGAATTGCCCAGAATTTTAAATGAAGAAGTGAGACATGCAATTAAATTTATGAAGAAAGGAAGAGCTGCAGGTAATGATGAATTATAATCGATATATTAAAAGAATCAAGTGAAGAAATAGAAAAAGTTTTGGAAAAGTTACATACCAAATGTCTAAATGATAAAGATGTACCAGTTGATTGGAAGAATGCAGTATTAATATTAATATTTAAAAAATATGATAAGGAAGATATTCAAAATTACAAATCTATCGGTCTTTTATCAGTTTTATCCAAAATTTTTACCAAGATAATTACAATTTGTCTACAAAGAACATTGGATTTCAACCAACCAAGAGAACAAGTTGAATTTAAAAGTGGTTTTAGTAAATCATATCCAAGTATGGACCAATGAATGTGAGTTGCCATTATGCTTTGGATTTAAAGATTATGAAAAGGCATTTGATTCTATAAGCATTTCTTCAGTGATTAAGCATTTGATCATCAAGGTCCCAGGATATTGTCATATTCTGAAGAATATTTATAAAAATGCAACAGCAACAATTAGATTACATAATGATACTAGGAAGGTTAACATTGAGAAGGGTGTAAGGCAGGATGACTCTATATTTTCAAAACTTTTTACAGCAGTGCTGAAATAATTATTTTGTGGATTAAAATGGGAAGCAAAAGGAATAAAAATAAGTGGAGATTATTTAAGTCATTTAGATTTTGCAGTTGATATAGTTGTTTTTGGAAATAATGCTTCAGAGCTTCAGTAATTATTGCAAGAGTTAACAGATGAAAGTAGAACTAAAGGTAAATGTTAAGAAAACTAAAGTAATGTTCAATGGATTTTTTCAAAAGATGAAAATAAAGATTGATTATAATGAGTTAATAGAAGTTAATAACTACAAATATCTGTCAGATAATAACTACAGATGTAAACATAATGGATGAAATTAATCATAGAATTAAACTTGTTTGGAGTGCTTTTGGTAGAAATAACTTAATATGAAAAGAAAACATGCCTATGTGTTTGAAAAAGAAGATTTTTAATAAATGGTATTTTGCAAGTTCTTACTTATGGATCTGAAACTTGGACACTTAATAGAAGAGCAATGCAGAGATTTCAGACTACTCAAAGAAGTATAGAGGGATGCATATTAGGAGTAACAAAAAGAGATGAAAAACATAATATATGGGTAAAAGCACAAATGGGTATTACTGATATTGTTGAAAAGATTAAAAGATTGAAGTGGAGTTGGACTCGGCATATTTCTAGAAGAGATGATAATAGATGGATAATTGAAATATTAAACTAGATTCCAAGAGATTGTAAAAGACTCGGAAAGATACTACATGTGAAATGGATGGATGAAACAAGAAAATGTGCAGGAATGATGTGGCAAACAAAGGTTAGAGATCGGAGATGGATTGAACTTGGAGAGATCTTCATCCTGCAGTGCATTCATAATGGTTGACAATGATGTTGGTGATGATGTACATCTTGGAATAACATATATAGATTTGTGTACAACCTGTATATGCACTGGGAATTTAAAAAAATAAAATATATAAATTAAAAAATATATATTTCTTAGATTCAAATTTTTTTATTATGTAATATTTTTTTTGAATTGAGGATAACTGAAACTGTAGTTATAGGAAAATATGGTATATATCTATATTAAAGTCAATGATGTGCTCTAATTCTTCTAAAACATATTAGGATATGTATTTATATACTCATACTTTATTCAAATAGAAATATATATGAACATACATTCATATTGTAACGAGCACATGCGACGTTACATTATTTTTTTATTAGTAAACATGAAAAAAAAATAAAAGTTCGCAAATAAAAATTTATTTTTTAAGAATTAAAAATTGAAAATTAAAAAATCATCTTAAACTCGTATATATATAAAATCTCACAGATAAAAAAAAAAAATTATTAAAATAAAACTTTATTAAAAATAGAAAAACTAAATCTTTCAACAAAGATTTAGAGATAAAAATATATCTTTAAGTTTGGAAAACACATTAATTAATCAGAAATGGAAATGATTATTTTAATTAGTCAAAGTGAACTAGCCTTTGGGCATTTAAATGTATAAGCAACGGTCAGATAGGAAAACAATAGAAACTAATAGCAAATGAGAGAAATTCATCGGGAAGTCGGACCTCAACGGAAGGATCATCATCAATGATGACGTAATGTCCATTGGATCCTAAAGGGTTTGGAAATTATTAGTTAGTTATTATGATGTGACTATATGTGTTAGTGCGGAGTTGAAGGAGAAGGGATTGAAAAGACACACTCTTCAATCCCTTCAGTTTTGTTAAAAAAAAAGAAATGACATCATTTTCTACATTGAGGACGAGCCAAAGCAAAAGACCTCCAGATGAATAAATAAATCGGGCAACAGAATACCAATCTCTTTAGGATGGCATGGGAATTCACGTTCAAACGGCAAGCAACGGATAAAAGGAACGTTTTGAAATCGTAAGAACTTTTTGAACTCTCAGCTTTAAATATATATAATTAATGAACATTTCTAAACAATAAGAACTTTGCTTCTAAACGTGTTCCGTATTTAAAAAAAAAAAAGAAATAGATTCCTATCTGACCAAACTAAATTATTTATTAATTAGGTATAATTTTATTTGATGTATTTCTTTTGTAAAATCATTTCCATTTTTTTTTTTTGTTCTTTTAAGTTTTTATTATGATTTCTGTTTTTCGATAAATTAAACTATATAAATATTAAACTTAAGTCGGGCGTGAATGGCTATATAGATTTGTAAAGTTATATTAGGGGAGGGTAATCTTAGGTTATTCGTTTCGTAGTTGAATTAGGTCAATGGATTGGATATATTGGTGTAATTAGTAGATGTAGTACGAGATTCACTATGGGCAGAATCGCTATTATATGCCGCACACACTCATTTTGCCTATGGGAGGAATTATAAGACGGAGACCGCAGTTCCTTCCTATGGAGTTTTTTTTATTGCTCTCATCGTCAGATAGATGTAATATTCCTATCTGACAAGAAGCAGTTTCTTCTCTTAACCTAATTGTGCTGCCGTATTCGTATTACATTGAACACATCGATATATCAGATGGATTGAAGTTTGGTTTGACTGCGAACCTTTGGCCTAAGGTTAAACAAGGATTGAATATTTTCTTTTCAAATGCAAATCTATGTAGTCTATTCATACTCGACACTCTAAATAAAGATGCATTAAATTTAAGTTGGGTATAGACGCTTGCATGGGTTCGTTACCGGTTGATTATGTTTTTGGTTTTCATATTTGATCAAAATATACTAGACATTCGGTAAATACTGATACCTTACGGTGAGTATCTAAGATGTATTTATGTCAGATGTCTTTTAAGTTATTGGTGTCAATGCTGTGTCTTATGATGAACACCATTGGGTTTCTTGTATTTCCTATGCAATTGACAGTATCAATGCTTTGTATTTTGATTGTTTATGTTTATTTTGAAATGTTTTTTGACCATGTAATCTATGTAACCGATCTATACTCAACATTAAAAACACATTTTATAAACCCATCTGTGCGAACTTATAAAAAATTAAAATGTAAACTTATAATATTATAAAAATTAAAATGTAAATTTAAATTCTAAAATCAAGTTAAAATCCAAAGCAAAGTTATTCTAAAATAATGCTAAATTTTATATTTGTGCATAAATAAATGTTTGTGTGTTAATTACTGGCAATGGCTTATTTTATTCTTTTTTATATATTCTTAGATAAGAATTTATTATAAATATAAATCTCTACTACTCCCTGAGCTAGTGACAATGGGCTAACGACCGGATATCAAAATATATAAAATAAAAAAAAATTTTTTTTTTTACTTACGTATCTGCCTACTTTATAAATTTTTCTAGGTTCAATTGCCTAGATGGCGCCCTGTAGTACAGATTACGTTAAGTAGCTCAATGTCCAGATCGTTATAATATATTGACTTAAACTATTAAAAAGTTGGAGATTGATATATGTGTTTTTGATTATATTCTGTATATATATTGAACAGAATAATGCCATTCATTTTACTGTCAGTAATGTGTTTTTCCATGGGACAGTAGTGAGAATAGCTAATAATATAGCATTCAAAAGAAAATTATATAAAAGGAATAAGTAGCTTAAAATAAAGTATTAAACAATAAGTAAAGTTGTATTTTGAAGTAATAATAATAAATTAATACTAGTATATTGTAAATACTGAATTTTAAGATGTAATTAAAGGGGATTTGAACACAGACTGGCTTTCTTCAGTTATCCACTCTATCTTATATAATTGATACACATGACCATACACATGAAAAAGACAAATGATCTCCAATATATGTATTTCATGCTGAACCAGCACTCATCATTTGGTCCATGTCATCACCTTCCACACACATATATAACCAGTACTCAGTTTATATTAAGATAACAAATCTTCAGACTTTAATGGACAGACTTCAGTCTTCTCCACCCTCCAAAATTTTTCAGTCATCCATACCATGAGGAAGCTTGAACATCTGTGTTGAAGTAATAACAAATAGTATAATAGGTTTGTTAAAAGTGATTAAATTTAAGAGAAACTAATAAATTATATTAACTATGTAAAATTGTTATTCTTATCAAAGATTATAAGAATGTATGGAATGTATTGAAAAACAACTCACTTAAGTATTAGTATTAAAAAAAGAAGTAGATTTAAAAATAAATTGATATTTTAAAGGTTAAGCTCATTCTGAGATATGTGATTGAAAATAAGGGAAAATTCAAGCAATTTAATAATTGTGGTGTTTTGAAAATTCTGTCAATTAAATAATGATGATGTTTTTAAAATTCATGTAATTAAAATAAGATGAGGCCTTAAAGATGTGGGAAATGAGAGATTATCAAAGGTATTAAAAACTAGATTAAAACTGTTAAGTCAAGCGTTGGTAGCCGAGAGGTCAGCGCAGCAGCCTTACAAGCAAGCAGTTGCTTGCAGACGGTTGTCGCAGGTTCGCTTCCTGGCCGATGCTTTGACATATGGAAAAAAAAACAGTTTAACAAGATGTCAAAACTTATATATAGCCAATTTTTTTTGAAATGAATCATTTTGGATTCTTGTTTCATTGAAGCTGCATCAAACCATCATTAGGATGGCCTAGTAGAAAAAAGGAAAAATTGCTAACTGCTGAAGTCTAACTGGATCACTTGAAAATCTGATCAAGCTATTTAGAAGGAATGTCTACTCAAATTGGGGGAAAAAATACTTCAGCTTCAAAATTCAAAGACAGAAGATTGATAAAATATATTACAGCAACTTGTAAGGAGAAAGAAACAGGATTATAAATGGAATCAATTAGTACATGCCATTTATCCTGAAAAGAGAAAAAAATCCTCATAAAAAACTAGAACCAAAATTCCTGGACTTTCTAATCAAAATCAACATGGAAGCATTACCCACAAATTGGTTCTTAGTGAATCGCAGGGGGTTTAACAACCTGGATTCCATTTGTCCACTTTGCAAAAGACACGACAACAGAATTGATCACATGTTGGAACAATGTATATCTTTGCAAGACTAGAAATGCAATTAGTGCTATCTACAGATACAAACAACCTATAATGACCATACTAAATGTGGGATAAACAAAGGTGAATTCTTCATAATAAGAAGCGCAACCTTCCTAATCTTCAATTTATGGCTAACAAGATGTGAGTTGATATTTAATGAGAACAATTTAATGCCAACACAAATATTAATGAAGAAATTGAACGAAACAAGATTAAGAAATCAAATCATAACTCCTCAATAGAGCTATGAGATCACATGGCAGCTTATTAATTTGAATAGCTAAAGGCATTAAAAAATAGAAGCCGTCAATAATGAAAAAAAGGAGGTACAATAAAAAGATGGAGGAACTCTGACTGTACTGAAAGGCACAAAAAACGAACCATTAAGGCCTTAATTTAGCAGCATGCAGCACAATATCATAGGAGAAACACAGGAGATGACAGAGTCCATAAAGTCTTGATAAAAAACAAACAAACTATAAAATATCCGATTAAATTTCATATCATCCACTTTTGTAAAAAAAATTTTTTGCCTAATAAAATTGTTGGTTAAAAAAAAAAAAACTAGAGAATTCTGGCTAATGGAATGTTTGCTGCATAAATTAAAAAACAACACCACCTAGATTGTTATCCTAAAATATCCCTTTTAAGTTTTCTTTTATGACCTCTTAGTATATATTTAATTCTAACAAACTATTTTATTATATATAGAGAATTTGTATAACATTATTAAATTGATTGATTAAAAGGAAGTAAATATTTTAAAAAGAAAAAAAATTAAGTTAGTATTTGTTGCTAAGCAGCTATAAATATTTGAGCTGATGATGTTCACATATATCTCTGGTCTGATCATAGTAGTTTATTATCGTCATTGTTAAATCTGTTTTTAGCAAAGAATTTATCAAGTGCTATAAGTTTCTAGTAATTATATGAAAGGTTTTTTTTTTCAGAATGATTTATTCTCTACTTCGTTTTTCATGCTCTTTACAGAACATTTATTATTGTAATGGTAAATTTCATTACTGAATCTTTTTTTTTCCCCCATATGTCATAGCATCGGCTGAGACGCGAACCCACAACCGTCTGCCACCAACTACTTGCTTGCATGGCGGCTGCGATACCTTTTGGCTAACAACGCATCTTGTCCCTGTTTTTTTTATTATTAATACATTTTTTTTATATAATAAGTTAGAATATCTCATAATATGAATCAACATAAGATGGTTTCAATTTGGTTATATATACATTTATTCTGTAAGAGAATGTTCAGATATAATCAGATAAAATATTCTTTTATTTTGACCATGGTATTTTTACATGTTTTAGCAGCACTACAATTTATTATAGATTTTTACCAATAATACAGGCAACTTTCTATAAGAATTCTGTTTGAAGATAATTAGCAAAAGTGTACTATGATTAAGTGATAACATTTGATCATTATCTGTGATAGCTTATCATTGCTTGCTATCCTTACTGCATCATTAACTTTAATTAGATTATAACTTTTGTAACCAGCCTCATCTAGGATGATAATTGAGTTTATTCTAGTATTTCATTTTACATATTTGCTTGTTTATAGAATAGTTCCATAAGCAGAATAAACTTTTGAAATAAAAGAAACCATTTTTTAATTGTTTTCAATAAATCCAATTTAGAATGTATTTACAATTTATTTCCTTTTATACATATTATTCAATGCTTTTAGTGACAGCTTTAGTGGTCATTTGATGTTATTTCTCTGAATAACCAATCATCTATTTAATTTTTTTAAACTCTTAATATGTTTATTATTGTAATTATATAAAATCCATCCATTTCAGCATTGGGTGTTCATTTATTCAAAATCCTTCATGTTTAAACAATAATGAAAGGGTTAAGATTTTTTGGATTGATTTCAAATTTCCCAAAATAATTAAACAAAAGTATCTTTCTGTAATTAGTTGAATGGACTGTTAAATTCAATCTATGCCAACTCAACGTTTGAACAACTAACTGACTTATTTCAAGTATATATATATTTAGCTTATATTATATAATAATCAAAATTAGACAATTTAAAACTATTTGTGCTTCAAGTGAAAATTATCTAGGCTAAGTCATAACCTACAGTTTATATTATTATGCTTATGTTAATAATGATTTTGCTTCTGTTTTTCTGTTGCTGAGTATTTCGTTTAATGCTGGTTCTTTTGTAATTACTACTGCCATCTCTTCTACTATTAGTGCTACTTCTTATATTGCTATCATAGATATTACTATTTAGCTCATAATTGCTATTTCACTTGTTAGTATTGTTTTTCTGCTTTTTTGTAATGGAACTATTACTGCTACTTTTCACACAGCTTCTTTTATTTCTCTTATTGTCTTTATGTTACTTTTTTTTGAAATTTTGTTTTTATTTACATGATATTTTGTTTTTGCTATTTCTCATGTTTGCAGTTTTATTTTTTTAAAAAATGATAAATAAAATTATAAATGTCTTACAGTTGTAATTTTTTTTTATATAGGATGGTATCGTGGGTTTTCAACACGAAATAAATGTTTGAAAGTAAGTTAATATATTTTTAAAATAATTAATGTAGTATATCTAGTTGTAAATATATTTTTATGAAGCACTGTAATACCTGTATAAAGTTAAATATTAATAAGATTTTTATATTACTGAGCTATAGAGGGTGCTATTGGGTTCTGTATCATCTCTAATCTTAAATATACATTTCATTTTTTTAAAATTATAATTTATTTTAATTATAGATATGTAAATATTTTTTTAATATGCAGTATATATAGTTAATTAACAGTTTATTCTTATTATTTATTAGATAGATAGTTATTGATACTTTCATGGTAGATTGTAATAAAAATCATATCTTCGTCTAAGTGTTGATCTTTTGTTCTAATTTTTTATATCCTCTATTGATACACTTTATATTTATTTGCTATTTTAAATAGTAGCATGATATTTTTATTCTTCAAGTTTTGGGTTACAAACCCACTTGCTTCAATTTTATGGAATGTTGATTTCTTACTAGCATCCACAGTCTTTGGATTTTAAGTAATGCTTACATTTATTGTTTTCAGACTTATAGAGAGATGTTATTAATGGCTAGTAAATCAGAATTTTTTTTCTTTCACATATTAATATACAGATATTTTTTTAAAACTTAGATATGTTTTTATTCATAATTCAAATATGTAACATTATTGTTAAATGAATAAGAGCAAGTAATTTGGAATTTGTAGTTGGAATTGTAATAATCAATATACAATTAATTACTCTTGGCTGTTATTAATAATTCAACCCTTCCCACCTGTTGGTTTAGTTGATCAATCTCCAATCTAATCACATATCATTACATCTACTGTATATTATTTAATGAAAATTAGCCATACAATGCATTTTATGACTTTTCATATGACTATCTAATGGTTTTTTTTTTTTTTAATGTGTCTAGTAATTAATAACAAATCTGTTTCCTTTTTTAAAGTCTTTTTGGACTTTAACTGTTGCTTTGTAGAGTCTGCTTCTGCAAATGGCACAACTTCTCCATATTAATTTCATATGAGTTTTGAAAATAACATGTTTTTTGCTATGATTTTTTTATGAATAATGTTCCAAGAATCAAGTAAAGATACTAGGAAGTATGACTAAATGATAAAGCTTTATCATTAGTCAAAGTTTGCCATTACTTGTCTCTCAATTTATTTATTTTGTATTTCAGTATTTAGAGCTACATTATAAACTTCAGCATGTCTTACACATCATTCAAATGATTGATATAATGTTTATTATTTAATATTCAATTAGTGTTCTAGTTTCTATAGTTAAATAGGTGTTTTAAAATATTCGATAATGTTATTTAAGATTGCTAAAAATAAATAAATATTTATAAGTATGGATATAAAAGTATGTTCAATTTTTTATTTTTTAAATGCAAATTAAAAAATTCATTATTTGTAAATGGATTACCTGCTTCATCAGATAATATGATGAATGCCTTGCATGATTTGCTGTTTGTAGAGTGGTGGTTTCTGGAATTCAAGATCCATGGATTGCAGTCTGGCTCTTTTGAACAATAAATCAATTGATTATTTATACAATCAATAATCTGAAAATTTTAAATATTTTATTTGCTTGTTAAAAATGAAAATTTATTTATGGTGACATCTATACAGTTTTATATTCAATAATAGCATTCTTTAGAAATAAGTATTTTGTATATATTCAAACACCATTAGCAACCTATAAATAAGTTTATTTGCTATATATACATATATAGATTAATTATAATAAGTACATATTTTATCTTTTTCATTGATTTTTATGGACAGATTGTTAGTTAATTGTATCATGATTTTATAACTATTCATAATTTTATTACATAATTGTAAAGTTCATAAAATGTCAATGTCATTAATAATAATTGGTCTAGTGAAGATGAATTGAAGATAAATAACAATTATGTATGTTACAATTAAGGTATCTATAATATAGACATGTTATAACGTACATATATATATATATATTAAAATTGGAACATCAATCTATTCATTATGAATGATTTTTTTTAATACAAAATACTTATTATCAAAATTGTTGCTATTATTGATCATACTGAATAAATAAATGAAAATAAAAATGAAGATGTCACATTATGTAAATTTTAATCTTTAATTTATGTATCAAATATTCAAACATTTTAAGTTTACTTTTTATATCTTTAAATGAGATAGATTATCTATTTATGAAAAGAACCTTTAAATTATATTTCAGTAATAATGATATATTATATTGCCAGCATTTCAAATGAAGTGAGAAAAATTCTAAGAAATAATAGAATTGTATTCAGTATCTTTAAAAAAAGCAGATGAAGAAATAAAATGATTGGAAGAATGCAATAGTAATATTGATATTTAAAAAAGGTGACAAAGAAGTTATTAGAAATTGCAAACCTATTAGTCTTTTATCATTTCTATACAAAACCTTTACCACAATAATTACAACTTGTCTATAGTGAAGTTTGGATTTTAATCTATCAAAAGGGTGAGCTGGATTTAAAATTGGTTTTGGAAAAAGTGTATCACATCCTAGTATTGAGAAAAGTTATAGAAAGAATTAACAAATATGAGTTGCCATTATGTTTTAGATTTGTAGATTATGAAAAGACATTCGATTCTATAAACATTTCTACAGTCATTAAAGCATTGGATCATCAAAATATATACCTGGTATATAGTCATATTCTGATGAATGTCTTCAAAATGTAGTAGCAATTATTAGATTACATAGCGATATTAAGATTAACATTGAGAAAGTTGTATAACAGGATGATTTTACATCACCAAAACTTTTTGCAGCAGTTTAGGAAGAAATATTTTGTAGATTAAAATTGAAAGCAAACTGGAGGTTATTTAAGTCACCTAGATTTTGCAAATGTTATGATTCAATTGTTACTAATTTTCTTCTTTTCTGACCCAGTGTAACACGGATATTTATACAATAGAGCCCTAACACACTTCAATATTTACAGCCCACGAGCAGAAATTGGTCATAGATTCTAGCTAACAACAGCAGAGATAATATACACAAAGAGAGAGGATAGAAAGTGGAAGATTAAAAAAGTACGTGCAGTAGCTGGTGACCATTTTTTTATTAGTAAAAAAGAAACAAGTGTACCATTTCAAAGAAATGGGCTATTTGAATATTCAAATGTAAATTTTAAATTAAAATTAAATATGTGAACAGTTAATTAAACGTTGATATAAAGAACTATTGAATCATACCACTATATGCTGTGAATACGATATAGTAAAAATATATTGAAAGCATGCTAGTAATAATAAAGCTAAATATTATTAACAAAACTAACTTTTCTTTGTTTTTATTTTCATTTTACCAAATGGTATGATTGTTTTTGCAAATAATGCTTCAGAGCTTTAAGAAATATTACAAGAATCATCTGGTGAAAATAAGAAAATAGGATTAAAAATAAATGCTAAAAAGACCAAAATAAGATTCAGTGAATTTTTTCAGAAAATTAGAGTGATTGATAATCATGAATTAGAAGTTAATAACTACAAATATCTTGGACATATTATTAATTTAGATGTAAACAATGGATGAAATTAATCATAGAATTAAATTTGGATATAGTATTTTTGATGGATATAACTTAATATTAAAAGAATACATGCTTATTTATTTGAATATGTTTTAAAAATTCTTACTTATAAATCTGAGACTTCGACATTTAATAGAAGGACAATTCAAAGATTTCAGTTCATTTATATGTATATTAGTAGTAATAAGAAGAGATTGAAGAAGGCTTTTAATAGATTTTTACTTATAGATCTGAAATTTGGACAATTAACAGAAGAGCAATTCATGGGCTTCAGACCACTCAGTGAAGTATTATACCAGTCAGTTTTGTCTGTTCAAAAACAAGATCTAGTATCTAGGCAAATGTATTTCGAGTCCAATCATGCGCAAGATACATAAGTCAGGAACACTCATGAACTCTGCCCTATTTGCCTATTTTCCAGATCTACCAACTTATGAGCAACAATCCCGATGATATCGATCTAATTTTATCTCTCTCCGCCGGCATCGCACATCGGAGACACAAAAAGACTCTAATTTAAGTTTAATGATGGAATAACTTAGCATGAACTATAATTTGGAAGCAATCAAAGATCATGACCTGTCATATTAATTATATATTAGTGGGAGATCATTAGTCAGTACAAGCATAAATTATTAATTAAGATATTAATTCAAATAAAAGAAAACACAATGATTCTGAAATGTATAACATATATATTTAAGATTTATTAATTTAGCAGAATATAAAAAAATGCATGTCATTATTTATTAATCATTGGCCTTGTAAATTATTATATGACAAATCACATTACATTTTATTTATAAATTATGGAATTAGCTTTTATAAATTACATTGGTTTATGGTTGCAGCTATGCCAATAATGTATAACTATAACAATGAATAAATGACAGCGCTATTTAGAAAATATACTTGTAAGGTATCACGCCATCCCAGAGGGAACAAAATAAGCATTTAACCGAGTTAGAGAATAATTATCACTTTAAGACGAAGCATTACATTTATACAAGATATATTTATTAATATTCGGTTTATGGAGTGACAAATGCGTGTGGGATAGCTGGTGAATATATTTATAAAAATGTCGTCGCAAAGACGCGCATTTTAAATAGTGTAAATAGATTTGTTTAGCACAATCACAATATTTATGGCTTATGGATCTTCCTGGGTTTACTAGAAAAACTAATGGGAATGTGGTGTGTGCATGGTGGCATCTTTACGTGATCCAGTCACGGATCCTAGCAGGTGCTTCATAGAATTCATTTGAAGAAAAGACTGATATAACTCTGCAGACATTGGCAGGATCGGTTCATGAACGAAGAGCGGTCGGCTATGCATTTATTGGGCTGGATTTTCCAGAGCAATCCCCATATAAAGCACATGCATACAACCAAATGAGTCCCCAGAGGGGTTAAGAGCCTGGTTCTTGGACTTTGAGATAAATAACGGGATTTGACTTTCCGATACTCCCGGATGAAAGAAGCACGATATATATATATAATATAAAAACAGAGTGCCTATATGCACGCAACGCTTGGAACAACAAAATATAACCTTTAAAACTATTTGATTAATTAATGCCCATACATTATGGAACATCCCGCGTAATGGTATGATCTAATTGCTAAACAGACATGGATTATTTAAATTAGTTAAATTATATAATTCTTAAGATATAAAGATTCCCCTTTCCCTTTACTTGACTTTATTTATAACTTCACACACCGTTTAATAAGTATAAATTTCGGTTAATAAATGCCATTATAAAATAAATATGTTTACACAGAAACGAATGGGGTGGTGGTAATGACTTGGATAATAAGTAGATTTTACTTATATAGAATACATTTACATTTAGGATTAGCGCATTATTATTTAAAAAGAGAAAAAAAAAACATTTTTAGAAAAACAGATGTTGATTTGTTTTTCTAAAACAACCTTATAAGATAATGACTTTGTTTTCTCAAACTCGCGAGCATCTGCATAAGTCGTATAAGACTTGTTTTTAATTAAGCTAAGTTTTAATCATCCCACAAGTGGTGGGAAGAAAATAAAAGAAATCTATTACGTGCTAGTGAGTTTGAGATATTATTGACATATTTAAAACACCAATATATAATAATAGAATAAAAGATTATTGCTGCTTGAAAATAAAAGAATAACATATTAAATAGAGGCTCAATGATGGTGGAAGTTCAGTTATATAGAATTACAATTAATTAGAAATACATAAATCATAAATATTTTACATGAGATTATATAGTAGAGTGTCAGGATTATTATTATTATAGAAGGCTGAGGTTAAGAGAGTCATATAGCAGCTAGAGTTTTTTTTACCTTGTCATAGATAGTCACGATCCTTGATGCTTTTAATGTTTATCGGAGTTAACATGCTAGATCTAGGTTCTGGAATCAGGCAAAACAGGTAGCATTTTATTTATTTAATCTATAGTCATTGGAAAGTTCATAGGTGTGGGATCCGGAGCTTTTATCATGGGAACCAGCATGTTGGAACAGAGGGGAAGGTGAAATTTCCCCTACTCACTGCACATTCAATTAAAATTTAAACCAGCGTGGATTAGGTTTACCATGGTTATTTTATGGTTGTCTCCTTCCCTTTTTTGTATTCAAATCCAGCAGTATTTATATCTTTTTTCTGATGATGTAATTAAGCACTTAGCTGCTGGACTTGAGGCAATTTAAGCACTTAGCAGAGCTGAAATCTGCTGACCGGATATCTCTTTTGTTTAGTAACTTTTTGGAAACAATGCAATCCTGTTACAAGTTTCTCGAACGATTGTTTTAAAATAAGTCTTATGATTTTAAAACAATCTGAAGTGGATTAAATTTCCACTAATGGATTTTTACTTTACTGTAACAAATTGTAACATTTTAATTCTGACTGATAGGTTTTCTGGTTAATTGTTTTAATTGCGTTCAAGAAACTTCTCAAAAGAATTGCATCATTTTCTGACTGCTGAGATTAAATATATAAATAATAAATTACATATATAATTTTCAATATACATTAATAATATATTTTTATTTGAATTTATAAGATTTATTAGCAATCTCCCCACACTGAAAATATATACACATCCATTACACACGTATATGAATTAAAAGAACATTAAATATTTGTTTATTAAACTTATTTGCATTAAGATATCTATATATCTATGTCAGTGACTTTAAATGGTTAAGCAAGATGAAAATATGTATTAGTAAATATGTATACACATGTAAGGATGGGGTTTAAACATGGTTTGGTGGTAGGAGATTAAAGTGGGTTGTGAAGCTCGATCTGAGCATCAGATCAACTGCTTCAGTATGGAGAAATGTATATTAGGAGTATCAAGAAGAGATTGAAAATGAAAAATATAGTTGAAAAAGCAAAAAGGTGATATTGATATTATTTAAAGAACTAAAAGAGTGAAGTGAAACTGGATTGGTTATATTACTAGAAGAAATGATAATAGTTGGACAATTGAAGTCTTAAATTTGATCTCAAAAAATTATAATAGATACAGAAAGAGATCACACGTGAAATGAATATTTGAAATAAAGAAGTTTGCTGGTGTGGTATGGAAAAGACAGATAAGTTTAGGGAAATTGGATTAAATTTGAAGAAGCTATCATCCTGCAGCGTATCAGTAATGATTGAAAATGATAATGATGATATCTTACTTGAATTGTTTTTTAGTTTCATCATTTAAAGAAATCAGTTGTTTCATTACTATAAATTATTATAATGTAATTCAGAATTTGTAACACTTACAGTTAGTTATTTCATAACACAGTTGATCATATGCCATTTTTTATATTTTTCATATATATATTTTTCATATGTTATAGCATCTGCCAGGAGGCAAACCCGCAACAACCATCTGCAACCAACTGCTTGTAAGGCGGCTGCACTGACCTCTCGGCTAACAACACTTAACAATTTTTTTTTTTTTAGTGATTAAAGTAGTCTTTGTAAATAAATGGAGTGGTATAAATAAATTTATGAATTTTGGTTTTTTAAAAGTAAATTTATTAACCGTCTACATAACTAATGACGTACACATATATATTGTTAGACATATTTAGAAAATTGTAATGAATATGGTAGGTCTCCCATATTCTTAACCATTTAGTTTCAGTCTTTGTGCATATATTTAAAATTGTCAATAATTCTGATAACTTTTCTAACATATGTACCTATACCTAAGATATAATTTAATCTAAAAATTATACACAGTGAAACATTAATAAAAAGAATTAGCAGAAAAATGAAATATTACAGGTATTAAAAAGACAGTATTAATATATTGAAAGAGAGCACATTACCATATGTATATATTGAAATCTAGATGAGTTTGCATGTACTCACCTAGACTAGTGACTTTTAAAGCATAATTTTTGTTCATAATTTTCTATGTATTTAAATCTGTGTGAATACAAAGATAGATTTGAAGTCATTTTAAACAAAATTTTTTATTTAATAATTTACACTAGTGATATTGCAACCATAAAATTATGCTCTAACTATGATATCAACCACATGATTGGTTGAGTGTGGAGTGAGTACATGAGACATCAAAATAATTAATTGGGAATGATTCATGATGCTGCTCATGAAATTTATGAATTTACATTTATAAATTTTGGATTTTTTTACAAATATATATTTTTTATGTAATAATGTGGTTAGCACATTGATATTGGAGACTACAGTAATTAAGTTAATTTGTTTGAATATATATTTGATAACAGTAATGTTTATCTTCACTTCACAATCATTCTACAAGCTTGAATAATCAATAAATATGAAATCAATGAGTATTGATTGGGTAGCAGTTTCAGACAATCTACTGATTCTGAGTTATTATCTTTTTCTGTTTGAAATACTTTCTACAGTCATTTTTTACTTCTATTATATTAATTCAAGCTAATTGCTTAATTTCTTAACGTTTTAAACCTAGGATAACTTTTCAAGTTATATTGATTATCTATTAGCATTTATGATATAGTTTCAAATTTGAGAATCTAAAATAAATTCTGTTAAGAAAATGATAAACAATGGGTAGTTTGCTTTAGATATTACATTTAAGTGAACATTGGATTAAGTTCAGTTATAGTCATTGTAAAAACATGTATGTTTAAGTATATTATTATCATCTGACCTTTTTGATTATCTTATTGACTCATTTTAAAAACAGACAAAAAAAATCTTGTCATTGCTGTACATATAAGTATGCATTAAGTATTTTTTTTTGCTAAAAGATAAGAGTTTAATTTAATTGCCTTGGCAATACAATAACAGGTAATAATATTTGCCAACTTGCTCTTATACACGATTCTGGTATGTTATATATATATATGCAGCACATGTGTGTGCAAATGTAAATACACCCAAAGACACATACAAAAAAGATTTTTAAAATAAAATCCAGATATAAATTTATTTATTTTCATTTAATTATTATTTATTTTTTGTGTTTAGGGAATATTTCCTGCATCTTATATTCAACTAAAAGAATTTAAAATTGACAATGAAGGGTAAGTCTTATTTTAATTTTTCAGATCTAACTAAAATATTTATTTTATAGTTTATTTATAAGTAAAGAATTATTGTGGTCGAGAATGGGGATGGTGGGATAAGAATATTATTGTTATTTTTAAAAAACGTTTAAGAAAAGTATGAATTCTTGTATTTAGACATGATTCTCAGATTATTTAAATGATATATGAAATATTGTTTTGTTTGTGATTTTTATGCATTTAATTAATTAATTAATTATATTTCTTTTGGTAAATTAATAAGATATCAGGTCCTTTAATTAATTTATAAAAATTTCAGAATTATTTTCTTATCTTAACTTTGTCAAAATTTTTAATAATATTGTTGACTTTTAATTTTATGATTATATATTTTAATAAGCTTATAATAAGGATAAATTAGATGTTTATAATAGCCAATTTCTGAATTGTAAATTTTGACAATATAAGGTTCTTAGAAATGGGAAGAAAATCTGCCTCATTGACTTTTATCAGTGTTTTTTAAATAGCTATATTAAGTATAAATACTTTTTCACTCTTGAATCTTATTTAGATCAATCTTTTCTCTGAGATGAAATGACAAAGATTTTCATTTTAAAATATTGAAAATCATATGAATATTTTGCTATATTTTATTCAATAATATGAATGTATTAATCAGAATGTTCCTATTGCAAACTTGTACTTCTCAATCTGGATGCTATAAACATTTTCTTTAAATTTATTTTGAAGAATCAGATCTTTATCTAAAATTTTTATTGAATATGTTGATAGCTGTCTTGAAAGAATACTACAGTCTTTTAGTAGTAGCCTTTTTTTTTCTTATTTGTTAACTCACTTTATAAATCCATCATCTGCCTTTGTCATATCAAACTTACAAGTTTATCCATAAAGATTTTTTTGAGATTTCAGTTGATATTTTAAAGTAAATTGCAATATAATAAAGTCAATGGAATTGCCTTATTCAGATGTAAGATAAGAACTGTAAATTTAAAATAGAATTTGTAGAAAGAAAACTGAAATCATTTCAATTAAAGGCAGCCAGTGGATGCCAAATCCAGTGCAGTTTAATATAGTGAAGTTAAAAAAAAAAGATCAAATCTCAGCATAATAAAGCAATCATAGTGCTATAATTTAATCAATGATGTCAAAATGCTAACAAATAACATTAATCTAGAAAACAATCTTTTTTTTGCAAAATTACTTAGAGAGAGAGAAAAAAACACATAAAAAATTGAAGGACACAAGTTTTTATACCATACTATTTGAATTGCCAAAAGTGTTCTAATATTCAGTTTACATCTAAGTGACTGTAACATTTTAGACTTTTAAATTGAACATAACAGTTTTTGAATCTTAAAATTCAGCATAGGTTGAGTAAATTCAAAACAAAATTGGGAAAGAGGAAGGGGAAGATGGATTGAAAAAATAAATTAATCATTTCGGAATGGGCAAATGATTAGGAGAATTTCAAGGGCATTGCTAATACATAGAAGTTTTTTAAATTAATTTTTGAATAATGGCATAATTATTTTTGAAAGTAATTGATTAGAGTTAAATAAAAGAAGAAAGAAAAATATGTCACACCAAAAATACATTACACCAACCACATAACTTTAATTTTTTTTATATGTATAAATAAAATTATTAATGAAGTATTAATTGTACATTTGATAAATAAAATAATAATCTATCAGGATTATTAAAAGTAAATTTCCCCCACTCCCCAGAAGTTGCTTTTGCATAACTTTTTATATCTATAGTAAATCTTCATATTGTTTATATGGGTATATACTGGGAATAGCTAATGCATCCTTTGAAAATGTAGTGTTAAATGAAACAATGTTATTAAAATATAATAATTCACTCAAGATATAATAATTCATTTCTAAATATTTATATTTATTTATTTTTTGATTATCAATTTATTGCTAGTTTATATATAGATAATAAAAAAAGTCTTATGTAATATTAGTCTTTTTATTATTATTATTGAAACCAAAAGTGTAAAAAAGTTTTATAGAAACATTAACTTCATGGATGTCATTAATTTAAATTGAATAAATTGTGATAATTTAAATCTTCCATTAAGTTTTTAAATTTATTCTCTTAACTGGTAATATAGCAGTAAGAAAAAAATAAAATATGTAAATTATTCACAACAATCTATAATTTTTTTTTTAAACGAATACTGCTTATATCTGTTTTTCCCCCCATTGTTATTGTAAAACATGTACATGGTGTGGTGTTTTCTATTTGTGTCCCTCTTTTTTTTGCCATGCAAAAAAAATTATATTTATATCAAAAAAATATATTTTTTTCAATTTTTTTTACATCTCACTCTTTTCTTAATTAAATTCATTGATTATTCTTAATAACTTTAAATCAAGAGTTCCCTAACTTTTTTTGGCTGCAGACCCCTTTACCAAAAACTTTTAAACCCATCAATCCCCTAATTATTTACTTATTCAAATTAATAAATTTGTACAGTACTCAATATTAAATTTCATTAGATATCAACTTTTCATTTTAATCACTTGAAATTAATGATTGAAAAAGATAAAAGAATTACTGGAATATGGCATTATCTTGTGCAACATTTAATATTGAAATATGCACTAATGAAAATTAAAGCAAAAAAAAATACGAGCAGAATTTTTTTAAATTTTTGACATGAATGAAATAAATATGTAAATTCTAAATAAGTACAAATATTGAAATCACTTTATGGTTGTTTTCTCATCTCTGGTGTTCACCTAGAGATGTCGCTATTTCTAGGTCAATTCCTAGAAATATACCGTTTCACCGGCCTTCACCCAACAAAAGAGGAAATTTTCTACGTTATAAACGCAGAAATGAGTCCTCACATTATGTTGGACCAAGACGGCGGTGACAGAAGCCAACACAAATGAGACTTCTTTCTATGATAAAACACAGAAAGAGTTCCTGACGGCTGCCGGTTATGGCTTTTTTTCTATGCTAAAATCAAAGAGAAAGAAATGCCTTGATTGGCTGCCGTAGTAGTTGATTTTGTTCATCATTTTCTCATAATAGTAGAATATCTATTTTCTCTGTAGTTTCGTATAAGAGTGTGTGTATTTGAAGCAGTCGTAGTTTTTTAAAATTTGATAAGATGTTTATTTTTTTTAATGTGTTGTAACTTACTTTACTGTTGTAAGTTTAGTAATAATGTCCTGAAGATTCCATTACGAATGGGTAACTCAAAAATTGCTTTTAAGGGTGAGGAACGGGAAAAAAATTTAAGGATCACACGAAAAGTACCGTTTTTACGAGAATTCGTCTGTGACAAGTTACTTTTGCTATATATATATATATACGCACAAACAAAAACAACCCAGTGTCTAATTATTAGGAATTACTTGTCCAAAAAAGAAAATTAGTCGGGTATTATTATTATTTTTTTTTTGTTACATTTATTATTTCAAAATAAGATTAGTTTTTATATCTACACGCTAACAAAAACAACCCAGTTCCTGATTAATTACTGTCTTAACAAAAAAAAAAAGCAAATTTAACGGGGTTTGGTTTTTTTCATTGGAGTATTTGAATTATGGTATTTTTTTTTTTATATATATATACACAAGATTTACCAAAAAAAAAAAAAAAGAAACCCACTTTCTGATTAATTACTATCAAAAGAAACGCAAATTAGTCGGCTATCATTTTTAAATTTAGTATTTCAATAATGGTACCCTTTTTATATAGACAGAGTTAACAAAAACAACCCACTTTCTGATTCATTACTGTCCCCAAAAAAAAGAAAACGGAAATTAGTCGGGTATCATTTTTCAATTGAATCTTTCAATGACGGTCCTTACTAATAGTAGTCGGGTATCAATTCTAAATTGTATATAAATGACGTTACTTTTGATAGATTTAGAATTACGTATTGCTTTTTTAATAAAAATAATTGATTTTTACTCTTGACCAAAAATACCGTAACCTTAAAAAAAGACATACATAAAGCCCAAAAAAAAAATGAGAAAAAGCTTCGTAACTTTAAAGACACACACACAAACTAAAAAACAATCTAAGATTAATAAACATTGACTTATTACGTCTTGCTTTTGAATCAAATGATTGATTTACTCTTGGCAAAAAAAAGTACCGTAACTTTCAAAAGACACACATAAAGTCCCAAAAAAAATATTAGAAAAAGCCCCGTAACTTTAAAGACACCACACAAATTCAAAAACAAGATAAGATTAATAAACATTTACTTATTACGCCTTGCTTTTGAATAAAAGTATTTATTTACTCTTGCAAAAAAAAACCCGTAACTTTAAAAAGACACATAAAGTCCAAAAAAAAAAAAAAAGTTAGAAAAACACCGTAACTTTAAAAAGACACACACACACAAACTCAAAAACAAGATAAGATTAATAAACATTTACAAAAATGAAAAAACTAACATCATATAATAGTATTAGTTAGTAGAATATTTTATTACAAATCTAAGAAATCAGATCTTTTTAGATCAAATCGATAATTTAGGTCCGGCCCCGGAATCGTTATATGTATATGTTTTCGATTAGCATCAACACCATCCCGTGGCGAACACCAAGGATAAGAAAACAACCCACTTTATTAAACATAAAAATGAAGTAAAAAAATCAACATATTCAGACAATTAAACTCAACAAAATATAAAAATAAGAATATCAAATAAAAATAAGCTTGAAAAATGGAAATTTAATGAGATGGGTGCACCTAGTGATCTGTCAACAATTTATCTATGTCCCGTTTTTTATTAGTGAGTTGCATTCTCAAATCTCCACATTCAATGATATGCAATCGATATCTGTTCTGAAGCCGATTTAAAACTACACTAAAGCCTCTCTCTACCAGATACAATGATGGAAATGCCAGCAAATAGCTTTGTACAACAGTTAATAGAACTGAGTGCAGAAGTGGAATAACTTGTCACAGCCAAAATTTTTGATAACTCTGTTTGAATTGTACCTTGAGATTCTCATTCATACTGATGGTTATCAGCTCATCTTGCAAAATTATATTTGGTTCTGCACTAGTAGTGTATGGGTTTATTATTCAGTCTGATATTTTGAATGACACTATCTTTAAACCTAGTTTTGAAATCTAAGTGAAGAGCCTTCAAGTAGTTGATGTACAGCAAGTTGTTTTCTTCTTGGATTGTAATTATCTTAAATAAGTTGGGGGACCGGGAAAGCTCAGATCTTGATAATATTTTGCTTAAAAATAATCTGGCAGCAAAAGCTGATATGACCAATTTTGCTTTGATGAGATTCAATTTGTCTCTTTGCAGTTGTAAATTAACATTATTAAATTTTCCAAATAAGTCAGTTAAATAAATAATATCTATTTTACTCTTAAGTAAATTTTCTTTCAAACTAGAATAACTCATCTTCCAAAAACTCTAAAACATATTGAGAAAGTGCAAAAAATCTCACCAAACATAAACCTTTTGAAAGCCAGTGAACTTCAGTATTGAGAACCAATTGATAGAAATCTTTATCGCTTTCCTCGCATAATCAAGTGAACAGTCTAGTGTTCAAAGTGTTGCTTTGAATTTTGTTCACAGCTGTTATAACAAACTGAAGCAATTGATGCAATTTTTCACTAAAGTTCTTGGCTACTAAATGTTGCTTATGATTTACACAGTGAACTATAAGCAATTCAGGTACGTGTTGTTTCAGGTAACTTATGAAACTGCGATAATGACTAAGCATAGCTGGTGATCCATTTGTTGCAACAGATATTATATTAGTCAATGGAATCACTTTTTTTCTGAAAATTTACCTCTGGTGTCAGTTTCTAAAGTCCTAGCAAAAAACTGCTCTTCATGCACTTCCTGATCTCGAATAAAATGAACGTATGCTAGCAACAAAATTTCATTACTGGGTAATGTTGACTCTTCCAATTGGAGGGGGAAAAAAAATTGCAAATGACTGCACAAACAGTTTTCCGCATTGTGACTCATTTCGTCGATACATCTTTAAATTGTTATTGCTCAAAAGGATACTTTTTATAACATCTTTTGCCGGTTTGTGGAGCACAGTGTCAATACTTTTGTGACAGCTGGTAAAATCAGTTTCTCCCCTATGATGTGCGCTTCACCAGACTTTGTGATGAGTAGGGATATGTTGTATGATGCCCTTAAATATCATCATTTTGCTTCGATGATGAAACAAACATATTATCTATCTAATTCTTTTCAGAAATTTTATCTTTTAAGTGATTGAAAGTATGACAATTTTTTTTTTTTTTGTCAGGGTGAAGTCTGTTCAAGTGATCTGCTAGTTTTGATGGTTTCATAGCATCATTGCTAAAAACTTTTTTGCATATGAGGCACATTGGTAAATGTTAGTTTGATTATGAAAAGGCAAATCCTACTTTCAAATAGTCCAAGCTGTACTGTCTGCATTTCTTTTTTGGTTCAGTCATATTATTATCTTAAGAAATAAAAACTTATTAGCAAACAATTTTGACAGCCCCTGTGATAAAAAAACCCAGTAAAGTATGTATTTACTTGAAACAAAAGTTTTTTGTTTAAACTTGAATAAATAAACTGTGTCCTTTGATTTTCTTTTTCATAGTACTGTTCCTCAATAAATAATTATATTCAAAGTTCAAGTTACAAATAAGTACATCACATCAAATGAACCAATTTATAGTGTTTTATGAAAGCATGACTACACAAAACTAATAGATTCTGCTAATGTCGAAGATTGTCTAATCCCATTGGACATGCAATGGTTCATGTCCGCACTTGCATGATACATTCAATGTGACTATGCATAAACATGTTTTTGTTACATGTATTTTCATGCATTCTTACATGTGACTTTTAATGACATATTTTACCTTTTATTTCACAAGTTTGGTATATAATGTGTTTATTTTTTAATTAGGTATGTTTTGGAATCAGATATTTTGAAGTAACAAACAAATAGCAGTAGTAATGGGATCTATGTTTGCTGTCCTTGACCCCCAATTTTTTTTTACTGAAACTATTGACACCTAGAAAGTGTAAATCGACTCCAGGGATCAATATCGACCACTTTGGAAACTCTTGCTTTAAATGATCAAATTTTAATGTTAAAATTTATCCATAATGTTGCCTTTTATATATAATATTAAAAATAATCAATTTAAAATAAAATTGAAATAGACAACTTACTATAAATAAAAAAATTATTTATTTAATACATAAATCCGGCTTCATTCCTTAATGGAACCTTTTCAAGATGTTTCTTTTTGCTGTAGGATAATTGGTCATGTGATTGTGTAAAAAGAAACATCTTGTAAAAGTTCCATTAAGAAATGAAAGCCAGATTGATGTATTAAACAATTTTTTTTACTTATAGTGAATTGTATATTTCAATTGTATATTTCAATTTTGTTTTAAATTGATTATTTTTAATTTTATTCTTATCTGAAAGTAAATTTATGATTACAAATATGAGAAGAAAAACATCAAGGAAAGCATTTCATCCAATATATTTTTAACAGTATAAATTTTTTAAAGAGGCTATTTTAGCTTTAAGTCTTCTTTATTTACTTTAAAAATTTAGATTTTGAATATCTTGTAGTGACTGACTGATAAAAAGTAATAATCTAATAATAAACACTTTTTTTTTTTTTTGGAATATTTTTTAGTAGAAATGTTATTTTAATAGTAACAAAATAGAAGATAGTTAAATATAAATTATACACATGTTAGAATTATTGAAAATAGTTTGCTAGTATTTCACATTTTATGATGCAACTCTAAAATTGAAATTCTGATGAATCTTATTTGTAGAGCTACATTATAAACTTTAATGAGACATTAATAAAAATTAAGATGTATATCAAAAGAAAAAATAAGTAAAAAAATTACATGAATATTATATTATTGTTTATTTATAATCATAGTATTAATTTTAGCACAATGTAACTTTTGGTAATATATTTAATATGAATTCCATATCTAAAAAAATAATCTTTTCACACTTTTGCTCTGGCCATTTCTTAAATAAAATGATCATTTAATCATACTATCATTTAATAAAAACTATTATTTGAAATTTAAGAAACAGTTCTACCGAAAATTACAAATCATTCAAAACTGTATACAGAAAAGGCTTGAATAAAAATTCGTGCATTTGATTTTATAGATTTTGAATTTTAAAAACACAGACAAAATATTATTTGAAAGGTTTATGCATATATATTAAAGTACTATGGTTTTTAGTGAATGCTGTTTTTTCTTAATAAAATAAAAGAAAATTTATGTTGGAAATATTATATTTGTCCACTCTTTTTGTATTCATCCACTTTCTTTGATGTATGAAGATTTATGTGCACTATTTGAATTCCAAAAGAAAGTTTTTAATTAATTTTTAAATAATTTATGTACTTTATTGTCAAATTCTAATATTGATTAATTTATGCATCACTAGTATCTTTTTCTTTTAAAAAATATGTATCTGATTTACAAGAAAATATGTTATTAGTGAATTTCTATATATAATTATTTTAAAAGAGAAATAATCTATCAGTTGTATGAAATATTTTTTTTCTTTATTTTGTAAAAATGATTTATAATTAAATGTGTAACAATTTAGAAAACTTATTCTCATAGAATATTTAACCATGGTATACTTTATCTGCTTTCATATCCAGTATTTTATTATTTTATCATTTTGTTATTTATTTATTATTTTGTTTTATTTTATTTTTTAAAATCATTTTTGCCACCTCTTTATTTATATTTCATTTTTGTTTTTCATAATAGGACCCATTGCCATAATGCTTGTTCACATCATGCATGCTTAAAGTGGTAGGTGCACCAGATAAGTATTTTTTTTGGGTGGTGGTAGTGGCTTAACTTTCCTTCTAAGATGAAAAAATTCACATTCCTTTTTTCCCTTGCTTGTTTGTGTTTTGGAAGTACATTTGTAAACAATATAAAATTGATCATAAAACAGTAAGAAGAATGAATGCTTGTTTAGAAGGTCTTAAATAAAATATGAAGTCTTAATGATACTGCTAATTTAAATAGTAAATATGGATGTGGTAGATTCCTTAAATACATGATTTTTAAAAAGTATATGAAAAAAAAAATTTAATAATTAAAGAGTAGCAGGTATGTGAGAAGAATTGTGTTCCAGGTAATAAAAGAATGAGTTGTGACTGCATCAATTTTTTTTTTTTAAATCTGAGCAATTCAATGGACACCAGATAATATATAATCAACTTTTTAGATTAGTTATTACAGGTTATCCACCAATATTCTGCAAGTCTTTGGTTTTTAAGCATTTTCGCATTATCATTTTTTCTGAATAAGATGTAGCCACTGGATATTAATGATAAAAATGAATTGAAGAAGTTTAAAAATTACTAGAGTACAGAACTGTATAAACAATAATAAATTTTTTTTTTTTTTTAAAATTAAATAAAAAAAACAACAACACTTAAATATGTTGTTTATTATGTTTATGAAGAATGTTGCTTTTTTACCATTATGTTTTGATTAAATTGGCAAATAAACTAATAACTATTTATTCTGCTTTGTTATAAATATTTTAAATTCTTTGTCTTTTATTTAAACTGACATGTAAATGAAAAATGTTCAATATTTAAATTCATATTAAATTAATAAATGATATAAATATATGTCTGAAAAATTATATAAATATTAGAAAATTTATGTGTGCATATCAAAATAAGTTTATTATTTCTGTGTAAATAAACAAGAAATAAATAGAATACATTAATATTTTACAGTTTCGAAGAAAACTAATACAGATATAAATATATCAATATATATATCTGACAAGTTATATAAATATTAGAAAATTTATGTATGCATATTAAAATATCAAAATAAGTTTATTATTTCTGTGTAAATAAGCAAGAAATAAATAGAATACATTAATATTTTACAGCTTTGACGAAGACAAATATACTATCAAATTATCAGATAATTGAATAAAAGGCATAATAAAAAATGCAAAGAAGTAAATTTTTTTGAAGAGAAAAATGATGTTAAGCATGCCTTTGGTTAACATTTTGCTAATATTTATATAAACTTTTCACAGGTAATAGTTACTTTTCTACTTTGAAAAGTAAATTTTTGCAAATAATATCTACTTGCTCTTTCACACTATAATTTATCTAGGTTATTTTTAATAAATATTTGGGAACTAAAAATATTGCATACCATAATGGCTATTTTAATTTTATTATGAATATGCTACTGAATAATATTTGTTTTTAATCATTAAATTTACAGGGAATAATCAAATTGCAGTTAATAATTCAGAATTAAAATTTGTCTATCAAATTTAGAATTTATATATATTTAATATACAGATTATACTTTTCTAATTTTGTTGCTTGATGTTTAAGATTTTGTCAACATGTAAGGTTTTTCAGCTGAAAATTGTATTCATAATTTATCTCACATTTTTTGCTCATAATAGCAGCTGTAAGTGATAGTTATTCAATATAATTGTCACCATTGATTATTCCGTTTAAAAGAGTTTATTCTGGTAAATGAAGAAAGATATTATTGCTAGTGAAAGCAGATTAAATTTAAGTTAGTGATATTATGTGATGCTTTGTTATGTGTTGTATGTTTGTTGGGAATTTAGAAACATAACAGAAATTTGATAATGATAATAATAACATGAAAGGCTGAAACCTTTGACAGATGTGCCTTAAAAATGCTTAAATGACAGCCAATCAGATAGAAATAATGACTGAACAAGGAACTTTAAATTCAAAACACAAGGCAGAGATTTTATGAGAAAAAGATGGAACCTACCTTCTTCTCTATTTAAATTTATATATAAATAAGTCAGACTCGAGCATTTTGAACCATGAGCGTGAAGCTTTAAACACCTTCACATTTAATTCACTAAATATTATATATAAATAAACAATGTGAAATCTTCGATTTACTACACAATAATTTTCAAATCTAATAAAATGATCATAACAAATGTAAATATATAAATTTATTAAGCACAAGCAGATGATATAATAATAATGTGAAAGGCTGAAACCTTTGACAGATGTGCCTTAAAAATGCTTAAATGATAATATTACTGAATCTTATCTTACGTAAGACAAAGTAACAACATCTGTTTTTACTTCTGGCTGAAATCGTTAGTGGATACTAGATAATCTTATGGTCACATAATTTTTATAAATGAATTCTTTACTATTTAAAAAGTCTTCACAGTCTGCAAGAGCAGTTAGACAAAGAAAGATTTTAGACTGACTTTTTTACTTATTTTTATATCCAAGTTTTAAATGTTTACTAATTCAAAATCAAGCTATCTTCTCCAATAATATAGATATGAAATTAATTTAAATTCTTACACATAGGTTATTCATAAGTTTTGTGACTTTGGGGAACAAAAGTAACTGATTTACTGAACTTGCTCAATATATTAAACATTATTCTCTGTCACTACTTTAAATATTTTAATTAATTATCAAATGCATAATAAATGGTGGCAGGAGTTAATGATCTTACTTATTTCATTAATGTGCTGATGCAAACATTCAACTATCTTAATTTTTCTGCAAATATTTACACACTCAAGGCATTCTTTTTTTTTTTTTTTGCTCAGGTGACTTCTTTCTCTCCATTGAGAATCAGTACTGTAAAAATAATGAATAATCAATTAACATTAGATGACAGTGACAATGAACTTCCATGATTAGTTTATGGCACATACTACCGATTCACACACTGTCCTTTTTAAAATGTACTTAGTGCTAATTGATGGATTGAAAATTTTAAATATCTTAAAAAATTTGATCTTTAGCTAATTTTCTTTGTAATTAACCAAAAAGTGTTTTTTGGAATTTGTTTTTATTGACTTTTAATATGCACTGCTTGCTTATGCAGACTCAGTGTAGAGGATTATAAATGTGGATAGAGTGATGAGGAAGTAATTATTGTGCATGCAATACATCTAGATTGAAGAGAAAGAGAGAGAGATTACTGTTGTCTAATGCAGACTCAGTGTAGAGAATTACGAATGCAGATAAAGTGATGAGGAAGTAATTGTTGTGCATGCAATGCATTTAATGTTTACTGCACTTTAAAATTGCAATTGTGGCATGATCACATTCATATTTGTTTTAGTTTATTGTATTTTTTATTTTATTTTACAATTTAGTTAGATTTTTGTTATTTATATTATTTTACTATAAATTTTTATTTGATGCAGTAACAAAATTATCACGTGATCACTATTTCTTATGCTTATACAAGCCTAGAAAACTCTCCTTACAGTGAGTAGCACTATTCTACTGCATGGAGATTTTGCTACTGTTATTAAAAAAATTTATGCAAAAATTCAATTCATTGATCAGAGTATTTTGCTGGTGATCAAAAGTTTCATGTTCTTTAATTTGTCAGGAATGGAGTAAAAATTGAGTTCAAGTGTTTAATATGGAATTATATGGAAAGAATGAAGAAAAATAATTATAGTGCAAGTACGCTTTTTATTGTTTATCATCACTCCAGAATTGTGATGATAGATTGAATATTTAATTGTTTTGAAGTATTTTTGCATTTTATAATTTACAATTAAAATTTGTTTTTATATATATTTTTTCATTATTGTATTAATACATTTTTTTTGATTGTTGTATTTCTAAAATTTATTTTTGTGAATATTTAGCTCTGCGGTTAGAAGTAACTAGGAAAATACAAGACTGAGTTCAAAATGGACATAATCTATTTCAATAATCAGTGAGAATTGTGATATATTTTATTAGAATGTCTTAAACCTGGAAGGATTACAGAGTTGTATTTAGCAAAGAAAATTCTTGAAGTTATTAAGTAATAGACATTATTAAAGATTACCATTAGTCAAATTCATTACCACAAGAAAATAATCATGCATAGAACAGTTTTAGCTTTCATCATTTTTTTTTATCTTTTTATTTTTATTTTTTGTATATTGTAACCTTTTGATTGGTTATCCATGATAAGAATAGAGAATAAAATGTATGTTATAGTTCCAAAATTTTAAATTTAAATAATAGTAATGCTATAAATTTTGATATAACATAAATAAATGACTTAGTGCATAAAGAGTAAAGATAGAATTCTGTAGAGATTTAATAACCATCTTTATTTATAATCATTTATTTTATAATCCACTATATAATATCAATACAATAGTTGTTAATCCAAATAAACATCGTTACTCATAAATTTGGCTTTAATTTATTTTTATTACAATGTTTCTTTAAAAGCTAAATATATAGAATTGTAGTAAATAAAAGAAGGAACAATTAGAGGTTACAAGATAATAATTCATTTTAAAATTATCATAGTAATAATATATATTAAGTTTAAATATTTATTATTAAATTTTATATTTAAATTCAATTAATAATATCATATATTAAAAATATTATACTTAATACTTTAATTTTAAAGAAAGGATTTAAATTAGTTTCGTTTGTAAAATATTTATTAATTTTAATTATTTGAGTAGAGACAGAAAAATATTTATATAAAAGTTGTACTAGTTGATTTGGGATATTGACCAATGAGATTTAAGTAAGTAGTTTTCTGATGTCACTTTAACCAAGGGTTTTTAAGAGAAAGAGAGGAGCAGACAATCAAGGTACAGATTCATTAGTTGTTTCAATATTTTTTCTCTGTAAAATTATAAAAGTTTTAAAAATATTTAAAGTTTTAAACTGCAAAAATAATATTTAAAAGTTGTTTAAGGATATAAAATATATTAATTGTTAATAATCATGGAGTGGGTTTAAACTAGTTTCTTTATTATGACTTAATTGCAGTCCTGATCATCTACTTATAACTAAAATGATATCTAAAAGAAGTCAAAAAGAAAATCTAAAGTTATTATTCTTATTTGGGATAATCATGAGAAAGGAGAGACAACTACATTTCCTTAAAGAAAGATCTGTCTGCATTCACGTAAAAAAAACATTAGTTTATTTATGTCAAATTAAATAATTTTATTAGTCATGTATTAAAAATGAGAAACAAGTCTAAAATCTCTAGACATAAATTTTCAAAACTTGTATGACTTAGTTGAGAGTGATAAGTCTAATGAAAATTGGTATTCTATTTGAATTAAATCATTGACGTGTGATAAATAGCTTGAAAAATTTTGAAGAAGAAAATGTTTAGTATATATTTAGTAATGAATAAAAAAAGAGGTCAGATAAAAGATGGATAAATATTTCTCATGTTTTAATAGAAAGTGAAACAGTAAAAGGGGGAAGGATAATCGAAGAAATCTGTTTAAATTTTTAATAGTAGATGTAAATTTTTAATAGTAGATGACAGTCATGAAGATATTGCACTACAGAAAGTTAAATAAATTTATTCACATGCATTTAAAGATTATGAGATTAATAAGTAAGAGGAAAGTGAAGAAATAAGTTGAAGTAAACTTATTGATGAATTAACTAGACATATTTTAAAGTTTTGTAACATGGGGAAAATAATGTGAAGATGTATTGAGAAGATTTGTTAAACTCTTTCGTTATTATATTTTTCAAAAGTATAATTATGCACATGTAACTTTAAACTAGTCAAGATGGAAGGATGCATCCAATTCAGAACTTTTGTCCATTTAGTGTTGTGCTTATTTGTCAAATGTTTTGTTTAAATATACATTTGTTCTAACAGAAAGAAGATATGAGAAGCACCCTAACTTGTGAGGAATGGTGAACATCTATTGGGTTATCATGGTAGTATTAAATTAGTTATTGAAATGGGTTTAAAAAAAAAAACAAAGAGGAAAGGATTTTAATTTTAGATTTATTATTAATATATATATATTTGTTTGATATGAAATATAAATGCTAGGTATTATAGTTAGCAACAATTGAAATAATTTTCATATACAATCTGGTATATAAGATATTATTAATCTTATTTAAACAAAAAAAGAATGAAGAATATGCTTAAAGTTATGAAGAAAGTGTGTATGGGGTATAATATATTAACTTTATATTTTAGCCAGTATATATTTTTAAAAATTGAGTGTGGTAAAATGTGTTGTAGAGGTATTTCAAATTTATTATCATAAAGTATACTTAACAAAGGAGAATGAATTAGTGGTGATAAATAAAAATGTATAGGATTCTATGAAAATAACAATAAGCATATAAAATGTAATGTTATTTATGAGAATAAGAAAAGAATGTTAATGTGAAAAAAAAAAAAAAATCATGATCTTATTTGTTATATATATATATATAAAAAACAAAAGTATTGTAACTATCGGCTATTTTATATATCCAATCACGCATATATCTATCATTACTCGGATACACATATTTTCTTTTCTTTTAATACAACAGTTCTAAACATATAATTCTGTGCTTGTTACAATTTCTTTATGGTAATTAGTAATATTCCAGGAGCTCCAGATGAACAACCCTGTATTCAGGTTAAAATCATTCATTTAATTACTAATGTAATACTATCATCTTCTGGGATTGTAAGAATTTAAAATATAAAAAAAAAAAAACGTTTGGAGATTTGCTATTTCTTACCCAGCATATTTATGTGTCACTTTCTGACCTCGAGCGCCAATTTTATACCTACATAAGAATTATGCTGGAGAGATGGAATACTGATCATGAATATTCATAAAAGAAATAGCCATTAACTAACTCACTCAAGGCATGTGGTTATTAAATCATGGGAAATATACAGTGTAACGGTATACATATGCCATTATATTATTTTAAAATTAAAATAAATAGAAAAAGAGATCATAAATAAAAAATGATTTATTAAAAACGGAAAATTAAAATACTTATTTAACATATATTATCGCACAGATGGAAAACTTTAAAACTATTAAAAAATATATATATAAAAGAAATAATATTTACTGAGGCTATAACCTCAAGAATATCCGTGTAAAAATGCGATAGTAGGGACCTCTACAGGTTAAACATCTGTAGAGGTCCCTACTATCACATTTTTACATGCATATTCTTGAGGTTATAGCCTCAGTAAATATTACTTACGTAAACAATGTGCGTTTAATAAATTTATATAAAAGAAAGTAGAAACAAATGTCAATTAGTAAATGGAAATGATTGAAATATAATTGTATCTAAAGCAAACTATCCCTTGGGGCACTTAAATAATTGTAAGGTCAGATAAGAGAGATAAAAAAATTAAAGATCGACCAATGCAAGCATCAAGCCATGCACGGGCCAGAAAGGAAAACATCCAGATCTTAGGATCAGTGACATAATGTACGATCGATCTGTAGGATTTATGATAAGGGTGGCCTAACACTATAAAAAGAAAAATAATTGATTGTTGTTTTAATTTGACTATTAATCTTGCAGCTGTATTGAAAAATAATTGGATACTAAAGAAGAAGAAGCAGATGAATTCATTGTAGTATTACAAGGAGTTTGGAGGAAGGCTATATTTAATCTAGCTAACAGAGTTTCTGGGTTAATAGCCTATGCATCAAAAGTTCAAGTTCTGTTTAAAGAGAAGCCATTTTATACTGCATCAAATGAAAGTTGCAATAAATGAATATATTGCAAGGATATTTCTTGTCTGAAAGTTGAATAGCTTTAAGCTAGTCTCAATAGTATTTTGGCATACTGTTTTAGTTTGCATTAAGTAAATTATTACCTATATAATTGGACAATGTAAAATATAAAACTCACTGCATTTAATCACTTTTCATCTATGAAACACCATCACATTAGAAATATTTGAATGACCTTACTATATTATATATTATTTAGTCTAAATAAATGCTACCTTTTCATTTTTTTAATCTTTATGGTTATAGCTTTCTCTCTTTTTTTTTGACCTGCATGACTTGGTGCAGCAGTACAATGGAGATTCTGGTGTTTAAGATCCACAGATCACAAGCAGGACTAACATTTTAAAGATCTTCCAAGCAATCAATCCATTCATTTATTATTAGCTGTATGTGGTTTAGTGTATTGGTAGATTTTCAGTTCTGACATTTTCAGCACTCAAACATCTTATGAACTCAAGAGCAATAAAACCCTTCAATTACTTTACTATCTTATTTTAGATATTCATCAGATTTCCTTATTCAATCTATTTCACTAAAGAATTAGTATTTAAATTAAACTATTTCCAAGATATCTCATTCTAATTTTTTTTAATCTTATGACTCATCATTCTCCCATTATTTTCATTAATATATTTCTTTCATTCAGCATTCAAAATTTTACAAAGGCAATTGCTTTTAATTCTTTTTATTCTCAGTTTAGCATTTTCCTGCAGAACATCAATATCTGAATAAGAATATTGCTATTAAAAGTCTAACTTTTAAATTTAAATTTTTTTTTTTTTTTTTAAAAGAGCCGATGTTCCAGTTTAAATGTTAGTTACATTTTTTTGAATTTGCAGTTTATGTAAATGAAATTAGAGGTACTGTATTTGACTTATTATTAATTTGTTCCTTATTTTTATTGCCTTTTCAGCCACCATAAAACTTGTTTTTACAAATCATCACATTATTTTGATATCTTTATCAAAACATATGGAAATAAAAATGCAGTAAAAAAAGTTTTTTCCAAGAATTAATGTTTAAAATCTAGAGTATCAGATTTATTTAAAATGATTATGAAAAATTATATTTTATGATAGCTAAAAAATTGCCTAGGTATTTAAAAAAGATTGAGTAGTATTAATATTTTAAGCAAAAAATAAACTCCTATATTTATAGAGGAATATTGTTTATTATTTTGATATATTAACATGTGTGTTTTCTTTTTTGATCATGTTTGCAACAAACATTTTTGTCATCCACTTCATCTTATACAACTGATACACATGATCACATATATGCCAAAAAGATAAATGATCTCCAATATATATATATTTCGTGCTGAACTGGCATTCATCAGTTGGTCCAGATCATCATTTCCCACACAAATATATAACATGAAGGGTCAGAATGACTTAAAGACATCATTGGCGGATAAGGACTTTTTCAATGATATGGGTGTGTGAAGAGTTGGAGAGGGAAGATTGAAGACTGCCCATTAAAATTTGTTATCTTAATATAAACGAGCACTGATTATATATATGTGTGGGAAATGATCTGGATCAACTGATGAGTGTTGGTTCAGCACAAAATATGTATATTGGAGATCATTTATCTTTTTCATATGTATGTGGTTTGTGTATCAATGATATAAGATGGAATGGATGACTAAAGGGATCTTGAAAATCTGGGTTCAAGTCCTCTAATTATACCTAGCTTTAAAGTATATATAATATACTTGTATTTAAATATAACAAACATTTTTATAAAAAAATATTTTTATTTGAAATATAATATTTTTACTAGGAAAATTTAAATTTAAACAATTGGTGATGTTCTGTTAAAAGTTTCATTTTCTAATGAATGAAATAAATTATTGAATAACTAGAAAAGCAGGAAATAGGAATTTAAAATAAACATTTTATTTTGTCTAAAATAATATTGCAGCTAATATGATAATATTATAACATTATTATCTATATATTTTAAAAAGTTATAAATCATTTATATTAATAAAAATCTTGCAATTTAATAGTGTTTGATATGCCCACCCCTCATATATTTGTATTTTCACCATCTAATTTTACATTCATTGATAAAATGACCTTCTTTAAAGTTATTTTGCAAAGCATTACATTTCTGGAGTTTACCTAATCATTATATGTATGTTTGTAATTTAGAAGTGTTATTAAAAAAATTGCACTTTAGACTTGTAAAATAATAAGTAAAATTGTAAAGTCAGAACTGCTTTCAAAATATTTGAGGTATTAGGTGTGATCATTCTATAAAAAATTGTTATTGATATCTTTATACAGTTTCTTTCCAAAGTTTTTTGTTTTTATTTGTACAGATATGGAATCTATTAAGTTGAACTGATTTTTAAGATATCTCTTTGTAATTTAAAACCAAGTTAAAAGTAAATATGTTTTTCATTTACTTATTATTGTGATTCTATAGCATCCAAAATGTTTTTTTTTTTTAAAAAAAAAACAACCTCCATACTCATTAAAAATAATTATATATATATTAGTTTTATTACTCAAATATATATTAATGATTGAATAGTAATATTAAAACACACAAACTCTGACAATAACTTAACTATCCTGCATTTCATAATGTTATCTTTTATTATATTTAAATTTTACACATATATCAAATGAGTTAGGTGATATATTGAAATATACTAATATTGTAATTTTACTTCTATATTTGAAAGTATATTTAAATTGTTTAAATTTCATTCAAATAATACACATGTATTACACACACACACACTTTAAAATGCATGAATTAAGATATTTGGAAAAAGGTAATGATTCTGAAGACATATTATTAGTTGAATTAACACTCTTCAAGGGTCCCTGCCATTTATATTGATTTAGTATTTGTCAACATCAACATTACAATTTAATCTACAAGCATTAAATTTCTTGCTCTCATAATATTATGCAACATTTTCTTTAGACAAATACTAACTATTTATTGGTCCAAAGTTCTATCTTATAATTTTGGTGCATATATAAAATTTATTATCAATTAATATATCTTATTTTATTAATACAACCACATGAGATCATTAATCCAAGGTGATCATTGATCCAAGGCCATCCCCAATTTTTTTTTTCATGCATAATTTCTTAGATACATCCAATAGTTCTGTTTTACATCTTGTCTTAACACATGAATAAAAACATTTGAAATTGTAGTAATTTAAAATAATTTCTTTTAAAAAATGCAAATGCCTTGAAATGACCACAACATTTTATTATTAAGAGGGCTTAACTGTTTTAAAATAATTATCTTTAATTATTTTGTACAATGGAAAAAGATGGAACATGACTATATTAACTTTTGCTTACCCCAGTGGTATTATATATGTATATTAGGTTGCAGTTAAAAGAAAACAAAATCTTCTATTGTATGTTTGAGTCCATTTATTTAATTCAACAGATTCCACTTTTTGAATTGACTTTTCTTTCATGATGTTTAATTATCAGTTTCATATTTGTTTTTAGATCTTACTAGTGACCAAATTTCTGATTCCATAAAAGCATATCTCAATTAAGTGATGATTTCTTTTAAGTGTGATAAGTTGGCCATATTTTGAATTTTTTTATTTATTTTAATTTAATAGACTTATGATATTTGATTTTTAAATTATCCAAATCTATATTTTTATTTATTAATCTTTATTTTTTTCTATATTCTATATACAATTTTTGTATACATTATTTTTTACCACTCATTAATTCATGAAGATTATTAAAACAGGCAAAACTCTATACATATTGCCACTCAGTGCAAGCCAGTGTAATCAATGGATGCCAGAAGGCTTGTCCATAAAATCCCCATCTAGTGGCCTTCGTCAGTGAGGAACTTTGGATTTGAGAGCACTGCACTTAGATCTTAGGATCTAATGCAACCCTCCAGCAGCTATCTTTTATCTTTACTTAACTACAAAACTATGAGTCTTGAAAACACTATAATATTTTCAATCCAAGCTCAGTAGCTTATATAGTCATATACGTCTGAACTCAGTTCAGTACCTATGCATTTTGGTGCCTTTGGTTCTTTAATAACCATAGCCACCATTATCCTATTAGGCAGGATTGGTTTTAAGCCAATAATCATCACATATTCACTATTTCTTATGTTTGCTTATAACTGTTATTAAAACGGGCAAAACTCTATATGTATTGCCATTCAGTGCAAGCCAGAATAATCAATGGATGCCAGAAGGCTTGTGCATAAAATCCCCATCTAGTGCCTACTCATTCAATATCCCCAGACTAGTTTCTGACTAGTGGCCTTCATCAGTTATAATAACAGTTATAAGAAAGCATAAGAAATAGTGATTATGTGATGTTTATTGGCTTAAAACCAATCTTGCCTAATAGGATAGTGGTGGCTATGGTTACTAAAGAACCAAAATCACTAAAATGTATAGGTACTGAACTGAGTTCAGACCTATATGACTATATAAGCCGATTAGCTTGGATTGAAAATATTATGGTGTTTTCAATTTAAGACTCATAGTTTTAAAGTTAAGCAAAGACAAAAGGTGGCTACTGGAGGGTTTCATTAGATCCTAAGATCTAGGTACAGTGTTCTCAGATCTAAGACTCCTTACTGATGAAGGCTATAAGCCAGAAACTAATCTGGGGATATTTAATGCGTAAGCACTAGATGGGGATTTTATGCACAAGCCTTCTGGCATCCATTGATTACTCTGGCTTGCACTGAGTGGCAATGCATATAGAGAGTTTTGCCTGTTTTAATAAGTTATAAGCAAGCATAAGAAATAGTGACTATGTGATGTTTATTGTCTTAATTCATGAAGAGTTATATCCTAAGCAATGTGTGCATTGTTTGATCAATCATATATACTTTGAATCAATTAGATTCTTTTATATGGAATTTGAATTGATCTTTTTATTTGGTACCTTTACCTGTTGTGGTCATGAATTAGTATTCAATCTTGTGTGGAGATTGGAAATTTTTTCAGATATTTAAACATTTTCAAGGAGAACTGAAGATTTTTTTTAAGTATCTATCCCATAGCTAACATCGCTAGCACTCCAATATTGATTAATAGTTGGATATTAATTATTCATAGCATAATAATAAAACAAGTTTTAGCAATGATTGTGCTAACTTTGTAATATGATCAATTTTCCACCTTCCAATTGATCAGCTTATGATTCACCATCATTTTTTACATGCTCATTTGTACATAGATTATTTTGTTAAATTTAATTTTCTATAGTATATTCATTAACATGTTGAGATTCAATGTTTTGTTTGAAACTCACATGAGTACATGAAAAATGTAATTTACTCACACTATCCTCAAAATGTTTTACTTTTTTTTTTTTTATCTCAATGACTGGAAAGTGTTATATAAATTTAAATTACTGTATTTAAGGATGGAATTTATTTGAGAATTTAATTCAAATTGAACTTTTTTATTTTTCACATTTTTCCGTTTGTTTATTAATAGTAAATTTTTTTTTATCATTAACATTTTTTTTTTAAAAATATAATTATTACCTACTTTTGAATTTACTCTTCCTCTTTGCATTGGCTTCTGATAAACCTACTCTATATTATTTGATTTATAATAATTCATTTTTTCTAACTCAAAATACATAGATAATCAATCATTGCTCTATTTGATGTATGTATTTCTGCTAGTTTTTTAAATAGTTATACTATTCGCCATGTTCAGTCAATGGGAATTAGACAAAGATTGAAATTTTTTAGTTTTTGCATTGACTTTTTTCTTTTTCGTGTTCCAGTTATGTACAATTCATAGATATTCATAATGTATAAGGTGCATATTAACTGTACATATATTCCCAATATTTTTTTTTTTTTTAATTTTATATTCTAATTAATTAAATTCCTATTGGTTGCAAAAAAAAAAAAGTTTTTTTTTTTATTGTTAACATAGAATGGGTGGTAAACAATTGTTTGCAATGTTATTTTAGTCAGTTTTCTGTTAAATATTGCAAATAAATTTTAAATATAATATATAAATATGACTAGGCATACTTATTAGAATCTTTGTATTTGTATATGACTTTTAAATTTTTATGACATTTGCTGATGTAAATAAATTTTTAACAGCACTGCATAGTTTTATTTATTTTTGACTAACTACAGCTTCACCATTTCAGTTTATGCCACAATGCAGTTTTGTCATATGCATTTACTTTAAAATTAACTGCTTGCTAACTACATTATGTATGATTGCAATATTTGTTTTATTCTGGGGATTACAAGTTTGTTAAAGATAAACATATTGTAATTATTTTTATGATTGATTATAGATCAGCAAAATATTAACAAAATCTATATTAAAAAAAAAAAGTTTAAAATTAACTAAAGTAGTTAAAATCTATGCTTTTTAACTTTTATACTGGTATTATTAGTTGTCAGTCCAATTCAATAAACTTTTTCTTAAAGTTAAAATATTTTTCTATTTTTAGATGAACTAATTGATTAATTTTAAAATCTAATTTAAAATATAAAGAAATTTTTTATAGGGATACAAGATAACACTATTTATATTATGGTATCTCTCCAGCAACTTTTTGTATACTGTACATTTATATTTACCATGTATGTGTTAGGTTATTTTATGCTTGCTTGTTTATGGTTAACATTTGTTATTGTTTTCTCTCAATATTATTGAAGTTGCGTCTGTTATAATTAAAAGGTTAAAATAGCTGTGAATAAACTACTGCAAAATAGAGGGCTTTTCCTACATGCTAACACAGAGGAGTAATGAAAGAGAAAATATCACTCATCAAGCTAATCAGCTTTTTAAGATTTTTTTTTTTTAGTTATATCATTTAATAGTTGAATTGCAAATTCGCTGACTATCTGAAGTGGGGAGGGGATTGACTTGTTACCCTAATTTGAATCGTCTGATATACTAACCACTATATAATAATGCCCAACACCTTATACTATAAATAAAAAGTTTTTTCGGTTATTATTTTATAGCTTTTTACGTATTTTTTCAGGAATTCTGGCAAAATAGACACCCATGGAGATGAAAAATTCTGAGCATGCATAGTGATTTTTTACTTTTGTAGATCAGTGGCATGGTGGATTAGCTACTATTCTCTGAGACTTTTTTTTTTATCATTTGCCACCTAAACTACTACAGTTCTGTTTATTATCTAGTGTTGATTATTATGAAACATTACTATCTTATTATATAATATAATATGTTGAAATCAAGAGGAGTATGTATATTATTAGGTGTTGTAAGAAACAAAAGCAATATTCATAATAAATGAAAAACTATTCTGCTAAAACTATAAGAAATAGTAGTAAAAAAATAGATCTTTCACCATTTTAAATTGAGTAAATTATATTACAGCTCATCATTGAGAAATTTTACTAGGTGATAAAACATTATAATTGTTAATCACTTTTTTATTTATTTATTATTCTAATTATTACTGTTTTTATTGTATATATTTATATCATACTATTTCAGTTTAAATAGAACAATATATATTTGTAAAAATGAAAATAATAACATTTTGTGTTAAATAAAATGCTTTTTACTATATTTTTTGTTATTACCAAAGTATTTGCTTTGTTTTGCTTCATAGTCCTTTTGAAATTGTGACTCCTAGTGAAGATCCTACTGTAAGAGAAGTTAGTTCCATATTAAGAGAATGGGGAGAAATATGGAAAAAGATCTATGTAATAAGCAGGCAGTTTACTCACCATCTTCAGAGAGACAGTACTTGGAAAAGTCACTTAGATTTAGAAACTTCAGTAAGTATTTTATATATATATACTTTTATTAGTTGTAGTATATTTTTTAAACTTAATGTATTGCACTTTACATTAATTAAATATGTGTACATGCATAAAAGTCATTAAATACAGGTAATACATTTGAACATGAGGTTAAGCATGTATGTATTTCTCAAATTGATTAGTTGAAGAATTATGATAAAAGATAATTTGATGAGCAGTATCTGGATTATTACTTACATCTCAAGCTGATTATTTTAGACTAAAGCATATATATGTATGCATATGTTCAAGAATCATGTGTAATTATAAAGTAATGACTTATTTTTATATATGTAAAGCTATTGACACCTGAACTACTCATTGGCTGGAGACTTCTTTCTAATTGTAGCACCTATCTATCTAGTTATACACACACATATATATAAGTATGTATACATATGCATATGTGAACATGCACACACACACTTGCTTATACATTATTGCATATACAAATGAGCCATGCTTAGCAGGAAATACTATAGTTTTTTTTTTTTTGTTACCAAATTATATTCATGACAAGTTATAATAATCAATTAAAGCAAAGATATTTGTTATAAATTGAATTATGAAAATAAATTGAAAAGATATGGAAATTAAATCAATTTCTGTTGAAACTAATATTATTAAGTTTAAATATGATATAATGCAATCTATTTTCTTAAAGTTATTTTTGCTGTTAATCTTACTCCTGCAAACGTAAATGCTAAACAAATGACATTTTTACCCAAGCCTTCAGTGTTAATTAAAGAAACTTCATAAGTAAGCAGCCTCAAGTTATCATAATATTCAAAACAATTATAAATTCTATAAAATAAAATAAAAATTATATAGAAAGTAATTAATAAAAAAAAAGATGCAGAAAAAAGTAAATCTTTTTTATATTGAAAGCAATTCGAAGAATAGTTTTTGTTAATAAATAAAGTCCGAGGGAAAGAAAAGAGAAAAAAACCCTGTATTTATTTCTATTGTATTTCTTTTTTTTTTTTTTTGCTTATGTTATGTTAGAAATATAGAAATTTATATAGGATTGAAAGGATTTACTTATAGAAATATGAGCAATACCAATAAAATATCCTAGAAATGTCAAGAATGCAAAAAACAAACGGGTTCTAAGATTGAAAGTCAGACTGATAATTCCCTTGGAGAAGAAATGGCTGAAATTAAAAAAATATTAATAAAAATGGAAACAAAAGTTAATTTGATTAATGATTTAAAGTGTCATTTTGACCAATTAAAGGAATCAATGGAATTTTTTTTGATAAATATAGTGAATTTATTAAAAAATTTCTTATTTATGAAAAAGAAAATACAGAAATTAAAAAAGGTATGAGGGTGATAATCGAAAAAAATAATAAAATTATAGACAGACTGCAAAAGCTTAAAAATAAGCAGGAACAATTAAAATTAGCCTCCTCTTGAAATTCATGATTTAATCATTAAAGAAAATGAAGATATGCTAAATATATTTAATTTGTTTAAGAATAAATTGGACATGAAGGATTTTGATAAAGGATATATAAAACTAATATATATATAGAGCAAAAAATAAATTTATGGAAAAAGATCCTATCTTAAAAATTGAATCTAAAGATATTGGTTATGCTAAAGAATGGCTAAATGAAAAAAAAAAAGATTATTTTAAAAATTAAAGGCATTTTTAATGACTTGATTACACAAGATTAATGAAACTTTAACAAAAATAAAATTATTATAGAAAACTAAAAATGTAGCAAAACAAAAGAATTAAAAAAATATGTATGGATTAAAAATGGACAAATTTTTTGTAAAAAAAAAGGGAGAGAAAAAAATGTATATGGAGAATGAAAATGTCATTATTAATATTTTACGAGTTCTATTTTAAAATATATTCTAATACAAAATTGATAAGCTTGGAATATTGAAAATACTTATATAAAGAATTTTAATACATTTGAAGATTGAGATTTAGAAATTAAAGAATTTAGTATTGAAATTAATATTTATGATATACTTCATGGTAATTTTAGAAGTATTAGAAAAAATTGGGATGAATTAATTGCAACTGTATACTCTTACATTAGTTTGATTTTTTAATATTAATGGAAACAAATATAAAAAATGAATAAGTTAATCTTTATAATATTATAAATTATAAAAAAATTATATTGGAGAAATCATAGAAAAGATAGAGGTATGTTGATTTTTATTAGAGAAAATATTTTTAACAGCTTTGAAGCAATTCATATATCTTTTGAATTAAATAGCAATGACATTATGTTACTAGCAATATTTTAGATTAACTAACAATGAAATAATACTAATAGGTGATATGAACATTGATTTATGTAAAAATTCTAAAACTGTTGAAAATTGTATAGATGCATTAGCTACTTATGTAGTACTTTGTCATATTAAAACATACACAAGAGAAAAAATTATGATGAATAATATAGTTTCTTCAGGTATTGATCACATTAATACCAGCCTAATGATAAATAATATTTTAACTGCTGTTATTAAAGAAAAGATTGTTGATCATTATTTTACATTTATATCTATTCCAAACAAAATATATTATAATGGAATGACAGAAATAGTGGAAAATAAATTGATATTCTGTAATAATAAACTAGTTCGAATTTTTTTTACGAGAAATTGATTTGGAATGAAGGCAAAAAAATTAATGGCATTAATATTATTTATGAGAAGTTTGTAGAAGTTTTCTAAGATGTAAACAATTAGTCACAAGAAGTCATTGTGATTAAAAATAATAATAAAAAGTTCCATATTAATTGGGTAAATAAAAAAATATTGAAATTAATAAAAGAAAAAAAAAAACAACTTATGGAAAAAATGTAAAAAAAAAAACTAAACAAAATCATGATTTATTTCTTAAATATAAGATATTAAGAAATAAGGTTAATTCTATGATAAGAGGAGAGAAACAGTTGTTTTATAATAAGTTTTTTAATGAAAATAGAGATGACAAAAAAAAAAAAAAAAACTTGAGAAAAATAAATGAAATAATATTAAGGAAATTAAATTCTATAAATAATGAAGATTTAAAAAAATATTTTCACATAAATGATTGTTTTATTTTAACAAATACTTTTAATTAAATAATATATTTGTAGAAAGAATTAACAAACTAAAGCAAACTGATCATGATAGTAATATTTCAAAAATGTATAATAGTCAAACTCATTCAATATTTATGCCAAATTTAAATTAAGAAGATTTATATAAAATAATAAAAGAATGTAGAGTTAACATAAATCCAAGTATAGATATAATCAGAATGGTAGACATAAAAAATAATATTGACATTTTTATCAGATGCCATAATTTATATGATTAATAAAATAATAGAAAGTAGTGAGTTTCCTACATTATTAAAAACATTTATAGTAAGACCAGTTTATAAATCTGGTGTTAAAAATAATTTTAATAACTATAGAGCTATATTTATTCTTCCTTCAGTTGCTAAAATAATAGATAAAATATATTTATAAAATAACTAAAAATAATGTTTTAAATAAAAACCAATATGGATTCATAGAAGGAAGAAAAATTAAAAATGCATTAAATAATAAAAAATATGTAACAGTAATTTTTATAAGGCTTTTGAGTTAGAGGAAAATTGCTCAGTTTTTTAAAAAATATTTATCAAAAATACCAAATGTATTGAGTATTGTTGTTTCTCATAAATGATCTAGGAAATATTAATATTGAAGATCATTATGCAGATGATACTGTCATTGTGAGTGTAAATAACAATATTGATATTGCAACTAAAGAATGTCAAGAAAGTCTTAACAAAATTGTCTTTATATAAATGGAGAAAAAACAAAATGTATGTTAATATGCTCTCCTCACATGAAATATAAAAACATTGATATAAATCTGGATTCACATGAGTGTTTATATGACATCATATAAACATACTAACTAATAAATTTAGATATTTTATAACAATGTTCTACAAAATCAAAGATATTTTTTCTTTAAATATTTTTATTGTTTTATATATATGTATGGAATAACGCTTTATGGTTTTACAAGCTTTTCTGATATTAACATAGCATTACTGCAAAAACGAATAATTGATCTAACAGAAGAAAAATATATCAATAAAGAAAAAACTGTACAAAAGTAATATTTTATTACTCAATCAACTTCTGGATTATATAATAGAGAAAAAATTTTTGATAATACTTTCAAGAAACCTCATATGAAACAATTTGAAATGCATCTAAGGAAAACAGATATATACATAGTTTCAAAATATTGTAATAAATATGGAACTAGAGTAAGAAATCATTAGTGTTTTCCTGAAGGTTTGTGATGATGGTGTTCTAGTTGTATTTTTATATTGGATTATTTTCATCATCTACTATGAGTATTGAATGTCTTTAGAAAAATTTAACTTTATTGAAATATTCCAAATACATTTAACTGTTAGTAATAGCACATCATACAGACTAGTATATGCACAACTTTTTGAGAGGTATTATTCCCCTTTTCTTCAGGTGTTGTTGGCCTGACCAGTGACAGCACTAGCATGGGATTCAAACCTGCATCCTTAGATTCTGGATTATTGAATTTTAAGGTAATGGTCTAACCAACTGAATCATTCTGCCAAAGGCAAACAGTCAGTAGAAATTTCATATACTTATCTATGAGGTTCCTCCTGATTTCTCCACTTTTTCCTAAGAGTAAAGTTGATTAATGGTTTTGATACATTGTAACAGTAGATGGGTTCAAACCCTGTTACAAGAAAGTGAAAAGCGCGTACGCATTACCCTCAATACAGGTATATATTCAAGCGGGCGATAAAGGGTTAAAAATATATCTAATTATACATATATATACGTGCGTGAAGTAAATTTTAAACTCTTTCTTTATTATTCTTTTTTTTTTGTTGTTAGAAAATAAATGGGGAAGGGATTGATTAGTAAGCATTATTTATTTAGAATGTTTTACTTTTGAAATATTACAAATTAACAAAATTACAGTTGTGCGCAAATATGTTATAAATTGTTTAGAATATTGATTTAAGTTTCAATTATATTTCAAATTAACGAGGGTAGCGAAAAGGAAATATTGTTTGTGCCTTCAAGCAATTCTGTGTTTGAATCACAATCGCTAATTTCTGCAAAAATAAAATTCCAAGAAAAAATCAAAGAATGTTTGACCAAAAAGAATAGGTATCAGGAATGACAGAACCACCAAAACAATGTAAATGTAAATTTAAAGAAGTAAAAGTAATTTGGAAAGGAAAACCTATTCAAAGAAAAAGACTTAGATTGAAGATCCGATAAAAAAAAGAAAAAACATTCCTTTGTTTGAGAAATGAAAATTAATTAGACAAAAAATTAATTAATGAAAATTTGAGAAAGGAAAAAGACAGTTATTTCAGTTAGATTGTGACCGCTGAGTGAGATAGACTCATAAAGATATAGAAAAAAATATTTAACATGACGGGGTAAGGACCATACATAAAGGGCTTCATCACCCGCAGCCGATGCGAACTGACTCTAAACCGCCTGCCGCCGAAGAACCTAGAAACCTAGCAAATACTCCAGATTGCTGAACATAAAATGAAATAGAAAAGAATCGTACGTCCCAAAATATGAATTTATTTGATTTGAAAATTATATTAGACAAGACTTCACCTACGGCTCCGCCATTACTTATGGACATCTAAATATCGGACTCTGCAGAAAGAAATTATATATTGCACTTTCATAAAACAACTCCAAATACTACCAGAACATGGAAATCCACTTGATATGCTTCATTACATTCTGATTCCATACCCCGGGGTTTCGTCAGGTAAAGTGAACTCTGTTTTTATATAACTCAGAATTGCTTATAGCTACCCTCGAAAATAACAAACTTTCTTAAATTATTTCATAACATAATATTATTGCGTACAACTGTATAGTAAACATTTTTTTTCTTATATATATAAAGTAATATGTGTTTATTTTAAATTAAATGTTATATTGTTTCATTCATGATTTGGGAACTTATTATATATTTAAATGGGAGGGATAAGAGTTGATTTACATAGATAGCGTTTAGATATTAATAATAAAATTTAGTACAGATTTACCTTTGCATTAGAGTTATTTAATAATTATCGTTTACATTTTCCAATCACTTCATTTGCTAAATAAATTCCGATGATTCAAATATGTCCGAGGTAAGCGGATGTGTCCCTGAGTGCATTATCAGTTAAGTACAAACCTATATATTTTTTTTGTGTTATTATCTCCATCCGATAGGTTTTCCTCCCCACCCTGGGAGTGAGTTAGCTCGGGTCAGGCACATCGTTAATCGGGAAATATAATTCTCATAGTAACAGTGAGTTTGGCGCTTGAGGTCATTGATAAATTGACGCTCATAAATATATTTTCCCCGTAGACATTTTTTTTTTATATTTAGATCTTATTCAAGATACAAGGGCTACCGGAAATTTTTATTCATTAATCTTAAATCCTATTTACACAACACTTAAAATTTGCGTCAAGTAAACAATACTTGTAGGAATAATTCGTATCAGAATTTTCTTTGGTGGGTAATATTTAAATATTACCTACAGGTGTTATGGCGACTAGACAGCCATAGAAATTCCATCTAGTCTTTGGTTAGGCCTACTTGTCCATTTTTTGAGATCTATATTATTTGGTTTAAGTTCACCAACGTCGGATAAGACGTGAGAAAGGGGTTGCCGTTAAAAATGGCTTTCCAACGTTTGGGGCTACGAAAGTAGGAGAACGGCAGGTTAATAAAAATAAATTAATTGATTATTTGTTCCGTTTTTTGCGTGAGTTTAATTATATTGCCTCGCAAATATTGCTTTAGAAAATAAAGCACCAGACAGGGGAGAAAATAGGAGTGAGAGGTAGAGGTTCAACAGTAAGGCAGGAAATGGTCAGCATAGTATTTTGTGAGCTGGGGTGAGGAGCCCGGCACGTTATATAGAAAAAGTCAAAAGAATAAATAAATTGTCGTATTAGAATGTTATATATATATATATAAACGATAATAAATATATAACTGTGTTATTATTTCACTTAGAAACTAGGAAAAAGAAAATTCGCTTTCTTAAGGATATCTCATAAAAATAGTAGAAATAAAATAGATGAAAACCCGTTCAGGAGAAAAAAAGAAAGAGAAAATGAACGAGGATAGTGCAGAGAAAGCAGGAGAGATCGGTATGATGGATATTATTATGAGAAAGTTACAGGAGATGGAAGAAAGAATGGAATTAAGATTTGAGGAAATGAGGGAAATGCAGAAAAAGCATGAGATTAGAATTTTAGCATTAGAAAAGAAACTAGACAAGCAGTTAGGGGAAGGCAAAGAGGAAGAAAATCCAATATGAAGAGAGAATGACCTAGAAGAAGGGCAAACAAAAGCCGAGATAGAAAAGAAAGAGGGAGTAGAAAAAAAGAAAGAGCAAAATAGTATAGTAGAAGATAAGGAGGCTATAGTGAGATGTCCAATATCGCAGTCTCAGGTAAACCAGTTTTTAAAAATTAAAAGGTTTGCTGGGCAAATGGGAGAGGCACCAATTGAACATTTAAAAAGCCTAGAAAGGTATTTTGCCGTTAACGTGATGACCCAAGAATGCAAATTGGCTATCACCTGTAGCAACTTGGTGGAAGACGTGCAGTCATGGTGGGATTCGCTATTTCATCCACCCAAGACTTACAAAGAATACAGAGAAGCGGTGAGGGACACGTTCTGGTCCGAAGAAAGACAAGAAATGGTGAGATACTACACCATGCAGGAAAAATATAGGGCGAGTAGTCAGGAAACTTATTCTCAGTTTTTCCGTCGTCAGGTAGCTAAGTTGCGCACCTTGGATGCATGTAACATGACGGAAAACAATATTATTAGGGTGGTTAAGTGTAACTTGCCTATAAAAATTGAACAGATGCTCCTGGGAAATGGGAAGGCCTCCATTGAGGAAGTAGCGGAATTACTAAATGTGATAGACATGAGCACGCAAGACCGAGATGAATCGTTGGATAGGAGAAAAGTCGAAAACGCTGAGACGACAAGGCACGAAGAAGGTAGGTATCTGAGAGATATCCGAAAGGGCTACCAAAGGGAAGATACAGGAACATCATGGCGTCCACCGTACGAAAGGGAAGACCATCAAACAGTACCGAAGTTCTATAATGGACAGGGAAAAGGGTCGCATCCCCCATCTCCAACGTTAAAAGATAGAGAGTGACTAAAGTAAAGAAGTGTGCCTAAGTTTTTTTTGGGGGGTTTGTTTTCGTTTGTGATTTTTTTTGTGGGTTTGATGTCTTAGTCAGCTAAGGTATTTTGTTTTGCCATGGTTTCAAGTAATATACTATTCAACGCACCTATGTGGCAGATGTAAGATAAAGGTGGATATTGAGAGGGGAAATATATATTCAAAACCCACACTATAATGAATCTTATTTTAGACCTACCCCATTTTGAAGTCTTTCCGACAGGGGGGCATTGTAACAGTAGCTGGGTTCAAACCCTGTTACAAAAAAGTGAAAAGTACGTACGCATTACTCTCAATACAGGTATATATTCAAGCGGGCGATAAATGGTTAAAAATATATCTAATTATACATATATATATACGTGCGTGAAGTAAATTTTAAACTCTTTATTATTCTTTTTTTTGTTGTTAGAAAATAAATGGGGAAGAGATTGATTAGTAAGCATTATTTATTTAGAATGTTTTACTTTTGAAATATTACAAATTAACAAAATCACAGTTGTGCGCAAATATGTTATAAATTGTTTAGAATATTGATTTAAGTTTCAATTATATTTCAAATTAACGAGAGTAGCGAAAAGGAAATATTGTTTGTGCCTTCAAGTAATTCTGTGTTTGAATCACAATCGCTAATTACTGCAAAAATAAAATTCCAAGAAAAAGCCAAAGAATGTTTGACCAAAAAGAATAGGTACCAGGAATGACGTAACCACCAAAACAATGGAAATGTAAATTTAAAGAAGTAAAAGTAATTTGGAAAGGAAAACCTATTCAAAGAAAAAGACTTAGATTGAAGATCCGATAAAAAAAAAGAAAAAAAATTCATTTGTTTGAGAAATGAAAATTAATTAGACAAAAAATTAATTAATGAGAATTTGAGAAAGGAAAAAGACAGTTATTTCAGTTAGATTGTGACCACTGAATGAGATAGACTCATAAAGATATAGAAAAAAAAAATTTAACATGACGGGGTAAGGACCATACATAAAGGGCTTCATCACCCACAGCCGATGCGAACTGACTCTAAACCGCCTGTCGCTGAAGAACCTAGGAACCTAGCAAATACTCCAGATTGCTGAACATAAAATGAAATAAAAAAGAATCGTACATTCCAAAGTATGAATTTATTTGATTTGAAAATTATATTAGACAAGACTTCACCTACGGCTCCGCCATTACTTATGGACATCTAAATATCGGACTCTGCAGAAAGAAATTATATATTGCACTTTCATAAAACAACTCCAAATACTACTAGAACATGGAAATCCACTTGATATGCTTCATTACATTCTGATCCCATACCCCGGGGTTTCGTCAGGTAAAGTGAACTCTGTTTTTATATAACTCAGAATTGCTTATAGCTACCCTCGAAAATAACAAACTTTCTTAAATTATTTCATAACATAATATTATTGCATACAACTGTATAGTAAACATTTTTTTTCTTATATATATAAAATAATATGTGTTTATTCTAAATTAAATGTTATATTGTTTCATTCATGATTTGGGAACTTATTATATATTTTAAATGGGAGGGATAAAAGTTGATTTACATCGATAGTGTTTAGATATTAATAATAAAATTTAGTTTAGATTTACCTTTGCGTTAGAGTTATTCAATAATTATCGTTTACATTTTCCTATCACTTCATTTGCTAAATAAATTCCGATGATTCAAATATGTCCGAGGTAAGCATATATATCCATGAGTGCATTATCAGTTAAGTACAAACCTATATTTTTTTTTTGTGTTATTATCTCCGTTCATCCGATAGGTTTTCCTCTCCACTCTGGGAGTGAGCTAGCTTGGGTCAGGCACCTCGTTAATCGGGAAATATAATTCTCATAGTAACAGTGAGTTTGGCGCTTGAGGTCATTGATAAATTGACGCTCATAAATATATTCTCCCGTAGACATTTTTTTTTTATATATTTAGATCTTATTCAAGATACAAGGGCTACCGGAAATTTTTATTCATTAATCTTAAATCCTATTTACACAACACTTAAAATTTGCGTCAAGTAAACAATACTTGTAGGAATAATTCGTATCAGAATTTTCTTTGGTGGGTAATATTTAAATATTACCTACAGGTGTTATGGCGACTAGACAGCCATAGAAATTCCATCTAGTCTTCGGTTAGGCCTACTTGTCCATTTCTTGAGATCTATATTATTTGGTTTAAGTTCACCAACTTCGGATAAGACGTGAGAAAGGGGTTGCTCGTTAAAACATTATGTATAGTCATACTAGGCTGGCTTATGGGATTTTTTGCAATTTCTTGTAAATTTTCTTCTTTGTATATTTTCTTCTCTATCCAATATTTTTTTTTGATTTTCCCAATTAAACATATGTTTATTGGTACATGCATGGTCTGCTACCTTAGACATCTGTTTTCTCTTTTCCAATCATCAGTTTATGTTCTTGCCGTTTTAATGGGATGACTGGTCTCACCAATATATGGTCTTCCACATTCACATGGTATTTCATAAATGCAGTTTTTTCTTTTCAGCATTTCAAGTTTAGACTTTGTAGATGTTAGAATTTCGCATAATGTGGTATGGCTCATGGGCTCATGGAAAGCTGTTCTGATTTATACTAATTGCAGATTTTTCTTAATTTGTCTGCTATTTTTGGAATGTATGGGTATGCTACAGTACCAATACTTGTCTTTTCTCTTGACAGTTCTTTTTGTTGTCTATTTAACATTTTCTTAATAACAGCTAGTGGATAACCATTTTTTATAAGAGTTTGTTCTATATCGATCTTTTCTTTTTCCAAATCACTGGTTTCTGAACAAGCTTTTTTTGGTCTGTTACATAGTGATACTATAACTCTACATTTCTGGTGTGATTGGATATATAGACTAGGTATTTTCCTGTTGTATTTCTATATTGGACTATTTCCATCATCTAATATGTGTGATGAATGTTTTTAGAAAATTTAATTATTTAAATATTCCAAATACATTTAACTGTTAGTAATATTCAGTATGGATCCGATACTACATCAAACTTTAGACATTATAAAAAACTATGTCTAAAGCTGGCCAAAGTGGAAAATCATTTAACTTTCTTATGTAAATCTGAAGGGATAATTCCTAAAGATTTGCAACTAAAACCTTTAATTACTCAGAGAGCAAATGAAGCTCTGTTATGAGAAAGAATAAATGCTCAAAGGTTTTCTAAGTCTCAAACAATGCATTCAATTAATAATGTGAAATGTCTTCTAAAAAATAAACTTACTGAAAATGACAACATGAGAGTTTCTCAAGCAGTAAGAAAATCATATTCTATATTACATGGAAAAATAAAAGAATGTCAAAAGAAGAAACTTGCGACCTACATGGGCATATTAAAACTCATAATGTACCAAGCAATGTAGCAGTTTCACCCATTAAAAATTTAAGTTCTAAACATCTAACAGATACTGAAATTTTTGTTCTTGAAAGAGGATTAAACTTTCCCATAACACTGTCTAATATCTCCTTATTAGATATAATGGCATCCACCGAGGAAGTCACTAAAAAATTGCTTTTAGAAGAAGCAGCCGAATTACGCTGGAGAATAAAAAGAACACTTGACAAGCAACAAAAATTGAAGTCAAACATATCCTATGGGAAGAGGAAAGCAATTAAATCTCTCAAAGTAGATAAATCTTTAATTATTCTCTCCTGACAAAGGCTATGCAACAGTTGTAATGGATACAACTGATTATGACAACAAAATACAAGAACTTCTCACAGCAGGCCAATATAGAAAAGTGGTAAAAAATCCGATACCAAGTACAGAAACAAAGTTACAAGTGTTTTTCTGAAGGTTTGTGATGATGGTGTTCTAGCTGTATTTTTATATTGGACTATTTCCATCATCTAATATGTGTGTTGAATGTCTTTAGAAAAGTTTAATTTTTAGTTAAATATTCCAAATGCATTCAACTGTTAGTAATATCACAGCAAACAGGTTAGTATATGCACCAACTGTTAGTAATATCACAGCAAACAAATGTTAATAATATCACAGCAAACAGGTTAGTATATGCACTAACTGTTAGTAATATCACAGCAAACAGGTTAGTATATGCACAACGTTTCGAGAGGTATTTTTCTCCCCTCTTCTTCAGGTGTTGCTGGCCTGACCAGTGACAGTACTAGCATGGGATTCGAACCTGGGTCCTTAGATTCTTGATTATTGAAATTTAAGGTAACGCCCTAACCAACTGAGCCATCCTGCCAAATTACAAGCATTACTAAGAAAGTATTGCAAGTACTTCATTGATTCAGAAAAGTGTAAAATAACATCATATTTCAGCAAAATTCTTTATCTTTATGGTCTACCTAAAATACATAAGGATCATGTTCCATTAAGACCTATTGTTAGCTCTAGAGATTCACCTTGCCAGAATTTGGCAAGATTTCTTCTCAAAGTTCTAAGTCCTTTGACATACAAGACCCAGTCCTTTGTCAGGGATTCTAGACACTTTGTAGAATTAATCAAGAACTTGAAAATTGAAAGAACTGACTTACTGGTAAGCTTTGATGAGGAAAGTTTATTCACAAATGTACCATGTGAAGAAGCGTTGTCTATTGTAAGGAAAAGATTAAATGGTGATAATAGTTTGCAAATCAGAACAGCTCATCCTATTGATAGTATAATGGAACTATTAACATTCTGTATAAAAACAACTTACTTTCAATATAACACAGACTTCTTTCAACAAAATCAAGGAATGACTCTGGGCTCACCATTGTCTCCCCTGATTAGCAATATTTATAAGGAAGAACTTTAACCCACAGCCATAAAAACTACTCCATATCCACCTAAAGCTTGTCTTCGCTATGTGGATGATACATTTGTTGTATGGCCACATGATGAAGCATTGCTACAAACTTTCTGGACACAATATTCCTTTCAATTAAATTCACAATAGAATCAGAACAAGAATAAAAATTGGCATTCTTAGATATTCTTGTGACAAGACTCCCTTGTGGCAAAATCAAAACTATAGTTTACCGAAAACCTACACATACAAGAAAATACCTAGTCTATACATCCAATCACATCAGAAACATAAAACATGGAATTATACTATCACTGTGGAACAGAGCAAAAGAAGCTTGTTCAGGAACCACTGATTTGGAAAAAGTAAAGATCTATATAGAACAAACTCTTATGAAAAATGGTTGTCCATCAGCTGTTATTAAGAAAATGTTAAATAGATAACAAAAAGAACCATCAAGAGAAAAGACAATTATTGGTACTGTCGTGTATACATACATTCCAAAAATAGCAGACAAATTAAGGTTAATCTGCAATCAATACAACATCAGAACAGCTTTCCAGAGCCATACCACACTACGAGGAATTCTAACATCTACAAAGCCTAAACTTGAAATGCTGAAAAGAAAAAACTGCATCTATGAAATACCATGTGAATGTGGAAGAACATATATTGGCGAGACCAGCCTTCCCATTGAAAAGTCTTGCAAGAACATAAACTGATGATTAGAATAGAGAAAACAGATGTGTCTAAGGTAGCAGACCATGTATGTACCAATGAACATATGTTCGATTGGGAAAATACAAACATATTGGATAGAGAAGAAAAGGTACAAAGAAGAAAATTTAAAGAAGCAGCTCACATGACAATGGCAAAAAATCCCATAAGCCAACCTAGTGTGAATATACATAATATATAGAAACCACTAATCAACTTTGTTCTTAGGAAAAAGTGAAGAAATCAGGAGGAATCTCATAGATAGGTATATGAAATTTCTACTGACTGTTGCCTTTGGCTCAGTTGGTTAGAGCGTTACCTTAAAATTTAGTAATCAAGAATCTAAGGATTCAGGTTCCAATCCCATGCTAGTACTGTCACTGATCAGGCCAGCAACACCTGAAAAAGAGGGGAGAATAATACCTCTCAAAACGTTGTGCATATACTAAGCTGTTTGATGTGCTATTACTTACAGTTGAATGTATTTGGAATATTTAAATAGTTAAATTTTTCTAAAAACATTGAATACACATATTAAATGATAGAAATAACCACTATAAAAACTAAGATATGATTATATTCGTAAATTATTTAATTACCTATTCAATTAAGAAGATTGCAACATTATAGGGAAATAAAAAAAAAAAAAAACAAATTAAAAAATATGTTAAAGAGGGGGGGGGAGGGAAAAATTAGTATGTAGAAAGAAAAAATGAGTGTCCAATGCTATATAATCAATATTATTATATAATTAATATACCATATTATTAAAATATAATTTATTGTTGTTTTATTACCATATTTTATTTTATGTAAATATCTAAAATGTTATAAAAATTTACTGTATTATTAAAATGTAATTTATTGTTGTTTTATTATCATATTTTATATTATGTAAATATCTAAAACATTATAAAAAATTTTTTCTATATAAAGCACAACTAGAACTTAGTAGGAGAAGAATGACATTAATAATTGTTGAAATATTAAAAAAAGTTGCCAACAAATATTGACCAAGTGAAGATGTAATTGGACTTCCAAGTTATTGAACAATCTTTGATTTAATTTTTTTTCTAAATTTAAATTTACAAATATGACATTATAAAGATGTTTAAGTATTATTGATATGATAACTACTTTTTTTTGGTGTTATCAAACTCCTAAAAGCTATTCTTCAAAGATATTTATTAGTTTTCATATCTGAATATAATGAGTCTGAAAAATATATCAAGCCATACTTATAATAAATAGCCATAATCTGTAATAGAAGATTAATTGAAAATAACATCATAATCAGAAGATTGAACATTACTATCTTGTTATATGCTTTATAAGAGGAAATTTTATGATAAATATCATGATTATTTTAAGAATCAATTTGAGGACCATTTCTTCCATCACTCACTTTTTATTATCCAGAATGTTTCTGCTGTTTTTCTTATAAAATATTCATACTGATGTGATTTATTTTTAAAGCATATGGTAACAGCCGAAGTATGAGAATTGGCTTGAAAGGCATAGTGTGAATGATGACTGTGGTGGAGTCTGAGACTTAATAATTATGGTATAGTTGAAATGTTAAGCTTTTTTTTGCTTACTGCATTTTTTTATTATTTGTATATCTTTTTTTAATAAAGTTTACAATGTGTTTTAATAAAGAATCATACAAACAATACGCAGTGCATACCATGATAATTATTCACAAGTCAAACTCAAAAGAATTAGTTGGACAAAAAGTGATCCGCTTTTATGCAAGTACATTATATGGTATTATATTAGTAGCAATCTTTTTAAATTATTAGTCAAACCAACTTCAAGTTTCATATAACATTTAATTAAGATTTAAATTCTTTTAATTTAAAATTTTTTAAATGTGTTGTACTGATTATGTAATATTATTTTATGGAGAAATTAATTTCAGTGTCATATTTCAAACTGAAAGTCATTTTAACAAACGTGTAAATAATGTAATTTTCCTATATGGATGCTAATTTGTTAGTTTAATGAAAAATGGTCCACTTTTATGCAACTGTCATGTTGTTATATCAGTAGCTATTATTTATTTATGAGCTTATTAAAATTATTAGAAATGAAAAAAATATGTGTAATTATTTTTTAATGTACCAAAGGAGTTTTTTGTAATTGAAATCAAATGCTTAGACATTTTATTTTATTTTTTTCCATTTTCATATTTGCTTGTAGGTTTATGTTAATGTCATTTTCACATATATGATAATGATAGTAATGTTTCAAAGGATGTTTATTGGAACCAAAAAATTAAAAGCAGGTTTTATAAAGAAGAAAGCCAAAGTTTTAAAAAAGGATTGAGATAGGAATATTGTTTTATTATTTTATTTTGCTTAAAAATAATTATTTATGAAATGCTAAACAATTTTAATATTATCAGTGTATGGTATATAAATGCCATAAGTATATGGATGACTACTTGTCAGAGTGACCGACAAATTTCCAATAATGAAGTAGCAATTCCAAATGAAGATGACTGAAACTATTGTATACTTATAAAATTAGAATTTCTTTTCTGTAATCCAGTGTGATAATACAAATTTTGATCAAGATGAGCATTTCTGCTCTCTAGGGAAAGGCTTTTATCAAGATAATGACTTTACAAAAGTATATAATCACTTAACAGAATTAAAACAAATATTTTAGCCTAATAAATTTTTTTTTGGTGATGGTTAATGTAATCAGCAATTAAGAATTAAATTAATAGAATGGTATATTTTGTATGAATTTAAATTTTGGACAATTAAATGAGGAAGTCATAGAAAAATAGAGCCTTTTTGAAGTCCTTGCTATTTTTTTTATCCATTTAACATTTAAATTTTTTTAAAAAATTAAAAGTTATATGGATAAGAAAGTAGCAAGAACTTTGCAAGAGCATTAATACAATTGATCAAGAATTGCAAATTAGCTTATTGTGATATATTTGTAGAAATCATAAATATGTTGTTCCATAATTATTATTTTAATAAGAAAAAATTCTGAAAGACAAAAGCAAATCATAATATTAAGCAATAGCTAGCTTTTGAGGTTATTATTTATAATTGTAGAAATCAAATTGGGAAGAGCTCTTAAAGAAAATATGTACTAGATATTGTAAGTTCATATTAGCAGTGATTATTCCATGATTTTGCATTTTTATTCCCATTCCCAGACCATTTTTTTTTGTTTTTATTTTTAACAATATGAACTTCAAATTCAAAACTCACTCATGCATGCATTTTCCAGCAACTTTTAACTTCTATTTTACTTTTAAAAATCTGAAATTAAAAAATAATTAAGGTTTTGAACCCAATTTAATCTGCTTATATATATATATAGCTGTATAGATCTGGCCTCAGATCAGTACATTTTAGAAATCTCTTTTTTTCCACATTTAGGAATCTTAGTATATGAACACGAGACTCAATTCTTTATGGTTACTACACTATAATGTAACCAAGAGCAGTTCTAGTCATTGCACTATCATCTGATAATTACTTTTGAGAATTAAAATCACTGGTGATGATGGAAAGTAAAATGAGCTGTCATATAATAATTATTGATTATCCTAGCTTACAACAGATAATGTTAAAGGAAAGAGTTGCTTTTGTTTATATTATAATGTTGTCATTTGAAGAAGGAAGTGTAATATTGTGTTGGCAAGTATAAACTTATTTTTTTATATCTGATATTTCAAGTTATGTCATAAGTTATTTGTAACCAAAATGTTTGAATATGTTTTCTGTATATTTATTTAATTATATAAAATTTATCTTTGCTATAATTAAAATGAAGATATGTACATTGTGAAATTATTTTTTGTTAATTTATTTAGGAAAGAGATTTGAATTTATTTTATACATTGAGGAAAGTAATGTTAGATCTGATAGATTGGCGGAGGCAGTTGATAAATGGAACTCTGACACATGATCAAATGAGGGAGCAAAAATTGAAAATAACGAATAAGATTGACTGGGGGAACAGGTAAATTTTCTAAATTTATTTAAAATTTTTATTTATTTCTAATGCACAATACAGTTTAAAGTATTTTCAATTATGTAGATAGTTAAATATATATACATATTAATATACTTAATAATATTAGATTTTTTTTTTTTTTAAAGTAAAAACATCTTTATTTAAAAAAAAAACAATACAATATATACATTATTAAGCAAATGTGCTTTTGTTTTGCTTTATTTTTTTTTTTGTAACTTTACATATTTTATTTCAAAATTTTCCCCATTTTGTAAAGATTTTTGTAGATATCATATTAAGCAGTTAAATAGTGCTTATTTACTGGTCAATTGGTAATTAAATGTTTATATTCTCTAATACCAAATCTTTTATATCTTATCCATATTAGTTTAATCATTTTATCTAATTTGTGTCAGCAAATTAGATGACAAAATTATTCTTGCATGTTTGCATTTATTTTGATGAATAAATCTATTGTTTTTTTCTTTGTTTGATATATTTGGGTTTTTTTTACTGAGAAAAATTAACTTTTATTTGGTGAGGCTTTTTATCTATCCCAAATATATTTTTTGGCATTATGATCTTAAAGAGTACAGTATTTAATTTTTCTAATATGCAAACTCATGAATGCAGCTTCATTGACAAAGTTAAATAGGATCATTCTTATAATGTATTATTTTCTTCAGATGAAAGTTTTTGTAATACTATATTAATTCATGGATCCATCAAGAATTCTGAGTCTCACTCATTTGTAATTTTACATTTGAAATGGTTGGACACTCAACAGCCTGGATTAGTTTGACAGTTTGAAAATAATGAATTCTGTTTATATTAATCTTTTTGCATAATTACTATTTTTATTTCTGAATTCATAACATGATTATTTATAATTGCAAATATCAGATTATTATCCATAACATTTTATTTATTTATTGCTACTCTTCTTTTGCCTTTCTTATATTTTGTTACTTGTGGTGTCAATTAGACATATTCACTTACAACTTTTCTCTAATTTACTGCAAACATTTTTTTTTTTACTGTTAGAAGATCTCTTCATAGTCTAAGGAATCAATAAAGGCTTTTTTTTAAAAATCATATTTAAAAATAAAGTCCATCTTTTTACTGGTTATTGATTTAATGATTAACACTGATGAATTCAGAAAAAAGTTGATAAAACCCATCTCTTCTAATATAAGAAGTTTCAATATTCTAATGATTGAAATAGTTTGACTTAAAAATCAATTGTCTAACTTATCTCTTTAATCTAATGTGGAGATGTTGATTTGTTCATTTGATAAGTAAAGTAAAAGGGAATAAATGAATACATCATCCACAGATTTGGCAAGAGCTAATTTGAGCCTGAATTAAAAACTGTACATATAGTGGTTGGCATCATTATAGAATCTTGTACATCTTAACTTTATATTTGATGTAGTATCTTTTAACATTTTAGTTATTTTTATAGATTGAGATTCATGAGTATGTGGATGGTCCAATATGCTATCTGTAATTTCTGGATTTTAGATAAATAATATATCTTCTACTAAGATTTTCTTCTAGTGTTTTTTTTACTCTTTCATCAATATATTTACTTTTTCTATGAATTCTTATTCTGGCAATAAAATAATGAAATCTATTGTGTTTACTATATTTGTATTTTTCTTTATATCTAAATATTCTATCTGTAAAAGGAGGGAAAATGAATAAGAATATCTCAATATCAAAATCAATTGAGTGGGCCAGAGAAAATATAGATCTTGCTGTTGTTGTATTCTGTCAAAATTAAATAATCTTTAGTTAAGTTTTATATATATCTTAAAAGTGTTTTTTCAGCAAATTTGACAGTTTTCTATATCATAATTAATAGAAATATTATTTTTGTCCATGAAAGTGATTTAACAAAGATTTTTAATGTGATTATTAATGTTATTGTCAGGATTAATTTTAAATTCATTGACACCAGTTCTCTTTATTTTCTTTAGAATTTTTTTTGGAGACTTCATTATATGTATTTAACAGCATTTTTAGTTATCAAATTGTTTTGTTAGCATATTTTGGGCATTCTGCTGCTGCAAAGTTTTGTAAGCATTTTAAAAGTTCTTAAGAATTTTAGCATTATAATTTTCATATTATAATAATTATTTATAGATATGATTAGTTGAAGTCATTTTAATTAAGAGTAACTTAGAATCTTTACCTTGATTGTTAATCTCTTGGGGTTAATTTTTTTTTAAAATATCAAACTCAATTTCCATTTGACTTTTGCATTAATCTGTATTTTTAAAGTCATTTTCAAGTTGGGCAATTCTTTATTGGTAGACTTGTTAATTAACTTTTCATCAGTTCTAAGTTTTAGTTAGACTAGACTTGTTTTTTAGAATAGAGAATTATTAAAATAGTACTTTCTAAATTAAATAGTAAGAAAAATATATACTATACATTATATAAGTATTATTTTTTCAGGTTAAATAGAATCTAGATGACTATATATATATTCATTACATAAATAAAGTCATTAAATCTGTTTATAATAGCATGCTTTCAGCTAATTCAAATCTAGCCATTTTCACTAGCTTATAAATACAATTTACAAATTAAATTCAACAGTTTATAAATATGATAAAATAATATTATCCTGGTTTTTTCCAAGATTCATTTTACTCTTATTTCAATATGTATTTATTAAAATTAATTTCATTGGTCTTTAAACATTGGTGAATTTTTATTATTGTCACTACTGCTATTAATTTTTTTTCTGGGATATTATTAATAGACAAATGCTTATTTATACAAATTTGATCTTTAAGTGATTTACTTATTAATTTTTTATTCTTCTTAAACCTTTAAACATCACATGATCACTATCTCCTATGCTTACTCATAACTGTTGTTAAAATATGCAAAACTCTCTCCATATAGTAGTGCCACTCAAAGCAAGACAGAGTAATCAATCGATGCCAGAAGGCTTGTGCTGCATAAAATCCCTATCTAGTGCCTACTCATCCAATATCCCCAAACTAGTGTCTGGCTTGTTACCTTCGTCAGTGAGGATGCTTGGATCTGAGAGCAGTGGATGAGTAGGCACTAGATAGGGATTTTATGCACAAGCCTTCTGGCATCCATTGATTACTCTGTCTTGCTTTGAGTGGCACTACTGTATGGAGAGAGTTTTGCCTATTTTTATTCTTATTATTAAAATTTTCTAGAATACTTTAGGCAGTGCACTAGTCATTAATGATAATACATCAATCTGGTTACCAAAAGTCCATTAATCTTATTAAAAATTTGGCAAATTTCATAGTTCACATAAAATTACAAGGGCTTTTCAAATTTTTAAACTTTACATACTATATTATTTAATAGAATTTACAATTTATTTATGCAATATTTTTTATTTCATTTTGAATAGACACATATTAAAAAAAAATATGCATAAATACAATATGGCAAATGAATTTAATAAACACACATTTAAAAAAAAAAAAATTAATTGATATGATAACTATGTTTGTAATTACTTGTTTCAATTAGTCTATAATTTTCATTTTTCCTCGAAAGTCTCAATTAAAACATTAATTGTTAATCATTAAAAAAAAAATTTAGTGTAGTTGATTTTTTAAAAAAAGATAAATTTTAATTATTATATTATCAGAAATAAATGAAGAAAAAAGCAAATTACTAAATAAAATAATATGCATTTTTTTTTTAATAATGCAGAAAGTGAAGAAAAATAAATTTAATAGATAAATATTTATTTATTTTGATTACTATCCTATCATCAATCATTATCATCATTAACAACTATTTAAAAATGAGTTTGGCTATCCTAATTCCAGAAAAAAAAAAAAAAAAAGAATACAGAACGACAAAAAATTGAAGATGACTTTTGTAATAATTATACAAACTAGTCAATAACATGTATATCACATGCTAGTTAAATGGTATTGCTACTATGTGTGGATTTTAAAAATTGTATTTATTGTTTAATTTCTGAAATGGTCCTTCATTCTTTTTAAGGTATTAAGATTTAAATATATATAAAAAATATCAATTATTTTGTTCAATTAAGTATTCTGTTGCCATTTGATACTTTTCTTATTAAGTGATAAACATTTTCTTCTTTAAAATTACTGAAGTCTTTTTTCATGCTATTTAAATTATCCAGTATTTTAATGTTTTATTATATTTATTTTGATTATGTTGAAAGTTTTTATATCTTATTCAAAATTTATTCTTCAGTTCTAAAGTGATGTGTTTTCTAAGATATATCATTTCTTTGATAGTCACTATCATCTAATATTGCTATTCATTTTTAACACTTAAAAATTTCTAGAATTAGCTGAAAATATGCTGCTACTATCAAACTATGAAGTTTGTTTATAGAGGCAGTTCTTGACTTTTATATTTTCTACTTTCATACAATTTGCTATTTTGTATGAGGGCAATAGAAAAAGACATAGCATATTACAGAACTTTTTACGAAGAAAAGAAAAACAAAGAGGGTAGGATTAGCCCAGACATCAAGATTGATTATGGATAATTCCAGACAAAATTCATTATATATATATCAAACTAATGCAGTAATTAAATATATATTTTGAAAAAATTACACTTACTATCAGATTTTTTTAAAAACATATAATCCTGTCTAATAATTAATTTATTAATAAAAAAATAAATAAATTAACATTTAATTGCTTATGTCACTTTTGTCTTTCAGTTATTACTAGGAAAACGAAAACCTTTTTTAAATCATTAAAAAACCTAACTCTCTCCCACCACCTTTTCTCATTTTCCTATATTTAATAAAAAGTTGTAAGGAAAAAATCGTTTTAAATTTATAGAAAATAAAAAAAAGGTGGAAGGGGTTAAGTTTTAATGTTTACAAAAAATGATTTTTTTTTATTTTTCTAACCATAATTGAAAGAAAATTATTCTTCACATATAAAGTGTAATAAACAGAGTAGCTAAAATTCAAAAAACATTAATCACAAAAAATTATTTGCTGAGTGCTTTCGGTACCGCGTAGAATCATGGCAACATATTGGAACTGAATGGTTAATATTCCAGTGCATGCTCAGTGGAACACTAGTGCTATGCTGATTGATAACGTTTTTAGACTTATCAATAAACCAAACCTCTTTCAAGTTCTTTTTTCTATCATTTGATTCACTACAACAGTATGGATATTTTGAGGATAAAACTCATGTCCACAACTATTTTCATGATTTGAAAAAACACAATTAACTTGTGAATCACTTTTAGATTTTTTATACTGATAAATATGCTGTTGCAATCACGTTAATACATTAGCCTTCGTTTCACCGTAATAGATAACATTACAACCAATTTCTTTTCAGGCAATGGAATAAACCACTTCACACCTATTCATTTCTTCCACTTATTGACTGTTTTTATTTTTTACATTCACTTTATGTTTAAATTTCACATTATTATAAAATAACCCCAATTGCCTGTGAAATATAGTTTTCTTGTATCCCAAACCTATCAAGTCATCAATATATCTTTCAATATTCCTTTTTCTATCTGATTCAAATTTACAAAGATGCAAATTGTGATACAAAAAACATTTGAATCCAACCATTTTATAATTCAAGTGAACATTCTACAAGTATGAAATTAAAAATTATAATTGAGTAAAGGTTATAATAATAAATAATTCAAAGGATAGTGTGGAAGAAATGAATAGGTATGAAGTGGTTTATTCCATTGTCTGCAAAGAAATTGTTGTAATGCTATCTATTACGGTGAAACAAAGGCTAATGTATTAACATGATTGCAACAGCATGTTTATCAGTATAAAAAATCTAAAAGTGATTCACAAGTTAATTCTGTTTTTTCAAATCATGAAAGTAGTTGTGGACATGAGTTTTATCCTCAAAATATCAGTACTGTGTGCAATGAATCAAATAATAGAAAGAGGTTTTTAAAAGAGGCTTCGTTTATTGCGAAGTCTAAAAACATTATCAATCAGCATAGCACTAGTGTTCCACTGAGCATGCACTGGAATATTAACCATTCAGTTTCAATATGTCGCCATGATTCTGATACACAGTATCAAAAGTGCTCGGCAAATAGTTTTTTGTGATTAATGTTTTTTGAATTTTAGCTATTCTGTTTATCACACTTTATTATCTGACAGAGTTTTTGTATTATTTATTTCCATAATTGAAAGACAAACATGTCATAAACAATTAAAAGTCAATTTATTTATTTATTTTATTAATAAATTAATTATTGAACAAAATTATATATTTTTAAAAGATCTGATAGTAAGTCTTTAAAAAAAAAAATATTGCATTAATGTGAGATATATATATATTGTACTATATATGTATGATATTGTAACGGTCAAATTCGTATGCCTTGCTAACATGCTACAGAATTTAAACACCAGATATGAGGAGCAATGTTACAGGTAGTGTAGACCATCAGCAATATTGGGTTCGAATCTGATTATTCAGTTCCACAACACTCACTACACGACAACACACTGGGTCAGGGAGATACAAGAGACTATTCTTAACTTATTCTAGGGTTAGCCAGTTATAAAGAGTAATAAAATTATGAGATTTATCTTTTTTATATCTAATATTTCATTCATCGAGATGAGATACTATTATTATTGTGTGTCGAACAAATAGACATATAACGGCAGATGTATGATTTAAAAGTTAAAATTTAATTAATAATATTTACATAAAGCATAGTATTTGATTCGCGGTATCGGTATTTATTATGCATTTCCGATACCATTAATAGTTACAGTTTTTTAATGGAGAATTCTTTGACATATAATGATTTAACCACCTGAACATTTGGGTACAAACGAATGCAATTTATTATAATCTCATGCCTATACAAGAATTAGGATTTCAAGCAGTGATGCAAAGTTTTAAGTAATAAATGATAATCGCAGTTGTGGACATACAAGATTAATTTAAAATTAAAATAATAAAATACATTTAATTTTAAGGAATGATTTAAATGATATATAAGCATTTATTTAAGAACATATAAATATAGGATGGTGGGAAGACGGAGTCATAAATGTAATGTATTATAATCAAAATGTAAAGTAGGTGGTACTCTGAGAGATGCGATGCGATGAACTATGTTGCAGTACTTTTAAACTGCAGAGCCATGTTTGAGAAATTAAGAATGACGGGCAGGCATCTGCCAAGGGCCCATTTGAAAGTGGTCACATAAGCATCATCTGGTGTACAGGACAATGCCACGAATACTCCCTGACGGCATGACTAAGATCGAATGCCCACAGGAACATTTCATTTTGTCCACTTTATGGGAGACGATAGGAAGACAATATATAACTGTTTATCCATTGAAATATCCAAAGCTCTAAGAGAAATCATCGCATCTCTAAATAGTAATACATATATGACGTAAGTATAAAATCATAAACTTTTTAAATTATGCTTTAAATTCTAATGACTTGATTTTCCAATGCCCACATCTTAGTAATTTGAACCTTTTGTTTATGCCCTCAAATAAATATTATTACTTGGTTTAATCTGAACGGGTAACCCTATTTAAAGAAATCAAAAAGGAATGATTATAAAATGGGTCTAATCAGTTTATACACTATCATGCTTTCTAATTAATATGTCCGTCACTCAGTTACCCACATACACTCGCATTTATAATTAAAGAGAAGCAAATAACAAATGCGTATCTTTTTAATACATAAATAATTATGGTAAGTAATTGAAAATAAATGAGTACATTAACACATTGGGATTAGTATGGTGTGCATTTGGTATTTCAAGTAAATCATCAGCATATTATAAAATTTTGATAATTTCTGAGCTGGCAAACTAAAACAAGTATAAGTGTGTGTGTGTGTAAAATAATTCCCTGTCTTTAGTAATCCGCAAAATATGATGGCAGCTTTTAGTTATATTAAACTTACAAGGGTAGGGCAAGCCTGGTCGGAAATTATCTAGGCATGCTATTATAGAAGTAAAGAATTTAAAATATATACCTAAGATGATAGACAAAGAATCAGGTAAGTTAACTAATAAGAAAGATTTACAGAGTAAGGTATACATCAACATTACTTAAAAAAAAAGAATTATTAGGAATAGTTATAGCTTGTTGAAAGGAATTTTAGAATACTCTATAGATTCTTGGATACAGGTTACCTATCTTAAACTTTAGATGATTGTGCATATAAGTAGAATCAGTCACATATTGTCTGTTCCATATTTATAGCAGCAGCCTTCTTTTCTTGGCTTATTCAGCTTTCATAATTTAAACTTTTAGAGCGAACACAGTCTCAGCATGTAGCATAATTCTATATATTGTACCGGTCAAAATAGTATACTCACTTAACAAGATTCAAATCCTAAGCAAAAGTACCTCGAATCTGATCATGCTTGAGATACACAGGTCTGGAACAGTCCTGAATTCTAACCTATTTGCCTATTCTTCGAATCTCTGACCCAATGAACAACAATCCTGATGACAGAGTAAAAGTACTTTAAATCCATGCCCAGAAGCAAAGCGGTAGAGCATAAGATCAGACTGATGATGATGATCGAGGTCGGAGTATCCCAGGAATTACACTTATTATAGTTATTTATTCATTAATGCTAAGCTATTAGCTAAAGAAAATAGTTCTAAATATTAACTAGAAAATAATAATTCAAAAACAAACCAGGATTTACATGAAATTATATATATATTTAATAAATGTAGAAAACGCATATATATGTTACAAAATTGCTTCGCTTGGAGTGATCTTATACATTTTGAAAACTTGGGATTTGTTTTGGGATTTGTTTTATAAAATCCCCTTTACATCAATTATTTTATGAATATAATTTTATAGAATATGTTATAAGTTGTGCGGGATTGATATGCCAATTTACAAATGTTTACAAATAAAATGCTGTGGATGTACAAAACAATCTACAAGATCGGAACAGATTCGGATTACAGAAAGATACATGATAATTTAACGTTAATCATTTTGACAAATAAATATAAATGTACAGTCTCAATCATTTATTTACAATCTTAAAATCATTACATATGTTTGATAGGCATTGTTTGGACATAGCGTCTTTAGAATAAGTATGCATAAGAAACAAACAATGTGCAATATTTACGAGAATAAATTATACAAATTGATTTACGTCTCTGGGAATCGATAACACTTTTTTTTTAAACGAAAGCAGTTTTAAGATCAACATATTGAATGTATTTTACGAAATGAATCATTATCTTTAACACATCATTGCGACTTACCAAGGCTAGACGGACGGATGATCAAATTAAAGAACAAAGCAACGGTACTAGCATACAATAAAGAAATAAGGCCTCATGGCGATTGTGGATATTTTACCATTTTAAAAGAATATTTGAAACAAACTTAGACTGGATATATTCGCGCATTCTGGCGGAGCGATATTGAAAGGAGAGGCTGAGTTTGAGAACCCAGATCTGGATATGCTGTCATTCGCAGCACATAAACCTCATAAACTTTACGTTCCACAGGAAGCATTGTCCCTGATTACGAACGATTTTGAAAAGTAGGACGGGAGCTTCAGGCTTGTCCCTAATGACTAAACAATCGAGAAATGGAGAAGATAAAATATCAGAATAAAGAAAAATGTATGCCAGCAACGTTATTGGACATGAATATAATTTTATAACATATTTTTTTTATAATATTATTTTAAAACTTGGAAATTGTCTAACCTCTTGCGCAATAATCTGTTTTCAATTCTGAATCATTTAACAAATCATAATGAATAATAACTTTTATTTATATTATTAAGCTAAATTCGATTCCCATATACGTATTAATTAAAGAATTAGCCCTCCGGGCGATGGTAAGAAAAGGTAGAATTTTATATTAGGTGTCGCAATCTTTTATAAAGGCAACTAAACAACAAAATAAAATAAGCATCCACAATAAAATACTTTTAGGTATACAACCAACCTAGTGAACAATTTCTATTTTAAATAAACAAATGAATATAATTTTACTAATGAATTTAATTAAAGTCGCGAGATTGATTGATACTGACATATTAGAGGAAATAATATATATATTAAACAAAATAAGTTGTATACATTTAATTGAGCCGCATAAAGTTGTATAAACATAAATTAAGCGTGAAAGCAAACGTATATTTAGAATTACATAATTATTAATAAAGGATTATAGAGAAAGAGTTTACGAGCAAAACTAGCAAAACATCATAAATGGATCTATGACTTAATTTAGCTACAAATTATAAATCACCCGTGAATGTTTGTATTAAGGCAGCTCTAAATTACATGATTTTACCTAATATATCAGCATAGCGGCAGGCAGGCAGGTTGGCAATTCTACGTCATCTCATATGGCCAGTCAGATGGAATTTTGACAGCTGGTAGGCAGTCCTTCGAGAGGAAAAAGAAAGGCGGACGGCTCCACTACTCATGCTCCATTGCACTAAACTTCTCTTAACTTCTTAAATGATGATCTGGCAACACTTTTTGAATCAGGAACGTAAAAGTAACCAACTGATCAAGCGAAAGTAACTAACTCATCAAGTGAAAATCACCGACTGACCTTAAAAGGTCTTATGGGCTTTTTTTATACACTATCTCTATAATCCCTTTACAAACATTTAATTAACAACATGTTTTTATACAGATAAGGCTCGAAATACCATTTTTAGCTATTTTAAATCATTCGACAACAACTGATAAACGATTTGTTTTCGATCTTAATTGCGATTGACAATTTTAATTAAAGGCAACAAGCTGAATTTAAAGATTATTTTAGCATTTCGAGCCTCCCCCATTCTTCTTTGTTGTCACATTAAATAGTTTAATTAAATACTTTAAATCAAAATACATATAGATATAACAAAAAAATTTACAATTATATAAAGAAAAATATTTAGTTGTCAGCAATAAACATTAATAACATTATTGCTTCATTCAATATATACGCATCACGCACACTACTGTTTTACTTTACTAAACAAAAATTAATTTTACTAATCTTTCTAATGATTTGGCATACAGTGTGTGAGTGAATAGCATATATTTATAGCAAGGTCTGAATTGCGGACCCCTAGGAGGTTAGTATAGATGGTGAAACATGAAGCTCGATGATGATTAGACATCGACTGCTTCAATATATTTGCAATAGTTCCGATGTTCTCATTTTCTGGAAGGCACTTATGTAGGCTCGGGTATTTTCTGGAGGAGAATAGCACATCACCGTTTTCTACTAGGCCATTTTAAGCTTATTTCAAATCACAAATTTTAATATTTTCTCTAAACTCAATACTCAAAAACAAATTCAAAAAATCAATTAATTTTAAAATTAAAATCTGCCCTTTTATACTAGCCATCTATTTTATCGGGCCGTAGTTATGCCTTCCGGTGAATCAATCCATTAGTAAAGAATTTCTCTATAGTTTAATTAAATCTGAATACTACGGTTTTTCTCTTTTGTTTAAATTTTTTGTTGTACGTTATTTTTAGTACATTTTCTTGAACCGATTACAAGATGATATATAACATAAAATCTAATTTCTTTTGATTCATATTTGAGGCCAATTAAGTTTTCTAGGAATTTATTAAGTAATCTATTGTCTCTCACCAACCATGACTTTGCAAAAATTTAATATAAAACAATAAGAATTTATATATATTTTTTTAAAATTATAAATTTAAACTAGATTTTAATATTTATTATTTCAAAATAATGTTCCAGAAAATTTTACCAAAACAATTAAAATGTGCATTATATAAATGCTATATAGCTTTAAAGAGTATTTTAAAAATTATTTAGAAATTACATTATTTTAATTCAAACGTTGCTTACATGTATATACCTAATACCGCTATTCTCACACAATCCAATATCTAGGGTTTAAATTTATATAGGATGGAGGTGGTGGGTGAAAGACTATAGAAAAAGATGAAACTAAGATTCGAATTCGAATCTTACTGTTTCAATACATGTGTTGGCATTTGGTAATATTTAAAAGCTAAAGAAACAAAATTTAAAAATTGTTCAATGGATGTAATTTAGTTTTCTTTTTTTTAGTTAGTATAATTTATTTTTAGATACATGTAGTGAAAGTTATTAGTGTTTGTTATTATCTATTTATTAGTAAGATTAAAATTGGAAGGAACAGAAATACATGCAGATGGTTAATCCAGATAAATAAAAGAAATTCCAAATGCAAATGATTACCATCAGAGTAATACTCTTCTAACCCTAATTAAAGATGGTGCCGAAGGAACAAATAAAAAAAAAGAACTTAGTAATTAAAAAGCCAAAAAAGAATGTACAAAATTATCAACTTGCATTCTGATAAGAAAACAAAAGATGAAAATATGTGTGCAGAAATCTCAAAAAACTGGTCGAGAATATGAAAAAAGCAAATAACTTCGAGCAGGGTCTTGTCTTGTTGCTGGCTGTTTTCATGTGTCTTAGATGGTGTGAATGCCTCCATCCAAGACCACTAAGCTGAACCAATTCATCCGGCACATCTTCTCTCAACAGAAGAAGTCAAAGTTAATTATCGTTGAGCTTTTCATCCCAAAAACTATGCATGGTATAATCAATGATCTACGTAAATCTACGAAACTTACCATTAAGATACTATATATACTACAACTCATGTCTAAGTCAATATGTTTGCAAACTAAACTAACTATAATTTTTCATACCAATATATATTCACTGTTTTATTCTTCAAGAGACTATTTCGTTTATGGTTTAAGAAGAAAATTGTGATAAGAATTGTTTTAATTATTTAACATTATTATGTGAATAAGCATGTGTATGTTCTTTCCATTTTATTAGCAATTCATAATTTTCATTTAAATATTTTAATTTGTCTTAATAAAACATTTACCATTAATATAAACCTTTCATTGTACATTCTTAATTTTAGTTTATTAGATTTTATTATTATGCATGTTTGTTTAATATTCGAACCCTGGAGAAAATTCTTAAAAAATATTAATTGTCAAGAAAATGAAATCAAAAAAATATTATATTTGGTTGTTTACTGCAAAAATGTGGTATGCGATACAACGAAAATCAGTGGGTTTTTACAGATCTTGGCAGCCTCTTAAACAAATAAAAAATTGATTCTACTGGCAATGCAAATCCGAATCAAAAATTAAGTGAGTTAATCTAGAAATATAGTTACGTTCTGTGAAGATCTCTAATATGAAGAATGAATAAATACAGATGTAACTAGATTAACAAATACATTAGCAATCTATGATGTATACAGCCTAAATTGACCAAAAACGGTACAACATATATATAGAATGAATTTTATTAGGAATTATTTATAATCAATCTTGGTGTCCAGACTAATCTGTAACTACCAAAAAGAATACAATTCAACTATGCTTTGATAAATTTATGAAGAAAACACCAAATATTAATCAATAAGTGTTATATATGTAGTGCTAATACACCTCATTAAAAAATAAATATTTTAAACACTTTTTTTTTTTTTTGTATTGCTCTATTTTCATATATTTCAACTTTCATACATGTTTCAGGAACCAAGTACGTACAAAAGTTGAAGTCCATCTGTATTAATAATTTAAATAAATTTATTACATTTATTATATGGGTGAAAAAAAAGTTTGTATAATAAAAAAAATATAATTGAAAAATTTGGTTAATATATATAAAACCATTTTTTTGAATTGCATAATCATTTTATTTATTGTTTTCACCCTGTGGAAGTTAATTGGTTTAGTCATAAGAGAGAGTAGTTTGGTGGTAAGGATGACATGTTTATGGATTAATTTAAAATTAATCAACTGTTGACACACAACTGTAGGAACTATATCAATTAAAACTGTCAAGTTTTTTTTTTCCAAGGCAGATTGAGATAACTTAGGCATCACTATACTATAATGCCTAATCATCATTTCTGATAAGATGCCATTGATTATCATTGGGTAGATTGACGTAATTTACACAAAGCGGTGCTATAATCTGAGATAAAACTTGATCATTATAATAATATCATAATTTGATGAAATAATATTTGATCTGGGGTATCTTTTTAACTCATCATCTCGATGTCCAGAGTTACATTATAAACTGTAATAAAGTGTTTATACTGTTAAAATCTATATAAGTAGTAGTGGTTTTCAAAGCATGTGGTGGCCTATGGCACTAGTAATAATAGACTGAGGATATCAATGAAAGTCATTATCTGTATTCAATAATGTAGAATAGTTGGAAATTTATAATTGTCATTCATTTGTAATGGAGCAAGGAAGATATTCTACTGCATTTTATATTCTTATTAAAATATTTTTTTGTATGTTCAGAGACAGTAACTATTTTTATTAGGACTAAATTATCTTTTTGTATTTTTATGAAAAAAAAAGGTGCATATTGATGTACTATTACTAATAGCTGAATGTATTTGAAATATTTAAATAAAGTTAAATTTTTTTAAAGACATTCAATACATATATTATTCAGATGATGGAAATAGTCCAACATAAAAATACAACTAGAACATCGTCATCACAAACCTTCATGAAAACAATAAATTATCTTTTATTTATTTATTATTATATTAAAAAATTATTATTTTGTATTCAACTGGTTTGTTCTGAAGCAAAATGAAAGTTTTAGAAGAGTTTTTTTTCATATCTTGGTATCCAAATTTTATCAATTCATGTAAGTATAATTTTACTTAATTATAAATATAAGAAGGAACTAATTTGCATTAAACCGTTGCAAACTACTGTGATGATGATTGAGTATTATCTCTCAATCATAATACCTTATTGCCTAATTACATGACTTATCTTCAGGCAGAAAACTTACTACATCTCATTTTTGTAAAATAACTTTAATTAATGAAGCATTTGTTGATTTTAATATTTTTTTTTAATTGAAAAAAATGTTATTTTTGTTTATAGAAAACTTGGCCTAGATCTTGTTCCTAGAATTGAAAGTGAAGTTGTTGATGCTGATGCAATTAGTGTTGTAGAATTGTACCGTGTAGTAAGAATCGTTTTTATATTATATTACTATTAGTATAGTTAAGGATGGTTAATTATATATATACACAGCCTTAGCTTTTTTAGTAAATGTTATTGATTTCGAAAGTTACATTTACATGTGAAGTAATCCTAAGGAAAAATAAACTACTTTATTTAGTTATTTTCAGTATTTATTACTTTTTCAAAAACCCATCCAATATTCATTAAAAGTTAATAATAGTAAAAAAGTTTTAATTTAAGATTATATTAAAAACTGTATTATGTTTCATTGAATTAAATGAATAAGTTAAACCAAATCAGTTGCATTAATTAAACATTTTCATCATTTTTAGAGTTTCTAATTTTTAGGGTTTAAATCAATTTTGATTTTTACAGAGTGCTTTTATTCTGAAGATTTTTTATAAAATTAATAAAAATTTGTACTAATATTATTTAAAAATATTTAAAAAAGTTTTTAGTAACAATTTTAATTTATTTTTTCATATAAAAAATTATTCATAGAAAGGTTTTCTATAAAAATAAATTTTAAAAAAGTTCATTAATTTTAATTGTGAACCAGTTTCATTTTGTGTTTTTGTTATAAAATATTTTTGTTAAATGTTTATAAAAGGAAGTCAATTTTACCATCACTTCAGTATTTTTGCAAAAATTTAACTCTAGTATTTAGTTTAATTGAACTTTTTTTTTTTTAATGAAATGAGTTCTTTTAATTTGAGAAGTGAATTTGCAGTAATTTTAGTAATCCTAAAAAAAAAAAAAAAATCTAGTCAAAATTTAAATAAAATTGTCATTTGTAAAATTTGATGCTTTTGTTTAATTTAAAATTTGAATTTATTTCATTTACAACTATTTATGACCAAAGAGTATTTTGTATGGAAAATTAACTTTGTTTTTTAAAAATATTTATTCTATGAATTAGAAATACATATACAGATAAAACTAGTAGTTTTTTTTTAAAAAAATACTCTTTTTAATAAGAAATTTTGATGTAAGTAGAAGTCTAATCATAAAAATTTGCAATCTCTTTGACATTTATAAATTACTAAGTATTCTGATATAACTGAATACAAATCACAACATAAAAGTAGTAAAGTACATTTAAAAGAAATAATCATATTTACTGGGTGGAACATATCTGGATTGTGATAAGAGAATTTTGTTTTATTTTTATTAATCATAATTCTTCAATTGCTTTCATAGATATGGTTCATTTTCCTATAAAATTTTTAAATAAATTTGGCAGTGAATGAGTAAGGCATTTTTTTTAAAGAATCTGTGATTTACTTTTTTTTTTTTTTGTTATCTTAAAATTTAATAAAAAGAATGGGCATTAGAAAACTAAGGCTGTATATATTAATGTATATCATATTTCTTTCAGGATACTTGTTATTTGTGAAAATATTCGCATTAACATATATATAAAGTATTAAATGCCAAAAATTAAATTAGTCAATATAATAAACTAAGTATCCCAATTCACAATAAAATGATTAGCCAAAATTAAATTACAAATCCACTATCAATAGCTTCCATGTTAAGATAGACTTCTCAAATATAAAGTAATACATCACAAAACAAATATATACTATCCTACCTTCCAATACTTCCAACTCACATTCTAATTATTTTTAATATAAAAAGTATTCTTAAATAAGATAATAGTTTCAGAATCATAAATCTTTATTATAAAAGATTTAAAATTTTTTTCTCTTCCTGTTTATTATTATCAAAGAACATAATCTGCTCAAATATAATCTTATGATCTATTTCTTTTCTGAATATATAAGGCAGAAGATCTTTATTCTATAGTCTGCTTTTATGAACTTTCACTCTTTTTTTCAAATCTCAAAATACTTTGACCTATATGTAATTTCTTACAAAAAAAATGACCAATATAAACAATTTCAGGAATGATATTCCTACCAATTTTTTTTTTCTTTTTATTATTCAATAAATTATTTAGAGTAAGAACCTTTCTCCATGCTATTGTTTTATTGTTATGATTTCTCATTAAAATCTTACAAGAAAATAATTTAAAAGGCAAAAAAAAAATAAACCCATTATATTTATATTATTATGTGAAATATCAATCCATTTATTAGAATAATCTGTACTAATGTAATTTTTATAATTTTTTTTTTTGAAACAAAGCTGTATTTAATTTCTTATTTCTATAACAAAAACTCTTTAAAGTAACAACTTTATAATTGGTAGGTTAATAGCTATTCTGGCAGAATAGCCTAATTGTCACGTTATTAATTCAATATTTACAAATTTAAAGATCTCTGACTCGATTTCCATGCTAGTTCTGATACTAGTCAGGCCAACAACATCTGAAGAAGACAGAATAATATCACTCGAAATATGTTATATACTAACCTTTGTGTTAATATTAATTAACAGTTGAATATATTTGAGAAGTTTAAATAAAGTTTGAATTTTTCTAAAAACATTTAACAATTATTATTAAATGTACTTAGTTCTACAGTAAATAAGCATTTATTTTATATAGCACAATGTTTTTAAACTGTAAATAGTAATAATCAGCCATTAAGCTAATGCACATGCACTTTGTGGATTTTAACTATAAATGAATACTCTCACTTTCCAAACACAAGATAAAGTCTTTGTGAAAAGATAGAATGAATCCATCTATCCTTTTAACCCAAACATTTAAGTATGGGCAAATCTTAAGCATTTGGAAATGAGAGCATGAAGATATTTTTCAATCACTTTAAATTACCTTTACTATGCCTGAATGAATGACACTTGCAAAATTTACTAAAAAGGATAGATGGGTTCATTCTATCTTTTCACAAAGACTTTATCTTGTGTTTGGAAAGTGAGAGTATTCATTTATAGTTAAAATCCACAAAGCGCATGTGCATTAGCTTAATGGCTGATTATTACTATTTACAGTTTAAAAACATCGCGCTATATAAAATAAATGCTTATTTACATATGTTTAATTTCAACTATGAATGTCATATCGTAAATTCTAGTAAATTTTGCAAGTATCATTCATTCAGGCATAGTAAAGGTAATTTAAAGTGATTGTTTAATATCTTCACGCTCTCATTTCCAAATGCTTAAGATTTGCCCATACTTAAATGTTTGGGTTGAAAGGAGAGATGGATTCATTCTATCTTTTCACAAAGACTTTATCTTGTGTTTGGAAAGTGAGAGTATTCATTTATAGTTAAAATCCACAAAGCACACATGCATTAGCTTAATGGCTGATTATTACTATTAAGTTCTACAGTATATTTTCATGAAAAAAAAAAATGCCAGAAAATTGTGTTTGAGCAGGTTAACATTGTTGTCTTTGAAAAGAATGAAAAAGAAGTGAAAAATAAAAGAATTTCTTTTTAAAAAAGATTTATTTTCTAAAGCTATTAATTAATTTAGGAGTTCTTTTGATGTCAAAGGGAATTGGAATGTGAGGTGGAATTATGAGAAGGTAGGATAGTATATATTTGCTTTGTGTTGTATTTCTTTGCACTTGAGAAGTCTGTCTTTGAAGGGAAACTATTGGTAGGGAATTTGTAATTTAATTTTGACTAATGATTTAATTATGAATTGGTATATTTACTTTAATGTTAATATATAAACACACATTATATTTGAAAATATTTGTTGTTTTTTCCTTAATGATATGGATAACCAAAGTAAATTAACTGCATACAAACAGTTGTGCGAGTAAGTATATACGCATATTCTGTATCTGATTCAAAAATGTAATAAATGAAAGTTTTAGATAATAAATTAATTTTAAAACTTTGACAAAGAATATTTTCAGTAAATTGAAATTATTTTGGAGATTTCAAATTTTGAGTGTTGGGATAGAGTTATTAACATAATTTTTAACAAAAGAAAAAAAAAACCTCAAATTAAATGCTATGGAAAATAATACTATATGCAAAGAAGATTAGATAGAATAAATAAAAAGATTCAGAATTTATGTGAAATGTTATAATGAATGTGAATGAAGAGTGAATACATTAGTTAAGGAGAAAAAAAGAAAATGTTGGTCACTAAAAATGATTATAAAAAAAACAACATTATAAATATACAGTAGTAGTATAACTTCTCTTTACTCCTTTAAAAAGTGAGTGGAGAACATATATTAAATCATATTATATGAATCATTATCATCAACCATTATCAATCCACTGCAGGATGAAGGTCTCTCCAAGTTCAATCCATCTTTTCCTATCTTTAGCTTCTCTTCTCCACATCACCCCTGCACACTTTCTTATTTCATCCATCCATCTCACATGTGCTCTCTTTCTGGGTTTTTTAAAATCTCTTGGAATCCAGTTTAAAATTTCAATTGTCCATCTATTATCATCTCTTTTAGCAATATGTCCAGCCCAACTCCACTTCAGTCTTTTAATTTTTTCAATGAGGTCAGTAACACCTGTTTGTTCTCTTACCCATACATTGAGTTTTCAATCTCTTCTTGTTACTCCCAACATGCATCACTCCATACTTCTTTGAGTGGTCTGAAGTCTCTGTATTGCTCTTCTATTAAGTGTCCAAGTCTCAGATCCATAAGTAAGAACTGGCAAAATACATTTATTAAAAACCTTCCTTTTCAAACACATAGGCATATTTCCTTTTAATATCAAGTTATTTCTACCAAAAGCACTCCAATCAAGTTTAATTCTATGATTAATTTCATCCATTATATTTCCATCTGTATTAATAATCTGACCAAGGTATTTGTAACTGTTAACTACTTCTAACTCATCATAATCAATCTTTATTTTCATATTTTGAGAAAATCTATTAAACATTACTTTAGTCTTTTTAACATTTATCTTTAGTCCTACTTTCCTACTTTCATCTGATAACTCCTGCAACATTTCCTGTAGCTCTAAAGCATTATTTGCAAAAACAACTACATCATCTGCAAAATCTAAATGACTTAAATAATCTCCATTTACTTTCACTCCTTTAGCTTCTTATTTTAATCCACAAACTACTTCTTGCAGCACTGCTGTAAAACGTTTTGGAGATATGGAGTCACCCTGTCTTACACCATCTTCAATGTTGATTTTCCTACTATTATTATGTAATCTAATTGTTGCTGTTGCATTTTTATAAATATATCCTGGATCTACATCTTGATGATCCAATGCTTTAATCACTGAAGAAATGTTTTTAGAATCAAATGCCTTTTCATAATCTACAAATCCTAAGCATAATGGCAACTCATATTCATTTGTCCTTTCTATAACTTCTCTCAATACCTGGATATGATCTATTATACTAAAACCACTTTTAAATCCAGCTTGTTGTCTTGGTTGGTGGAAATCCAGTGTTTTCTGTAGACGAATTGTAATTATCTTAGTAAAAATTTTGTATAAAACTGATAAAAGACTGATAGGTTTGTAATTTCTAATATCTTCTTTATCACCTTTTTTAAATATTAATATTAATACTGCATTCTTCCAATCATCTGGTACATCTTTATTATTTAGACATTTGGTATATAACTTTGCTAAAAAATTTTCTATTTCTTCACCTGCTTCTTTTAATATATCAATTATAATTCCATCATTACTTGGAGCCTTCCCTTTCTTCATAAATTTAATTGCATGTCTCACTTCCTCATTCAAAATTCTGGGCAATTCGGAAGATATAATAGGTATAGGAGGCACTTGTTTTTTATTACTATATAATTCTTGATAGAAGTCTTTACACATTTCATGATGTCATCTCTCTTTTTAGTAATAATGCCATCTTTTTTTCTTATTGCAGATATAAATTTCCTACCAATACCAAAATGTTGTTTTACATTCTTTAGACTTTTATTCTCTTCTACAGTTTTCCTTGCTAGTTCACAATTATACTTTCTTATATCATTTTCAACTCTTTTCCGCACCATTTTACAAAATTCGAGATATTCAATCTTTTTTAATGCATCATTCTTGTATATCCTCATATTCCTTCTTTTCTTCATAAATTCTCTAGTCTCAGTAAAAATTTTATTGGTCAATTGCTGCTTTTTTCTACCAGCTATCTTTGTTGCAGTTTTTAAAAGTGCATCAGTTATTTTTCTATTAATGTCATTCAAATCTGAATCATGTTCAAAATCTACTAATACTTGATACCGATTTGTAAGTTCTAATTTAAATTCATTAGAATGTTTTTGAAGATTAGGAATATCAACTGTAAATATTGTTTTTCTTAATAATTTTTGTCTCTCTAGTTTTGCATTAACATGTATCTTACATCTTACTAATCGATGATCACTTCCTGTATTAAATTTATTAAGAACATTACAATCTTGAAATATGTATGTTAGTCAAAATATAATCCAATTCTGCTGTAACTTCATTTGGATGCTTCCATGTCCATTTTTTTTTTTAACATTTTTCTCAAAAAAAGAATTCATAATATAAAGTTTTTCTTTTTCTGCAAACTCCACAAGTCTATGTCCTCTCTCATTTCTATTACCATAACCAAAATTACCTACACCATTTTCATCTTTCATTTGTATACCAATTCTAGCATTAAAGTCTCCCATAACAATTTTAAAATGTTGTTTACTCTGATCAAAAGCCTTTTGTACATCCATATAAAAATCTTCTATAACTTCATCACTATGAGAATTTGTTGGGGCATAAACCTGAATTATCTGTATTTGGTATCTGCTATTAAGTTGTAAAGCTAATCTTGCCACTCTGTCCGATGCACCATCAATCTCCACAATGTTATTCTTCCATTTTTTATTACTAATGAATCCTACTCCACTTGTATTTCCAATATTTGTGCCTTTATAGTAGAGTATATGTCTACTTTTTAAATCGTTTCTTCACCTTTTCTTCTAACTTCACAAAGTCCAATAATGTCCCATTTAATATAAGACAGTTCTTCTTCTAACTCGTGCAATCTTCCTTCACTTGAAAGTGAATAAACAGCAGAAAATGATTGGTGCAGTATAAGCCTATTATTAATATGCCGAGGTTATTTAATTAAAACTTGAGCTGGCATTCTGGAAATTACAGAACATATAAATAATATTTACTAAGGCAATACGCGTTAAATAAATTTGTAATTAGAACATATAAAGTAAATGTAAGATATATTATTAGAATGTATAAATTTGAAAGAGTTAAAAGTGGAATTTTTGAAATCATTGATGATAAGAAAAGGATAGCATTTGGATTAAATTTCATAATTGGTTATATATCAAGTATTGATTATGATGAAAATAATATTTGTGAGGTGGGATATTTTAGAAATCTTTAAGTTTATATTGAAGGCTAATCCAGACTTTTGACATATTGTGTTATGATGATTGTTTGACTGACAAAAGATTAATTTTGATATATTGCATCACATAAATGTTTTGTTTAGAATTGGTTATCATTTAATGGGTAAGCCGTTTCACTAGGAATAAAGTTTTTGTTGAATTGATAATTCTGTATATATTTTTTTTCCGAATGAAAGAATAAAATGAAAGTATATGAAATTTTTGCAACTTTCATCATTGCAACGATTATTCATATTATGTTTAATGATATCACTTTAATTAATAGTATTTATGTTCATAATATTATCATCTTGTTATTATTAGTATTTTAATTTTTTTTCAGTTTGAAAATTGCTATTTAAATTTAATTGTTAATGTTGAGGAAGTGACTGACGATACATTAGATGACAGTACTACTAGTTCACAATCAACTGACGATTCTTTACAGGTAGAGATATATATTGCCAATAAAGCATCATATGACTTCTTTAGCTATTTTTCCTACCATTCTATAACTATTTTATATAAAGCATTGAGTAATTAACAGACACTTAAATGTTAGTGCAAACGTTCTTGCAACATTTTCTGAAGACAGTGGTTCTTCATTATGATATCGGTTCACTTGGTGGTATTAGTTTTTAAATTAATTCAATATTTTATCAGTTTTTCAGCAATAAGTATTCAAATTTATAATCAGTGATTGTGCATTTTGTATATTTCTAGAAATTATCCAAATTTTACAAAGTTAGTCTATATTTTATGTTAACTAAATGGCATCTATGCTATATCTACTAATAAAATGTTCATCTATGCTATATATCTATTTATGTTCAAATATAATCAAATCTCATTTATACAATAACTAGATTTTAAACTTATCAATATGTAATATAAAGTTTTATTAATTTTTTAAAAACTAAAAATGAAATTTAGATTTCTCTGAAAACGAAATATTTTTCTAAATGTTGTCGCAAATGGGAATTCCAGGAATTAACAAATTATGATGATATCTAAAAGAATGTTAATTGCTAGTTAAATAGAAATTGTGATAGTGCTTTAAATTGTATGCTTATTTATAAGTAAAGAAATAAATTTTAAGTTTAGACAGTGTATTTATTTGGCTTTCTACCACTGATTTATAGGTATAGTGTATCATTTTATTGGATATACAGTTGGTGATAAGCATGAGAATTCAAAATCATTTTAATAAGAAAAGTATTATCTTTCAGAGGGGAAACTGAATAATTGCCCCGAAATTTTATTTGATTAGAGTCAAAATACCGAAATGTCAAAATATGTTAATAAAATGTGTAAATGATTTGAATTCTTATTGATCTCAGTGAGGTCATTACTATTGTAATTAAAGTTGTAATGAACCATGAAAAATAAAATATTACAACAATAATTATCAAATATTTCATTGTTAGTTTTTTTTTTTTTTTTGCAAAATATAACTCTCTGTTATAGTTCATATATTCTTCTAATAACATCAATTTAACTCTTTTTCACAGATGAATTTTTATTTATTTATTTATTTATTTCTTCTAATAACATCAATTTAACTCTTTTTCACAGATGAATTTTTATTTATTTATTTATTTATTTATTTATTTATGGACCTTCTTTCATAGCAGGATTTTAATGCCTGAAAAGATAGTGAGTTTTATTCCTAATTTTTTAAATATAATATGAAAAATTTTGTACACCCAGAATTAGCAAATCTGTTTGCTAACAATTATGTTGGTTGAAATATGATAAAATCAAAGTCTGAAGAGGATGTCATGGGATATTCATTTCTTCTTTTATTAGTGAAGAAATTTATTTGCATAACTAAATATAAGAAGTTTTAATTATTAAGGACAAAAAAACATTTATAGTTTAAATTTTCTACTATGTAATGGCTATATTAATTATCTTTTGTAAATACTTTTAATTTTATTCTGTAACATTTTGGCTTTATTCTTTAATCATTGTCCAACTGTTAAAAATATAAAGCAATTAGGCATAACATAAATTTAGAGATGCAAATAATATAGCTAAGTTCTAATGAAATATTTAGTCTATGTCAGTTCAAGAAGTTCTGTATATAATTTGATGATATATTATATATATAAAAAATAAAAACCAATTAATTTTAATTGTTTTAATATTTTTGTTTACCATATTTGTATTTATGTTTATCTTAATTTTTTTTTTTTTGCTGTTGTTGTATTTTATTATTTTATTTTTTAGCATGAAAAATCATTGGAAAATGCACTAAATGCTTCGGTAAGTCAAAAATATACAAGAGCAGTATGCTAACTTCCAAAAACACACACACACATTTAAACTTGCTAAAATCGATTAAAAACCAATGAGGCAAAATAATCTCCAATATATTTCTACAAGGAATTTATTTTAAGTTGATGATGTTTATCAAGATATTTTAATTGTATCTTCAAAAAATTACAATTTATATATATTAGTTGTTCCTAATAGATAATGTATTTTTATTCCAAAGACTAAGTTATAAACTTATTGTATGGTTAGTCACTAACAAGTAAAATATTGTCAATTACAGAGTAGTAGTATAATAATAATTTTCAATTAATTAAACAGATTAAAAAATTTTATGTTTGTTTTTCATTTGAGAATTAATTAATGAATCTTTCATTTTGAATTCACTACTGTACCAAGTTGCTACAGTAAAGGTAAAGTGCATTCCGGACAGCTCATAAGGATTTATCTGATTAACCCTGGTAAAAGTAGCTAGATATTTATTTCTCATCAGTTATCAGATAATAGCTGAATCATCTTTTGGAAGTTCCTTGAAAAACATCATAGGCTTGCTTAGAAGTTGTCAATAAATTTTGGTTTATATTTAAGCCATAGGCATGAATATTGATGGTAAATATGCTGACCAATTCAAACTTATCATGACAAATTGAATTGATTACAAGTTATAAAAGTGTAGTTGATGGAGGGGATGGAATGGAAGGCAAAAGCTTTAATTTCTATGTGTAAATGGGAGGTGATGTTTCAGTAATAATAAGATTGCTCTGGTGATTTTATTCTCTGGTTAAAAGTAACTAAATACTCATTGATGAGTAATTGCATAGTTGGTTAGGTTTATTTCAATTACATAAATAAATACAGTATAAAATTAAATTTTTAACATATATTTGTAAAAGAAAAACTTGAATATTTGCTATATTAAATTAACAAAAGAATATTTTACAATATTTTTATTTTAAACATTATTTTTATATCGTAACTGAATGTAAATCATAGTTTTTTTAAATTTTAAAAATGCCTGACAATCTTTTTATAAATTGAGTAAATATTTTATATTTATTATATTACATTAACAAAAACATTCTTTATGATATATATATTTAAAAATAATTTTCATAACATTTTAATCTTAAAATAGTTTGACAGCCATATTTTATTCTTTAACATTAAAAATTTTTTTTGTTAGAATTATTATTAAATAACTAATTTTTTTGCTCAGTGAAACTTTTTTTGAGTATTTAATTTAAACAAGAGATTGCTGCTGATAATTGTATAATTTTTATCATCTTTTGTGTAAACTTCCAATAAAAAATTTATTTTCATATTTGATTATGATTAATTATTTAATAACTTCAAAACTTCATTGGGAGTTTAAAAGTAACAGAAATTATAAAAATAAAAGTTTTGTTGTTTAGTGGGTAGCTCATCTGTGTTGTATTCATACATGAAATTTAAATCTAGGCAATTCTTGACAATTTTTAGGTAGTGGAAGATTCTTATACAAGCTTAGGATTTATTTAGGTAACTGATTTTTGTCAATCCAATTAATCATTTCATTTTGTTCAGTAGATGGATATCTAGTTAAATTATTGTTTAATTATAAAGTTTGAATGAAAAACATATAATAGCATTCCTAATCATTCCAAAAACCATCACCATCTCAGCTGAAAAACAAACATTGATAGCTATGATCTATGTCATGGGCTACATATTTATATATAGATTCAAACTTCGAATAATCATTACCAATGCAGGTGTTTATTACCTGTAAATGCTGCTATGATTTGATTACAAACATAATACTTTAAAAAAAAAGTTAAGTTATTTGGCCTGTACCAATAGTGTTCTGTAAATGGGTATTGCTATCAATATTTAGGTAGACAGTAAGAGTTGTAATATAATCTGTATTGATCAGCTGATTATAAAATAAAAATATGATTAAATTATAATAAACCCTTAATCAATGGAAAAGAAATATTGTGAGTATTGATCCTTTGATTTATCTTTAAATTATAAAAAGAAATTACACTTGAATTTATTAATTAATACTTTAATTGTAGTGAAGGGGAAAGTAAAGTTAGGTATCTCTCTTTCTCTAATAAATTTCAATGATTAAATATTTTTTAAACAATAAAAATGTTTATATAGCATTTATTTTTATTAACATGCTCAACACGTCTTTGGACATATATTATTATTATTATTAATTTTTAATGAGAAATAATCATTGTAAGATGTAATCAATGTAATTGTTAATTGTCTATATATAAATAATTACATATTTATGCATGTGCATTAATATTGACTTATTAATTAAAATGAAAGTTAAATTAGACTATAAATAAAATTAATTTTTGTAATTTGTAGGCTCGAGGCACTGTTAAAAGAAAAGAAAAAAAGAAACAGTTGACCCACCATATATATTTTTTATTAAGGAATTTTGGCTGTAATGTTGGAGAAGAAACTGAAATTTTTTTTTCCCTTTATGATGGCCGACAGTGTATTTATATAAGGTAAGATCTTTTTTTATATTGCTTAATTTATTTTATTTCAATTTTTTTGTTCTATTAGTGATTTTATTTAGAGATTATTAAGAAAAAAAGAATATCTCATAGTGTGATTTAAAAATTATTGCAGTCACTTTATTTAAAAAGTTAAAATTTTTTTTTTTAAAAAAAAATCAATCTTAGTTTAAAAAAACAGTAATATTAGAATATATTTTGTTTCTTTTAAAAAATAAATTTTTAAAAATTGTATATTACTTGTATTTTTAGTGAAAGGTTTTTAGTCCGGTTAACAAAGAATGGGATGCCATTTAATTTAGATAAATTACACAACCAGTGTGCCCTTTTTACTGTAAGTATTTAGATAAACTTAATAATAACAAAAAAATATAATGGAGTTTAAATTATTAGTTTTAAATTATAGCTTTTTATGATGCTTATTAACATCAGATAGAGTAATTTATCACTTTTTTAAAAAATAACATGTAACTTTTTTATTTTTATTTGTTGCGGAATGTAATCGGAATAATAATTAAATTATATCTTTTTCATTATCATAAAATAAAGTATTTAACTTTTGGTAATCAGAAAAGATCTGATTGGAATAGGGTTGGATTATTATTCATCTGATGATATTTTTTAATGAATGGAATGAAATGTTATGTTATTAATATTGACATAACATGAAAAACCCGTTTGGGATTAAAACTCATATAAATAGTTATATATATATTGTAATGGAATATGGTATTAATCTAGTATCAGATATCCATTATCGCATCACTCCATATTGGGCAGCTATTTGTAATGGAAAAGAAAATAATCTAGATAAAATCTATTTCCTTACCACTCCTCATTGGGGCAATCATTCGCAACAGATGAATTATTTTAGATCAATTACCAATAACCATGTAAGCAGTTTTATATCCCAATTGGAAAAACCACTATGTAACTAACTGTTTACACTGTATTCCTTTCTTTAATATATATCTGGGTGCTGCTAGGCTATTTGAATCTAAATAACATCACAATGAATACCTAGTTATAATCGTACATGGTTTGAACCTCAGTTGTTACATTATTTATGATAGTACATAGGATTTCCCATTTCATAACAATATATCATTTGCACCTGTGTTAATGATAAATCATTGATGTTATTTCATAATTGTGCAAATAAATTATTATACAAATTATCATATAGATCACATTTAAGAGTTTAACATCATAAAATCTTTTGGGAGTTCATATTTCATAGTTTAACGTTATAACTCTTTCAAGCTCATGTTTAATAATATAAGTTTTACTAGCTCATATTTAATACTGTAGATCATTGATGGTAGTCATATCCATTATGATGGCTCAGAAATAACAAATAAAACAAAGTGAAAACCATCATTTATATGGCCATTTAATATATTTGTTTAGACTATTTATTATTAAAATGATGATGATAATGATGGCAATGATGCTTCCAGCCACAGATTCATGCCTAACTCACTACGTAAATCATATCTTTCATCAATCGATAATTATTTACTAAAAGATATTATATATTTAAACTGTTTTATGATTGAAATCCACCAGTGATAATGATGACTAAATTAGTTTCATAAGACAATAATTAACTCTAATAAACTTATAAACTTTTTGTAATCAAAATATTAAATTTTATTATTGGTTAGTCATCAATATACAAATAGAAAAATTTACATAATTAATAATAAAATTAGTTACATTCAAATAATAATAATAAAAATAAAAATTTCTCCCCCCTAATGTAATTTAAACTCGATCGTTAATATCATATAGTGTGATATGTGTATATTCATATCTCTAGTGGGTGAATAGAAGTCTCATATCATAGAAACATTTTAATTCTAAAATAAACATCCGATGCACGCACCTACTCGCATATTGTATATGCCTATAGTCTTAAAAATAATAATCGAGGAATAGGTAGAGAAAGTTAGTTAAAGTATAAAGATAGGAATATTTTTTTTAAAAAAAGATCTGTTCCTAATTATTTATCTCAATTTCCATTAACCTAGGTTGCTAATTACTTTAAAATCTATTTCTCGTTATACTAAATTTCTACTCTAATCGATTTTTACATTCATACTTAACACATATATTTATATCACTAGGTGTGTGTGTATATGTTACTTCCCATTATTAATAAATCTTGTAATTAATCTTTATATATGATAAGAATAACATATTTCTCATGATACCTGATTTAGTATTTGGTTACATGTAATTGTAATCAAATAACACAATATATTGATAAAGTCAATATTCATCATTATTAAAAAAAAAAAAAACCTTTCTAATAATTGATTCTTATTTTAATACTTTGAAGACAGAGAGAGAGACAAATGAATTTATTTAAGAGAAAATTGTTAATAGTCATTGAGAAAATAAAATTGATATTACCAGGCTCTTCTTTTATTTCTGATGTAGAGACCGTTTTAGTAAGTTTAGTGAATTTCATTTTAAAGTCAGCTTGTTCAAGGTTAAATTTTGAATTCAGCAATATACAAATGTTTTGACATGCATAGATATATGAATTACAGCGATTTTACTGGAAAAATTCCATTTTAGACTTAGGCTTGTATTTCTTTCTGTTTTACTGCAATGATAATGATGTTATTACCCAAACTGCATTTCTTTAAGGGCCACTTTAGTATTGAAATGGTTTCTTCATTTTTGTCTTTCTTCTTTCTGTTCTATGTATGAGCATGTTAATAGACAAATGAATAATTTCTGCTTTTAATATATTTTCAGCATCTTACTTTGTGCTTGGTCGTAATTCACCAATGGCATAGGTGAAGGTAGCAAGGTTGGATTTTTCTTTGATCTGGAGATCATCCATAGGATGCTATTTGTTAATTTCCTTTTCAGATTTAACTCTTCTGATGTGCATAGAATTCTTTGGATCGGTCAATAGGACTGTTCAACAAAATATCTTTTCTCCCCCTCCATACTACTGTAGAATCCTTCAAAATATGTAAAAGAAAATGTTGCATTGGCTCCGAGAAGCAATCAGACTTATTAATTCTGTCTAAATCTTTTTTTTTACAGACTATATATGTGCTGGCTTTTTGATGACCTCACAGGACACCTGGTTATCCATAAAAAAAAAAACCTATCAGTATAGCCGCAATACAAATATCTTTGATCTTCATATTTTTTCAAAATTTGTTATTTGGTGTGGTCCAAAATGATCTGCAGTCTCTTGGATCTTTATCTTATTCTTTGAGTGGTCTGAAGTGATCAACAGTTCTTTTTAATTTTAAAACTGCTTACTAATGAGTATTTTTTTTTCACTCTGAATTTTCCACACTAATGTTAGGTTAAAATTGACGTTATCTCTCACATTTTTTTTAACACTAGATTGAAATCTTTTTTAGAATTGACAATCTTTCTTAATCTTTTTAAAATTGACTATCTCTCTCTTTTTTTAACACCTTTAAATAAAAAGATTGGATTTAAATAATGTAAAAGAAAACCATTTTACATAGAAAATCTGAACTTATTTAAAAACCTTTTAAATATATCTGTAAATGTTTAAATTTTAATGTTTGTACATACACACGCATATACATGCATCTACTCCTATTTCTAAAACTTGCCTTTTGAAAGTAATCTAAACGATCAGAAAACCTATAGATTATTAATATTGTTAAAAACAAAAATCATAGAATAAATTAGCAATGACAAGTATATAAAAATAGATTATTAGGAAAGAACAAATTATAATTTATTAGATATAAGTTAAATACAGAAAGTTTCTAAGTAGACTTAGAAAAAATAATACACCTGGGTCTCGTTTTATGCAGATTATTTTAATGTGATTTTGAAGTTATGCAATTCATGTTTCTTCTTAATATCCTTCATATTTCACTATATTTATTAGATATCAAGAAATTTAAATTATTAATAACTTATTTTGACTTGAAATCCTTTTTTTTTCTTTCAAAAATATAACGTTATATTAGCAGCTTACGTTAATATGGCCAAAAGCTGTATTTAGAATCTTAACTTCTATGTAAATAATCTACTTATACTAATGAATAAATAATAATAATAGATTTATACATATGTATAAAAATATCGTAATAAATATTCAAAAATTTTAAACTTTTAAAATGTATTATGTTAGATATTAACAGAAATAAATATTTTTTTAGATTTTTAAAATAAATAATAACGAAGATTTTATTGATTTTATAAACTAAAAATAATCTTTTGAATGATAATGTCTAATCTTTTTGTTTTGATTGGATCTCATTTTTTTAATATAGAAACAGCACAAGATTGGAAGTGGTGCTAGTTGTACAACACATCATGAATCTGATTTCTTACTAGTTCACAAACGATCACATATTGTAATGATTAAAATATGTATGAAAAAATGTAAAATTAAATACTGTAGTTAATAAAAAAAGTAAAAAAAGTTTGTCTTATATTAATTTTTTTCATATATTTGAAATTTTTTATTAGTCATATTTTATTTCCTTATTTTTTTAATGCGAATTTTAAAGTAATTTTTCTTTGTTGCTTTGCTTTTATCCCAATTTCTGAAAATTATGGGAACCTATCCTCATTTTTCAAGATAAGTTATGTTTATTTTTGTGTGATTTCTTTTGTGCGCGTTTTCTAGGAACCTATCTACCGCATAAAACGAGACCCAGGCGTACTGTATGGAATTTATATCTACAGACAACTGTTTATATGTACTTAAAACTTTAACTTCTAAATATAACTATTAAACTATTCAAAATATATATATTGTCTCTTTCACTACTAAAAGTCAGTTGAATAGAGAGAAAAAATATTTCTCCCACTTTTCTTCCGAAATCTTTAGAGTTTGCAATGTAGGGTTTGAACTCAATACCCTACAATATATATATAAATTAAAATGTACATAATTTTATGTGCTGAATGGATTGTTGACATTTTTTTCTGAAATTCTATGTATAAAAGTAATGAAGTTTTTTAATATCAGAAGCTAACATAATATAATTAATTTGCAAGCATGATATTTTACTTGCCAAATATGGTAATATTGGCCATGCTTTTTCCTTTGTTTTGGCTCCTTTTGTTTAATCATATATCATCACAATAAAATGAAAAACATTTGTTTTTAATATTTCATATATAATTGAATTTCTCAGCAATCATCATGTGATATCTATTATTTTATCCATAAATTGTTTGTATCAAGGCTCTATTTGTTATTCTGATAGGATATTAAAAATTTAAATTTTATTAAGGTTTCAGTTTAATTCCATGTAGAATTTTCAAATGATAGAAGTTATAGCGTAAAACAATATGATCCATTATGTTTGTCTTGAATAATTTCATTATGGATATACCCTAAGTTCTCTGACAAAAAGTTCAATAATAAAACACTTTGAATTCTACTGAGTAAAAATATGTTTGGTCATCATTGGTATAGTTTTCCATTTCTTCTTATTCTCACAAAACAGTTTATTTTAGAAGCTTTAAATATAGGACTGCTACAATAAATTATCTTTAAGTGAGAAGGGATGAAACAAAAGCAAACTACCATTCCTGACGATTTTTAAATGTTATTATCATACAACTAAGCTAAAGATATACAATTGTCTGTATATTTAAAAAAATAAATGAGGGCATTGCTTTATCATGTTTAGTTCAGAGAATCAAATAGTTTAGATAAATAAGTGTATAAGGAAATAACCTCCATTATATGTAACCAAAGTGTTATTATAATACTTTATATAAAAAAAATAATTGATTTAGAAAATATTAATAGCAATAACCTAGTTTCCATCACAGCTCTAATGAGTCATTTTTATAGCATCAGTTATCTATGGACATTATTTGCCAATCAGACTCTCAGATTGATTTTGGGATATTGCTCTTTGTTATTGAAGTACTAATGATTTCTTTTATAAACTCTAACTGTAGTACACTTTATAAACCAACTAACTGTAAGTAATTTTGAGTTTTTTGTGAGGCATAATGTGTACCACAGCAAAGCGTCATGATTCATAGTTTACATTTATAGTTATGTAAATAATCTATTCTAGATCACTATACTGTGGATTTGTCTTCTATTCCTATCTATTGTCTGTTCCTTGAGATTACATAAATGGATCAAGAATGAAAAGTATTTACTGTTAATGTAAATGTTAAATGTAAGATAGTTGAATTTTATCGTATCTGTTTTTGATATAAATATTAGGATTAGATCACTAAATTTAATGTTTTAAAATAAAATTAATTTAATAATGTTGAGAATTAGATAGGCAAAATTACAAATATAGTACTATAAAAGAATGCTAACTTTTATTGATAATTACTAGTTTCTAAAAGTGTAAAAAATATATATATTTAAAAAATTATTGGTAGTAATTTAATAAAATTATTACTATTTTTATCATTTTATTTTGGATGAGAATTGCAATTATCATCTTTTTCATCTCACTTTTTTTTTTGACATTGTTCAGTGACCTTTGAACTATGAAAAATTGGAAGAATAAAAAAAATCTCTATTCAGTAATTAATGAACAAAACTGTTACTAATTACCAACTGATTAATCCCAGAGCAATTATTATTTTTGACATCTAAATTTTTCCAATAGAAATAAAATTTTCTAATAATATCATTTTATTAAAACCTTTTCAATAAATTTAAAATCATTGTAGTAAGATATTTTTCAATAGATCGCAATAATAAAGACTTTTTTTTCAAATTGAAAAAAGAAGAAAACTTTTTTAATTAATTTTTTACGTGGGTATTTATATTTTAAGTTCAAGCTTAGTACTAATTAATTAAAGTATATACATATAGCAGCCACTTGCAAATGTGTATGGTCATTCCAATTCCAGAGGTAAAAAAAGAAAAGGAAAAAAACTGATCAAGAAATGAGACAACACAAAGCATAATATGTGAACCACAAATTTATGTAAATTATAGCATGCTGTTCATTTTTCTGTTTATTTGATATTTTGCAGTGCTGTCTTTTAATTTCTTCAGCAGAAACCTTTTTTTGAAATACTTCAATGCCAAGTCTGATTGTAGCTCTTTAATGTATTCTCTGCTATCTCTTCTCAATAGAAATACTATTGCATTTCTTTAGAATAATCTTCAAGATAATTGGATGGAGTTTATCTCCAGCATGAAAACCATGTTCAAATTCACCATAAAACACTCTCTTAGGAAATCTTGCATTATTCACTCGTTTTATATATCCAGTCCTATGAAAGTATTATTTTACAATAATGGTTTCTAGTATAATTTCTAGCAAGTTGAATTGATTGGTTTTATGATTTTGCCATTGTATTTTTAAAATTTTACAGGAGCATTCTTAAATGAAACTTTTCTAATTGGGTTAATAGGGTATTCAAATCTCACTTCCATACAATAAAATTGCAGCCTATATAAAATTAATTTTGTTGCAGTAGTTATTTTCCTTTGGATAAAATATTCTATTTTTTAACTTTATGTGATATGATGTGATGTATTATGGCTTCTCCTTAAACGAAGCCCAGAATATCTCAGCAATTATGCCCAGATAAACCTGTTAGCCATTTTATTTTACATTCCCCACTCTAAATTTACCCATAATCTGCTCTATCCCATTTCCACAACATAATCTTTGTCAACTCTATAACCTTTATATCTAAATCCCCCTTATCTTTTCCCAAACCCAGCATAAAAAACAATAATTCACTTTCTGTATAATCACTCTTTTCATATTTATTTTTCTACAACTTCATTATATGTACCCTTCCTGTTTTCAAACATTTACATTCAATTAACAAATGCCTAATATGTTCAATTCCTTCCTTACATAATTTACAAAATAAATCACCCATATTTTTCCATTTACATGTATATTCTTTTGTAGCTAAAGATCTCGTTCGAGCCTTAAACAATAAACTACTTTCCTTACTATTATCATATATTAACTCACACCTAATATTCTGTTTATTTCTATATATATTTAAACTCTTTTTACTCTCCATACTATTTCTCTATCTCTCTAACTCCCTAGTCTTTATTAATAAATTTATTCTTTTATCCCATTCCTTACTACTATAACATTCAATAATCCTCTTAACACAATCATCCCATCTTTTGTACAAATATACTGATATAAATTCTTTATCCAAATCTTTTGCATACCACATTACCTTTCTCACCCATTTTGTTACCTGCCCTTTACTCATAACCCAATTAAATACTATTTTAGCTATTCTTTTATTATCCATAAACTGCAATCTACCAAACATTTTCATTTTACTTTTTGCATCTCTCATATGAAAACTTGACTATCCCATTTCTCCTTGAATTGCCACCAAGTATAAGCCTTTGTAATCAATGGATGCAGACAGGTTTGTGCACAAAAGCCTCGTGGTGCCTACTCCTCCAATATTCTGAGAATAATTTCCAGCTTGTAGCTTTCAACGGGGAGGAGCCTTGGATTTGAAAGCACTACACCTATACCTTAGAATCTAATGCAATCCTTCAGCATCCACTTTTAACTTATTTGGTTGACTATAAAGCTAGGAGCCCTTCATGTTTTTAATCTAAGCTCATTTAACTTGTATAGTTGTATAGATCTGAACTCAGTTCAGCATTTATATATTTTGGTGTCTTTGGTTTTTCAAATCTATATGACTATACGAACAAATGAGCTTGGATTGAAAACATTATTGCATTTTTTGTCTTGGCCTTCTAGCTTTATAGTTAACCAAATAGGTAAAAGGTGACTGTGGAGGGTAGTATTAGTTCATAAAGTGTAGGTGCATCCAAAACCCCTCACCGATGAAAGTTACAAGCTAGAAACTATTATTGGGATATTGGAGGAGTAGGCACTGGATAGGGCTTTTTCACACAAATCTTTCTGCATCTAATGATTACTAAGGCTTGCACTTGGTGGCACTACTGTATAGAAAGTTTGCTACTGTTATTAACAACTTGCAAATCATATGAAATGATGATTATATGATAAGTTTGATAGTTTATACCTATCCTGCCTATAGGATAATGGGGGTTGGGGTTTTGAAAAACCAAAGACACCAAAATGTGTAGATGCTGAACTGAATTCAGATCTATATAACTATACAAGCAAATGAGCTTGAATTGAAAACATTATTGTGTTTTCATCTTGGACATCTAACTTTATAGTCAACCAAGCAAGTAAAAAGTGGCTGCTGGAGGGTTGCATTGGTCTAGGTGCTTTACTTTCAAATAGAAGGCTCCTCATCGATGAAAGCTATAAGCTAAAAACTAGTCTGGGAATATTGGAGGCATTAGACAGGGCTTTTATGGACCAAGCTTCCTGCATCCATTGATTATGAAGGCTTGCACTTGATGGCACAACACTATGGAGAGTTTGCTATCTTTTTTTAACAGCTCATGTAAGTATATGAAATGGTGATCTTGTGATGGTTTGATGATTTTATTTTTTTTAACTTATTAAAATGCAGCTGCAGCTTATTGGAGTCTGCTTATAAAAGTACCAAGGTATTTAAATTGGCTTACATTCTCATGTTGATTAACATTTGAGGGAGAAGTTGCTAAGAATTGTATGTTTCATCACTTGCTAGTAAAGAACTTGGAATTTTTTTGAATAATTATTAAAGTCATCTTTTGAACAGGCAAAAATAGCACACTCATCAGTGAACTATAAATCCAGAATCCATGAAGATGAAATTCTTATTTTTGCTTTTAATTAATCCAAAAAAATTAGACTCACAAACTATCACATGTTCATATCTGTTTTATTAAGCCATCTATAAACACGTATAGTAATGATAACTGCCATAAAAATTGAAAATATTGTTGAAGCAACTACACATCCTTGTTAACACCAGGTTTATATCAAATAGCTCATATTTTCACATGTAGGAATTATATTTCTTTTCATTCTACAATGTACAAGCTGTATAGTATGAATAAATTTGTGTGAACAACTAACTAATTTCAAGCAATGCCGTAAATCTGTCCAATTCACTGAATCGAATGCCTTGACCAAATCAATAAAAAGCTGTTTTGTTTTTGACATTTTCCTTGCATTTGCCTGATAACAAAAACTTTGTTTATAGTGTTTCTTGGTTCTCTGAAAACTTCAGTCTATGGAAACATTTTATATACGACTGGAAACAACTTAGTCGTTAATAATAATTTCCCACAATAATTACTGCAATCTTTTTTATTTTCTTCGGCCGACTAAATGATATATTTATGTGCGTTTTTATGGCATCAACGTCATCAAGCTGATTATACAGACTAATAGAACAATACCTTTTAAAATTGGAATAATAGAAGCATTCTTAAAATCAGGCAGCATAATTTCATGAGTCCATATATTTCTAAAAAAATTTCAAATATTTTTGGAGCAGCATATCATTATTGTATTTAAAAATTTTTCAGGTATTTCATCAAAACTTGTAACCTTTCCATTTTTAATGTTACTAAAAGCTGTTTTGCCTTTGCTAAGCTGGATATCTTTGTTCAAATATAAATGAGTAGATACAATGGATAGATATATCATTTAAAATGTGCTCTTTAAATAAACGTTTCTCAAATTTTTCAAATTTTATATTGTAACAGTAAATTTTCACTGTATGGAGGTTTATACCAGTAAACAGGGTTTGAACCCAGAAACCAAGATATATAATATTATACCAAAGATATGCACATATAAAATGATTTATTCAATGTGTACTGTAAATTTTGGTTCAAATAAATAATGAAAGTTGAATGATTAATAAAATTCAAATAAAAAATGATTCAATTAAAATATAATATTAACCAATGTGATGATGATGATTTATAACTTAAAGGTACAAATATTTCCAAAAGTATTTTGTTTGTTTTTCAGTTTTAATAATAAAAAAACCCCCTCTAAAGTGCCAAATCTAAAAAGAAAGTTTACTCTTGGAAAACTTTTAAAGGACTGCCATCCCTGCATGTCCCCCAGTGGATTGTATGATTTCTTAGAGCTGATATTAATTAGCATATGTGTGTAAAAAGCATAGATTTGGATTGAGTTACAAACTAGCTAAATGAATTAATTATTAAAAAATGTAACAATTTATTAGTAATGAATAAATAAAACCATTCCATATATACTCACAACTAACTATTAACACATACGCAAAATAGTAGTAAAAAATATTTTAAATTTAAGTTCAAATTTAAAGCCTTACAGTACTGAAAGAGTCACAAATCATGGTTTTTATAGATATCATTCTTTTAATATTTTACTGTGTTGTCTTTGTTAGTCTCTTCACGGTGACATTAGAGAGAATAAATACAGCAGCAATGATGATGTTATATGAGATATAATATCAGTAGGTCTTGGATAATTTATACAGCACTGCCCATTTTTTTATGGCATTATAGAGTCATTGCACAGGCTGGTTTTGCAAACAGCATCAGTTTTTGGATCCGATTGAATTTTCCAAGATTATTTTGAGTGGTGTGGTTTTTCTTATGCCTAGCCATACATTATATATATTCTTCTACTAGATAAAGTCATTATACTTGCTGTTATAATGAGTATTGAAAAAATACTAAAAAAACCCCCAGTAAAATACAGATATCCAACGTGGAAAACACTTTTAACCAGCGATTGTTTCTTTCTTCATATGAGTCACTGCAACACTGCTTCAGAAGCAGACTGTGCTTGAATGCAAAGCCATATGATATGAAATGCTAGTCTTTTGGAACTAGAATCATTGCTGCCCAGTTTCTTGTTATAGACCTATTTATACCTATTTGATGTTCAAACAACATTCATCATTACAATAATATATTTTTTGAAAAACATCCTTTTTACTCTCTTCAAAACATGTTGTACATACAAATTTGCAACTAATATTATTCTTCAATAAACAAATTAAATAAAAGATTTTATTTTCTCTATTTATATTTCGTAACATAGGAAGAAGGAAAATTCATTGCCAACCTTTAATTATAGCTCAGTAATTTACTTATTTTTACTAATTCCAAAATTTTAATATTAGATTCAAATCCTTCATCATATTTGCTGTAAAACTGTAGGAGATTTTATCCAAAATTAAATTTAAAATAGGCATACTAAAAATGCTTAAAAAATGCTTTGGATATCTATAAACTATGCAATTCAAATTCTTTTGTGTATCAAAAGCATTTTGTCTTTTTCATTTATAATGTAATTTATCATTCGTTTCTCACATATTACAAAAGTAAATACTTAATAATCTTTAATAATTTGCATAAATTAAATTTTCGTTTAACCATTATGCAGTTTACATTTTTATTTCTCAAGTGAAACATATATATGCACACATAGAGCAAACAACATCTTAAATATTTATTAGTCATTTCGCATGAGTTTTTATTAAACACATTTTTTTCTCTGCAGCTTTGTAGTATATTCAATCTAAGCTGCAGCAGATTTGTTATAGATACAAATATATATTTTTAATCACTCATAATCATTATTTAATGATAAGCCTATCATGTAATCAAACTCTTGTTGAACATATAACCCTGGAATAAAAACAATCACAAATAAAGGTGTTAATTTCAAAAAAATTATTCAGCTTAATAATTAATATATTAAGAGTAATTATTGTAATTCAATTGAAGTGACATTTTCAGTATAGCAGGGATTTGGATAATTAGCCATTGGTGATTTGCTATAGAATAAAGAAAAACAGTAATTTTTTTCCCCACTTATATAAAATGAAATATTAGTGCAATACTGTATGGCAGAAAATTTATATATATAAAATGAAAGCAATAGTTATTTTAAATGTTACAATTAAAACAGGCAAAACTCTTTATATGTATTGCCACTCAGTGCAAGCCAGAGTAATCAATGGATGCCAGAAGGCTTGTGCATAAAATCCCCATTTAGTGCCTACTCATCCAATATCCCCAGAACCAAAGTCACCAAAATGTATTGCTGAACTGAGTTCAGACGTATATGACTATATAAGCTAATGAGCTTGGATTGAAAATATTACAGTGTTTTCAGTTAAGACTCAGTTTTGTAGTTAAGTAGAGATAAAAGGTTGCTGCTGGAGGGTTGCATTAGATCCTAAGTTCCAGATCCAAGGCTCCTTTCTGACGAAGGCCACAAGCCAAAAACTAATCGGGGGATATTGGATGAGTAGATACTAGATGGGGATTTTATGCACAAGCCTTCTGGTATCCATTGATTACTCTGGCTTGCACTGAGTGGCAATACTTATAGAGAGTTTTGTCTGTTTTAATAACAGTTATAAGCAAGTATAGGAAATGGTGATCATGTGATGTTTATTGGCTTAATGTTACAATTAATATTGGAATTGAATTTTAAAAAAAAAATGGTTAGCAATATGGAAATGTTTATGTATTTATAATGCAGTTTTTTGTTTGCTTGGACAGTATTGGAATTGATATTGCCAAAGAAGTTTTAAATTATCATACAGATTTGGTATTCATATGTTTTTTATTGGATTTTGAAGAACTAACATAGATATATTTTAAGAAAGTTGGACATTTTGTGATAACTCTTAAAAGTTGTTTGCCTAAAAACATGACTACACAACAAAACAAGCAATATTTCTCAAGTCTTTTTTTCCCCTCCTTTTTGAATATTTACAGCTAGTCTTTTTTTTTTCCTGCTACTTTTCATGCTGATTTTTTAAAAATATATCCTTTAAATTATTTTACTGCTAAATGTTTGCCCAATCTAATTTCTTTTTTGCTTCGTAAGTTTTTTTAATAGGATCTTTTTTACATTTTAAACTTATTTTTCCAATGAATTTTTTATATTCATCTCATCCAATCTCGAAAGCTTCTAATATTTCTCTTTTTCATACAGTCTAAATTTCTGTTCTGTGTAAGATTATATTTTTAATATAAAACATATGAGAAGTTTTTTTTATTAACAGATAAACCTATATTTATTCACGAACTATTTAGTCATTAATTATTTTATGCTGTTGTAATTTTATTATGAATTTTTAAACAAGTATTATACAGCAAGTTTCCTAAATGAGTATTCACTTTTTTTTCATATTCAATTATAATAGATGGCAGTTTATATAATATTCCTTTTGCTAATGATACAATACTACAGGATTCTGTTCTATCATTAACTTATTGGTACTATACCACAGAATCTGTTCTGTCAATAATTAATTTTTTTCATTTAAGTGATCAAATTTTTGTCATGCCTAACATGGTTTATAATTTTACTGAAAATAGTTCTCAATATTTGATTTTTTTTGTTTAGAGTCATCTCCACTTTTTATTTATATAATTTTTTAAATTGGTTCATTAACATGATTTCAAAAAAATATTTAGTGCTAATTATTTTTCTCAAACTTAACATTTTGTTTTTTGAAATAGTTTCATTAAACTACCTCAGATTTAATTTTTGCCTCTGAAATTCTTCAAAAATCATCCAGTTTATTAATACTTATCTTTTTTCATTTTATAATTATAAGTTCTATGTTTTCAAAATAGCTTTATAGAAACTTTTTTTTTTTGAAGATAGAAATTTTTTTTCCATGGAACTTTTTGTTTTATACGAAATTCACCTTTCTTTTTGTTTTAATATTTGGGTTAGTTTTTCTCAATCTTCTTTTTACTTTTATTTAGTAAACTTTATCAGAAATAATGTGATTTGAAAGTTTTCCTATGCTTATTTTTATTTTCTTCATTTTTGTTGATTTGTATTTTTTTACAAATCATTTTCTTTGTTAATTCTTCTTACTTTTAAAAGTTATTATTTTATTCATTTTGTTTTGGTTCAGTATTTTTCACTGTTTTTCTCTTATAATACCCAGTTTTGGAATTCGTTAGTTAATCATTGTTTTTTTCTTTCTTAGAATTATCAAACATTTAATATTAATGATAACAAATATATTTGTTTTATCTTCCAAACAATGTATATATGTATGTCCATATATATATGCTGATGTTCCTTATTTATTACGATTGATTCCAGGAAAATAACATGATCAACAAATCTGTGGGGAATAATGGTTAAATTTTAGCAGAGAAATGTTTAATTGGGACCTTGTGTAATATATCTGTGGTGAGATTATTTATAGTCCTATAATACATTTAAACATTGTATGAGAATCAATATTATAATACCCAGTTTTGGAATTCGTTAGTTAATCATTGTTTTTTCTTTCTTAGAATTATCAAACATTTAATATTAATGATAACAAATATATTTGTTTTATCTTCCAAATAATGTATATATGTATGTCCATATATATATGCTGATGTTCCTTATTTATTACGATTGATTCCAGGAAAATAACATGATGAACAAATTTGTGGGGAATAATGGTTAAATTTTAGCAGAGAAATGTTTAATTGGGACCTTGTGTAATATATCTGTGGTGAGATTATTTATAGTCCTATAATACATTTAAACATTGTATGAGAATCAATATTATATTGTTCATATATTTATATAAGAACACACACACAGACACATATGGATTATTAAATATCTGTTAAAAAATGTCATTTTAAAATAATAATAATAATAAAAATAAATTATAAATGAAAAAAACTCAAACAACATAAAATTAATGCTTATTTTTCAAATTGAAAAAATAAAAAGCTAATAAATGTTTTCTCATTTTTCCTCCTCTACAGTTTTGTTGTTGTTTAATTTTATTCTCAAATTTTTGAACATAAATAATTAAGAATGTTTTTTTTCAATAACAGTTTGTGTTAGTGAAGATTTGCTATTATTTTTTTAAGATTTTAATTCTTCAAATAAATAAAGCTCCATTTTTTTTTTTTTTTTGTCACTGGATGCATGAGTAAGTAAAATTGTGACCTTTTGATATTTTAAAACAGGAGTTAATTTTTTGTTTTCGGAGAAATTTAATAGAAAGGCAATTTTTATTTGAACATAATTAAAATTTTAAATTAGAAATTAATATTTTGTCTAAATAAATTTTTGATTACATTATTTTTGTCTTGAATTTTAAAAATTTAATTGTGGCCTCTTCAATTGATTTTAATATTTTTATTATATCCTAACTAATTGTAACATTAAATATTGTAATTATGTTTTCTGAAGGTAGATATTACCTATATTTCATTTGTTTTTGATAACTTCTACTTTATATTAGTTCGTAAACATAGAATTTTTTTTTTAAAGTTAACTTTCTGGATCTTTATATCTCCAGAAAATGATTTGTGATATCTGTATATAAATATATAATATATGATAATACAGTATTAAAATGATCTTTGCATTATTAAATTATCTGTTATACAATATATGTATATATGAAAGTCGGAGTTCAAATCACCTCTAATTATATATATAGTTGGTTTGCACATTGTGAAAAGATTTATTTTGACATTGCATTGTGCTAACTTTTTATTTGTGAGGCTACAAAAACATTTGTCAAAGTTTTCTCAGTCATGATCATGTGGAATCATATTGAATGAAGACATGATCAATGATGATATGTATAATTTTATTGTCCATATAATTTATTACATAGTAAACATTTTTTATTTTATGTTTTCAAAAAAAAAAAAACATTAAATAATAAAATATGCCATAAAGTTATTCTAAAATTTTATTTTTTAGGATTTAGGTAATGGAGATCTCTTACGAGAAATGTATCTTGTGGCACATGTTATGAGAATTGGTAAGTATTATATAATTATTTATAATGTCTAAATTATATATTAGAATTGTCTTTAATTTATTGACTATATATTGTGGAGATTATATTAACTATAACCCAACATTTGGTAGTAACCTTTCTGTTTTAATGATAACATAAATATAGATTGAATAAAATAAGAGAACAGTTGGCGTTTTTTTAATATTTTTTGATATATTGTAGTGCAGAAGTGGAATTATATACTAATGCAATATTTTTTTATATGATGTTTAATATTTTCATACCATCTTTGCATTCAATAGTACTACAGTATGGATTGAAAGCAAAAACAGTAACTAGAAAAATATTAAAAAAATCCACATTGAAAAAGTTTCAACTCTTCTGTGAAATGTCACGGGATATTGATTTCTCTCTCTTTGATCAAGACTGGTCAAGATAAGGTATTGGTTCTCAAAATAATATTGAATGCAAAGATGATAGGAAAACAATGTTTAACATCATACAAAAAAATATTGCATTAGTATTACAAGAGGAAGCAGGTTTGAACCCTATTACAAGTTTAAGGGAATCTGTAGCCACACATATATAGATATGGTTACTACATATATGTTGATGTATATATTTGATTTTTTTTTTTTTTTAATGATTGAATAAAGAGCTTAAACGGGCTTAAGGGTGTGTGTGTGTGCTCATTTATGCTAATGGACGATGTGTACGTATATGTTATTGTATAGTCAGTACAGAAAAAATCTTCTAGAAAATATTTAAAAGATGAAAAAAAAAGAAACTAAACAGATTTTTATCTACAGAATGCTATTACCGTAGGTATTGGTTGAAGTTATTTTTCAAAGTGTCTATCGAAACTTTTTAAGATAAAAAAAAAAATGCGCTAAAAGGTTTTCTCAGTAAAAAGAAGAAAATAGTACAAAAGAAGCCTGACCTCAGATCCCACAGGATAAGATAGAAAATACCTAACATTTTTGAGGAAAATGGAATTTTCTAGAAAAGAAAAAAAAAAGATATAAATAGTCAAATCAGGAGGCCATTTTAGTTTTTATGCTGTTATTTTCACTGCCATATTTAATTAATGTCTGAGATTTCAGAATGCTGATTTTTAAAGAAAAAAACATATTCACCAGTTAATTAATATGAACAGGTTTGGGTAAAGCTTTAAATGTGTTAGGCTTTTATCCCACTGCTCCACAAAGAAACAAGATACTACATGATCGTATAACCACCTGAAGTTAAAAAGAATCCATGTCCATTAATCTGCATCTCTACGAGTATCCTGAATCATTATTGAGCCATCGGAAAGTTAAAAAAAAAAGAAAGACATCCTTGCTGAACAATTTCTGTGGCCACAGTGTTTCCTGAATGAACTCACTTTCTTTATGAATCCAAACAAGCTATCGTCCCTGGGAATCCAAAGGTAATATGTATGCTATTCTAAACTTATATTGATGCACATCCATAATATTATATTTAGAGACTGTAATTTCTTTATATTAAATCAGACTACCTATCTTAAAGATAAATTATTTAATATTTGTAATGATTAGCATTTTGTCTGTAGAAAAATATATATATGCTATTATTACATTCATTAAATATTTGAGCACTGTTATTTATTCTATTTTCATATTTCATATATTATTTATTTAGTTCAAAATTATACACATGCTTTTAGTTATTGAATAATTTAATTGATTTGATTCTTACTGCCTTACCTATACATGTTTCTGTCGGTCTGTAGCCAGTGGCCTGACATTCATTAGCAAGTCATAATTACACTCTTCATCCATTCCAGTATAATTCTTATGCAAGCATAGGATTGGCGCTTGGAATCAGAAGAGGCTGGTCCATAAATATACTGTGTGGGAAGTGTTAATAAATAATTAAGTGACACTAAGGCCATCTCTGTCAATTAAATGGTTTCATTCATTAATAAGTCTTGTTAATAATAAATATAATAATACCAAGAAAATAATTTGTAGAAATAGCATTAGTCCAATCAAACAATAATGGGAAACATTGGTACCCGTTACAGTATATAATTCTACTTCTGTACCACAATATATTAAAAATATATTAATAGGATACCAATTGTTCTTTTATTTTACTCAATTTTATTTATGGTAGCATATTAAAACAGGTATAGATAATTGAACTGCCCTTCAACCAATGTATATGACAACTCTATTAATAAAAGGAGTTCCTTTCATTAATAGAGCTGTCATATGCATTGGCTAGAGTGCAATTAAATTATCTATAATAACAGCAACTGCATAAGCTTAATCTTAACATATTTATGTATAGTACATAATTGTAAATTTTAATACCAAAAAAAAAATTTGAGGGAAATATATATTCTTGTTCAAATAATATAAATGCAAATATGTTTGACGTATATCTAGGTTTATCATTGCTAAATTATCAACATTTGTATATTAAATTGTGAATGTAAATCGTGATGGGTATAGAAACTTGCTTTTGTAATTATGTTTTACATCAAAGTAATATAATATAAAGATAGAAAAATTTTTAAAGAATGTTTTGTAGACTCTAGAATGCAGATAATGATAGCAGTTTATTATATAATTTCTTAAACATTCACCACTTGGAGATTTTCAGAAATGCTGATGGCAAGGAAGTCCTTAATTAAAAGTTGAAAAAATGTTTCACGGTATCTTTCTCCTTCCCTTTTTCTCAACTTATATTTACATTTTGTATAAAAATGTACTTATAATTGTTATTAATAAAAAAGTCTTATTTAAAACTTATTATATTCATCACATATTTAACTTATAGTTGTTTACATTTAAAAGAAAAAGATGGAACCATATCTTTGTAAAATCCTTGGAAATGGTAGGTTATAGAATGGCAGTATTGATATTTATCATCCTTTTGCCATAAGAGCATTGGTGGCCTAGTGGTTAGCATAGTTGTCTTCCAAGCAGTTGGCCTGGGTTCGCTTCCCGATCAATGCTTCGACATATATAAAAAAAACTACAAGTAATAACATATATACTATTGTTCTGCTTGACAAGAATGTTGTTTTAAATTCAAAACTGTAAGCTGCTTGAAATTTTTAAGTCATTGGCATTTATATCAGGAAAAGAATAAAATAAAACAAGCAAAACTCTCCATACAATAGTGCCACTCGGTGCAAGCCAGAGTAATCAATGGATACCAGAAGGCTTGTACATATATCCCCATACTAGTTTCTGGCTTGTTGCCGTCGTCAGTGAAGAGCCTTGGATCTGAGAGCACTGCACCTAGATCTTAGGATCTAATGCAACTCTCCAGCAACCACCTTATATCTCTACTTAACTACAAAACTATGAGAATAAAATTGAAAACACAATAAATATTTTTAATCTAAGCTCATTGGCTTATATAGTCATATAGATCTGAACTCAGTTCAGTACCCATACATTTTAGCATCTTTGGTTCTTTAATAACCATCACTAAACATCACATGATCACCATTTCTTATGCTTGCTCATAACTGTTATTAAAACAAGCAAAACTGTCCATACAGTAGTGCCTAATAGGATAATGGTGGCTATGGTTATTAAAGAACCAAAGACACTAAAATGTATGGGTACTGAACTGAGTTCAGACCTATATGACTATATAAGCCAATGAGCTTAGATTGAAAATATTGTGCTTTTAATTTTATTCTCATAATTTTATAGTTAAGTAGAGATAAAAGGTGGCTGCTGGAGGGTTGCATTACATCCTAAGATCTAGGTGCAGTGCTCTCAGATCCAAAGCTCCTCACTGAAGAAGGCCACAAGTCAGAAACTAGTTTGGGGATATTGGATGAGTAGGCACTAGATAGGGATTTTAGGCACAAGCCTTCTGGCTTTCATTGATTATATTACTCTGGCTTGCACTGAATGGCACTACTGTATGGAGAGTTTTGCCTGTTTTAATAACAGTTAAGAGCAAGCATAAGAAATGGTGATTATTTGATGTTTAATGGTTTAAAATAATAAAATATGACTGTTGCATAGGTAGAGTGAAAATCATAGCTTCCTATGAGAAGATAAGTCATCCAAAAAACACTTGAGGGATTCTGTTTACAATATTTTTAATTAGTTTCAGTACTTTTTGCTTCTGAAGTGAAAATAAATGTCACCCCAGCTATATGTTATTGTTTTATATATATCCAAGTGAACCATTTCTGTTTTTCATAATTACGTAAACATTGATTTAGTCAGTATTCTTACAAATAATACATTGTTATGGAACTATGAATGAGTGACATTATTACACTTGTGGATAATTATCTAGAAGATATTTAATGATTATAGCAGAACAGTTTATGATAATATTTCACAGTTTTGCATATCATTTTGATAATTGATCTATTGTCAACATTTTTATTAAAATATAATTCCAATTAAAAAATTATAGAAAAAAAAAATATTATGTGATTTTAATTCATTAAGTTAATGGTATAATAACTACTGAACTTGTATTTCATTTGTCATGTGTTTTTACAGGTTTGCAGTACAAGCATTTGAACAAAATTTTGGTTTCCTTTTCTTTCATTTAAACAGAATGTTTCTATTAATGTGGTTTGATTCTATCAATTGTAAGTTGGCTATGTATACTATATAAAAACAAAAGACACCGTCAAATTATATAATTTGAAATCTTTGTTTGAAGTTTATTAGCCATACCAGGTATCATCTTGAGATGTATATTATATGTTAGTTTGATTTCCATCACTGAAAAATTGAATAGATAAGATTAAGCAAATGATTCTGCATACCTTTCAAAGCTGACAGTAACTTAAATAAATTTCTGACTTGATTACAGGTTTGATGATGTTAGATGAATTTCCAATAGTTTTTTTAGAAAGACTTCAATGTCAAAATTTTTTAATTCTTTTTTTTTTCTAAAAACAGTTTACCCAATTTTAACATTGTATTAAATAATTTCTAAGGTTTTATTGTAAAAATTAGATGATTTGCTTTCTATTAGAGAAAACATAGGTCATAGTAAAACTTATTGGTCTATGGCAGGTACTGCTTTAAGAGTCTCTTGGTGCTTTGTAATGTGGAGGAAAAGTATGATGGTAATGATTGGAATATTAATTTCATAAAATACTATATGAGTCCATTAATTAAAATTTATCTTAATAGCTAATATCATTTTCAAATTTTTAAACTCCATTTTTTTTATTTTTATATCTATTATAAAAATAATGGGCTTCTTTTTCTGTTATATAATACTCTAATAAGCAAATATTTTATCTAGCGCCATGCTGCATAAATACTATATCTTGGATTGAAGAAGAGAGTATTCATTTATTTAACACTCAAAAGGCACGTGCTCAATTAGCTTGAAAGGCTGATATTGGAATGAAATAATACTCTAAGGTAAAGTCTTGATAAAAATAAAATGTTGATATTTAAATTGGATTTGTTTTATTAAAAAGGTAATAAATAATCTTTAATATTGTATTCAAAAATGACTGCTAATAAGATATTTTTTTATTACCTGGTAATAAAAAAGAAAAAAATAGCAAATCATCTGGGACCAGTAATAGTAATAAATTTTTTCCCTAATTTGGTTTTTGATGGAAACTGTCTGGAATCATTTAAAAATCATGGGAATAAAAGTAAAAACTTAGATAATTGTTATTTAAAAATATTTAATGCTTTATTCATAAAAAAAGCTTATTCACTAAGTGATTTTTTTTGATAATGTGAATGAAAAAAAATTGACCCTGTTTATAAAAAAAGAGTTTAATATTGAATATATATATATATATATAAAGCTTTAAATATTTTTTAATTATTAAAATTTCAAAAAATGATATTGTTCAGTAATTACTATATAACATTACATAACATCATGCACAGCTCACCCCCTCACTCCATATTTAAATATATATAATAATAAAAATAATTTAATTGTTTAAATTTAGTAATTTAATAGTTTATAATTTGTTGTTTATTATTAAATCAGCATAATGGAAACTAAAACTTAAAAGTTTTTTAGCCTGCATTTAACAGTGAGCTTTGATTTATTTTATTAGGTCGTATGTTATATAATGAAAATCCAAAAAAACATAATTTGCAATATAAAAGGCCGCATGGTTGTGCAGGTAAGAATTTAATATTTTAAACATTACATTAAGTTTTTATACTTTCAAACATCAGCCTTTTAAGCTAATTGTGCATACGCTTTGCGAGTGTTAATAATAAATGAATACTTTCTCACCAATACAAGGTATAGTATTTATGCAGGAATAAAAGGATTTCTTTTATTCCTGCATAAATACTATATCTTGTATTGGTGAGAAAGTATTCATTTATTATTAACACTCGCAAAGCATATACACAATTAGCTTAAAAGGCTGATATTTGAATGTATACAATTGTAAACATACACTATATAAAATAAATGCTTATTAAGTTTTTATGTGTTTATATATTGTGTGTGTAGAGTAGACATAGATTGACAAAAAAAATTCAAGTTTGTCTAGAACATTTTCACATTACTATCATTCTCCATCTTAGGTAAGGGATGTCAGGGCTTGCCGAGAATTCAAATTTTATAAATGAGCCATAAAAATTGAGGTAAAATATACATTTTTGAAGATTAAAAATTGTTATAGTATCTGTTATGAAGTTTTTTAAAATAAGATCTATTTTGTGGCTCTAATTTAGTACTTTTATGATTAGTGATTAACACATTTGAATTATATTTACAGACTGATGGAACCATTTATATCATATATAAATAGGTCTCATAGATACTCATTATTAGAAATGTAGTTTTATAATAGATCATGAAAATTATTTGTGTTTTTTTTACATCTATATTTAGAAATAGAAAAAAAAAAAAGAATAGAAAATAATCACCACAGAGTCATTTGCAAAACAGAGACAGGAAAAGGTTAGTTTAAACTGAATTTTCATATCTTCTTGCAGGATTTTTATTTGGTTTGCTGTGCCACATTCCTGCAATATATATAATACAAACACAAAAGTAGAAGTTGTTAATTATTCTCAATATGTAAATTTAATCATTTTATCAACTCAACACCTGGTTAATGATAATATGAGGAATGGTGTACAACAAAAACAAATATTCAATATTTCTATGTGTATACCTAACCTACACACTCATAAAAATTTGTCTGTAGTCAGAATCTTTTTTACTTAATTTTTATAGAAGCTGAAATTTGTATATATGCTATTTAATAGCATGAAAAATACAATAGTTATTACTTTTCTAATAAATATAAATATATTTATTTTTTTCTATGATAATTCTATATTTATGATACACCTGTATGATTATGTTTGTAAGTATATATATATAAAAATAGCATTCACCTTTAAATTACATAATATTATATCAGAAAATCTTGTCAACAGTTTTCAAGATTGAATTTATGTACAGATAGAAATGGAAATTCATGTTCTATCTCTGTGTAAGCTATTTCGATAAACACTTCAGACAATGACAATGAAGCAAGATTTAAAATTAGGTAAGAAGTTATAGCTTTATTCAAGTCAGCGTAATTTAATTGTTTACAAGGTGGGTTTAATAATTAATTGTTCATTTTAATACCTTGTAAGCAAATTATTTTACTATAAATAAATATCAAATAAGGCAAAAATGCCAATAGTTAAACTGGCTATCATATATAGTTTGTCATTCATCCCAAATTAGATATACCTTACCCAGAAAATTTCACCACTCATTGTTAAGACTAAATTAGATATATAGAAAAAAGATGTATTATCTTTTTGTTCCTATTTAAAGTTGTTTAAACGGATCATAAATTTGATAAATATCAAATACTGGAAGGAAACTACATATATATCCATTGTACTGTTTTCTGGTAGATTAGTTTTTATTTCATGCACTATAATGTACTAGTTAATCACTATTAAAAAAGAGTATTTCATTTATGTATTAATTCGGGAATTGACCTAATAATTTATTATGATTTGAATTGCCAGTGGAATCAGTTTTTAATTTATTTAAGAGAGCTGCAGGGTCTGTAGACTCGCTGATTTTCCACTGCATCACATAGATTTGCAGTAAATAATTAAAAGTAATATCGTGACTATGATTTCTCGTCACTTTAAGCTTTTATATGAATTTTCTCTGGGCTTAACTATTAAACAAGCATATCGGCAATAATAATTTTATACATTCCTCACACAATTATTTAACAATAAATCTAATAAACTAAAATCAACAATGTACAATGAAAGGGTTATATTAATGGTAAAAGTTTTATTAAGACATTTTAAATATTTAAACAATAAATTATTAATATAATTGAAAAGCATATACATATGCTCATCCAGATAATATCATACAACAAATAATTAATTCAAGTAGTTCATATTTCAATTCTCTTCTTAAGTTTCTCCAATAAATTGTGAATGAAATAGTTCCTCAAATAATAGAATAACAAATGTCTCTTTATCAGTATTATAAGCTTACAGCTGGTTTAGTTTGCAATTTAATTAGACACAAATTAGGGTATGAATAATAATTTACCGGTAAGTTCCGTGGGTTTATGTAGATTGTAGGTTATTGCAGCTTGCATGTATTTTCTTGGGATGAAAGAGCTCATTGTTAAGTTAACTTTGATTTCTTCTGTTGACATTTTCATGTTCCTGGTCCATAGTAAGGCTAAACTCAAAAGCTTTTTAGAGTGATCTCTTTATGATAAAAAAGGTGTCGGCAAATGCTCCGATTTTCACTCATGCATGATGACTTGGTTCAATATATGAGCATCCCGGATGAAAGCATCTAATTGTGGCTGTGAGAACAGGAAAACCACAATTAGCTCCTTGTCCCTCCATCCAGGATGTATGGGAACAGCCAGCCAAAAAAAAAAGAACAGACAAGATGCTGTTCGCAATTATTATTTTTTTTTATATATCTTTTATTTTGAGATTTCTCTGCGCATATATTTTTTTTTATCAAAAGGCAAGTTTTGCACATTTTTTTTTGTTTTAGCTACTAAGTTTTTTCTTTTTTAAAATAAATTCCTTAGGAGCCATATTTAATTATTGGTAAACTCTCATCATAATCACTTACTTTTGGAATGCCTTTCTTTTATTTATTTGGATCAATCTGTATGTATTTCTACTCCCTCCACTTTTAGCTTTAATTAAATAGATAATATCAAACATAAATAAGCTTCATTGTTTGTATCTAAAAAAATGAATTACATAAAAAAAAAAATTAAATAGTATTTAATGAACCATTTTCAATTTTTTTAGTTTTTAAATATTACCCTATGCCAACACCCTTGTACCATATTTATATATAAATGGTATAATATATATTTATAGGTAAGTGAATATGTAAAAAGAGTCAGAAGTCCATACTTGTCTCATAAAATTTTTGCATTATTCATCAATCTTGGTAATGTTTTGACTATATTATGTTGTCATATTCTTTTATTTACTGGTGGAGGTCTTTTTGGACCACTTGAATTGATTATCATGGCTGAAGATATAGTTGGTTGAATTATGTGTTGTCAAGTCTAAAGCACTAATATTATCTTTATCATCAGATTCTGATATTTCAATATCAGTTAGAGTGCTGCTCTTCATTTCTAAATCATTATTATTCTTGGTTCTCTCAGCAGTAACCTTATCATCATTATCTAGCATTCTCAAACACTATTTTTCAAACCCAGATTAGTTGGATGCTTTTTTGTTGTTGTACAAATTAGATCTTTTGAACACTTTCTTTTATGTGCAGACATTTTAAATGTGATGACTTATAAGACATGTTAAAATTGTAGTCAAACCTATGTATGGAAACTTTATGGAGTAATTCTACACACCCACAAAAAAAGCAATATCACCCCAAGTTTTTCTATGCCTTATAATTGAGTTCACTTGAATGCATTTTTTTAAAAAAAAATTATGATCAGTTATTATATTAAAATAAATTTGATTTTTATTATTCTAAGAATTACTTACAAAAAAATATTACAATATAAAAAAAATATAATATTTATATAAAAAGTAAAAAAACCCATAAATTGTGAATAACAAAGGAACAAAATTAGTTACGTTTAGATTACATGCAGTGTAACATACAATAAATTCCAAACAAAATGTGACATGAAACATAGACTATGCAAGGTGAATTCAAACTAATTTGATTTTTATAAAGTAGAGACATATTTAGGAAGTAAGATGGACTCCTGTTCAATATATAAAGAAAGCATTTGAAAATTGATAGTATAATTTTGTGCAGATAGCCATATTAATGTTAAATTTTTCTTATTTATAATTTTTTTAAAATAACTTTTAAAATGTGTCAAGTATATGTAGAGTAACATTTTCATTGATAAAACATACTTTCTTTGACTTTAATCATTTATAATTTTATTTTTTAACTGGTTAGTTTTATATAGTTAAATAAAGAAAGTTATTTTCAGAACTTCCATCAATTAGCCACTCAGTTTTGCCTGTTTTAATAACAGTTATAAGCAAGCATAAGCAAGCATAAGAAGTGGTGATCATGTGATGTTTATTAACTTCCATCAATTATAGTTTTGTTTCAAAATACAAAGTGGTTGCATATTGTTTATATATATTTTTGCAAGACGATTTGAGTGTAAGCAATACTGTTTAAAAGGATAGTATAGGATCATTTTATTATGGGATTCCTTGATCAGAAAACAAATGCATGTATATATACATAATTTCTGTTTTTTTGACAATCCAGCTAAATGCTCTATCCACATTCACCAACCTTGATCTTGTTAGATATACAAGTAAGTGCAAAATGATCATTTACACTTGCAATCTAGCTACTTGCTTTAGCTATCTCTATGAATATATGAGGCTGTAAGTTTAAATGATCATTTTGTACAATTTGTCTCTGTCTCTGAAATATGATAAATTAACGGTAATAGTAATAACTGCTTCATATATGGAGAAAATATAAAAAAAAAAAGGAATATAATATTTTAATGCATTGTCATTGCTGAGTACTCTTATTACAAGGCAACTATTATATTTGAATTAAGCTTCGATGGTTTTATTTTGAATAATTTTGTTAAGTATGCTCAGAAAACTTAAAAGGCATTAAAGGATTGTATTTCATGTTTTTAATATTTTCTCCATGTATGAAGCAGTACCTTTAATTTATTATGAATGTCAAAATTGTATTTTTTTTTAAATTATAATATTCCCTATTGATTGATGAAACTAAAAGTTTACTTTTTATTTATTTATTTATTGAAAACATATTATTTTTATGTTATTTAATATAAATTGTGGCTTATATTTTTTATATATATTTATTTTGTATTGCTTTTTTTTTTTTAATAGTATTAAATTTAAGTGAATTATTATCTGGAAAATTAGATGAAGCTGAAGAAAAAGAGTATCATCTAAAAGTATTATGGTAAGATACAGAAATTAATTATTAGAACTCCCTGTTTTCATATCGATGGAAAATTATAATACAAAAGTTGTTCATTAACTAATGTCTTTAAGGTTCTGATCTTTAAGAAAGTTCTCTCTTTCAGGTATTTGTGTCATAGTGCCCTATTGTAGATATACATTAAGTGTTCTCTTAGAAGTTTAGTAAAATAGATGATAGAGTGTATTTCTTAACATAGAATTATCACTTGATCATAGTTGATGATAGTATTCCATTGCTTGTTTTTTTCTTAACATAATTTATGCTAAATCTTAGCTTTTAGAACTACATTGCAAGGATTTAATACAACATATGTTTTATTATCTAGAACTGAATTCACCTTTAGACAGAAATCTTTATATATCATAAATATGTGTTATTGATATATAGATAAAAATATAAATGAATCTTAAATAGCACAATGCATAGTAAAAGTTGATTGTATTTTTATATTGGACTATTTCTATCATCTAATATGCGTATTGAATGTCTTAGAAAAATTTAACTTTATTTAAATATTCCAAATACATTCAACTGTTAGTAATAGCACATCAAACAGGTTAGTATATGCCCAACATTTCAGTTTAAATTTCAATAATCAAGAATCTAAGAATCCAGGTTCAAATCCCATGCTAGTACTGTCATTGGTCAGGCCAGCAACACCTGAAGAAAAGAGGAGAATAATACTTCTTAAAATGTTGTGCATATACTAACCTGTTTGATGTGCTATTACTAACAGTTGAATGTATTTGGAATATTTAAATAAAGTTAAATTTTTCTAAAGACATTCAATAAACATTTTAGATGATGAAAATAGTCCAATATAAAAATACAACTAGAAGACCATCATCACAAACCTTCATGAAAACATAATAAAGGTTTCTTTTCCATAGAAGAATAGAAAGAAAAAGATAATATTTACCAGGCTTACCAAGTGGTTGATAGAGAAATATTATTATTATTATTATTTTTTTTTATAACCTCAACTTAATGAAGATATATATTCATATATCAATCAATAATTGGAAACCTGGGTGGGTTTGTTATGGAACTAGTCACCTTTAAGATAAGTCCTATGCTTGCATTCATATCCTCAGCTAACTAAAAAAAGTTTCTAAATTCAAATTCTGAGTTGTGGGTAGGAAAATGAATCTACTTATCACAACTAGAAGTTCTTTCATAACAAACATAATTCTATGTGAATAGAGAAACAATTTCCTCTCAACTGAATCTTGGACTTAAAATAACCAATCTATTGACTTTATAAATGATAATTTTATTCATGTAATTTTAGATATTTATTTTATTTATATTTAATACTTAGATTTAGAATACTAGAGTTAGTTTTAGAGTTTGATCGTGGTAGCTTTTAAATTCAAATTAACATTTGATTTAATGATAGATTTAAACGAAATAGTATTTTGATCCCAGACAGGTTTTTGTACATGAATTAATGTAAATATCCCAATGCATATTGTTAGCTGAAAATTAAAATATTCACAGTGTTGCTGAAAAAACATGTTTAGTAGATTGATTTGTGAACTTGAATATATTTTTGTATGTGAATAAATGTAGATCAAGACATCCCCTGAAAATAAACCTGGGGTGTTTGAATTGATATAAGACTCCATTTTATTTTTGGGAAACCTGGTACTCATACATAGATATTTACACACATGGACACATAACATGCTTTATAAATTGTTATTGCAGCTGTATTTAACATACAAGGGGCGACCCAAAAATAACTGGAATTTTGTAATACAATTGTAATAAAAAAAATGTATATTTATTTTTAGGTGTTGCAAATTGAATCGCTTTAGAAAGTGCAGTCTATTTAATGCAACACACCCCGTCCCCTCCAGTTTTAAATCTGCAAAAAAAAAATTGAAACTTTTTTTTATTTGAGAGATTAAAAAAAAAAATCGCACGAAGCGAGATCGAGCAAATACAGCTGATAAGTAAGTTGGATTATGCTGAATTTAATTAAAAAGTGTTTCACACTCAAGACTTTGAAAGATGACCCTTTGTTGGGGGTGGAGCTTGCACTGTTATCTTTGACACAAAACAGGATGTTTACTTTTTACTGCATCAAGTAAATGTTTCTGAACTTGCAGTTAAAATGCCTGACTGTTATGAACTAAATTTGAGAGAAAAATGCCATTTGTGGCCAAAAAAAAAAAAGAAATCAACATTGTTTTGACTTGGGATTTTACTTGCGATGGTTTTTAGGCATATGGTAAATTTAATATTCCAATTAAACCATTCATAAACTTGTGTTTTTGTGAAATCAGCTTGCTTATAATCTGTTTCAAGCATTATAACTTTTTTCCTTGCTGTTTTCTGTAAACAAAAATAGAATTTCACATTGTTTGAACATTTCAGCCATCACAAAAAAATTGACAAATACATGAAATGCACTTTACAAAAAAATGTGCTACATGCCCCCATGATTTTACACTGTGTTGTCATTTGGCAGATTGATGCAGAAAGGTTTCTGCAAAGAATATTTAGCAGCAAAAGTATATATTACAACAGATGTACAAAACAGAGAATGATTCCAGTTATTCGTTTACCATGATTTTTTTTTTTTAATGGCAAAAATTATTCAAAGAATATATAAGAACTTGTGAATATATATATATAGATAACATATTAAAAAAATTATTGTGTAAATGCACTTTTATACATTTATTCATATATAAACTTTAAACTTATACCTCTATTTAATGCTTTTTTAAATTATAATGTTAACTTTATATAACAAACAGCAATATAAATTCAGATAATTTTATTGGATTTTGCTTTGATAGTATATTGTTTTAATTTTTTTTAATTTTAATAATATTTGCTTTTTTTAATTAAAAACTTCTATTTATTAGAATGAGAGAAAGAGAAATAAGTTTAATGCTAATTTGATCATTAAATAAAATAAATAGTGAAATAGCTTTATTGCTCAAGATTTTATAAGAAGTTCTCGTGTTTGAAATGCCAGCACTGGAATTGATCTGTGAACTTCACACTCCAGAGTTTGACATTCTATCACTGCATTAAACCATGGAGGACAATTTAAATTCATTTAATTGTTGCTATGAAAATAAAGTTGACTGAAGAATTTCAAAGCTCACTGAAAAACTAATTATAGTACATTGCTTCACCAGAACTTTGATTTTTCTATATTTTTATCTTTTTTCATATATCAATAATTGAAGTGTAGTTTTAGAAATAGAAATATCAGTCAGCAATCCATATTATGAAAATGGAAAATAATAGGGCAGATTTAAGAAATCTTTTTTGTTTTTTTTTTCATTAAAGAACATTTTTAAATAGCACAATGCAACTTTAATAGGCACAAAAACTAATTTGATATATAATGCTAAAATTAAAATTTCATTATTATATTGTTTTGCATGATTTTAAATATTCCTATTTTTATTTTATTTTGATTTATTGGCAGTGAAATTAATATTTAAAAAAAAAACATAAGATTTAATCTGTTTTAAAATAAAATAATAAAGAAACATTTTTATGCATTTATTCTTTTTGTTATTACTGTAATGAAATGTTTTGAATTTGTTGAGCTGTTATTATCAATTTAAAAAGAAAATTATTAGCAAAATTCCTGAGTTTATATTTTGAAATTGTTTAAAGTATTGCATTTGCATGTTTTACTGATAGTTCATTTTCATTTTTGACCAATGATATCATTGTCATGCATAATAGAATACATGCATCTTAATAACAATTAAATACTGTCCAATATTATACTAGTAATAATAAATAAAGTAGAAAATCATCTAACACATTGAACAGTAACAAAATAACAAAATTTATAATAAAATTTTCTTACAATCATGATCTATTGTGTAATAGATGAAATTATGGTCATGAGAGAATTTTAGTATAAATTTGTTGTTTTGCTGATATTTAATGTTATATGATTTTCTAGTTTACTCTAATAAAAATAAAGCATAGTAAAGAAAGAAAGAAAATGATTATTTTTTAAATTTAGACAAATTGATAATTTTAATGAGTTGTTTAACAGCTAAATTTATTCAAATAAATTAATGGTGCAATACAAATTTGAATTTTTATGACAACATCAGGAAAATAAAACTATAGATAATCATTTTTAAATTAATTATTCTTTTATTTAAATGTAAAATAAATTTGACTTAAGCATTTATTTTTGGTCTCTATTTTTTTAATGAAAAATTGGATGAATTACAATATTTTATATTGATTATTATAAACAATTTTTTTTTTAATTAAGCAAGTCTTTTCAAGGAAATTATTAAGCATTTTATATAAAGAATTTTTGAATTTAAAATTTATTATTTATTCTTTTAATAATAAATGACTATTTGGATTAAAAATTATTTTATATTGTTTTAGTTGTAATGAAAGTGACTTCCATCAACTCCATGATTACATCATTAAAAAACAAACAAACAAATACAGCTTACTTCCAGGTCAGGCTAATTATGGTATGGAAATAGGATTTTTGTTATATAATTTATTTATTTTTAATTGATAAGATGTTTTCGTAGTATTTCAAGTTTTTATAATTTGATATTTTTAGACATATATTTTTTAAATTTTAGGTATGGCAATATCCTTACGAATACTTCATGGAGAATTTGATCAAGTTAAAAGAGAAAATCCTCTAATGTTCAAAAGTATTGCCATTATACGTAAATTAGGTTTCTCTGATGTCATTATGCCAGGTGATTTGAATTCATTAGATTTATTTATAATTTTACTTTAATGGTTGTATGTGCAAGTAATTATCTTATTGCAAATTTAGTTATTTGTTTTTATGGATATTGTTATGGGTTTGATATAGAGTAAAATTATTATTATTATTATTTTGAGATGATCACTTGATTTGTACAGTATATATATACTTTTATATAATTAATCAACACATGTATTTATAATATAAATTTATGAAAAACAAACAGAAAAATTAAAATATCTTTAAAAAATAAAAATTGGAATAGATTTACTGTGCTTTTAAACAATAAAAATTATAAAGAAATTTTTAAATATATATATATTTTTGAAACACAAACAATAATAAAAAAAAATTATTAATGTCTATAAAGAAAGTTTATTATTTATTAATTTATTAGCTTTATTTTAGAGACATTGTTAAAAATATTTTTTTTTAGTTAATTTTAAAAATTACATAGATTATATATATTGCAGTATTTATTATTATTGCTAAAATTTTGTTAATTAATATATATTACAATATAATGCAAGAAAAATTAAATCATTTATTATCACACTAAACTGAAAATAATTATTATGTTTTAAAATCACTTTAAATGTTTATCCATGATTATGCAAATATTTATCACATATTTTGTAAGTAAGAAGGGGGTGAATTCAATTTTAAATGAATGCTGCAACAAATAATGATCCCTTTACATAGTGAAGCAATGGATCTGAAGTCCGATCCATGCTTCACAGCCTTCTATAAACTTAGTTAGTATTATAGACCTGAATTAAGTTTATAGTCCAATATCAGCAGGGTTTTGCATTAAAGCTAAAATTAATTACGTTTATATAATTTGTATTTGCATTTAACTATTTCATTTTAGATAAATTCCATTTCAAGATTAAATTTCTGTTAATAAAAATTATTTGTCAAACCTATTAGTCAAACATATATATATACGTCAAGCGTATATATATATATGAGTTAATGCAAAATTCTGCTGAAATCAAATGATTATTTAAAAATGCTTATTTTATTAAAAGAAATAATAATATAGATCTTTTTTGTTAAAATATGCATATGATTTATTTTGAGATAAGCCCACCAACATTTTCTAAAAGAATGTATGCTTGTAATTAGTTAGTCCATTCAAGGCAAATTAAAGATGGCTTTCTCTTTCTTTTTTATTTAATAAAATTCAAACTTTAAAGTAAGAAATTTAGAGTAAAAAAGTAAAAGTTATTTTTAGAAAATGTTACCTTGAAACAAAGAAGCGGGAGGGGCTTATCAAGATCTAAGATCATACAAACAATAGAAGGGAGCTGACAAAGAGGGGTATAAATAAAAGTGAGAACAAAAGACTTGGTTATTCAGAGTTTTCTTGCCGGCATTCAGATTTCTCTTTGGAGAACTCTTTTAGATTTTGCTTGTGGAGATTTTATTCCAAAAAGTTAGACAACTGTCGTCTTCAAAATCATGGAGAAGTTTGAACATACCCAAGCTAAAAGTCATATGAATTTGATGGATTCTATTATGCTTGGCTAGGCAAATAAATAGCTTTGCCTATCGCCGAGGTTCCTAAATACCATCAAATGCCTTTGTATCCACTCAATAGTCATCTGAACTCTGTGCCGTGTCTGTAGGACTTTTCATAAAGGCATGCTACTTATTTCCACTTTCCTTGTCCGGACAAATATCTATCGATGGATGGATCAAGCCACGAACGCCGTAGGAAACATGACCAAGGAACCAGGATGGTAATCATATCTCTCCTCCATTGAACTATTTACTTTCTACCCTTTTGTTCATACCTTTCTTAATTGAATTATATTATGAATTGTTTTATTTAATGATATTTGTAATGTAACCATTTTTATTAGACTAGTCTTAAATATATATATTTGTGATCATCTATCTATATTTAACCTTTTTTTCCCTTTGCTATTCTTCATTACTAACATGTGTAAATATTTTGTATTCCATTGCGGTTAAGTTTAAAAGTTAATTTTTTTCATTTAAAATCTCTTTCCAATTTTATTTGTTTCTAAATTCCATACGAGTAAGTTTCCTTTGTTTGCCAACTTGATCTCCTCGATAACGCCTCTTTTGTCCGCCAGTAGCTTATTACGTATATCTGATTTAGCTATATACATTTTAAATAATTTTTAAACTGTCTGTTTTTAGCGCAAAGCAATTAGAAAATGCTTTGCGAAAGATTTTTACTATTGTACTTTATCGAGGAGATTCGAGTTGACAATTTTATTAAAATTGGGAAGAAAAGACTTAGACCGCAAAAATATTATATCGTTTAATCTGTTTTTAGTGTCTAATTACTTTTTCCTTAATTTAGGGGAATAGCAGAGGCCATTAAAAACATTCTTAATATTTTAAAGTCATTAATTAAACATATTATTTAACTATAAAAAGCTTGAGTTTCCTAATTTTATTATAATGCTTTATTTTACTTTTCCAATGATCCAGGCATGCAAAACACATTTTTCATAGTACTTTTATGCACATTTAACTATTTAGCTCCATAGGTGTTCCCGTCCATGTCTCTACCACTGAGGCTAAGCTTGGCCGGTTGAAAAATAATTTATGTATGGCTCAGATAATGTTGTTGGTTCGTAATTAGCCTCGAGAATAGGCGAACAGGGCAGAGGTCATAGTATTCTTGATTTAATATCTCGCGTATGGGTGGCCTCGAGGTACTTTCGCCTAGTATTCGAACTGGGTTAAACCAACATACATCATCTGACTGTCACAATAGAAAATTATATTAAATGCATATTACTATAGGAAATAGAATCCTTATATGAAGCTTATTATTTACCTGTATTACATATCATTATTATTTCTAAAATTGTTTACATTTAAAATTATGAATAACTTTTTCCGAGTTACATAGATAGAATGCTTAAAAAAAGGTTTCATTATTTGTAAGTAATTAAATTACAATCATGTTTGACATATTTTTTTGATTTTTATGGTTTTTTTTTTTAAAGGAAATGTTAGAAATGATTTATACTTGACGTTAGACAAAGGAGAATTTGAAAAAGGTGGCAAATCTGTTGGCAAAAACGTTGAAGTTTCTGTCTGTATTGTTGAAAATGAAGGCACTGTACTATCAGTAGGTATTTTTTTTCTTGTATATATGTTTAAATATTTCATTTAAAAATAATGTTTTTATTCATATTGTAGTGGCTAATGTATTACTTGTGATGCTCATGACATAGAGTTCAAATCTGTAATAGAGATTGATTTTTTCTTTAGTAATGAGAATTTCATAAGCAGCATTAGATTTTTTTTTATGTAATCTTAACCAAACAACCAATATTAATAGACAAGTGATTATTTAGAGTGAAGATACAAGAAAGTCTCAAGCAGTTTCAGGCATTACTGAGAATTGTAAGATGATTGTAATGAGACTGCTCACTTTCATTATGGAGATATCAGAAATCTAAGAATGCTGAACTTTTAGTTTAACATTACTATTTTATTTAACTATTTATGAAATCAGGATTTACAGCTCCCTTTTGCTAAATGGGCAAAAGGTATTTGTTCACTAATTTTAATTTAATTTTATTATTAAGGCACATAAAAACTGATTTTCATAATGTGACTCGGAATATATTTTATATATTTTGTATTAAGTAAATATTGCTGCTTTTGGTAATCATTCAGACCTGCATTCTTTAAACTTTCAAAGAAATATGCGCAGTTTTGATAACCTGACATGCACACACACACACACACATGCATTTGTTCAAATCTGCAGTGTATAATAATTAAACTCTCTTAAGCAGTGTATTGTAGAACAAATGTTTTTTCGGCATTCCTCCACAAACTAATATTAAAAAAATAGGCATTAGTCATCATAGTAATTGGATATCATTTCGTGAGGAGTTTTGTGATTTTTCTTTTTTTGTTTTAGCTAACTATAGGTGTATCCTTATTAATAGACAAACAATTTGTTATCTAGGTTTGTCAGGAAATAATTACCTGAAGGGGAAAAGGCTTGCTTGAAAAATCCTAATTACCTAAAATATTTTAAGTTTTATCTGGATTTTAATTGTAAATCATAGATGTCGTAAATTGTTACACTAAGCACTAAACTATTAGATCCTTTATACACTTAGTATATATATATAATAAAATATTGCAATATATTATATTAAATATAAATTTTTTTTTGTTTAATTTATAAATTTATGTATAAAACATCTATATAACTTCAGAGTTTAGTGATGTAAATAGATTTGATAATGCTATCTACAGAATGATTATAAATTTGCTTGAACTAAGTCCAAACCAACAGCGGAGGAAAACAAAATGCTATATTTAAGTCTGTATATTATTGTCTTGCTTTGAAACCAAAAATGCCAGTTATAAAATTAGTGACTTCTTTTTTGGTAACCTCATCATTCTTGAGCTCATGATTACAAGTCCATTATGATAGGCTGCACATGATAAACAGTACTGTTTACTCAGACTTGGTTAAATATTAAGAATGCAGTACGTATGCTATAGACTCATTCCAATAATTAATAACAAATAATATTAGATTTTAAATGAGTGAATTCAATTTAGAAAACTATATAGGTTGAACTGAAAAGAAATCTCTTCACCAAAGTAATATATTAGGATAATTAATATTAGGACTAGCTCAAAATACACTACTAATGTATAATATCTAATAAAAATAAATATTTTATAATAAATAAATGTTATAAACTAATTAAATTAAAATATAATAATACTTACATGCACGATAAATAATCAGGGTCCAAATTAAATATTCAACTCATTTCTTTTATTAATAATTTAAATTACAACTAGCTCATTATTATAATTAAAATATGGCAAGACTAAAATAACTAATACAATTTTGAAAACTCTTCATATGAGACATTCAGCAAGACACAATGGCTTAAATATTGAAGATAGGATCCCTAAAGATACATTCTTAATGGCAAAAGAATATTACCCTTATTTAATTAATATAATAAAACTACCTCATAATACTCTCATGTTTTTAAACATACATATAATAATCCTAACTAACAATTTATCAAATTTATTATGAAAAAGCAATAAATTAATTAATATTCCTTTATAAAATACTATTTAAAATTTGACATTAACTATTAATTCTTACTCATCATCATTTTATAATAACTCTATAACTATTTTAAAATAATCTCAGGTTCATTTCTAATAATATTAACAAACAAATTAATACCCTGTAGTTAAATATAATGAAGAATTTTACATAATATTTAACTACCCTCACAAAATAATAACAAGCAACTAGAATATTTTAACAACTTGTAACATTACATCTCTATTTAAATATTAATGTTCAGCATAAAACATAAATAAAATCATAAGATTTAGAGAAAACATTGTATAATCTTTTATTTATTTTATGTGGCATTTGTAAAATATACTTTCAATGTAATTGCAATATTAAGTGTCTCAAATTGGTATTGGATTATCTTAAAATAATCATCAATGATTATATCTTTTATGATAATATATTTTTCTTAATCAATCATATGTAATAATAATAATAATAAAATCATGTGCAAATAAGTAATATTTCAACCATTAATTTCTATGGATCATGCATGTGGGTATGAAAAATCAAAGAACACTCAGACAAATTAGACCCCCAACAACAAATTAATTTAAAAAAAAAAAACATTAACAATATTATTATAGTTAAATAACATTTTATGATTATGATACAATAGAATTATAAAATTTGAAAAATATTTACAAACTATAATGTAAAAATTTAAAATTATTTAAAATTAACATATTTACTCAATAAATATAATGAGTAAATAAGTATAAGATAGCCTTCATTCCGATTACCTAAAATGAAAATAAAATATACTTTTATTTATTTATAAGGCAATAACCTTCCAATGTTTCTATGATGATAAAATAGTAACAATAAATATCACGATTTATTAAACTGAATGCTATGTTTCATAGTATTTTAAAAATATATTTGTAATTATATTATTTCTTGAGTATAAGTTTAAATTAAACACATACCTGTCTAAACTTAGCACAAAGTAGAATATTTAAAGATTGTTAAACCCTTCTTTTGCATTGCAACAAAACATTATCTTAATCTTTTAATATGCTCTAGTATTCTATACCTGAAAATTCTTAATCTTTTAATATTCTCTAGTATGATATGAGAAAATTTAAATAAAGAAAAATATAGTAGTGCTTCCTTTCATAAATTAACTCCTTATAAAAATATTTAAAATATAATTTCATAGCTTTTATATATTTTAAATAGGTTTATATTCCTTATAGCAAATTTTAAACTATTAATAAATGATATTGCTTGATATTTTGTATTTTATTTATTTTCATATTTTACATTCATTGCAGCATTCAAATCATACTTTCATTACTCTCTCTTACAATCTAATCAAAATATGCATTTATTTGAGTTTAATGATCTCTAATATTTACAATATTTATAGGAACATCAAATCATTCCTCTCTTATTTTTATTCTAACAAACAGTAAATAATTCAATATCATTTGTGATAGGCTTTTAACAGTCTAGCTATTATCTTTTATGATGTTATGCCAGTGTTGATTGATAGTGATTATAGTGAGGATATAGAATAATAATAATAATAATAATAACTCAAAACAAGTAAGAAAACATCATCATGGATACAGTGGTAAAAATAAAGGTCTATATTTATCAGACATCTTAAATTTATGTCCATGACTTTTATCTCAGCTCTTTCTGACTAAAGAAAGTGCAGCTGTCTATGGGGAAATACTATACAGTCCTTTGTTACCAGTATATTTAATAAATTCACATTGTGACAAAATAGCTCACATATAATAACTTTTCAAAATATATTCCTATTGCTTAGGATTTTATTTAACAATTAATCTTCCTGACCACCATCCTATATCTTCCACATGCTAAATAACTCTATTAACATCGCAAAGAAATACAAACCACACATCACAAAATAATTTCCAAACTACTTTTCTAAAAAACAACAAAGATTAATATTCACCTTAACATGGTTCAAGAATATTTCAGGCCCAAATGATTTTGATAAAACATTCATTAGTATTGTACACTTATTCATTTATTATAGCGTAATATAATTTAGAAATCAATACTTTCATCTCTTTATATTTCAATGGATACCATTCATAATGATAATATATTAATAATTCAACCATGTAAATTATATCCATATTCAAATATTTATGAGAAAAAAATATTTTAAAATATCCTTAGATATTTTATGAGACCTATTCTTACTTTATAAAATACATACGATAATAATCATATAAATGATTCATTCAACTTTTAAATGTTCAAGCAATATGATGCATAACAATAAAGTGTTAATTAAGAAATATTTTAAAATATCAAAAAAAAAAAGCAATATAAATAATGTACCGGTCAAAATCGTGTGTTCATTCAAGTAGACCTAGAATCCAAGCAAAAGTGCAGCAATCCAGCATGTGTGAGATACACAGGTCTGGAACAATAACTAAATGCTAACCTATTTACCTGTGTTTCAAGGTCTATGACTATATGACAACGCTTTTGAGGATACTAACAAGCTTTCCATTACTCCAGTCCCGGCACTGAGAACAGGGAGAGCAAAGAGACTTTAAATCAATGATACTAAGGTGATTGATTAATAATTGCAAAGATATATAACAATTACAGAATGCTCTGACTATAACTACAGTTTGGCCATTACAAAGAAGGATAAATTATTGAGTACTACTTGGATAACTATTAATTAATAAATTCTTCACCATTTACTTAATAATAATAAGTAATTCCTGACTTATCCACAAATTAAACGATGGTACAGATTATTGCCTAATGTTAATTAATAATCATAGCAATAAGAATATCCAAGGCAACATGAAACAAACAAGAGTCTAATTGATAATAATTAATGAGATTTCATTAATTAAGGGGGGTGTAATATAATTAAATCAAATAATTAACGCTAGAGATTCGGGCAGGAATAGCAAAATATTATAACAGATAAATGATATAACAAAATTATTAAACAATTGAATACGATAGTTTGTTAATTGTAAATGAAACAAAATATCTGTGTGTGGGAATGTCTATACAATCACTAGTACAAGTCTGCTTATTGGCAGATTACTTAATTGGAAGTTACATAAATGAATATATATATATATATATTGGGTTTAATACATAATTGAGTGATTAGTACACGAAATTTGGTTGGTGTGGTTAATACACCAAGGTTATGAAATAAATTAATCAGATAAACAGCAATAAATTATAGCTTAACCCTCATCAAAATATCATGAATTTACATATAACAGATTTTATTATGACATTATACATATAAGTAATAATTGGTAATGTGTGACTTTAAGAGCATGCATGATCACATTTCTGCTAGATTTGGGAGATCACCACAATTGGGCAGGAGCAAGATGGTTCAGACAAAACAAAAGCTGCACTTACATAATCGAACCTAAATAATTAAATAGAACGGGTTGCGAAGAGCACACGATTACATCTTCCGGATAGCATTTCAGGTTTATAAATAAATCGATACTAATAAAGGTGGTATTACATTATAATTTACAATCGCCTACATAATGAGGTCACTTAAGAGACTCTGGATGGCTTTGCTAGATTTGCACAAGAGTGAGAATATGCCTGCACAGTGGCCAAAAACATCTCTCTGAAAAATAATGGCACAACCTAGCATGTTGGGACGGTTTATCCGTATTTTTCCATTCACTTATCCATTGGAAATGCCTGAAATAGATCCTTAGTAGGAAAAAAATCTACCTTGATGGAGAATGAGGAATGGGTCAAAGCATTCCGAAGATTCCAAGGTGCATGGCAAAGCAAGAAAATCGATGAATTAAACGATTGTAACGATACCTTCATAACACCTGTATTGTCAGGATAATTCGTTTCACTAACAACTACGACAAACTAATTAATACCTGTTTAAAATAGTATGCTATCTGATGCAATGGAATACATAAATACAAACCATCCCCAGGCAGTTAACCAGTGCCAAATAAAATATAAAATGGGTCAGAAACTAAACACTAATGGAAATAAATTGCTCTCTCCCACACTTCTAAAATATCTTCCTACATTTCGATAATGATCAATACACATACAATTTAACATATTAATTATATAAAATGAAATTACAGATCCCACATATGCTAATACATTGAATATAAAATTCATTTCTAGTGGGTTTTACTTAAAGAAATTTGCATAATGTATTTCAATGATTATGTAAGGGTTTAATTTATTGTTAATGAGTGTTGCTGAGTACAGGCATTAAAGCTTCACCTGTCATTTAAATAGTAAACAATATATGGAATAACTAGTATCAAACGAAGCGAGTTTTAGAATAATTAACGTACAAGCAAAATTTACATCTCCAACAATTCAATAGGAGAAAACCACAAGCAGTAGAGTTTAAACTTACTCGCTAGGTTGGATACCAACTTGACATATTAAGAATAGATCAAAATAACATCAAAAGAGAAATTTTAATCTAAATCGCCACGCCAAATTTAACACAAAATTAATACAGTTTTAAATTAAATTATATAGACATTATTTAACATTTTACAGAATAGCTTTGAAGAAATAAATAACAGAAAGCTTATAAGTATAGTTTTAAAATAAACATGCTAAGTTAATAAAGAGATCACTGGTTGATGGTAATGCAGACATTTGGGCCTAGTTGTTTCGGGCTTCATCATCATGAGTGGGAAGACGGGAGTCCCAGAGGCATGGGGAAGCAATCGGCCGTTTCCTTTACCCTGACATAATTTATTTCACAAATTAAATTAGAGTGGATAATGTTAGCACTCTAATAGAAAATTTAAACAAAAAACAATCCTGATAGCCAAAATGTGAATATCTAATGGATGCTGTTATCGGACATATAGTTTTGTTTCCATTACATTTTTTCTAGATGTTAAATTTGATTAAATTCTTGCCAGCCATTGTTCCATCTCAGTATACTCAGTTGTAGATGTTCACTTGTCCTGCATTTCAATATATGGTAATGGAAAAACTGATCAAGTAATGAAGTGAAATTTAATTAAATAATCTTTTGTTCCTATAAAATTTTATACATTTTTTTAAAATGAGACACCGACCTGCCAAAACCACCAGATTTAATGATTACATTGTGGCTAGTAAATATCTATTTTGCTTTATATAAATTTCTAGTAAAAATTATTTAAAATATACATAATATTATTGATTTGCTCTACACATATGCACATACACGAATTAAATGGCCAAGAAAAAACAGTTGTTTTTTTTAATTTATAATCTATTAAAATAGATGTCTATTTAATTTCCCATAAAATATTAAAATTTTTAATAGAGATCCATCCAGATTTACGTACCTTTATATATATAGATGCTATCACCTAGTGCTAACCACATAGATAAGTTGGGTTCAAACCTGTGCTAGTGGTTATCTAATTAGCAATAGATGAAACACAAATATGTATAACAATATTTACAGTTTCAATAAATAATGTTATCCATGATTCCAACAATTATTGGAACCATGAATAGCAATCTGCTTCTTTTCTACCATCCACCCAAACAAGCTATTAATGTTTATTACCTGTCAGAAAATTACTTTCTGAAAACCTTTTTTTTTTTTTATTTAATATAAAAAACTAATCTATCTTAATTTTAAATTAAGAACACATATTATAATAAACATGTTAGTTTAAGCCCATTTTAAAATATTAGCAATAAATTAAAATAAGAAAAATTTAAAGTTATTAAAAATCTTTTGTTCTCTTTGAAATTTCAGTGCTTTCAAAAATTCTTTCACATTGCTAGATTATGAGTAGAAATTTCTGAATGAATATTGCTCTCTTCTCCTGGTGCCATTCAAAAAACATATAACAAAACCAAATCCTGCAGAATCTGGAAAAAATATTGTTCATCCTTTAAAGATAAATATATATTTCAGTCTCTTTTCTGAATACTTATCCAGGCAAGCAATATTTCAATAGGAAAAAATAATCAAGGATCCATTTTTATGCTAAATAAGACATCTTTTATATACTTATTATTTTATATACATTCAAGACTTTTTTACAGCAGAACATATCGCAATATCTAAATTTGCAATGGTACATATTCACAGAATATTTCATGACATAAGATTTGTGTATTTATTAATTTTCTTTTAGCAGACATTCATATTTTGTATTCACTAAAAGTAGATATTTTTAAAAAAAATAATATTCAAGACTTCTTTTAAAAAAATAAGTATATTTCAGCTTTACCATCCAAGCATTAATTATATTACAATGAAAAATCTCTTTATTTTAAATAAAGAAAGCCATTTTAAAACATACAGTTCATTCATCAGTTTTATAATAAATAATTTTTTTTCAAAAGCATATAAATTCAAGTCATTTTCCTTCAATTTTTCTTCTAAAACATATCATTCGCTGACATAAAATTCATTTAAATTAAGCATCAAAGATAAATTAAAGATAAGGTATTCCATTCGCATCCACATAACAAAAAACAATTATACTTGCACATCATTAAAAAATACTTATTTATCTAGATTTTAATTTAGGTGCAAAATATTAACTTTTCTTTTCCTTCTCTTGAAATTTATAACATTATAAAAATAACTTAACAAATATTTTCTTCATATTAGTTAGCTTAAGTTTTATTGAAAAGTGATATTTATTATAATGAGATAAAGTTATTAAAAATAAATTCAAAGACCTTGCGTATCTCCTGGTTTTATGGTTAAATTCTTTTAGGCGTTTGGTACACATTGTACCCACTCGTAGTTCTTAGTTAAGCTTCAGGTAAAACTTTTTGATAGGGAAAAACTGGTTTCTATTCAGTCATTATTTAAAATAGTTACTAAATTATACTCTTAAAACTTTTAAATAGAAAATAATAATGATTATAAAAAATTACTATTTTAAAACAATTAGATAAATAAAAAAAATATTAATAAATTTCACAATCACTGACACTACACTGCATCGAACACCTCCTTTTATATTGATTTGATCTAGTGATTTTATTGGTTAATTCTGCTTTTAAAACACTTGCTAATTTATGTAAACTAAATTAATTTCATCTTTAAAAATAAGTTTTAAAACTATGAGTCATCATCTTTAAAATATACCAAATTATTTAGCACTTTAACTATTAAATATTTTTATTAAAATATCAAATATCTTTATTAAAGCAATTTAAATATTTTAATGACTCTAAAATATTAATTTTAAAGCAAAATATTATATGTAAACAACATAATAATTTTAATTATTACTTTTAAAAATATTATCTTTAGTCTTAATTTTGCAACATTCATAATAGATCTAATTTCATTAACAAAACTAGAAATCAATGTTTCTCTCCCCAACACATGAAAGCTCACATACAAGTCATATGACACTTTTAGAACATTCCAGACTAATATTAAATTATTAATTATTTAAATAATAATTTAAGCAAATAATTATTTTAAACACATTAAATATATTATATATAGTATTTATTACCAATATTTAACTATTGTATTATTATTGGATCAATTAAATATATTAAATATTTCTTAATTTTATCTCTTAAATGATATATTATTTTATCACTTAACTTACATTAAAATGACTTTTAACTATTTAAAACATCTTTACATGCTATTATTTACTAAGTTTGAACTCATACTACTTATAGAATCACTATAACATATTATAAACTAATCTAAATTTAAATTTTTTTAAAAATAGCTACATTTCAAACACTACTTAAACTGTCTATCCCATGTATAAGGGCACAATATATATTTTCTTTCTTTTATTTATACTTATTTAACACCAATCATGTATAATTGTTTTTGAGATTATATATAAATTTTTATAAATAAAAGTTAAATTATTCGGTCTGTTTTTTAATCTCTGTCCTAAGGGATTGGTATGGTATGATGGGATGCTTTTGTTTCAAGATTCCTGTATAGTTGAGTAATAATTATAAGTAAGCATTCAAAGTGGAAATTTGATATTTAATTTAAATATTAGTGGTGTATATGTGATCAGGATATCCTTAAAATGAGAGCAGGGATTTCATCCGTTAGAAAATTAGGTTATTACTCTGATCTCGAACGATTACCTTACCCTGGTTTTGACCTCATTAATGGGAGTGATAACTTTTGTTTCCAGGTCAATTTGTTTAGAAGCTACTAAACATTACATTATCACCATCTCTATATAAGCTAATGAACTTGGTTTGAAAATATTGTTGTGTTTTCAATTTTATTTTCATAGTTTTGTAATTAAGTAGAGATAAAAGGTGGCTGCTGGAGGGTTGCATTAGATCCTAAGATATAGGTGCAGTGCTCCCAGATCCAAGGCTTCTCACTGATGAAAGTCACAAGCTAGAAACTAGTCTGGGGATATGGATGAATAGGCACTAGATAGGGATTTTATGCACAAGCTTTCTGGCATCCATTGATTACTCTGACTTGCACTGAGTGGCACTACTGTATGGAGAGTTTTGCCTGTTTTTGTTTAGAAGCTGGTAGCTCTAATAAAAGAAAAGATTGGATTTGATAAATTTACATATATGTCTTGGGTTGGTTTTAGTTTGCCTACAAGAAAATAGTTTTTGTTCCAAGGTCAGGAATCATGAGTGACTGTAAAGAAGTAGAAGAGGGGGTGGGGGGTGGAGAAGGGAATAGGCCATGGTATTTTAATGTTGTAATAGAACAAATAATTTACTTTCAAATACGTCATTAGAATAACGATATTAGAAAATCCGCTAAAGTGTTTGATTATTTTTAGCATTATCTGTCTTGCTTCTTGTCAACACTAATGTATGTCCATTCATTAAGAGCCTGGGTGGGTGTTTGCGTATGTAAATAGATAGTTTATTTTGGCATATATGATAACTGGTAAAATAAATTAAGACCAATAACCTATAGAAGACTGAAGTAACGGTACTTTTGGATGGTTTGGTTGATGTGATGTGAGTTGGGTTTCATGCATATTACCTGGTGGTGCTCTCCAATTATCTTTGGGCTGATACATGTCAACTTGTGCTACCACAATATATATAATAATTAATAATATAGCAATTTATATATCTGTAATTTTTCACATATACACTTGAATTGGCATGCACTCTCTCCTGTCAATAATTGTTTTAAAGCTATAGATGGACCATCTATGGTTTTAAAATAGTTATTGACAGGAGAGAATGCATGCCAATTCTAGCACATGTGTGAAGAATAGTTTCTTCCACAATATTACAGATATATTAATCATTATTTCATTAATTATTACATCTATATAAACTAATATAATTCAGTATTGCAGGTAATTAAAAATGAGAAACTTTCTCATCCCTGTGATATATAAAAATAATCAGGCTAATAATAAAGATCAAACCCTAATAGACACAATCAATAATTTTTAGTTTACTTAAAGAATAAGTTTAAACATAGGTGACCATCTATGATTTTAAAACAATTATTGACAGGAGAGAATCGTGTGTCAATTTTAGTGTGTGTGAAATATATATATATATATTGTGGTAACATGTTGAAGCACTAAATTAATTTGTGACTATGTCAGGTCACAATAATTAGATTTATGGGAGTGGAGTATATGTAATAGTTTATGCATAGCCAAACATTGATGTAGTTTCAATAACAAAGAGTATTTTATTTTCTAACTACATTCTAATCTTATGATGTAATATAAAAGCAATCAATATTTTATCAGCATGCACATACTTAAGTGCTAAAATAATTACAATAATAAACATATCAGTAATACTAGGAACATTACCCTACAGTTGATTGTCTTCATTGCTCTGGATTATCATTAAATCTGTAAAGTTAGTGGACTAAAGGTTATTTACTATTTTTGCACCATCCAAATAATTTTGTAGAGAACTATCTGGATGTCAAATATATGGACCTATACACACACACACACACACATATATATCACACAAAGAAATCAAGTCATATGCCACAAAACCTAATTTAACAAGCGTGTATTACAAATGTTATATATAGAGCTCACAAATAAGCAAAGCTTGTTAAGAGCTTATTTGCGTGCGCTGTATATAACATATATATATATATATGAAATACTATTATTGCCCGAAACTTTGTTGAATTGTAAAGACCCTAACTGTGATTATCAACTAAAAAAAAAAAAATCTATTTTAAATTAAAAAATTCATTGAAATAATTTAAAAGAATGACTAGCAAACTTATAAGTTAGAAATAATAACAAGAAACAAAGTTGTGAAAAATATTTTACATACAAATAAATCAAATTCTGATCTTGACTTACTTAGATTAACAACTCAAGCAGTTACATTTACAAAAATACATAAATTATTTGCATAATGCAAATATATATATACATGATAAAATATCTAAATAATTATTAATCTAATAAAGATTATTCTATTTTAATAATACATAGTGATTGAATTTAGATATACATGTACATTTGTGCACACATCGTACATTATAATATCCAAGTAATATTTTATTTTTTTTCAATAAATTCATTAAATCTATAGACCTTATTCTTTGTTAACATTATATTAAGGATTAAATATTAAACATATTCATAATACACACACATGTGCATTTGTTATAATATAAAAATAAAATATTTCTAATTATAAATCTTAATTTTCATTCAAAATCACTTTTAACAATATCTTGTTTCCTTAAAATATTCAGAGTTTATCTGGCATTAAAAAACACATATGATAATTTTATTATACAATATTGTCTATCTTTGGAACAAGTCTTTTATGAATGTCAATAAAATTCAAGGAAAGTGTTTATATGTGTTTTTTGAAAATTTCAATTGTTATCTGAAAGTTTCACTAGTCGGTTATTTTTTTTTTTTGTTGAGGTTTCTTTTGCCTTATTAACTGGATATTTTATTTAACAATTATTTACTTTTAAAACAACTCGATATAAGTAGAGATTAACTTTTTTTTTTACTGAGCAGTTAAAAAAAATAGATTTTAGTCAATTTGTAAAAGTTTGAAATAAAGTCAGTATATATTTACTTACTAGCCAATTTCTTTTTTTTTTGCTTCATACATTGGTACAATAGATCTCAAGAATGTACAATATATATTTATACAATTAACAGTTTCTGTATATAGATGAAACAACATATGTATAAAACATAGCATGGGAATCTCCCAGAAAACTGGCTTTCCGTTATCATGTTTGGGATATAGATAGTTATAGTAATGCTGGCGATTGTCAATTCTGTTTAGCTTCTATAATTTGATGGGCTCAGCCAGGCAAGCAGTCTACTTCTTATACATGTGCCCTGAATCACAAAAAAGCTGTCTTGTATGCAAGTACACACTTGATCAATGTGAATTAGCAGCTGATTTCTGTATTTTCTCCAATCTAATAATTTAATAATTACTGATTTGCACTCACTATTTATAGCATACAGTGGAATTTGAAAACAGTATAATTAAGTTTTTTTCCCATCTTGATTAATAGAAAACCAGATAATACTTTAAATACATTATCCTGTTTTGGGATTTTATTTATTAAAACCAAATAGTTAAAAATTTTCTTAATTCTTTAACTAAAAGCAGATTATATGGACTAGTGTACGTTATGATAAAAGGACACTGTTTTTCAATATTTTACATTTCTGTGAAAATTAGGAAACCCAAAATTCTTTGCACTAAATAAGATATTTTTTATATATTTGATTTTAAATAATTTATAGTACTTTAAAATATTAAAATTATTCTTCAATCATCTTGGTTATTCCAAGCTACATATTATAAATTAATATATAGTAAATTTTTTCTGTGTTTATTTCTATTTTTTTGTTGTGAGCCATGAGACCAATTTTGTCTCAATATATTTGATTTTATTAAAGTAGGTATTATTTATAATCATAATTTTGCATCTCTTTGTATACATATTCTTCAAAGTTTAGGAGCCATATTTGGAGGTAAAACTGTACAGCATTACAATTGTATGTTTCCAGTCATGATATAATTTTTTTTTTTTTTTAAACGTTGAATATGTTATATTTTTTTAAAAGTTAAAACAGTTTTAATTTTGGGATTAGTGAAATCATAAGCTCATCATCACTAAGTAGCCTTTCTTATTTTTAATTATATATTTTTATTATCTAAAGTCAGAAATTTATTGACTATTCTAAATCAATTTTATAATTCCAAGTAATTCTTATTAATGGATTTTTTTTTTGTACATATTTGCATCTAAATTATTATATTCTTTTTCCAGACAGTAGAATGACCAAAATGATTTTGATTTTGTATATGTAGTGCTAAAGCAAAGAAATTTTTGAGGTTGCGTTATAATTCTTTAAATTAAATGAATTAATGAAAGAAAAAGAATTTGTGAGATGGTTTTAAAACTAAAATGAAGTTCGCAGTTAATATTCTTTCACTTATAATTATAGTATTAATTTGTTTTGTAATATTCAAAATATATTTAAGTTATATATATATATTACAATAAACCTAGTACATTTCTAAAAAATGTTTCATTCATATGTACTGTTTTTTTTTTTTTAGAATAGTATATGTCAAGGTTCAGAAGAACAGAATATTACTGATTATCAGTTTATGGTGCTTTATCATAACAATACTCCCAAGTGGAATGAAACTATTAAAGTAAGTTATCTTGATGTGTGTATTTGTCTTTCTTAAAAATTAATATAAAATAACATATACATTACAATTTAAAATCATTTAATTGTTAGAATGCGTTTTAACAAATGGTACATAGAGTTCATTTTCATAAAATTTATGATATAGCTTCAAATATTAAGATACTAGAATAAATTGTGTTGAAGAATAACAAGTGATAGACTACAAAACTGGATCAAACGGGATTGTTCGATCCTAATAACTTTCATGCTCAAAACTTTATCTACTTACATATATTTTGATATATATAAAATGAAAGCAAGCTATCATGTCTTTACACTGATTATGTATTGATTTTTTTATCAATATTATAAAATTGCTAACCACTATTATTATTGCTACTACATTTACATGTATTATGAAGCTTACTAAAGTTCATAGATATTTCAAAATTATTCTATACTGAAACAGACACGTTTCACATACCTAATTTGAAGCCCCCCTCCCCCACCCCCAAATTTAAAACTGTCGAGATAAAATAAAAAAGCTGATGTAGTTTTCAAAAATAAAAGTTAAAACAAAGAAATAAAAAGATGATAGCAATTTAAAAATTAATATTTTAAAATATTAAAAGTACTGTTAAAATGTAGTATTTCGCAAAACTTTAATGTTTACAGATTATCAAAAAGATGGCTGTAATTAAGAATTAATAAAAAAAAAGATTACCATGGACATAAAAGATCAGATGTTTTTCAAAAACATCAGATAAGGGTTATTAGAATTTGTTCTCGCTACAAGTAGATGGCCAAGAGGAAAGAAAATAACACATGGGCCTTAGAGAAGGTCATGATCACCGATTGGTTGCTAGATCGATCCAAAGACTGATAGGTAAGAAAAGCATGAAGAGATAAATAGGGGAGTAGAGATTGCTTAAAAATTTTTTTAACAGACATATTGTTAGAAAGCATAAAAGACTGTTACCAGTGGACTAGTGAAATCCAAATTATATGAATACCAGCCCAACAAAACTCAGAGCACAGTAATAAAAGAAGGAACCTGTAACTGATAAAAAAAGTATGAAGAAACAAGTGATTAAAATATTATATTTTCAAATGTCTGAGTAAATAGAAAACAGCTTTTCTCTCTCTCCTCTGCCACTGGTTCACAAATGGAAGTCAAATAAAAACAAAGCCTGTGAACTGACCATCAACTTGTTAAGCTCTCAGAACACCCCTTATTAATTGGAAAATTTATGGAGAACCACCTACAGATGAAGGTGAGGCAATTTATATGCCTTTATAATACTTAAAGATATTTTATAAATTGTATTTATTAAGTTAAGTTATAAAATAATGAAATGTTACTTTTTAAATTGATTGATTGTAAGTAATACAAAAGGGAGATATATTTAAAAATGGAATGCATTGGAGTTATACAAAAGGGAGATATATTTAAAAATGGAATGCATTGGAGTTATAGGTGAATTAAAAATATTTTGTAAGATGTGTTTATTAAAATAATTTATGATTTAATGAAATGTCATTTTCTAGATTGATTGATTATAAAATGATGCAAAATGAAAACATATTTTTTCTGAATGACATTTATTATTTTACAAAAATGCTTTGATAGAATGAATTACATCTGGATTCACACATACATAAATTAGGAAATGTTTATATATGTGAATTAAGAAATAATAATAAAATACTTACAAATAATGAATAAGTGGTTCAAGCCCACACCTATATAATATATTAAATAATAATAAATCTCTTCCATAATGACTTCAAACCACATTTTATATGATGAATAAGTGATTCAAACCCACACCTATATAATATATTAAGTAATGATATATCTCTTCCAAATAATGACTTCAAACCACATTGATATGATGAATAAGTGGTTTAAACCCACACCTATATAATATATTAAGTAATAATTAATCTTTTCCAAATAATGACTTTAAACCGCATTGATATGATGAATAAGTGGTTCAAACCTACACCTTTATAATATGTTAAGTAATAATAAATCTTTTCCAAATAATGATTTACAAAACCGTACCTATTTGGTGGATAAGTGGTTCAAACCCACACTTGTATGATATGTTAAATAAAACAAATACTTTAAGATATCTGGACTAAAATAAATACTTCAAGATACCTGGCTTGGAATAAATACTTCAGGATATCTGGATTAAAACAAAATATTTCTAGATACTTGGATTAAAATAAATACTTCAAGATACCTGGATTAGAACAAATACTTCAAGATACTTAGATAAATTAATTATTTCTATACACATGGATACATATCTATGCAGATGAGCTGAGTTTCAAACCAAGAACAATTCCCACTCAGGAATGATCAGAAGAACATCCGTAATGTGCACATGGATATGAAGACAGCCAGTATAGAGACTTCCAGCAAACTTTTCTTCTTTAAGAACATTATATGTAATATTATTATTAAATAAAATTATTGTTTCAGAATAAATAATACCTTTTGTCAATTTCATTTGCATCATTCATCCATTTATGCACTGGTTCACAAGAATCTCATGTCACCTAAGCTATGTCCGGAATAACTTGACATGGGTAAGTAATGTTGTAGTGAGATGGAACTCTAGTGGCGCCTTTTCAAACACAGAAATTTTTAGATGTTTCCCTTCTCTATGATGCTAGATCCTCTGATGAGCAGGAAATATTGTTCTAGGTGGGGAAACATCAACATTGGGGAATGCCAATTGATAGTTCCTTTCTGCAATATGCTCATCAGGAAATAAAACCAACAAAGAGGGGGGTTGGTTGGTACATTTGGTTACAGTACACACCACATTACTTTTATATATTTAAATTTTAAATTAAAAATTTATTTTAATTAAATTTTATATTTACTTTGTTAATTGCATAGTTTGATGTTTTCTTTGAGAATTTGATTGCATTTATAAAATTTGTTTTTAAATTTTATTAAGAAATAACAGGTCTCTATTTTCAAATTGATTTTTACCTCACATTGATGTAACAAAATGAAATGGTGCATATGTGACTAGGAATAACCAAACCATTTTTAGTCCTACTTTTTTAAAAATGTAATTGATGTTTTGATACACACCAGTACACAATTAATTATAATCTATTGAAATTGTAAAATGTGATAAGTATTCACAGCATCATGAGTGACTGAATTCATACATAGATGAAAAAAAAAAAATTTCAAAATGATTTATAAACACAGTAACCATTTTTTTTCAGTATGAGAATAATGATAAAAGTTAGATTTTTATTTCAATAAATTTTTTAAAATTAATTAAAGAAGAAATGATTTTAACTATGTTTTTTTTAAAATCTCACTAAAAATTTTATAAAAAAAAATAAAAAATAAACGAGTTTTTAAAAAGACAACTTTTTGACAAGAATAAACTTTTAAAATTTTCTTAATTTTTTTTTTATACATAATTTTATATTTAATTGTTACCAAATATAATTTTGTATTAATTTTTTTTTTTTTTTTAAAAAAAAAAAAGTAATTATAGATTGTATATGTGTCACCATATAAAAATAGGTGTACAGATTTACTGGGTTACAATTCCCAATTTAATGTTTTAAACATTTTGCATGTGAATTTTGAACCTGGTCATTACAAATTCAATTAACATATGTTTCTGGATCAGTTAAATGTAATGAAGGATTTTTTGTACACATATAAACACATAAATCTAGTTCATTGCAAAATGTTTATCATATCTGCTAGCCATTGGACTGAGTTTGAATCCAATTGCAACTTGAAATATTTTTTGACACTGATAATTTTTAAGAAAGTCTTAAGATTTTTTTTCTTCAGTTGTATTTGATTTTTATTGGTAGTATGTTGCTGTTAATATCTAGTAATTTTTAGGTGAAGAGTAAAACAAGAAGAAAAACTGCAAAAAATTTTATCAGTTGACAAAAATTAGCTTAGTGCACAATGTTTTATACCCTGCTTTTATGCTGTTTCTCTGAGGAGAGATGTTGGAGATGTCTTTTGTTGCAATGATCTATTTAAACTTATTTCTCTTTTACTTAAGCCCACAAAGTCATTTACATTGTTTAAATTTTTATGTCATTTGATTTTAGTTTTTTACACTTTTTTAAAACAAAGAAAAAGTCAATTTATCTTTCACAAATATTGTTGGAATTGAAATGTTTTATCCATTGAATAGTTTTATATTTAATTTAATATAGTTATATATATATTAAAATGATTTTATTCTATTTTTCAATGTGATAGTTTTAATTTGCATTGGACAGTAATTATCATTTTTGGTCTAGTTTTTTTTATTTTATGCATTCTGATGATCGTATCTCATTAATTAGATTATTAAATGTCTTAAGAAAAATTCAGACTTTACTTATACTTTCTAAATACATGAAATTGTAAGGAATACTAACCTATGTGCTTAATAATTGAATATATTTAAAAGCATACAAAGTTTGAATTTTTCTAAAGACATTTAGTAATCCAACTAGACTGGAAAATGGCCAATATATAATTATAATCGTTGTGATGTATGTAATGTCACTATTTTATAACAAACTTGCAGTAATTGTAACTAATTATTTATGTTCATAAGAGATTAACTTTCATTTATTATCTTTGTTTTAGATTGTAGTCCCGATTGAGAAATTTTATGGTGCTCATATAAGGCTGGAATTTCGACACTGTTCCAGTAAGTTTAATATTCTTTTCTTTATGTTTTTCAATATGTTAAATAAAAAAATAAAACAATTATATATAAATATTATTTATTTTTGGAAGAAAAAAAAGCAACACTTTTGACTTTAATAATTTTTTTTTGTCTTAGTTCAAAGTCAACTATCATTGGATATTAGATGAAAGTGCAAGTAGAATGTTGTTATTATTTTGTTTTGGCTTATTGACTTTGCTTTAAAAAGCAATGCTATAACACTTTGCTCTCCTCTCTGAAGCTCAATTCCATAGATTAAAGCTCTAGCCTTTCCACTTCCAGTATTTGAAGTTATTGTGATCTCCTGAGGAACAAATTATTCAATCATTTTATAATTTTAGTAAAACTATACCTTTTATGATTGCTTTTTTGTTGCTTGTATTACTCTATCTTGAAGCTTTTAAGTAACTTATGTATGTAGATCAATATCTATTAGCAATTATGTTATAAGAATTTCAGCTGTAAATTATCTGTATATGCATTGTTTTGGAAAAAGAATGATATATTTTACTAGTTTAATTGCATTTGCTACAGAATTTTTTTTTCTTCACTTTATGTTTGCTGAATTAGTTTTGGAGAAAACATACAATGTCTAAAACAAATGAAACGTAAATAATAAAGTTATAATGCTTCATGTATATATATATATGTGTGTGTGTGTGTGTGTCACCATGTGCTATGCCACATGCTCTTATTAAATATTTTAACAGTGCATTATATGATAATTAGCCATCTAAAAAAATAAAAGATAAAATAAAACCAATAACTAGAGACCTAAAACTATATTATTTAGTCTGCAAATAAAATTGTATCACTTAATAAGTAATATTTCATATATTTAGATTTGAATAATTATTTAATAAAAGGTATTAATTAATTATATAACTGCTATACGCATAGTTAATTAATATTTAATAAAATGTGCATTCACAATGTTAAATTTTATAAAAGTTAAAAGAAAGAAAAGAAAAAAAAAGGAAAGAAAGCTAGCTGAATGAATATTTTAATTGTTAGTATTTAAAATTTATTAGGTTACTAAATTGCTAATAAGTTAGGTAAATTTTCATTTAATTACATTTATAATTATACTTCAGTTAATTATCAAAATAATTCAATAGTATTTAGTTATTCAAAGTTTAGGTTTATTATTAAAATAAACTTGTCTTAAATAAAATTAGTTTCTGACTCCTATGTGTGTGTGCATGCATATATTACTTATTGACTTTTAAATCTTTGGTTCTATTCATTAAAATATTTAATTTATTTATTAAACTTTAAAAGTAAAATATATTATAAACATGGCAAATAAAATGTTTAAATTTATTATTTTAAACTTCTGGTATAAACGAAATCACAGTAAAATTAAAAATATTATTGGATTTGAAATATGAGAATCAGTAAATTATTATATTTATTTTCTGTTTATTATTTAGAAAAACTTTATTCATGTTAATTAGTTGACTTGTTATTAACTTTGAAATGGAATGCAGAACGCTGACACGTGATATCTTTTTTTAGAAGAAACTAAGACAAAGGGGCTTCTGACTGATTTTTTTTATATATCACTGACTTTTGTCATTGATTAAATTTAAATAGTGTAATTTTTTTTAAGTTTTTATTTTTATAAAACAAGTGTTAAAGTGTATTTCTTTAAAATCATTAACTTAGGATGAACAGCTGAAGGAATTAAGGTACTAGTTTCATGCTTTATTTAAACTAAAATTTTCTGAATTTCATAGTAACATTATGTGCCAAGATAATACTCTTTGTTTATTACTTAATTTTCAAAAAGTAGAATTATTATTCAACTCTTAAAGTTCAACAAATGAAAATGTTTCCATTAACTAGGAAAGTCATATTGATCAATATACTAAATCATTTTATGATAATAAATATATATATATTTTTTTTGGCTGCAAATTTAAAACCACATTTAAAAAATAAATAAATTAAGAACTGTTCAAAATTAAACTGACTTGAATGAATGCTTCGTTATTAATTATTAGCTTTTAAAACAAAGAAATGCCCAAATGATTTAAAAAAAAAAAAAAAAACTGCAAATTTAATACTGCCTTCGGAAATTTAAGTTTTATTAAGAAAATAAAATATCATTTTTTGTGTAACAAAATGTTCATTGCTCGTCGGCATTTGTAAAGAGAATGGAAATTTAAAAAAAAAAAATTGCTATTAAGAAATTAAATTGAATAAACTAGAATAAAATGAAAGAAGAGTTGATAAATGATATTAAGGGACATTTAGTGAAACCACGGACAGTTACTAGAATTCTACATTTACTTATAAATTTACATAATTAAGAGTCATGTTTTAAAACTAGCTAGCTCATGTTTAAATTGTGTCTGTACAATGGATCCAAACCTGTTCCTGTTTAAAGTCAAATATCTTATTCATGTACTTATTGTCTATCATAGTGCATATTGTGACAATCCATCCTATTATTATTATTATGCAGGATGGGCTAAAAGTTAATTTACCATAACATTATTTTATTAATAAATTTAATTAATTATTCATATTTCAGTAAAAGTTAGACAAAATGTTTACTTTTTCTTTATAGAATTCTGAAAGTTTTGCTTTATCTTTGAAATACCAAAGGGAGAGAGGAATTTTCATAGTAATAGATAGCCAAGTTTAATTAAGAACATTGCATTTATTGATATTTATTGAAGAATTTTAATAAAAAAATTATTATAACTGGAAAAAGTTAGAAATGAGCAAAAAACATTAATGATATAAGTTATAAAAAAACAAAAAACCAGTAAAATAAGAATAATTTACAAAATTCATATTTTTTAGCCATTTTGATGGGTTTTTTTTCATGATATTAGGCATTTATTATACAGCAAATACTTATATTCTACAATAAATCAATCTTAGATGTGAATTTGCATTAAATAAATGAGAGGATAAATGAGAATTTCTTGTCCTGAAAATGCCTACTATATAAAAAATATTAAAAGCATGCTATATTTCTAGTTTATTAAAATGCTAAATGATCATTAAAGTTTCAATTTACTATTATTATTTTAGAATCGATTATTACATTCATTTGTAACTGCTTGTGTTATTATGTATAATACATGCCCATACATAAATATGTTAGCAAGTTGTGGGATTATAAATTGTTTTAATGGTAGTGAAAGAATTTTGACCAAATTCATTGATATTTGTTAAAGAACTCTGTTATAAAAGTGTTGGATTACAAATGGAAAAAATTGTATTTTTTTAACATAGTCAGATATAATAATCATATTGTTAGTTACTCAAAACAATTATGTGACATTTGATAACTTTATTGGTATATTAAGTGTAATAGTTCAATTTAAATACAAACCTCTTGAATCCACCATTTTTTTTACTGTGCTAAATTTTACCATACAAGATAAAGACTGAGATGAGTTTAGGTATATTTAAAATTATCAGTAAAAAAAAGAATAAAGTCTAAGAACAAGTAAAAAGTATGATGTTTATGTAATAAAATTATAACTGTTGTATTTCTGAGATATTTTGTCTTATATGTTGCATATTTGCTCATTAAGTGGAAGACCCTGTGTGAAAACAGACATAATTATGAGTAAAAATAGATTTATTTTTTTTTACCCTCTTTATATATATATATATTTTTTTTTGAGCTGGTGCTTCCTGAAATTTTCAGTGATCAAAAATAATCTCTGAAAATGTTTAATTTGTTAACATCATTTGGTATCATGCAATCTGTGGATATTTAGAAGTAAAATAAAAGTATCGGTCTAGCTATATATATAATCATTATTATCACTATAGTCTTTGTCCAGTCAATTTAATTATATTAGAGTAATGATATCAGTTCTCATTATCAATAGTAAAATAATTATGAATTTATGTATGCATTTTAATGTTGGAATTGTTTCTTTATTTTCTAATGTAGCTGACATCATTAATGCTCATTAATGTTTATAATGTTGTTCAAAATGTACAGTTTTAGATTACACTGTGCTAAATGATTACCAGGCTATAACAAACTATTGCTTTTGATGATCATAACTTTATCATAGAATTGTTTAGTTAACTTTTTAAGTAAAGAATTTAATGTACATCCATATCTGTTTATATGTACTAATTTTATTGTAGCTATCATTCTTTTAATTTTTTTTTTTAATTGGATTTTTATATTACTAGCAAAAATAAAAGCCATTAATGTAATCCAGGCTTGCAAGTTGTTAAGTAATGAAAGTTTGAATAGTTTTCAATCCTTGTTCTATTTTCTAGTAAAGCACAATTACATATCTGTTTACTAACTAATCGTAGATAGTTAGCTAGATTAGATATGAGACAGATATCTGAGACAAAAATCTTGAGCCTCTTGAATATAAATTTTACTTGGTTTAGATGGATATTCTATATCTGCTTTTCTAAGGCTTTCTTGTATATTTGTACGTAAACATTTATAACAAGCCTCCATTATACCATAAATTCTCATTATTCTTGAATTTGCAAATTCACAAGCAAATAGTTGTGGAATTCTGAAAGAATTTCTATCTTATCTGAATGAACAAGAAAGAAAATAGAAATCAATATGTAAGACTTTAACTTTTATTAAAGATTAAATATATCTTAAATTTAGTATTTTTTATGTATGCATAGTTTTATTTTTCTTCTCATTACTTCACCTTTTTTCATTAATGAGCATATTTTGAAATAGTTTTTAAATCAAAATATGACCATTTTTATACTTTCTAACATATAGTTACAGATCCTGGAGAAAATGTGAGTTGTGATTTAAAAAAACATATAATAATATTACTGTATATCATTGCTATATAAACAAAACTGTGCTATTAAAAATTTTTAACAAAGAAATTATAAGAATTTTGCTTTAGAACACAAATAATTTAATATACAAATGCATCTTGATTTGTTTTTTGGGAAAATAAACTTTTTTTTTTTTTTGAGGTTGGATTAATTTCAAAGTTAATAATAAAAAGAGAGGGAGCAAAATCTGTTAAGCTGCATTGATCACTAAACATCACATGATCACCATTTCTTATGTTTGCTCATAACTGTTATTAAAACAAGGCAAAACTTTCCATACAGTAGTGCCACTCAGTACAAAGCCAGAATAATCAATGTATACCAGAAAGCTTGTGCATAAATTCCCTATCTAGTGCCTATTCATCCAATATCTCCAGACTAGTTTTTAGCTTGTGCCTCATTGATGAAAGCCACAAGATAAAACTAGTCTGGGAATATTGGATGAGTAGGCCCTAGATAGGGATTTTATGAACAAGCCTTCTGGATTCCACTGATTAGTCTGGCTTGCACTGAGTGGCATTACTGTATGGAGAGTTTTGCCTGTTTTAATAAGCTGCAATGATGTTAGATATCATTCGATGTGCCATAATTGCAAAGTATTTAAATAATTATTAAGTAAGGATTTAACAATTTTCTATTCTTAAATAATAATTTTATCATTTTTAGTAAAGTACACTTTTTATTGGTGTTTACATAAATGTCATGCTGCATAAATAAGTAAAACATTAAAAATTATTGATACAACTATAGCATCAATAAGTTGTATGTAAAAATAAGAATTACAGATTTATTATGCTACCATTCTGGTATTGACATTTTGTATGATAATTTGATCCTCATTCTCAGTATTTATATTATTGTAAGAATGTATATACTGAAAAGCTTAGTTAATTGACTGTCATTTAAATAAAAAAAATTAAAAAAGAAAAAAAACATACGTTGATGTTGCTATAATGTTAGATTTGTTTTGACTATTTTAAATAGTCATTTTTTAAGCACTTCGCTGAAATTAAAATATAGTCAATATTTAGATATTTGTTTGTTTTGTGGAAGTTATTTTACATGCTAGAATTTGAAAGAGTGATGTAGTGCTCAACTACTAAATAGTTTGATAGTGAGCATAAGTTTCTAATTTAATTAATGGATGAGTGTGGGGAATGAAATGAACTGAAATCATATGGTAACTCCTGAGATTTATGTCCAGAATATCTTTGTACTGATTAGATTGTTCAAAAGGGTGAAACCACAGACTTGATGCTCATAGGAATTAATTTTTATTATTATTATTGACACAGTGGAAACTGCAACATATTACAATATATTTTGTTGGATTTTTATGATCAATGGTATGAACACTGATCTGACCAACCAAAATTATTATTCTCTAAACTAAGAATAGCTAGGTGTCCATTCCTGATATATACATATTAGATGGCTAACTGAATAGACTTGTCATATGAAGAAACCTTTATTGTGGAAAATTCTCAGCCACTTCAAAAAATTTCTAAGTTCCGCTCACTTATAAAATTCAGGTAATGGGCATGACAGATAAAACATGTTAACTTTTGTTCTTAGCCATCCGAGAAAGACATTTCTAAATAGTTATAAATGATTGAGCACTTTATAAAATATTATGGAATAGTTTTTATTTTTATAAAGTATTTTATACTTATATTTGTATGAAAAGGTCTAATAGACTAGTAGTTCCTACTATAACATAGGGTCCAAGTCCACGATAGTGAATTAAAAACTTTTCCAGGTTTTGTAAAAGCAGATGGTCATCTGATTATTGGCTAATAATTGAATATTTAACTATTTTATCTAGAAGATAAAACATGAAATGAAAATCTCAAATTCTCAGTGCTTGGCAATTGGCTTATCTTATAGAAAATGCATTCTCCTTCAATATTTCTTCTTGGAAGGTTATTGGAAAGGCCTTTGCTTAGCATTGATCTGATCAAAGATTTATATGTATTTATGTTCATGCTTATATATGTTTCTACATTGTTATATGTCTATTTTACAGTGAATTTTGTTTTTATTTATTTTCTCATAGCCAGAGATAAATCAGAAAAGAAGATATTTGGGTTTTCTTTTGCCAAACTCATGAATTCTGATGGTACAACAATTAAAGATGGTCTCCATGAGCTTTATGTATATAAGGTTAGTTTATTAAACTATTCTGCAATATGTTTACATTTTTAAGTTATATTTTTATCTTTAACTTGTGCTATTTAAAGATATTCAAGTTTATTTTATTTAAAATTTATTTGTTAGTGTTAATACTTGTTAATAGAACACCCAGGCTAGCAAATAAAAAATTGGAATATATAAATGATAAGTTAATAATTTTTATTGGTCATTAGGGAATGCGATCTTTGATATTATGCCATGTTGTATTTTGTTTAGTTTGTTTTTGCTTATTGTCTAATTTTCTATTATTATTTTATTATAGTTTCATTATGGATTTAATATTTTCAGATTTTTTTTTTATTATATATATATATTTTTTGATTAATGAAATGGCTAATTTGGATCATTAAAATGTATATTTTTAAAAAGAACATTTCATCTTTTAGATAAAATTTTTATAAAATTTATTATTATTATGTAAATAAGCATTTATTTTATTTTAGCGTATGTAAACAATTGTAACAGTCAAATATCAGCCTTTCATGCTAATTGTACATACACTTTGCGAGTGTTAATAATAAATGAATACTTTCTCACCAATACAAGATATAGTATTTATGCAGGAATAAAAGGAATCCTCTTATTCCTACGACTCAAACGCTTATATATGAGCAAATCTGAAGTACTGGCAAAGAAAGCGTGATGATGGAATAGTCACTTTAAATTACTATATATGATGTCTGAATGAATGACATCAGTGAAATTATCTAGAATTTACTAAACGTCATTCCAACTGAAACTTAATAATATGTAAATAAGCATTTATTTTATATAGCATATGTAAACAATTGTAACAGTCAAATATCAGCCTTTCACGCTAATTGTACATAAGCTTTGCAAGTGTTAATAATAAATGAATACTTTCTCACCAATACAAGATATAGTATTTATGCAGGAATAAAAGGAATCCTCTTTTTCCTACAATTCAAACGCTTAGTAAATTCTAGATAATTTCATTGACGTCATTCATTCAGACATCATATATAGTAATTTAAAGTGACTGTTCCATCGTCACGCTTTCTTTGTCAGTACTTCAGATTTGCTCATATATAAGCATTTGAGTTGTAGGAATAAGAGATTCCTTTTATTCCTGTATAAATACTATATCTTGTATTGGTGAGAAAGTATTCATTTATTATTAACACTCGCAAAGCATATGTACAATTAGCGTGAAAGGCTGATATTTGACTGTTATTATTATGTATATATATAACTTGCTTATAGATATTTAACATTTCTGTTTAAAAGTTTAATTTCAATATTCGTACATATTCATGAAGTTTTAATTCACCATTATTTTGCATGATTATAATTGCTTCACAAAATGGAAGCCTCATGGACTGCAATGCAGAAGCTCACAAGAAAATATGCACACTTACAAAAAATGTTTGAATGATTAAAAAAAAGATATGCAATAATCATTTTCTGTTAATATAAAAGTCATGATAGAAAACTTTAATTTGTTATAATCTAGTAGATTTAATGATTCAGGTGGGTGATTTACAAATGCAATGTTATCATATTAGACATATATAAATGGTCATTTTGTGCATTTTTTTCAGTTGCTGCAATCTTAAAGAAAAATAGTATATTTATAACCAAAATAAAAAATTGGAAGTTAGCAAATGGGAATTAATTAAAGAATATTGCTATTTGAAAATTCAATAACTATATGTGAATCTTCTATTTGAACTTAGGAAAGAAATAATTAATGTTCATTTGATTTTAAAGTGTAATTTTAAAATCATAAAAATTCTAGTGAAAAGTGTATTTCTAATAAAAATTAACAATAGTTTATTTAAATAATTGCTAAAATATTTTATTTCAAAACAAATCTTTAAAAATGTTTTATTTTTAAACTATTGTGGAATTTTTGATTATATGATTTATATCTATAAATAATGTTTTTAATTTTTAAAAGTTAATTCTTTAGACATAAGATTCTTTCATTTCTTGCTAAAGATAAGTCTTTATCAATGAGAAATTTATTAATCAGGGCTTGTTGAAAGTTTTGAAGTTGGTGATTTACTGATAAATAGATTTAAATATTTTAGTTTTTTTATGAGTTTTTTTTTACTTCTACAATTTTTTATTTTTGTTTTCAGTATTCAGATTATCTAAAGAATTTATATATTAGGATTATCAGTGTTACCTCCTGTGTCTTGTAATTTTTTTTTGACATTGAATTCTCATTTATAGAATATTTTATATCATCTTTATTTTTTAGAGTGAAGATATCAACCGATTATCAAATCCTAATTTGTATCTCGTCTTACCCAGTTTCACAAATGACATTCCATCCACATCAGCCACCACTGCCAATAATTTCTTCCAGCGGAGTATGAAAGAAACTGTTTTTATAGAAACTTTGCTTTGTTCTACAAAGTTAACTCAAAATGGTTAGTTTTTTTTTTTTTCATAAAGTAATCCAAGTTTAAAACACTAAATCATTACATGACTACCATTTCTTATGTGTACACAATCTCCTAAAATAGTAGCAATTCTATATAGTAGTACCATCTACAATCCATTGATTACTATGGCTTACACTAGGTGACATTGCTATATAGAAAGAATTGCTACTGATTTTTAATTATCAAGTTTTTAAGGGAGTCCAGATGAAAATATTCTGTTGATTCTAAAAGAAGGCAAATATATAATATTGGCATAAAAAATTATTCTTATTTCATATAAGAATAAATTTCTAATACCATCATTTTTAATTTAAATTTCATTCACTTTAATATATGTTTGATTTTATGTGGATGTTTATGTGTGCGCGCATCATGCGTACATATATATTTTGTTATATAGTGATTAATGCGTTAGTGTGATCTCTTATTGTGATGGGCTTGAGAATTTTTCAATTAGGTGGTCCATCACCAACCATAATATATATCTAGTATGGGTCAATAAATGAAAATTTAAATTTTTTTAAATAGGTCTCAGTTGAATGTTGATTTACATATCTTAAAGAAAAATACAAATACAATTTGATGTTGGTTTTAACATGGTAAATGCAAAGCCCATTATTTTTCTATACAGTATATATATCATCTAAAATGAAATTTATAAATATACTACTACATATATGCATATTTGCCAGATTTTGCTCATAATATTTATAATTTTTATTTTATTTTAGTAATGAAATTTTTTTTTTAATTTCTCACTGGAAAATTTTATTATTCAAAGAATTGTATATGTTCAAAAAATATTAATTGCTGTTTTTATTAATAATTTGTTATTATTTTGAAATTTATGTTTCAATAATGTATTTTATTGTCAATAAAGGGTACATGATGTTTATATGATTATGCCTTGGTTACAGTGGCACGATGGTTTTTACATAATTGTTTTCACTTTGAGATTTTCATTGCTAATTACATAGATGTGGAGGTATTAATTTATGATATTCTTGTCATTGCTATCATTGTTTAATTTTTACTGCTCGTTATTGGTAAGAGTCCTTCATTCAGTATCTCGTTCATATTCTCTTATTGTCTCTGTCCATTGGTCAACAATTTTAATTTATTGTTTCAGCTGTGTGAATATCAACATTTCATATTGTCTCTTTAGTTTTTTGTTCATTATTGGTTTTGATTGAATTGCATGTTCTTATAAGTTAACTTATAATTTTAATAGCTACCAAGTGGCCACAAAGATATCTGGATCTGCATCTTTGCACCTCTGTTTTTTATTTGTTGTAAAATGTTGCCAGATGTTATCTGGTGTTAATGTCCAGGCTGAATATACATCGTGTGCACCAAAATGCATAGAGAGCAAAAATTGCTGCTTATGATGTAGGGGTTGTCTTCTTATGTGCAAAATCTGTTAGCTGTTGTATAGTTTGTCTTGTTTTATATTGATTCAGCATGTTGTCTTGCATTGTATTTAGTGCTGTGTAACTGTAATATATGTGTTATTGATATATTTTTATATTGGATTATTTCCATCGTCTAATATGAATATCTTTTAAAAAAAATTAACTTTATTTAAATATTCCAAATACATTCAACTGTTAGTAATAGCACATCAAACAAGTTAGTATATGCCCAATGTTTCGAGAAGTATTATTCTTCCCTCTGCTTCAGAGGTTGCTGGCCTGATCAGTGACAGTACTAGCATGGGATTCGAACCTGGTCCTTTAGATTCTCGAGTATTGAATTTTAAGGTAACACTCTAACCAACTGAGCCATCCTGCCAAAGGCAATAGTCAGTTGGTTAGAGCATTACCTTAAAATTCAATACTCAAGAATTTAAGTGTCCAGATTCGAATCTCATGCTAGTACTGCCACTGGTCAGGCCAGCAACACCTGAAGATGAGGGGAGAATAATAGCTCTTGAAACGTTGGGCATATACTAACCTATTTGATGTGCTATTACTAACAGTTGAATGTATTTGGAATTTTTAAATGAAGTTAAATTTTTCTAAAGACATTCATTACTCATATTAGATGATGGAAGTAGTCCAATATAAAAATATAACTAGATCATCACAAACCTTCAGGAAAGCACTATGTGTTGTTATGTTTCTTCAGCATCATGGCATAAGATGTAAAATGGATCTATTAACCTATAAAGGAAATGATAGTGTAGAAAATGTTAATAAGTTTAGCTTGATCAAGAAGTCGAAGGATTTCGGCTCCATTGACCATTTTCTAAAGTTTTTAAGGAGTTGCTTGTTGTTTACTCTCAGCATTGGACTAAAGTTATGATTGTTTGTGGGTGGGTTGATCAACTCATAGATCTGCCACTATGTGTACTTGGTATCAGATATGAGTGTTGTGATTCTGACATTAATCTGTGCTGAGGGTGCTAATGATATGCGAGGGGTGGACGATCTGTAGGGATTACGTCAAGGAGGCTTCGAAGCTGCTAAAACCTTGCAGTGATTTTTTCAGTAGGTTTATTGTTTTGTTTTTTTTGTTAAAAATATACTTTCATACTGCTCTTGTATGAAAGAAATTAAGCAAGAATAAAATCCCATTTTTGAGAAGAAATAATGTAATAACTAAATAAAATATTTGCATGATAGTTGCTGCTTTATTAGCAGCCATAGCTAGCAATTTTTATATTCTCAAAGAACATTATAATGACTATTTATGAAAGTTATGAATTCGAGTGTTAACATTATAATTTGTCCTTTTAAAAATTCATACTCTCAGACTATGATAACTTAACAACAGTCTTGAAAATATTAATGTACAGCAAAATTTTTTCAACACATTTCTATAAAAAAAGTGTGCAATTCCAAAGGAATGGAAGGTATGTTGTGAGGCTAAAACAATACTGTCTAGCTAAAAATAATCATAATTTTCAAAAAAATATCACATGATACCAGTTTTTAGGAACAAATTGTTTTTATTTTACTCAAGTGTTGCTATCTACTTTAACTTTGAGTAATCAATAGATGATATTGCTTATTAAATTCATATTATATGCTATCCTATCTATATTCCCAGACTAGTTTTTGGCTTATGGTCCTCATCAGAGAGGAACATGGAGCTGAATCTAATACACTTGTATCTTTTGGACTTAATGTATCTTTCATTCAGCAGTCAGCTTTTCCTCAAACTATCAAATTTCCAGCCTGAAATTCAAGAATAAATTGCTTGCATAATTCTGATACAAGTTTAGTAAATATATATTTTGGTGCCATGCCTTTTATAATAACTATTAAATGTATTCATTATCCTTTGGCTATGATTATTAATAAGAAATAGAGTTTAGAAATGGCTTCTAAATTATAGATGCCTTAGGAGCAAAAGATTCTCATTGACAAAAGTTACAAGTCAGAAATTAGTTAATGAAATGGATAGAATAGCACTGAAAAATAATTTAGTAAGTACTACTATTTGTATTTGTTGATTAGTCGAGCTGAAAATAGATGCAGCTCTGCAACAGAATAGAATATTTGTTCTTGAAAAGTTTTGATTGACTATTTACCTAACAATATTGGATATATAGGATACCTGAAATTTTTTTAGCTTTATTTAGAATTTGAAATCTTAATACATTGAGAAGTCCTTTAAGAATAATAGTAGTGATAAAAATTCAAAAACTGTTATTACGTGTATGCATTTGATGCAGTTCTGCCACTGCAATTCAAAGATATGGAGATACTTAATGAATTATAATATTAAAAACATTGTTTTTTATATTAATGTGAGATTTTTTTTAGTTTGGATTATCTTTAAAAATAAAATTAATTACAAATTAATGATATTATAAATTTAGAATTTTTTTAATGAAAATTCTAGTCTGGAGTATTCATGTTGCATTATAGACTGATTCGTGTCTTGACATTACTTGTTATAATTTAAATACTTTGTATAAATTTTATTGAAAATATTGGGACCATTTACTAATCAATATTATAATATGTAGAAAAGGATAAATGAGGATAAAGCATTGTGCATGATAATTTATTTTTACACCATTTATTTTATATTGAAGCTCTTCAACAAGTTTTACTTTGAGTTAATATTTGGATTGATTTCAAGATCTTTTATCTCAACATGGAAAAAAGACAGTCTAAAGGCTTTAGATATGTGAGAGAAATTTAAAAAAAAAAATATATTTTTTAAAAAAACTGATTAAATCTTTTTATTTCTAAATTACAGAAATCAGTGTTAATAAATAGTTATTTCAAAAATCTAATATTTAATTTAGTTATAGATGTTTATTTCTATTAAAATAAAGATAAAGCATGATACTATTGCCTGTAGGAATTTGACATTCCGTTATATTTTTTGTTGATATTGTCAGTACATTAATAGTGATATGATCAACTCAGATTAGTATGAGACTTTTATCCTATAACTTATGATAACTAGATACATGTACTCTCAGTTTACTATGTAGCACTCTTTTGCATCTATCATTTGATGTTTTGATTCCCAAGATAAATCTATAAATATATGTTATTTTTATACTGATACATCGTATTTGTTATTGATAAATAAATATCTCAATGCAATATTTTCATTCACAGTTTTTAATTTCAAATAATTTATTTTATTTAAAAAATAGCAGTCATAATTTTTTCTTTTAATTTTTGTAATTTAAATAGTTTTACTTTCTATCATATTTGAAATAAAGTGTCTTAAAACAACAATATTTTCATCCTCAATATTTTATTTTTTTTTGCTTAAATTTTTTTTTTTTTTTTTGGCTTTTGTAGTTTTGCAAATAAATCTATTTTCAGAGATTACTTGAAGCATAAAATTTAGTCGGTTCTTGTAGAATAGCTGCTAAATCCCACTCGATGGTGCAGTTATCTCGCTAAAATTATAAAATATGATCATTCACGGGCCGTTAATTATAATCATTTTGATGTGTTTTTTGTAATACGAAAATAAAAACAAAAAGAAAATCGTCTTTTTTAAATATTACTTAATTTTAAATATTATTTTTTATTAACATATACAAATTAAATGATAATAATAAATGTAAAATAAAATAAACAAATTACAATTTGATCGTCTTTTTTAGTTTTCTTTTTATTAGAAAAAATCAATTTTCTATCGGAGATTTTTTCTATTGAAGATTTTTTTTACCGCTAGTTTTTATTTCAAATAGAATGATAACTAAAAGTAAAACTTGTTATGTTTACGTTTAGGGTTAGGATTAGGGTTAGCTTTAGGGTTAGGATTAGGGTTAGTTTTAGGATTAGCTATAGGGTTAGCTTTAGGGTTAGTTTAGGGTTAGTTTTAGGGTTAGGTTTACGGTTAAAATAAAAAATATCAAAATTGTATTTTTGTAAATATTTTTTTTTACTAACATCTATAAAATAAATAATAACAATAAACGTAAACTATATTCAACAAAGAATAACAGTAGTCTGAGAAAAGAAACTAAAACTTTTTTAAACAATGACAAATATATATATAAAATGTTTATAATATATGCTTTTTATGACATTTAAAAAAACAGTGTACAATTGTACTTTTCTTACTGGATATTTTTGTGTTAATGCTTTTTTTTTTATTTCAAAAATATACACACGCTACAATCTTAAAATGTCTCGTGGAATGTTACGAACAGTACGTTACTTGACTCATTACCTAATTCCAAATAACTTTATACATATATCTCATCAATATTTACTACTTAAAACTTCAATACACTATGGTGTAAAAAGTCTGTTAATTATTACTTTACAAAATCTGAACATTTCAATACTTTAAAATAAAAAAAAATCCAATGAAAATAACATTTCCATCCAATTCAAAAAAACACACCCTCTCCCCAAGCCATAATCATTTTATAAACTGTGTGAATTCGGAAAATGTATTTGCTGCGTAAAACATACATGCTGTACTGCGACGCGACATAGCGGCCTGCAATCTGTAGCACAACAAAAAAGTTGTATTATAGAAAGTGCAGGTTCGAAGGTATCGGCTGCGGAAACGGCATTTTTATGTGTTTTAGCGCGAAAACAGCGCCATCCAGTGGGATATATCTGTTCATCGACGACAACCATTTAGTCAAAGCAAGTAAATGTCAATTAAAATTTTTGTTTGTTTTTAAAAACAAACTTTTGATGATAAATTAATAATGTAATAAAATTCTTTATTTTAAAAATAATTTTATCTAATCATTAATTAATGTAAATCCAATTTTTTTTTAAACATATGTAATTGTTATAATATTGATATTTTATATATGTGTGTGTATATATATATATTGTAACCAGTTGGGTTACATCACACACACTAATATAGTATATGTGAATATATATATATATGTAAAATAAAGGAAAAGTAGAAATAAACACAGACAAAAATTATAGTAGATATTTTCTACATTTACTGAAATAGAAATAAATAAATAATAACTAATTTAAAATATTGTTTTATAAATTAAACTTTTAAAAGGTCTGAATAAATGTAAACATTGTATTATTATCATTATTATTCTGATTTTGAAATGTAAAAACACCATACTTATTTTTGGAATTTTTTAATTAATTAAACAAAATTTTTATCTATTAAAAATCCCCTAAGTAAAAACATGTATATAGATTCCAAAGGATTAGAGAGATAAAAATAAAATTCTGTTTTTAATCAAGGTGTTGTTATATCACCTCAGATGATTTTACAAAAAGAGCTGATAAAAAATATCAGCCAGTCTGGATAGTGATTTTGAAAAGAACAGTTCTGCTTGCAGTTTTGTAAGAGTTTGTCAGAAGAGTTTTTAATATTTTAAGCAGGGACCAACTAGGCCAACTGCAAAGTTTTGGATAATGATTTTGAAGAGAGCAATATGTTGTTGGCTGTAGCAGAGAGTTGGCAGAATAGCTACCATGAATTGATACAGCTGAAGGCAGAACATTAGATTTAGAAGTTACTAATATTTCCTTCTCAGGAGTTTGAATTCACTTGGAGAAAATGATCCACTTCTTTGTGCTGTAATTCATAGCCTTAAACAGAGAGGATAGTTGCTTGTCTAAAATTTATTAAATCAAAACAGCTGCTTGTCTGGAACAATCCTAGACAGAAAGAATTCAACTTCAGACCAAGATTTTACATGAATTATGTACTTTTACCTGATGATGACAACAAGCCTGGAATTGTATTTTTTCTGATGGGCTAGAAACCAAGCTTACCAAGAGAAAGCTTGAAGAAATTGGTGTACTGATGCTACTGTTCATTTATGCAAGCAGGAAACCACAGATAAATACATCGCATGTATATACAGTGAGTTGTATTTTTTTAAATATTTTTATAAAAGACATTTTAACTTCGTAACTTAAAGTAAAATTTGCTCCAGTCAAATGTTTAAAAGAGAGACGATTTGCTATATATATTTTGCTAAGAAATAATTTTCATATTCATTAAAAAAAAAAAGAATATATAATTTAAATGCAAGCATAATTTTGTTTGAATTAAAGTCGTAAAAGCAAATCTTTTAAATTGGTCCAAAAACATTGATAATTAATCAACAAATACCTGTCAAAAAAATTGACTATACTTTTGAGAACTTATAAATTGAAACTAATTTTAAATTGTATCTATATTTTGTTTATACACACGTATAGGTAGGAAATTTATGTATTAGAAAATTATAATATTATTGTAAAAAGTTGAAATAGATAAAAGTCAGTGTACATGCACACTTGTATATGTAAAAATTTTAATCATTTATTGTATAATCATTTAAATACGTCTATTTCTCAAATGTACTGCACTCTGTGCACATATTTATATATATCAAAACCTACTTAGGTAAAAATTGATGTCATTTATTATTTTGAGAAAAATTGTATAATAGAAATCGTGAGTCTGTGCACACATATATGTAAACAATTGTAACAATTTGAATTTTGAATGGTAAATATTGTAAAACAATGTAATAACTTTAGTTGTGTGTATAATTTTGTATAGTTTTCAAAGTCAGAGCCTTATCCTACAAGTCCTTAAATATCATTATTTTTTTTTTGTTATTAATAAACTTGTATTTAATTGTTAAAATTGTATTCCATCATCTCTTGGTCATATACAGTAATAGAGCTTGTGTTCTCTGGGCTAGATTCGAGCACGGGATGAATATATAAATGAGGATGTGTATTTAGTGCTTTGGGGCATCCAGAGATGATCAGTCATCATCCTGGTTGGCGCAAAAGAGGATACTCTTTAAAGCCCATGCACTATCTTTTATTTAGTTTAGCCTTATTAGAAATTTAAGTTTATAGTTGGCCAGTACAAGTGGCCTGAGCATTGATGATCAGCATGTTTTAAATGTCCCAGCATTATTGTTTCGATTTCTGATTATTGTGTATTTTTAATGGACGGGCACTAAGCTGGTGCATACAAGTTATGTTTAAATAACTGCCCAAGCTGGCAAAGGCTCAATAGTTAGCCTGGTCTAAAGAAGACCCATTTCCAATCCAGTCACAAGGTTGACTGTTGATTTATATTTTTTATGGTTCAAATCCAGCCACGAGATGGACTGTTGATTTTATTCTGATTTATTGTATTGATTTGTTTATTCCCATGAAAGATGATGATGAATGGTTATTTCTCTCAAATATTTACTTAAACTTACTTGATAATGCTGGTGGTTAATTATGCTTGTAGTTGCTTTTCTGAGATAGCTTTTGATCTCTCAATGTTCTCAGAGATGTTTTAATATCATACTCGTATATCAAATATTTACTTATAGATAATTTTGTAAATTTTATTTTGGATGAATTGGGAGTGATGATGTTTTTCCATCACCCAGTTTCATTTTCACTTTCCACCACCTTCTCACTCACCCCATCCCGTTACAATATGTATATATATATATAGAGAGAGAGAGAGATTATCCTGTATATATGCACAAACATACATTTTGAAAATAATAGGTGAGAATGTTTTGGATTATATGTGTGTTGTATTTAAAGTCTATTAAATTAAGTTGTATTTTATATACACACAATTCAAAAATAATTGTTAGATTGTTTTTATGTTTGTATTTTAATAGAATTCTGTTCTGTTGGTTTTATATAATTATCATTTATTTTCTCTGGCTCCTTGACAAATAATGGATCAAAAGTTCACTGTGTTTGCTTATTGATCAGTATTAGATAGTTAGCTGGGTTATGTGGACAATGATCTGAAATAAAAATCCTACTTCTGATTGTGTTAATAAAATTTTTTTTCAAGATTTAGCTGTTCAAACTCAAAACACATGGTACAAAATTATTGCAATTGTCTATTTGAATTGCTACATATATTGAGATCTTCAAAACCGTATAAATGTATATATCACTTTTTAAATTTTGTCAGTTTATATATATTTTGATATGGAAATTTTATCACTATTTCTAATGAAATAAAATATCTAATTGTACAATTTAATAAGCTAGTACAATAATTATTAGTTAATGAAATACCTTGCATTGATTAGTACTATGATTAAATGGCAGACAAGCTCAAGAATTATGAATCAGAGCTCCGACTTTTTTCACTTCTGGTGCTCAACTTTTTATGAACACCCAAGCAATAAGTCATTTGATTATTTAGAATTAATGAAAAAGAGTATCAGAATATTATTTTATTCTTAAATAAACATTAGATGTTCACTTTTGATGATACAATTTATCAAATTTAATTGTTATTTTTAAAATACTACCATTTTTTTTTTTTCAATATTCTGCTTTAATATGTATTTAAATTTATTACATTTAAATATAATGATTTCCAATATAGAAGATAATAAATATTATAAAAATATTTAAATATTATCACAATGTTATGATTTTTTCCCTATATACTTTAAATTATTGAAGTAGTTTAATTTGTAATGTTTCATATTTTAGTTGATCTTCTGGCTTTACTGAAGTGGAAAACCAATCCTGATAAAATGCAAGAAACACTGAAAAGGATTATGAAGTTAGATGGAGAAGAGATTGTTAAAGTAAGGAAATCTGAAAGAAAATTGCATTTAAGTTGTTATATCTTGTTATTTGGATCTTCTATTAAAGATTTTTGTTTTTCTCCAATTTACAATTAGATTTAGTAATAGTGTTATACATTAGAAATATTTGTCAACTTCTTTGAATTCCTAATATTTTAATGGCATATCATGTAGTTATTTGAATGGTAAATAAACATTGATGGGTTGCTCACCAATACACATCAAGCAGTATAGAAAGTTTACTGGCTTTTACTTTTGAGATTAAGACCAAAAAGCCCAAGCCCTGATTTAAGCATGGTCATTAAGAATTGGTGTATATAGAATGTACACTCTAAACTTAAGTAATTCACTTAAGTTTTTTAAACTCTTACTGGCGATTGAGTGCATGTAGATTTATAATATTTAAGAAATAGTGCATTATCAAAGATTGACTTCCGTTTGAATAATTTCAGATTTTTCACCGCTTTATAATAATACATTTATCTTCTAGTTATATATAAATGACTTATTATCTGTGTTCATCTGCATATGATTCCTAGTATTATTGTATGTAAAATGGTCAAAAAAGATGCATTTTACTCTCAAACAGAGGGCGGTGTAATGTACCAACATTGTGTTGGCACATAATAATTTTGTTTAAAAAATTATTAAAATAAAAATCTTTCATAAAAGAAATGTAAAATTAAAAGTTTAAGAGTTCTTGAAATAAAAGTTACAATGGGGAGGGGGAGTTTGCTGTAGAAACAAGTTAAAAGTTTTATAAAAGAAATCAAGAGTTTTTTATTATTATTATTATTGATTGAAATATAAGTTAAAAGTTTAAAAACGTAAGTCTTTTTTTATTTAAGTCATCTTAAAATTAAATAGTGAATGGGTCTTAAATTATATATGTGCGTGCAACTGTAAATGTAATAAATGTATGCGTATTAAATATTAAGAATAAATGAAAGTTAAAAAAATTAAAAAACACTCAGCGATGGCTATTAATTAAAAATATGAAACAACAAGTTTAGCGATTGGCTACTAATCACAATTGTAAAAATACAACAGGATTAAAAAGCTTATCTCCAAAGGATTAGCTACTAATGAAAAGAACTTCGACAACAGATATTGCTGGAGGATATCAAAATGAAAACACGCCTCATGTATAAATAGACAAATTTTTATCAGACAGTTAGTCGAGTTAGTGGCGTTTGAGATAACAGCAGTACAATCTATCAGAGAGTTATATCAATCAGTTTATTATGGATCCAGAATCAAGAATGCAGTGTTAAAATCTCGGAAAGCATACGACTTTCTCCAGCCTGAAGTCCGATGAAAACAGCCAACTACCAGATAAAAGTGATGCCTGTGTAACAACCTGAAGCCGCTCAATATCTTATTGTCTTAAAGAAAATGCCTCGGAATAATCAGCATCAGATCTCCACAAGGAAATTGCAAATCTAACCGATTAGAAATACTTCATTAGAAGCAGCAAACAACAAGAAGTATCCACGTTCAAAATCCTAGGTAATAACATTTTTCTTATTTCTAAAGTAGCCATCGCATTCGTAAAACCTCAAGAGTCAAGTTTAAGAATTCTATTGCATACATATATGAACTATTAATACGTGTGTTTAAAATGTTGTGTGTATTCATGCGTTAGTATATAGTGATTTCATTGTATTTTAAATTTCAAATATTAGTTAATGCTTTCTCATAAGATATTATAGTGTGTGAATTATATATGTGTGTGTGTTATATTAGTAAATAAGATTCATAAAATATTAAAATTAGTTTAATAAATGTTAATTAAAATAAATTGTCTTTAAAATTGAAACTTTATTTTGTCTGTCATTTCTTTCACCACTAATTGAAACTATATAATTTGTTATTGATTACAAATAGCTGAGCTAGTCATGGGCGTTGAATTAGTGGCCATTGTTTAAAGTGCATTATTTATCTTCTGGATAAGTAACTGGCGCCCGTGTTATACAAAACAAAAAAGTGCTTTGAACGTGGTGTTGATATTAACAGTCGAGAAGAAGTTATGTCCTGGAAATGTAATGCTAGTTATATATTTCATAGCTATCGTTTGGACATGCATACTCTCCGAGTATGTTCTTCTCTGCCTAAAGTGCCGTGGTGGAGCAATACATAAATTGCAAGGATTTAATAATAAATACGGTGTTATATTTAGTCTTATAATTTGCTTTCATAAGATAACTTTATTTGAAGAGTAAAAGTAAATACTGTGTTTACTCCATCAGGGATTGATATTTGTCTTTGAAATAATTAATGGTAAACCATCCACCCGGTACATATGATAGTATTATAATATGTCGTTTATGTCTATAACCTGTGAAAATATTTGTTTTAATATGTATATCAGATGACTGAATTAACAATTTTTTTTTTTAAAAAAAAAAACAAAACTAAATTCATCCTAGTATTAAATATAATAGATTATTATTATAGAATTTAAAAAAATACTGGAAGGAATTATTTAGTTTGTTTTGGTATAATTCAATAGTGATCTTTTCCTCCCTCTCTCTTAACTTTATTAATGAAAACTGAGGATTATTTTCCATTACATACTGATATTTCGACGAACTAGCATCTGCCATTGTCAGGGTTAACTTTTGAAAGAAAAATCGTTAGATCTCAAACAGTAGCATGACTGAATGCAAGATAAATGAGATTCAGACTAAAAAAATGTTATGTAAAAACTGATATGTTAATTTTCTGATTAAAAGCATTTTTATGTTCCTTAATTCTTATCTCATATTCAGTCACATTACTGTTTGAGATCTAACGATTTTTCTTTCAAAAGTTAACCTTGACAATGGTGGATGCCAGTTCGTCGAAATATTGGTATGTAATGAAAAATAATCCATAGTTCAACCCAAAAAACAATTTATCAACATCATTCAACTGTGAAAACATCAAATATAATTTTATTAATGAGAAATTTAAAGAAAGGTAATTTAAATATAAAACAATACAAATGTCAATGAGAATTTGTTAATACTATATGTTATAAAAAATAACTTTAATCAAGCACTTTGATTATGTATATTAATATGAAGATATATGTATAGAGTTTTTACACATAATAGCTTGGTGAAAACTGATAATTATAGATTAATGATATGGATTGCATTTACAAATGGTTTAAAAATAAACTTAAAATATTTAAATTTTGTTTTGATTACAAATTTTTATTTTTGTTTACATTTTTTTTTTTGATCAGATATTGGCAGTGATTGACATGCTACCATTACATAATTAAATTTGTAGAGTTTTTTTTCCAGTAGTCAAAAACAAATGATAAATTAGTTTTTGAATTTATTAATTCTGTACTCTGAATGGGTATCAAGACAATAGAAAAACAAGTTTCTATATTTGATAATGATGATTTCTCTTTACTCTTACTAGAACAATTTATATAATCATTAAATAGTCAATGCATTCCAGAGGGAAATGCAAAAGATTTCTTTTTGTGGAAGGTTCCACATTATTGCATTGTATCCATCTTAATAGCTATTTTTCATTCTTAATTAATGACATGGAAATTTTAAACATCTTAAGGTTTTGAATTTATCCAAACTTGGTCAAGAACAATATATATTAATATTATAATTATAGGGAAATAGCAGATTGTTTAACTCTTTTGGCAGTTGAATGATGTACTGAATAAGAAGGTCAATTAGCTTGAAAACAGTCATAGGAATGGAATGTTAGCTATTATTCATTGATTTCATGCTGCTCAGGTAAACTAACACCATTAAGTGCTAATTAATTATGAGCTACATGAATCATATGATATTTTATCCCTTTAAAAAAAATTTGTCAGATGTTTTTTAAACATTTAAAGACTAATCAAAATAACTCTAAACTAGGCCAATTACAAATGAATAAAATTTGATAGCTATATTTGTTTACAGTTTCGACTTGTCTACAATCTTCATCAGAGTTATTTAAACTTAAAACAGCTCTAATGAAGACTGTGGATCAGTAAAAACTGCAAACAAATAAAGCTATAATAAAATGTATCAAATTCAAGTACATAAAGATTGATTTTTTTTTTTTTAAATTTTGAATTCATATGAAAAATAATGTAAAAGATTAGAAGATTTTTAAAAATAGGACATCAAAATATAAAATATGTGTGGACACCGCACATACATATGATCATTCAAAGAAAATGTGCTTTCACAATTAAGAATTTTTTTTTTAAAGAGAAATTAAAAATCGTTTATATTTATGCATATTGAAATACTGTCATTTACTTAAATAAAGAGGTAAATGAAATAACTCTCTAAGCTCATTTATTTACGTAAATAAATTATTTTATTTTTAAATTTAATGGGGACCAAAAAGATTAGCAGTAATTTTTTTGATACAGATAATATTGAATTAATCAATGTCATATAAATAAATATGTATCAATTATTTATCTCTACTATAACATATATATTCTTTCTAAATCATGTCATTTCACTTTTTCATGTTTTGGTTTATATGAATATCTTCTTAAAGTCATTTTGTGAATATATGTGAATATATATTGCAGATTTATGTATGTAAACATTTTGAGATTATTATTAGCATTGTTCATATATTCCTATTGGATTCAGTCAGAATGTCTGTATAATTGTAATATTAATAACTAGAAAATATTTATGGAGATGAATTCAAAATATATATATATTCATAATTTTTTTTTGCTTTATTGTATATATATTTTAGTTTCTTCAAGATATATTGGATGCATTATTTTCCATGTTTGCTAAAGAAAATGGAAATCCAACTCAACATTCTCATTTAGTCTTTCAAGTTCTTGTAAGTATTGTTGATACTGCTTAGTGTTTTCAATAAGTAAATTGTATTTAAACGTAAACATTTTAATTTTATCATTTTAAGTTGAGAAGCACATCTTTATATATATCTAAATGGAATCATTTTATAATTCTGTATTTGGAAGTGCTTATTCTATTATAGAATTGTGGATTGTTTCCTGTCTATATATTATAATAGTGATACTTTGGTTTTTGTTCTATTGATTACTTGAAAGTAATTTTTTAAATTTATTATAAAATTACAGCCAATAATTCAATTTTTATTGCCGAAGAAAGTATTTGAAATGTTATTGATTTATCTCTAAATGAGCTTCTTATTCAATTTTACACATGGGAAAACCATAAGAATATCCGACTTTTTAATGTATATGATGGATATATGCATTTCAATCAACATGCGTCCATATAATTAGTGAGTTTGTGCATCTCATTTACATGGGTTAGTATAAAATATTGTCAATCAGCTGCAATTTTTAAAGCTTAGTTTGGATTATTAAACCAGTAAAATGAATTTTTTTATAAATTTATTTAGAATGATATGTGCATACACTAAGCATGACTGCTGTGTTCCTATCTTATAAATTAATTGCATGTAAATGATACCACATGATGCAAATGATATTTTATTTGTTGTATAATAAAGGATTAATTCTCTGTGAGTTTTAAAATTTATATCTAATTTTAAAATCTTTTTTTAAAAAAAATGTTGGTACTTATATTTTTTATAAATTTTAATTTTATTGTTTTTTGTTATTTTATTTTACAATACTCAATATTTGAAATTATTTTGATTTGACATGATGTTAAATTTCTGCAGAAATTGTTTCAATTTTTTGTTATTAGTGTGACAGTGTATTGAATATATAGAAAATGCTGTAAATCAATTTGAATATTTAATATCATTTCAATTAATTTCATATATTTGCAGGGCCGCTAATTCTTTATTATATAATAATTTATAAATTGTCTTTATAATTTTTATAATGTTCTATATATATATTGTGAGCTACTTAATCTGATTTTATAGTTGATCACTTAAATTGTTTTGCTTTTTTTTTTTACTTTATTAAAAAAAAAGTAGTTATCATATATATTATATATCATTTGAACACTTTTTTTTTATGCAGTAAAGTAAAAATACAATAAATAAAGATGTCAATAATTTAATAAAAATATATAATAAATATTTTTTTAAAAATATTTTTTCTCTAATAATTTGGAATATTATGTCTAGAAATTGATCTTATTTTATTTAACATTGTGTAAATCAAATGCTTTCGATAAAATAAAATTTGATTAAAAGCTAATTTTTCATATATTTTTTATTGAATATGAAAGTGAGAAAATTATATTTTATTAATAATAGTTCATAAAATTTTAGTGTCCTTTACAAATTTGGACCTCTTTTTTTGACAATGTATTGAATAAGTTTTCACTTAATTTTTTTTTTTCTAAACTAATTTTCACACATATATCATGTTTTTTTAAAAATTATTTGATAAATTTCATGAAATATGGAAAACACTTAAGGCAAAACAAGAATTTTTAGCTATAAAGGTATCATTGTATATAGTTATTATTATTTTTTAATTATTTTAGAATGGTATATATTTTTTACTTTATATATAAACAATTTAGTAAATGAGAATTTTGTTATAAAAATTTAATTACAAATTGCAAACGGTAACTAATTAAAACTAGCTGTGCAGATTGAGACAATAGTATATTGCTAAGCTTTAACTAAAGGTTGAATTCACTTTTACTATTCACGCTCTTAAATGAATTTATAATGAGACAATGAGTGGGCAGAATCTATGCTAAATGATAAATAACAAAGACAGCAGGGAAATATTTTGAAACAATTGGATTGTTATGACTAAAACTATTATTCCTGTAATATATGCATATATATTTTTTTGTCTCAAGAATACAATTTATTAAAACTTTTGAATAAATTTTGTATGCAATTATTAAAGTTCATACTATCATCAATATATAGGAATTGAACTTTTCCTAATTCTCACCTGAAATCAAAACTGTCCAATCACGTAGGTTAATTTAGTATTTTTTAATGAGCAAAAAGGTGATAAAATATTTTAATAAATGAAACTCTGTTTTTAAAATGGAGTACACTTGATCGAAACAACTTAATGTTAAAAGTAAACATGTTTATGTTCTTGAAAAGGGTGATTTTTGTTAAATGTGTTTTATCATTTAATATGAATCTATTTTCAGCTTAAATATTCTATTATTTGAGATGATTTTGATATTTACTGTTACCCATTTATTTATCTTATTCTCCATTTACTTATTTGTGTTCGTAATTGTTGATTATTGCTATTATTTTTTTATTGTTAAATAAATTATTTTAACTATAAAGATTTGATAAGTAATTAATCATCATCATCAACCATTATCAATCCACTGCAGGATGAAGGTCTCTCCAAGTTTAATCCATCTTCTCCGATCTTTAGCCTCCCTTTTCCACAACACCCCTGCACACTTTCTTATTTCATCCATCCATCTCACATGTGGTCTCTTTCTGGGTCTTTTACAATCTCTTGGAATCCAGTTTAAAATTTCAATTGTCCATCTATTATCATTTCTTCTAGCAATATGTCCAGCCCAACTCCATTTCAATCTTTTAATTTTTTCAATAAGGTCAGTAACACCTGTTTGTTGTCTTACCCATACATTGCGGTTTCGATCTCTTCTTGTTACTCCCAACATACATCTCTCCATACTCCTTTGAGTGGTCTGAAGTCTCTGTATTGCTCTTCTATTAAGTTTCCAAGTCTCAGATCCATAAGTAAAAACTGGTAAAACACATTTGTTAAAAACCATTCTTTTCAAACACATAGGCATATTTCCTTTTAGTATCAAGTTATTTCTACCAAAAGCACTCCAATCAAGTTTAATTCTATGATTAATTTCCTCCATTATGTTTCCATCTGTATTAATAATCTGACCTAGGTATTTGTAACTGTTAACTTCTTCTAATTCTTCATAATCAATCTTTATTTTCATATTTTGAGCAAATCGATTAAACATTACTTTAGTCTTTTTAACATTTATCTTTAGTCCTACTTTTCTACTTTCATCTGCTAACTCCTGCAACATTTCCTGCAGCTCTGAAGCATTATTTGCAAAAACAACTACATCATCTGCAAAATCTAAATGACTTAAATACTCTCCATTTACTTTCATTCCTTTAGTTTCCCATTTTAATCCACAAAATACTTCTTGCAGCACTGCTGTAAAAAGTTTTGGAGATATCGAGTCACCTTGCCTTACACCTTTCTCAATGTTGATTTGTCCAGTATCATTATGTAATCTAATTGTTGCTGTTGCATTTTTATAAATATTCTTTAAAATATGACAATATCCTGGATCTATACCTTGATGATCCAATGCTTTAATCACTGAAGAAATGTGTATAGAATCGAATGCCTTTTCATAATCTACAAATCTAAAACATAATGACAACTCATATTCATTTGTCCTTTCTATGACTTCTCTCAATACCTGGATATGATCTATTGTACTAAAACCCCTTTTAAATCCAGCTTGTTCTCTTGGTTGGTGGAAATCCAAAATTCTCTGTAGACAAGTTGTAATTATCTTGGTAAAATTTTTATATAAAACTGATAAAAGGCTGATAGGTCTGTAATTTCTAATATCTTTTTTATCACCTTTTTTAAATATTAATATTATTACTGCATTCTTCCAATCTTCCGGTACATCTTTATCATTTAGACATTTGGTATATAACTTTGCTAAAATTGTTTCTATTTCTTCACCTCTTTCTTTTAATATATCAATTATAATTCCATCATTTCCTGGAGACTTTCCTTTCTTCATACATTTAATTGCATGTCTCACTTCTTCATTTAAAATTCTGGGCAATTCGGAAGATGTAATAGATATAGGAGGTACTTGTTCTTTATTACTATATAATTCTTGATAAAAATCTTCTACCAATTTCATGATGTCATCTCTCTTTTTAGTAATAATTCCATCTTTTTTTCTTATTGCAGATATAAATTTCCTACCAATACCAAAATGTTTAACATTCTTGAGACTTTTATTTTCTTCTACAGCTTTCCTTGCTATTTCACAGTTATACTTTCTTATATCATTTTCAACTCTTTTCCGTACCATTTTACAAAATTCGAGATATTCAATTCTTTTTAATACATCATTTTTGTATATCTTCATATTCCTTCTTTTCTTCATAAATTCTCTAGTCTCAGTAGAAATTTTATTAGTCAATTGCTGCTTTTTTCTACCAGCTATCTTTGTTGCAGTTTTTAAAAGTGTATCAGTTATTTTCATATTAATTTCATTCAAATCTGAATCATGTTCAAAATCTCCTAACACTTGAAACCTATTTGTAAGTTCTAATTTAAATTCATTAGAATGTTTCTGAAGATTAGGAATATCAACTGTAAATATTGATTTTCTCAATAATTTTTGTCTCTAGTTTTACATTAATACGTAACTTACACCTTACTAATCGATGATCACTTCCTGTGTTAAATTTATTAAGAACATTACAATCTTGAAATATGTATTTCCTGTTAGTCAAAATATAATCCAATTTTGCTGTACCTTCATTTGGATGCTTCCATGTCCATTTCCTTTTAACATTAATACCTATTATGAAATATTTTGAAGATTTAGAAATTGAATCAGGTTTTATATAACTCTTAGCATAAAGACACAAAACATTTGTGGCCCAAATTATCAACTGCTTTCTCTCTTTACACATTAAAACTGTCATCAATAATAGCAGAATATGCTGTACTCTCTGCAATGGCATTTTAGATTGTGTGTAAATTAAAAAGTAATAACTGCACTGGTTTTTATTGCATTTTTTAAACTTCTGAGTTTATTAATCTCGAGTTGTAAGTTTTGGAATCAATATTAATATGTGCATGCTTTTTTTTTTACATTACCATTTATCAACAGAATGTATAAATTTTGTATTACATGTTATACATTGTAATTTAATTACATATTATTACTTCACTTTCATATTTAAAAGAAATTTCATGAATTATAGCTTAATTTATCTTTTAAAATAGATAAAGTGGAAGGAAAAGATAAACTATTTTAATTAGTTATATACATCTTCATACAGTATTTTTTTAAACGTTATTTTAAATTTGTGTGCTTCAGTTAATACAACAGAATAATTAGATTTCTAAGAAGTCTTCTATAGGGAGCCATCTGTCATTTAAAATGTACATATTTAAGAAAGCAGAATAAGAATATTATTATTATAAATTTGTATATTTTCTCTGTATTATACAATAATGATTGCCATCTTTGCTCTCAGCCAATTATGAATACAGTGATATAATTTATGTTCACTATTCATTATAGTTTTTTAAATTAACAAATTCATTATATAACAATAATACAAATCTATATATTTATATTTTAACTATTTTTATTATTGGTTTTATTTTAGGTCTTCATTTTTAGTTTATTAGAGGATACAAAATTTGAACATTTCAAACCTGTAATGGATGCATACATTAAGGGTCACTTTGCAGCAGCATTGGTTTATAAGTATGTTATTTTAGTTATTTATTATATTTTGCACCTAATGTTAATTTTAAATGTTAGTTGTTTAAATTATATGTATTTTAAATTGAGCTTTTAAGAGTATATTCTTCATTAATGATTTAGATAATTTCTACTATATCTTATTATTTTTGTTCTTAGATATTGATAGATAACTTTTATTGTTATAAATAAAGAATAAATATATAAATTTTTAAATTTAAAATATTTCACTTTATTTAAATACAGTGAAATTTATTAAATTAATTTGTGTGACTACTATAATATTTTAGTTTAGCAATATTACTTTTTTTTTTACTTTCCCCACTTTGCAAATTAGTTTGCATACTACTTAGTAATAGCAAAAAGTAAGAATTTATTGAGCTAAAAATCATCATCGGGCTTGTGAGCAGCATATTAACTCTGTAAAATAAAATAGTTTCTATAGAATGACTACTTAAGGAGAATGACCCAAGAACAATGGTCTCTTTGTCTCTGGAAATGGACTTACCTGAAACAGTGCAAGAGAGGTAAAAAGCATCTAGTATGATGATATAAGCAAAATAATGGGGAAAGGGAATCTTGGAGAGGAAGCCTATCTGAAAAGAAACCCTAAAAGAAACTAGGAAGTGAAAAGATTGCAACAGCTATAGGAACTTAATCAGATGTATAAATAAATGTCTTCATTATAAACTGAGTGAAATTAACTAGTGTGTATTGATATTCATTTGATTGACCAAAATTTTTATTATGACTAATCATATTCTTCAGCTAATTATAACTAGATAAATATTTGCCAGTGAATATTGGAAAGCTATACATTGACTACATTAAAAATTTCCAATCTTGCTTATAAATTTTCAGCTATTTTAAAATATCTGTAGATTTATTTCAAATTCAAGCACACTAAGCATTATCCACTACATTACATTACCTTTTACATTCATTTTCCAGTTGTTAGAAGATTTTATCTTTTAGTTTGCTTATTTACTTCAGCTTCAAGGATTTATATACAAGGCAAATCAGCATAGAGATGTGTTTTTTAAATAAAATTAAATGTACTTTATTTTTTTAAAAATCGAATGCATAACAGTATTTTAAAAGTGTATTCTAGAAGCATTTAGAGTGTATTAGGGTAGTGCATGTGTTGACCTAGTCTGAGCAAATCCAGCTGGATGAAACTAAAAAAAAAAAGTTTTATATCCAGGATTGGATTTTTTAAAGATATCCAGCAAATAGTCAAGCCAGCTAAAATATTTAATATTGGTCAGCAAATTGGTATTTCTATCTTTAGCTAGAGAGTAAAATGAGGAAGAAAAAATGCTTAAACTTTTTTATCGCCTACATGATAAGCTTGGTGAATAATATCTCTTTCTTTACTGATTTTTTATGATTAATTATTGGAGAGGACTTTGTCTTGCAGTGAACTATTTAAAATCTGTTTTATTTTACTTATTGCCAGAACATTATATGGTCTAAAAGAAACTGACACAAATTGAGAAATATTGATGAATTATTTTATAAATAAAATTTATTAGCTTTTTTTTTTTTTTAAAAAAAAAAAATGTTTCTTTTTTTTTTGCATTGCCAACATCATTGAAAGATTCACTTTTAGGTTTATAAATTATATAATTATTATTAAAATTTAAGTTAGCTAATAGCAGTTTAAATATTAAAATTTTATATATATATATATTTATGTAAAAAAAATAGTAAAACAGACTTTAAATAGAAAATTAGTAAAATTTATTATAGCAACTTAAATAAAATAGTTTCTTTCCTTAATTTGATTATAATAATAATGGTAATGGAAAACTATTCACGAAAGTTCAAAATTTTGATAAAAATAATATCTAAGCATAGCTTTCAACCAGGTTGGTCATAATCATAGAACTACAATAAAATATATACATTAAAATTAAAATATTCCATTTATGTGATAATGCAGTGCCACGAGTCTTTCTTGTTTATTGCGTTGATATTATTTGCTATAAACCGTGCCTCTTTATATTTTCTTTTCGATCATTACTTTCAATGTACAAACAACATCAACATTAATAGGATCAAAATTATGTCCATATCTAATTTCATGTTACAAAAATATAGTTTTAGCATTAGACTAATCTTATAGCACAATTAGCTGGCACAAGATTCTCCATAATAAATTGCATTGCATTTTGATTCGTTACATTTAATTTTATAAACTATTTGTAAAGATTGGTTTGGAGATAATTTATCTTTAATATTGTTTAAAGTTTGATTAAAATTAACAGTGAAAACAATTTGTTCAAACGATTATAATATTAATTTTAGAATGCCTCCTAATCTTAAAGCCAATTTTAAACAATACTAAAGATAAATTATCTCCAAACCAAATGTAATGAACCAAAATGCAGCAATGCAATTTATTATGGAGAAACTCATGCCAATTGTGCTACAAGATTAGCACAACATAAATATTTATATAAAAAAGGTAAAACAGACTCTAATGTTAAAGCTATATTTTTGGAACATGAAATTAAATCTGATCATAATTTTGATCCTGTTAATATTGATGTTGCTTGTACTGAGCATAATAGTCAAAAAGAAAATATAGAGGCATAGTTTATAGCAAATAATATCAAAGCAATAAACAAGAAAGTCTCGTGTATGGCATTATCACATAAATGGCATATTTAATTTCAATGTAAGAAAGACTTGTGCATTGAATTATCACGTAAATGGCATATTTAATTTTAATGTATATTGTACCGGTTCGACGACCCTGTAGTGGTCTTGCATGGTTAGACTCTCATACGCACCGAGCATGAATGAAGTGACGTATGCTACAGAATGGGACATCGATAATAATTCTCTAAAATATTTTTGATTAAATATGAGTAAATACCTCAAAGAAATTATTAGAGGAAGTAGATTGAACCTAAAATTAGGCCCATCCAGACCTTCCTTGTTACATTGTTTCATTAACCGATTAATTATACGTTGACTAATTAAAGTGTCCTTACACACCTTTAAGAGTACTGAATATTTCCTTCAGTCTCTAGCGCCACTCCCATTCAAGATTATACTTATTCCTTTTCTTTCCCGAAAGAGTGTGTAAAATGTGACTAGTCATTAACGAATATGAATATTTCGAGACGTTCGGACTAAAATAAAAGAAACAATCCAACTCCCCGGTAAGTTATCCCTATCTAGCTCACTTTATATTCTATAAATCTCAGGTTAACTACGTGGATTTGCATTTTGATTAAAAAAAAACTATATATCTGTACTAATAACTTAATAATTATTTTAAAGCTAAGTCAAAAACTTATAAACGATTTTAATTACAAAAGTGAATATTTATTATCCCCAGATTATTATATTTATCCTCCACTAATGCATACATATAAGTCCAATATATATAAAAAATATTTAAATTATATTTACCCTCCACCGATGCATATACATATGACCCCAAGATATATATAAAAGAAAAAAAACAATATCTAAAAGATTACACAATGGGTGTGCCCTATATTCCTTCCCACTTTAGAGTAATAAATCCATATAACAAGGTATGCAGTAATAATATATATATCATAAAAAAAAAAATTTACAAAGAACATAAATGAGAGAGAAGAAAAAAAATTATAATAGAATATATAAAAAAAAAAAATATATGTAACCAACTATACACGCTCCTCTGAACTTGTTCTTGTATTCAATTCGAACTTCCTGGGCCACACGGCTACTTCATAGGGCAGATAAGGCTTCCATTCACCGATATACTTTGAGTCTTTCTTGTCATCAGGGTCTGCTATTTCTTCTAAGGCATCTTCGGACTTGATAGCCAAACAGGTGGTGTACTACGGCTGAAAGTCTACTCCATGGTAGGATAATAACCCGGAACGTATAATCGAGCCATCTTTCAAATTATCGGATCTGTAAGTATACTTCTCCCGTATATATGTATATCGCACACGGCTGATTAGGGCAAGTAAATCCTAAATAAATTGCAGTTCTCCAACTATGATTCGTCTTTCGTTTTTTTTTTATTCTATTTAAACGTATTGAGAATCCATGTTGTTGATCATTTTCCAAACTCCACTTAACGATCCTTGCTAAATGCTAATTTTTCAAATTCTTTTTCTGGGAAATAACCAAGTGATTATAATTTTAACAGACACAGTTCATTTTCTCCTTTCTCTCTGTCGGATTGTTTTTCACAAATCTATACTGTTCCATTTTTTTAGACCAGCGGGAGACAAGATTTAACTTTCTAAATCTTTGCCATTGGAATGCTTTGGCAAGCTAGCATTAACTGATCCGCACGCTTTAGCAGGCTAATCTCCACTTGTCCGCACTCTTCAGCAAGCTAGTACTCTACTGACTCAAAGCCCCCAGTAAGCAGCACATATAGCCCAAACAGTCCAATTGTCATACCCCCTCTACGAGCTATTGCATCAGCTAATAATAAATTTAATTATACCTTCATATACCCTTCTATATTCTTTTACCTTTTTATCTATTAAAGTACACTTTTGCAAGCTTCCATATTGAGTACTTGACACCCATTGTGCTTACATTCCTTTCTTAGATAAAATCTATTTTATCTTTATTCACGATCAACCGAAAATTCTTTTATACAAAACATTTTCTTTGGTTGAAAGTAGATTGTAATTAGCAAAAAGGTTTTTTTCCTTTACAAATTTAATTAATTAATTTCAAACCCTCTCATTCTAACAATTAGAAAAGATAAATTCCAATAAATGCAAAAATTTTTAACTATTTAGAATTTTCTTTTCTTTTTTTTTTTTTAGGAAAATAATAAAAAATAAAAATACATTTCTATATATGTGTGTTCGAACATTTATAAGTAGTAAAATACAACGAAAAAAAAAAAACTGTTCTACACATAAACAAATATTACAACTTATTTTCCCTTTTTTTTTTTTTTTTTTTAGACAGGTTTGCTAGTCGAATAAATTATTAAAACATATACTTGTACTGTGGGTATAATAAGAATTTAATATAGCCCAAACCCATTTATTTATGTACTATATCCGTACCTCCCACTTCCCCTCTCAATTATAATTTAATAAATCGTATTAAAATTATAATTTTCATGTGATACATGTAAGCTCTGCTGAATCTTCAGCAAACAGCCATTTTGTGCATGGCCGTTATCCACGGACTGGCACAATATATTTATTTTTATTTATATATTTTATTATAGTTCTACGATTATGACCGACCTGGTTGAAAGCAATGCTTAGGTATTATCTGAATAGTTTTCCATTACTATTATTATTATATTGTATCAAGTAAACTTTCAATGCTTTTGCATTATATTCATGGTTAGTCTGCTGAGAACATTAATTTTTGCTGGTTCATTTCACAAAATGAATATGTAATGAACCAAAAATCAAATAGCATTCAAATCAACAAAAAATTAATGTTCTCAGCAGACTAACCATGAATATGACACGAAAGTGTTGAAAGTATACTTGATACAATACATCTTACTAAAAATTCAATTTTAGTATTTTTTACATTAATTGTTAGAATGGCAGAGTGTCGAAACATAATTATATAGTTACCTATTTGTATGTGTCTTTGGGCTTTTGATTTCTATTTTCTGTCATTTAATTTTAAAACAATTTTCAGGTGGTCTTAATAACATCTATCTCTTACCTTCAATAATAAAATATGTTCTTACTGAATTAATGAATGGGTATTAGATGGCAGTGTAAACATTTTCATGATTGGTATCTAACTAATTTGTTTTTTTTTTTTTAGAAAAAATACTGAATTTATATTGAATTTATATTCTTGATTCTTTCAAGACAATAATTTGAATTTTTAAATATATACTTAAGTTTTGAAGCCAAACTAGCTATCTTTTTAAAGTATATTGTTAGATCAGTAACTACAGATTTTAATGGCCTTAAATATAAGCTGATTGCTGTGTCTTTGATCTTTAAAATACCATTGGTAAATAATACAGCTTTTTCTAGTATACTTGATTAGATAATAATAGTATAGCCAGATTTCTGGAGCGGTATTTAGCTTATTAGCTATCTCCTAAATGAAGCTATTCAATCTGTACTGATTCAAAATAATAGTCATTATGCTTATGCTGCTTTTCACAGCTAGTCTTCTGCATGACAAATAAGAATATTTGTCATTCGACTATTGAGATAGCTATATGCAGTTAGCACAGATAATAGAGGGTCTGACTTAAGATTCTAGGATCGACATTTACTTGAATAAAATAGAACAAAAATCTGTTTGGCCAATTGAATGACATTTGTGCTCAACCTGCCACTAAAGTGTTTAAATGTCATACAACTTTTGAAACAACTAATGATATGATTATTTATATTATGCATGAAGATTCAAACATTCTCAATTTTTGAATTCAAAGCAATTAATATTCATTAATTTATTTATTGTTTATATTTTGGCTTTTTTGTTGAGTGAGAGATGTGGTAAGTATACATGTTTGAATATTGCCCTAGAGCAATGATGAGTGGAGTTCCTATATCCCCTCTCTTATTCATATGATAAAAGTGATGACTAAAGAAGATATGTGAGAAAATGAATATTTCTATCATGTTTATTTAATGAGATTACTTAATTATAAATTAATATTGTCATAATGAGTTTTGAAATGTAATCGCATAATCCAATTATTTTCCTCATTGAAGATATGAGTTTTTTTTGACATTTAGTCAGTGAGTGTTTGTTATAATGCTGATTTTATTTATTGGGAATATTGCTATAATAAAAATTCTCGCAATAGGAAATTTTTTTTTGTTTGTATCTTTATTTTATTAATGGAACAACTAAGTCCAAAAATGTTGCTCCAATAATTTATAAGTCAGATTTCCAAGAACTTGGCAAATTATGTCCACTTTCATGTATCAATCCCAATCTATTTGTCATTTTTTAACCGATGAATAGATTGGCATTGATTCACGTAAGTTGATGTTAAATTTCAAGTTCATTTAAATGATTCTTTGGGAATCTGACTTGTGAATTTCATAATAGTATTTTAAGACTTGATTGTTGTGTGAATATATATATATATATTGTAACCTTGCTCATATAGATCATATGTATGATTGTTAAAAAATTAATATAAAAAAATATTACATTCAAATATCAGCCTTTCAATACAAGATATAGTATTTATGCAGGAATAAACTCTTTAAATTGTTTATTTAATTTTAAAATTAGTAATGTATTAAGTTTTTAATAAAAAGTAATAATAGTTTGAAAATAAAATATTTATTTTTGAAAATATTAAAAAAAAAACTACTAGTAGAACAAATGTAATTCAATGGTTGTTATGGTATTTGGACAATTTCCAAACAAAAAAAAAAGTTAGGATTGTCTGATATATAAAAATTGTAGAGTTCAGTTTTCTTCTTTACACTGCTTATAAAATTAAAATTATGAGAATAGTCAGATTCTTATATGTCTGTATATATTCATAATGACAGGGTAAAATCTTAGTGTTGAGTGTTTTCTTCATCTTTCTGAAAAGATAGCTTTCTTTACAGAACTATAATAATGCTCTAATAATACTGAATAATGCCTAAGTATATCTGCCAATACTGGATCTTATTTATGGAAGCTATAACACAAATCAATAATTTAATATTATAAAGAAATTTAAAAGTTAATTGGTCTACAAAAACCATTACTGAGGAAGAAAAGTATTTACAAAGCTTAGATATCTCCGATTCTTTTAATTATAAAGTACAACTACAAAAAAGAAATTTATTATTCCCCCAAAAATATTCAAGGACGCATTTATAAATTTTAACATGAAACTACAAGGATATGTTTGTTATGTTCAGAAATAAGATAAATTCGGTAAGGACTTTTACAACAATTTAATGAATAAACAAAAATTAAATAAAAATATCAAAAGAAATGTTATTTTGCAAAATCATTATTTTCTGTAAGTAGAAATTAAAATATTGATTTTTTTTTCTCTTTATTTTATATAAATTCATAGCTGTAATAGAATGAAAACATTAATTTTAAAATATTTTCTATTGTATATTTCATACTTGTCATTGGGTTAATTATGTAAATATAAAATAATAATCAGAAAATAATAAATTCTTACAACACTTATATAAATATCAAATTTTTTTATACACATAAAAAGCCTTTTTCAGCACTTGATTTGGTGCCCTTTTCAAATGTTAATAATCTATTATGTTAACAAACTATTACAGATGTAAAACGATCTAGTTTTCAATAATGAAATTAAAACAACCAATACCAATATAAATCATTAAAATAAATCAAAACCTACATATAAATCCAGTAATTACAAAATAATTGACTATATCATAACAGTATAATAAATAAAATAAATTAGTTGCATTTTTTATTATTTTTTTATTACATTTATATATATATCAATTTATATAATATTTATTTTATAAAGCGCAGACAGTTGAAATTGAAATTAAATTGAAAGGCTGCAGCCTTCCAATTTAATTTCAATTTATATGAATTTCCAGTCATTTTTAATTAACCAGTTATTAACCAAATTTATAGAAGTCATGTAAATGTTCATACAATTATTTAAATTATTTTTTAAAAAATATGTTCGTATATATTTGTATATTTAAAAATGAATGGAAAATTATATATATAAAAATGCATATAATTTATTTTATTTATTATATTGTTATGATATAGTCAATTATTTTGTAATTACTGGATTTATATGTAGGTTTTGATTTATTTTAATGATTTATATTGGTATTGGTTGTTTTAATTTCATTATTGAACACTAGATGGTTTTATGTCTGTAATAGTTCATTAACATAATAGATTATTAACATTTGAAAAGGGCACCAAATCAGGTGCAGAAAAAGGCTTTTTATGTGTATAAAAAATTTGATATTTATATAGCTGTTGTAAGAATTTATTATTTTCTGATTATTATTTTATGGAAGAGCAGCATAAAGATATTTATTCTTTTCCAATTTGATGATAAATATAAAAGAGTTATCTTGTTTATATTCTCTTGTTGTATTAAATAAATTTGTTAAGAATTTATTTCTCATAAATTTTTTCTAACTTACAGCTATATTATTTTCATATTTCATTAAAATAATAGAAAATAAATATGGAAAGGTTGATGATCAGCAAATATGGTTGGATTTGCATAAAGACTTGTATTTGGATGTAAACTCCAGTCTAATCATTATCTGTGGCTCTTATCAAATTAAGATAATCGTTTTTTTTTGTTATAGTTATTCCACCACATACATAGTCAATCATTGGTAATTATTTTCCCCTAGACTAAAGTAATTTATATATTTATTTTTGTGAGTAATTCCATTACAATATATTTTTATATAAAGGATTATTCTGTAGGATACATGTGTTTTAGAAAGAACCTCTCTCTTGCAGTTCTGCTGTAAAAAGTTTTGGAGATATGGCGTCCCGCTGTCATACTCCCTTCTCAACGTTAATCTTCCTAGTATCATTACATAATCTAATTGTTGAGAGTTCTATCAATTAACCATGTACATATTGCACTTTTTTTTCTTGTTATTAAAAGTTAAATTGACCAATTTGATACTATAATATCAGTAATCAATAATTTACATCTAATTACTGAAGTGATTGATATAGTATTAATATATATTTAAAAAATCACTGTATTCTAGATAACTGACATGGGAAGATCTTTGTGAAATAGCACATATTTTATTGAGTGATTATTCAGTGTTTTTAACATGGTATAGTGATTGAATAATGAATTTTTCAAGCTCTGCTATTGGAACATAAATCCAGAAAAATACAATTACAAATATGTCTAAATGGCTGACAAAAGGAATTTGATGTTAAATGAAAGACGACTTTTTGATTCCTCTTTAATACTTGAAAGAAATTGAGCAGAGTAAATTTCCTAATGTCCATTCCATATGTTCTTGTATTATAGCTGTTATTACTATATGATTATACATATGGTAAACAAATACAGATGAACTGATTACCAATACACATTACCAGGGATGAGTTAATTGTTTTTTAATTTTTGAGTTTAAAACCAAGAAACAACATGATTTTTCTTAGAAGTCACTTGATAGTTCATATCTAAAATATCAGTTGAGTTTTCTTGAAGGTAGGACAGATATATACATAATTTATTTATTTATTTACCATCATGATAGACAAAATTAAATTGTGATCATTACTCCAAAGATTTTATAAAGTCATTAGCCCAGCCAAAGGCAAAAATGCTAAAAATCTCCTGATTATGGATTCAGGCTGCTATTCATGATGACTTTTTTTTTTTTTTTTGATATTTACAACTGCTGATAATTTTCAAGTGAATTTAGATTGTACAGATCGGAAGAACTGTCTTTTTTTAAATGCGTTACTTTTGGACTTTGTTAAGTAAGAAGAAAAGATGAAGACACAATTGATTTGAAAAATGGATATGTACTGTACTACACAGGCATAAATATTAGAAGTACAAGTGAGATTCATTAATAATAAAAAGTGGAAGAATAACATTGTGAAGAGCAAGATTAATTATTTAATTTAATGGCAGATACTAAATGCAGGTTATTAAGATTTGTGCCCCAAAAGTTATCATTATGATGGAAAAGTAGAGAATTTTTATATGGATGTACTTTTTATATCAGATATCATTTTAATGTTAGCATGGGAATCTTTAATAATATTAGAATTGATAAATGATTAAGTGATTAAAATGATGTGGGTAAATTTGTTTATAGTGACAGAAATGAAAGAGGATACAGACATACAGTGTACTGAAAAGAAAAGAAAATATATATAGTATGAATTCTTTTCTCAGAAAAATGCTAAATGGACATGGTAGCAGCTTTGACTAATAGAACATAGGTATTTTCTTAATGGAATCAATATAGAACATGATAATTGATTAGTAATATGCAAATTATGTATTAATGCAAAACCAGAGAGATGAAAGCTATTAATAAGGACAATATTTAACATTTTATATTCTTAATCTTTCGAATTGTTTTAAAATATTAATAGACTTTGAAGATTGTTCAGATTTGATTGAATCCTCTATCAAAAACTGCAGAAAAGATAACTACAAAAAAGCATTAATATTCCAATATGAACAAAAGAGGAATATATATATTTAAATGATCCCTTAAGAAGAATTGAATGTTTAGAGTTTTTAAAATCGTAAGGGAAAAAGTTAATGTTATTCAATTGGCAAGGAAAGCTATAAAAGAGAATAAAAATTTCAAAAATGTGAAACAGTGTCTTTGTATTAGAGAAAAGTTGTTTCTGCAATGAGAAGAAATGATGGAATTATTTCTAAAAAGAGAGATGAAATCATGAAATGTTCTTAAAAGTTTTATATAATATTAAAGAACAAGTAAACAAAATATTCCTTATAATAAGTACATTTTGTGAATTGCCAAGTATTTATAGTGAAGAGAGGAAATATGCAATTACATCTATGAATAAGGGAAATGCTCCAGAAAATTATGGAATTATTATTGATATTTTAAAAGAAGCAGGTGAAAAAATAGAAAAATTGTTGGCAAAGTTATATGTGAGATTTTTATTAAATGATTGGTAGAAGGTAGTAGTAATATTAATATTTAAGAAAGATAATAAAGAAAATATTAGAGATTACAGATCTATTTTTTATTAGTTCTATACCAAATGTTTACCAAGAAAATTTGTCTTCAGTATTTGGAGACATTGTTAAAAGAACTAATGAATATGGGTTGCATTTTGTTTTGGATTTGTAAACTATGAAGAGCCATTCGATTCTATAAGCATTTTCATAGTTATTAAAGTTTTGCTTCATCAAGATAAAGATATAAAATATTGTCATACTATGACAAATATTGATCAAAATAGTAATGATTCAATTACACGGTGAAGGGTATATGGCAGAGTCATGTCCAAAACTTTTAACAGCAATTTTCAAGAAATAAATATTTTATGGATTAAAATGGCAAGGGAGTAAAAGTAAATGGAGATTTTTTAAATCATGCAGATTTTCTAGATGATGTAATAGATTTTGAAAATAATACTTCAAAACTTTGAAAAATGTTTGCAAGAATTATCAAATGGAAGAAAGTAGGACTAAAGATAAATACTAAAAAGTCTGTGAAGATAGATAGATAATATCTATATTAGAAGAAATTAACAATGACAAATTATTTAATCAGATAATTAATACATATGGAAACATAGTAAATTATATTAATTATAAAATTAAACATGAATGGAATGCTTTAGATAGAAATAACTTGACACTAAAATAAAATATGCCTATGTGTTTGAAAAAGAAGATTTAATAGATATATTTCACTAGTTCTTATTTATGGATCTGATTCTTGATTACTTATCAAAAGAATAATATGGAGACTTTGGACTACTCGGTGAAGAATGGAAATATGTATGTTAGGACCAGCAAGAAAAGATTGAAAATGAAATACATGGGTGAGAGAATAAATATTATTGACATGATTAAAGGAGTAAAAGACTGAAATGGAATTAGGTTGGACATATTGCTAGAAAAGGTAATAATAGATAGACAGTTGAAGTTTTAAATTGGATCCCAAGAAATTGTAAAAGAAAATAGCAAATTTGTTGGTGTGATGTGGAAAAAAGAGCTAGAAATTGGAGAAACTGAATTAAACTTGGACAAATTTTTTTCTGCAATGGATTGATGAGAATTGAAAATGATAATGATATCTCTGTGAGCAATTATTTAATTATATAGGATTACTGTAAAATATTTAGATGATTATGCAGTATTTTAAACTAAGTACTTTGTAATAATTTTTAATATAATATAAACAGATTGCTAGCTCATTATTAAAAGTTGTAATATTGGTATTCTTGACGATTTAGTGTTACTTTTTGTAAAATATGCAGGGAATAAATCACTAGTTTTTCTAATGGAGGGTTTCAGCATTAAGCTACATCAAAATCATTATGTTTATTTCCTCAACATTATAACATTAATTAAAGCTGTGCTGAGGTTCAGATCAGTGATCCATCCTCATAAGAATATGGACTATTTCATTTATGGTCAACATCAAATTTTAAATCTAGGAATCATTGCATTTTCTGCAGAATTTTATCAACTGAATGTATAGTATAATATCATGAAAAATCATATGGATCTTTTATAGAAATCCTGTAATAGAAGTGATACAAGAGTGAATGCTTTCTTCTGTACTATGTGTGATACGTTCAAGATAGACAAAACTAATAAAAGAAGTAAAATAAATAGCTTTAATATTAAGTCATGCAAATGATTGCAGGTAACCTAGCTACCTTTCAGCTTCTATGCGCAATTTGTTTAATGAATAATAATTAAAAAGAAAAATATGTGGCACTAGAACTGAAAAATAATGGATAAAATTAGAATCTTTTTTGTAATTTATTCTAATAATAAAAAAAACTTGATCAAGTTTGTTGAGTATTTGTGCTCTCCAAGGTGACAATAAAATGAAGGAAATATAAACTCAACCCAAGAAAAAACAAAATTTAGCTAAATGAAATGATTGATGAAAGTAAACTTGATTACACTTAATAATTAAAATAATATATGTAAATCCTGAACAATTAAAAAGTGGCTGTTAATACTGTTTTTTATAAGAATATTAATGATTAAATGAGCAAGGAAAATATCAAATGGTGAAGTTCATGTAGATAATAGAAGAAATCAGGAAATACAATTCAGCTTATTGCAGATAAATATTTATATTTTGTAACAGTTCAATAATTCATAAATTTATATTAATCCAACCTCATTGTTGGACAGCTCAAAATAAATGATAAAAATTTTGTTATAAATTGCCTAATTGGGGACCAAAAATATATCTATCAATCTCAAGTAAATGATTTTAATCATGCCTCAAATTAAGCAACCGAAAATGTAACTGATATAACTTTGTGATGCCAGAAATTAAATAAAGGCTTATTTTTTGTTGTGCAATATTATTATTAAGTCACACATTGGATTAGCTAAAAGGTAATGAACAATAATTAAAGATAAGAAGATCATACTTAATTCTGTGTAATTGTATCTAAATCTATAAGCATCTCAACTAACTGTTTTTAATAATGCAAATTCAATATATAAGGTTATCGCCCACAAGTAAATTTATATGAGAGTTACTAAAGATTCATACAATATGTATCTACAAAAAATAATAAAATACCAAAAAAATTACTTGTGTATAAAATTACTTCAATATTTCAATTAGAGGACTGGTTTTTATCAGAAAGAAAAAATATACAGTAAAATGGCGGTGTTCAAAAATAACGTATTATTAATTAAAAGATTTTACAAAGAAAATTTAATCAACCAATGACAATTTCAATGTACATTGAAAAAAAAAAACTGCATTATGTATTAATGAAACAGCACAAAGGACTGCAATACTTAATTTAAATTAAAAAATACAATATATGTATGACTGATAAATAAATGTGTGTATATATAAAAAATAGTCTGTGCTCATATATACATGGAGAGAGAGAGAGAAAAGGTTGAAATATCATAAAATGCTCCAACTTCCGTATTATATTATTGGAAAGAGATCAAGAAGAAAAGAAAGAAAGAATAGATAAATGGTTACAAGGAATATATAATAGTTGTATTTGCTAATTGCGTGACACTTCATCTTGGTACATGTATAGAATATACATATTTATAAATGTTTATATGTAGAGTCAAGTTTCAGCATCATAATTTTAGATTTTTTTTTTTTTTGTGCATACAATATTTATTTTTTATAACTTTTTCATTTATTTAATGTCATGCTACTGGGTTTTTTAAAAACGTTTATTAAAAAGATTTTTTTTTTAAATATATAAATGTATTTGAAAATTAGTCATATTTAATTGTAAATTTTCTCACTAATTAGTTACCTAGGTTTAATATTCACTTGTTTTACCCTTTCCCTGCTCAATGTAAACAATTTAACTAAAAAAAAAACTCCAACAAAACAATGATTTTATATTAATAAATACATAATTTTATTATATATTATATTTTAAATTGAGTTTTGGTGTAAGTTTTAAAATTATTTTCATACATTATGTATGTTATTTTTAGAGGTCTGTTAACTATTTTGAAACAAACAACGGATACTGTTACCAGCACAGATAAACAAGAACCCATACAGAAAACATTCAAGGTATTGGATTACTATATATAGAAATAGAAGACAAAATAAATACATTACAAATTTTTTTTTTTCATTATTTATATTATTTTATATTTTTAAAAATTTCTGTTCAAGAAATTAATGATTAATAATATAAGTTTAATGATAAATTTTTTTAGCAATATTAGTAAAACATTATTAAAAGAAATACTAATAATAAAATGATAGTCATGTAATTTTTTTAATTTGACATTGAATGTTTCATGTAATTAATAAAATTTATTCAATAGTCAAATTATGATTTAATTTATGTACTTAACAAAAGACAAAAAAAGAATTTTTAAATTCTATAAATACCAAATAATTGATTATAAATCTATCTTGATAAAGTTAATTCAATTATTAAAAACTCCAGGTAATAAATGATGTTAATTATTTATTCATTGATGTAAACTAAAAGTGTGCTTGTTAAAGTAGATTTTGTAAAAAATCATTTCAATTTAATAGAATTGAGATAAAGACCACGAAAAGGAAAATAGCATTGTCAGTACCGTATTTGCTCAATTTCATTAATTGTTTTGGGAAATATATATATATATTTGTTTTTTATAGTCTTTTGTGTCAAAGCTCCAGTTTTATTATTGCATATGTTTCCTAATAACAAGATGAGACCACAATATTATGAAGATAGAATAGAATTATTTAATACAATTGTCAATATCAAAATATATAAAATAAGAAAATTCTTTATGTGGAAGAAGTATCTACATGATAACTGTGAGAATAATTATAAATGAAGGTGTGTATAAATTTTTTTGATATAATTTTAAAAAAATTAAAGTCTGACAGGAGATAAATGCATTATTTGTAGAATTTATTACTTCACAAATTTATTGCTTGCTTTAATGTAAATTTCAGATACATTGAAACATTCTCTGACTAAAAGTTATTTATAGTCCTTCTTTGTTTAATTTAACTAATAATGTATTAATTTATTATTATTTTTGTTTAAAGAAAGAAAATAAATAATATAATATATTATTATGAAATTATATAATAGGGTGAGTGTGAAAATATTAAATATAAGAGAAATATGAAAAAATTGGGTGAATGACAATCCCAATATTTTTTAACTTCAAAACAAACTTGTTTGTATAAAAAAAATCTCATAATACTTAGTAATGATTTTTTTATTTCAGCTAGGATTGTAAAATATATGACAATATCTTTCTTTTTTTTTAAAATTTTTTGTAATTTATAATCCATAGATTACTAATTTGAAGTTTCTGGAGACAAAATAGTTTCTTGCTTTTGAGAGTGACTATTTTAGATTTTGCTTTTATTCTAACAATTGTGGAATAGTAAATGATCCCTGAAATCTCTGATAGCAATTGGAATACAATTTTTAAACAGGTTGATATGCTTCAGCACATTGAATGCTTCTTTCCAATAATTGTTAAATTTAGTGAAAGCATGTAAAGAGAATTTTTTCAACTATATGATATTTTCAATTTTGTATCTTATCCATAAATAAATGATAATTGAATGGATTTATTGCTAGTTTGAATGCTGAAAGTGCCAAAACTGATCACCTCTGGATTTTATGCTTCAGAATCTGAGATTCTTATCATTGCTGACATTAGCTTTGCCCCCTGTAATCTAAGATTAGATGGAAGTATCAGGCTGCTTGCACCTTATTTACCAATTTAGTTGGGCATATATTTAAATTTTGGAAATATTAGAACTAAAATTGTCTAATTGCTTTTATTCCGAATGATAATATTATAATTATCAAATAACTTATCTGGTTTAATTTTTAATTTTTTTTCAATAGGATTCTGAGCAGAGATATTTTTAACATTCTCATAGGAATCCATATTCTTTCCATCCAAAAAACTTTTTTTTTTTTTTAATTCTCTGAGATTTTTGTTTGTAGATTGTTTTGCTGAAATAGTATTTCTGCTTGAAAATTAATTGATTGGTCATATTTTAAAAATTCAAATTAAAGTGAATTTTTTTCGGGGGAGGGGCAGATGTAATTCTACTTAATATTAATTAAAGTGATTTTTCTTTGCTTGAGTTTTCTTGGAAATATGCTTTCTTGTTGAGGTAACTTTTTATTGGAATGTTAACCCTTCATCTAAAATTTTTATATTGTTATTAGAAACAGCGACTATTGAGAGCCAGTTCAATTTCTTATTCACAGTTTAAAATAAACAAAATTATAATTTTTTTTATTTTATGTATTTGTATGTTTCAAAATCTTTAAAAAATTCACTTCTTGTGCTCTTGAATACAATGCTTTTATAATCTTTTATTTATTTATACTTTCAATTTATCTAATCTTCATCAGAGCATTTTGATCAGTGATAGATTTTCTATCACTCATCAGTGAATAAAAGGTGATAGAAGCATTGCATTTATGTGTACAATAGATTTTTTAAAGATTTTATAATAATAAAATAGTGAGAAAAAAAAAAGATTGAAAAAAAGATATCTATATGTTTTTCTTTTTTCTAGTCTTTGGAATATATTTTCAAGTTTATTGTACAGTCTCGTTTATTATTAAGCAGGTAAGCAAAATTATGTATATTATAAATCTTTTTTCTTCTCAGATAAATGTGCTGTTTACTATGTTTTCTTTATGGTATTACAAGACCTATAATTCTTTTTTAAAAAGAGAATATTTATCTTATTTAAAAGTATAAAATATTAAACCTTGAAAAATTATCCTGATCTGGCATTTCCAGTGATTCAGCAACAAATTTTAAGAATTTTATAAAAGTTTTTGAATAATGAATCTTTTAATGATATATAAAAACCTACCAAACAAATAAAACAATCTTGATTCACCAATTTATTTATACCTATAGACAATTGGGAATATAAATATATATTTAGTTCATAAATAAATTAATAAACTCTTTAAATTAAAATGAAAAATATTTATATAATAAAATAAAGAAATATAAACTATGTAAAAAATTTAAAAAAAAAAAAATTAATTTTTCAAAATATAAACTTACAGGAACTCAGTTTTAATTCATTTGTTAATAACAATGATTAAAAAAAGTGAAAAAAAAAGAAAAGATAAATTACGATTATGAAATAGAATATATGTATCATTGGTTATATTTCAAAAACTATTTTTTGTGACATCTTGTGCAAAATATAAATGTAGGATATCTTTACAAAGCAAAATAAAATCTGTTTGCATATTTTTACATATGTTTATATATATATAAATTGTATACATATATAATTGTCTTCTTTTTGCATATTTTTACATATGTTTATATATATTGTGCCAGTGCCAAATTGGCACATGTATATAAAATAATTTTGTATAAAAATTATTAGCAAAATCTTTCGGAAAAAAGAATTTGAAAGTTACAATTAATTACTTTAAAGAGGGGAGAGGGAGTTTTCCTATAAAAAAAACAAAAACAAACTAAGAGTTTATAAAAGAAAGAGTGTTATTATTATAAATTAAAAGTTAAAAATCTCTTTTCATTCCAGTTTAGTAGAATAAATGTGTATATATGTGCGATGGTAAATAGAAATAAATGTTAGCTCATTAATAAGATAAATGCGTGTTAGAATAATATTAAAAAAAATAAATAAATATTGAAATGAAATGTATTTAAAAACACAGTGGTGGACTACTAATTAAAGATATGAAAACAACATGTTTTAAAATAGCTACTACTAATCAAACAATCAATCAAAAAACACGTTGTCATAGGATTAGTTATCAAGGAATTTCGACACACCTATTGCACTTATTCCTGGAGGATATAAAAACGAAAACAATTCACAGATATAAATAGCTAGATTTTATCGGACATTCAGTTGGAGTTTGCAATTCAGTCTAGTTTCCAGTGACAGTTTGCTTCAGTACAATTTCTATTATGTATACAGCAACCAACATGCACTGTTGAGCAGCCTTGGAAATATACGCTTGTGCTTCAGCCTTTTGAGTCCAACAAGATCATCACAACCTGCCTGTGAAATAATGTCGGCATAACAACTCTGAAACCCTCCATCAAAACGTGCAGCTGTCTCCAAGAAGAAACCAATGGATTACCATAAATTCTCTTCAATAAACAAAATCTAACCGGTTAGATATAATCCATCAGAAGCAGCAGAAGTAGCCAACGACAAGAAAAAAAAATCCTAGGTATATGTTTTATTATTATCATTTACACGTAGTAGTCACCACTGTAATCCGTAAATATTCAAGATGCAAATTATATGAACTCTATCATACATAAAATGAACTATTGATATGTGTGTGTAAGTTTCAAATGCTATTAATGCTTTATTATTATGTTTGCGAATGTGAGATAATTTAAAATGTCTAAGATTATTTTTGCTTTTTTTCATAAAATATACTATCATATGTTAATTTAAAAATGTGCGTGTGTTAAAATTGGATTTATAAAATGTTTATAATGCGTTTATGTTAGTTAGTAAATTATCTTTAAACTTAATTAATGTTGATTAAAATAAATTGTCTTTAAATTTAAACTTTATCTGTCGGTCAATTCTTTTTATCAATCTCTTCTTACCAATATTTTATTACTGATTAAAATTAGACTGGGCTAGTTAAGGGAATTGTTTCGAGCGCTGGATTATGAGCCTACTGCCCGAATATGTTAGTCTTCAGACTAGCTGGCGCCCCGGGGTTTACCCCGAAACAAATAAAGTATTTGGATAGTAGGGGTTTGAATCTAGCAGCCGAGATGGGCCATTGTTGATAGTTAAAGCTATCAATAAGATCTCCCATTTTGCTCGAATGTGCCGGTTCGTTCACGTAACCTTTATAAGATTATAAATGTATTATGAAGGAGTTTGAAACCGGCCAAAACTTATATATACGTATAAGTAGGTGGTTTCAGTGGTTCGACCCGGTACAATATATAGTATATAAATTGTATACATATATAATTGTCTTCCTTTATCAAGTATTTGTATGATTGATCAAGTAATTTTAAAACTTCACATGAAAAAATTGCTTCAGTTCTCTAAATATAATCCTTATATAATAAGCAAATTCATCAAAAAAAAAAAAAAAATGCATGAGTGATTTAATTTGAACTTAGCTAATTTGCTAACAATAAATTTTTTTTTGTTAAAAGTGATAAAATATATGTATACATTGCAATGCAACTGTTTGTTTTTAAACTCAAATTTAAAAATCAAATTTCAATTCTCTTTCCAAATATAATTCAGTTTTTATGAATAATCCATATTTTTTAAATCTATTATTAGCTTTTTAAAACTTGTTATATATTCAATGACTTCAGGGTATATAAATTTATATGTTCACAAATATAAAGAATATAAATTAAAAGAATGTGATAATTGGAAGTTATCTTGACAATGATTATATGAAAATAGTTGAAAGAAATAATAAAATGTTATTTACATATGTGAATTCAGTTAAAATAATATTAGTTTTAAAAGGATAATAATGGATTAAGAAGTGTTACTGATTATTTATTTTTTATATATATAGTTTGTGTGTTTTGGTGCAGTGGTAGTTTCTAGAACTCAAGTTTCACGATATCCAGTTCTGATAGTTTTAATAATTAAACTTCTTTTAAATTCCTAAACAATAAACCAATTGATCATTTTTTATGTATATTTTAATCATATTCAATATATTATAAATCATAAGCGAAGACAAAATTTTAAATAACAAGTTTCTAATTTTTTTAAATCTAAGAATAAAATTATTATTTTTTTTTAATCTTAAAAAGAGATAGGTTTGAAAAAAATTTGAAATAAAAAGTAAATATCTTTTTTGTTATCAAAGAGGAGTTAATTAACTCAAAGCAATAAATGTAAATTAGCTTTATTTTACATATATGTAGGAAGGAATTAAATACCATTAGGATTTTGATATGACATAACTAATATTAGTAGATCATCTGATAACTATAAATAGTAGAAAGTAATAAAAAGGAAAAATTAAATGAAATTTCATTTTAATTTTGAAATTATTCATACTGCCTGCACAGTAATTTATCAAATCAAGTATTTGTTTTCTAATAAATATAATTAAGTTGTTTAATTACCATAATTAATTTAAACAATGTATTTTATTAAATTATATTCATGTTATTATAGCAAATTCATTTTGTATAAAACTGCCCACTACTGTTAATTAAAATACAGTAATTAGTATATATAATAATTTTAATTTTTACTTTTATTTCATTTAAACATTTATTTTTATTTTTATATAGTATTGTAATAAATAAATAAAATTTAAATGGCTGAAATTAATTCTTTTCATTTTATTTCGCTTGAGAATATTTTATGTAATTCAAAGTGAAATTCAAAAATATATACTCAATAAATAATTTTCCACTTATGACAAATATGTGCAACATATTTTTATTTTCACTAAAGGATATCAATCTATTTATAAAGCCACAAATTTATAAAATCTCCAACATATATAAATCTGATATGTTGATTATATTTTATTTATCAGATGTATGTTATCGAAGTAAAATTCTAATATATATCTTCAAAATTAATGCATCTAATTAAAAATAAAATGTATGTCTTTCTACTATTAACTGCTAACATTACCTGAATCAGAACTTCAATATTGAAATAAGAAACTCCATATAATTATGAATGTAAATAAAAATATAAAAAGAAACAAATATCAAGAACCTTGTAGTATATTAATTATCAGATCTGTTTGCTATTTACATAACTTAGACTTCAAAGCAAGCAAAGTAAAATTTAATTTTTTTAAAATCTGTTCATGCTTAGAATTTTTTACCATGCAATTGACTAATAGCTGACTCTGTAGTGTGTATTTAGCTGTTATAGCTAGAAGGATGGGAAAACATTCATATACAGTACTTGTCATCCCTTAATTACTCTATAAATACTACCTTTTTCTTCACTGTTCATCCATGAGAGATTGTTGAAAAGTTTTTGCCTTGCAATCAATGGGCTATTTAAGGTCTGTTATATCTTTTTATCTGTAAATGAAATTTGTTTGCCTATATATATATATATATTGTAACAGTTTATTCCGGCGTAAACACGTATATATGTGGTAGACGTTTATTACGTATTTTTAAACTTAAGTTTTGCTCTTTTATTTAACAACAATTTATAATATGAACATATATATGTGTGGTTGGTTTTGCGATACCCTCTAATTACTCGCCCAGCATATTTATGAGCATCAATAATGACCTCAAGCGCCAATCTTACCTACGAATAAATAAGAATTGTGCTGGGAGAGAATGAGTATCTATTTTTGGTGGTTAGAGCTTGTACCTCTGGCTATCTCACTCAGGGGTTGTAGTCGGTGACCGTGGGAAAGAGGTGGAGGGAACATATAAAAATGCGCATGTAGCACATTAACGATTCGTTTGCTTTCCTACTTTTTGCTTTCTAATATTATTCTAAGAAATTAACACTAACACACACAATTAAATTTATAATACTAATTAATATTTATTAATATAAAACAAATAATAAAACAAAACCCATAGAATCCCATAATTGGATATTAGTTTGTGCCCGAATAATTAAATAACCCGCATGCAAATACACTCGCACAAGTTTATAAATGCAATACACAAAAATACAGATCATAGCTTGAAAACAATTTCAATCAGGCATTGTCTATTAAGGCGTATATTTATACAGGGTATTATTTCAACATTTTCTTCATTTACTTTAACCCTTTTACGCATTATTTAATAGGACGTGCTTTCATTCAAAATAGTTATTATCACTTACGAAAATGTTTGGTTTACCTCGTTTATCTCACCCGGGTGTAGATTATTAGCATTTTTCCACTAGCTTCGTGCTGCGCTGTATGATTAAAGGATTTTTTTCTTTGGTGAATTTCCATAAGGCAATCAATGGCGTCCGGTGAAGGCTGTTCTTTTCATAGTTTGAAGAAGGGCTTCGCTCCTACATTTACAGTAATGGTAGTCTCTCCACAGGATGGATGGCATAGCCTGGCCCGTTCTGCTCTTCTACCCCAGCCTGTTCGTGATTTTTCGATTATAAACTTTTTTTTCTTTTTACTAACTTTTTCTTACAATCCTGCTCGTGGCAGTCACAACTATAGAAGTCCTCTCTAAGTTCAGCTTTCTTGAATCTAATTAATTATACTATTGTTCTTTCTTCTTTCATTAAACCACATGGTTTGCGAAACGAAAGTCCTTTCAATAATTTTTCTTTTCTTTGTTTCTTTTATCTATGCTTAGGAATTTCCAATTTGCCTTGTGATCTACACTCGACCGTTCATTGTCTATTATTTTTAACATTTTATTTTATTAATTAAAATGTCTTTGTTTCAAGATAGTGATCTGCAACTTTTCGGGTCCTTTCTTTGCAATTAATTAATTTTTTTATAATTTGTGACATTCTTCCTTTAATCGACCATCTTGGAATATTTCTTTTTAAATTAAAATAACTTTATTCCTTTTTACGAAATTTTTACATTTACTCACTCATGCAGCAATATAAACACGCGTATAAATAAATATCAGAGCACCAACCATATAATCCCCCATCCCTCTTATATTTCAATCTGCTTTTATTTAATTACTTAAATATATATGTATGCGCTCGCATACAAGACCACAACGAAAAAGAAAAATAACAATTTACTTAACATTACTTTTGATTTAATTAGATATGTATCCTCGGTAATATTACCCTCTGACTTAGAACAGGGTTTGAACTCAGCCCTGTTATAATATATATAAATATCAATAGTTTAGATACTTTTTATGCAGAATAAAGTATATGCAGTACATATATTGTTAAAATCTAAAATAAATAATGTCTAAGAAGATATCAAGCAATGATAAACTATTACCAACCATTATTGTGGCATGTTTGATTAATTAAATTAATCTATATCTGATCCAAAAACATCAATTGATCCACATCTGATGAAGGTCTCTCCAAGTTTAATTCAGTACATCATACCAGCAAACTTATTTTATCTATCCATCGTATATGGAAACTTAACATATATTTATATATATATATATATTTATGCATGTATTAAAATGTACCATTAAATGGCAGCCTGGGTCCGCAATCAGAGGATTCTTAGCATCCTCCATTTCAGTTGCCAAATGCTGCCTTGGCTGGTGATTATTGCCTTTTGGAAATAAGGCCATGATTTATTTTTGTCTGTCATGATTGTAAATATTTATTAAATATATATTTTTTTCATTTAGACACATGTTCATTCTGCCTTGTCAGGCAACTAATAAGAAAGTCCATAGTGTTATTTAGGTTTAAACTCGGGAGATAAAAAAACAAACTCAGTGCACTGGCTAATGCATGTTGGTGAACAGCCTATCCATAATTCTTATACTATATGAATAATCACATGGTAATAACAACTGCAATGATAAGAAAGTATGGAATGGACATTAGGAAATTTGTCCTGCTCGGTTCCTTTAAGGCATCCAAGAGGAATCAAAGAGTCGCTCTTGTTTTAGTTAACACCAAACTCCTTTCTGCAGCCATTTGATGATCACCTTTTATTTAGGTACTTACAACTGCTTATCACTTTCAAGTGAAGGAAGATTGCAAGAACTCCACAGAAGAACTGTCTCACATTAAATGGGACATTTTTGATCTTTGTGAAGTTAGAAGAAAAGGTAAAGAGACAATTGATTTAAAATGCAGACATGTAATCTACTACAAAGCCACAAATATTGGAAGTACAAGTGGAGTAGGATTCATTATAAATAAAAAAATGGAAGAACTACATTGTAGAGATTGGTGGTTTATCGGGCAGAGTGGCAAGATTAGTTATTCAACTTAATATCAGTTACCAAATGCAGATAATTCAGGTTTATGCCCCAACAAGTTCTTATTGTGATGAAGAAAAATAGTGGATTTTTATATGGATGTACAAAAGGCTTTTGATCAGACTAAACAACATTTTAAAATTGTTATGGGACAGAATTGGTAAACAATTGAAAGATGAAAATGCTGTATAAGTAACTTAGGTTATGGTAATAGAAATGAGAAAAGTAAATATTTTATATTATGAATTCTTTTTTTAGGAAAGTATTAAAAGGAAATGGACATCGAAGCATCCAAATGAAGATATAGCAGAATTGAATTATATTTTGACTAACAGAAAATACAAATCAAGATTGTAATGTTCTTAATAAATCAATATGGTAAATATTCATCGATTAGTCTGATGTAAGATACATGTTAATGCAAAACTAGAGAAACTAAAATTATTAAGAAAAACAATATTCACAGTTAATATTTCTAATCTTCAGAAACATTCTAATGAATTTAAATTAGAGCTTGCAAATTGTTTTAATGTATTAGCAGATTTTGAAAACAATTCAGATTTGAATGAAATTAATAGGAAAATAATTGATATACTTAATGCAACAAAGATTGCTGGTAGAAATTCACCAATAAATTTTTTACTGAGAATAGAGAATTTATGAAGAATAGAAGGAATATGAAAATATACAAATAAGAAGGATTGAATCTCGAATTTTGTAAAATGGTGCAAAAAAAAAGAGTTGGTAATAAGAAAGTATAATTGTGAACTAGCAAGGAAAGCTTTAGAAGAGAATAAAAGTCTCAAGAGTGTAAAACAACATTGTGGTATTGATAGATGATAAAGATGGAACTATTACTAAAAAGAGAGATGACATCATGAAATGTGGAGAAGAGTTCTATCAAGAATTATATAGTGTAACGATGTGGTATGAATACGGCATTTGTAACAATCTATTATGAATGCTTATTAATAATAATATTTTTATATATTTACTATTCAGCATTATTTATTAACATTTTATTTTATTTATATGATTATTTCTTCTCTTATTTATTTAATGCCTCCAACACTGGATCACACATTCAAGCAGAGAGATAGAATATCATTGATAAATTAACCATCAGTGATACCTATGGTCAGATTGAGGTTGCACAGACATGCTCCATACTACTGGGATAATACCCACCATCCAAAGCACTATTTGTTTTGAGAACAAGTCTCAGGCACCATCCAGCCATATATGTTATATGTAGCTGGCATGCCTGGACGACAGGCACACGAACCCAGTGCTTGAAATATACCCAGACTAACTCAAACATCTTGATCAATGGACGTAGTGCAATACTAATATATGGAAATATTCGTAATCTTAAATTCCTGGTAATGCAGTTAAAAGAGATAGAGTATAGACCAAGCAATTTTTAAGTAAACATTTTTTATTTATATACACACATAATCAAATAAATATTTAGTAGAATTAAATAAAGAACATAAACAAGTATATAATAATTATTAGTAACTCATTATCACTAATTGTCTTTCATTATAGTTCATTTCTTTTAAGAATGTCTAGACACTTAATTTACGATTGAAAAGTTATATTTATCTAGGTTTTTCATTATGGTGGTTTGACATCATCTTTCTACAGTTGACCATTTTGCTTTGGTTTTGATTTTTCAGATAGCTGGCCTTTCGGTCTCCACCCATGGCTTCATGGGTTTCTTTCCATGCTTCTGACTGGCAATGGGGGGGGAGAGAATGTGGCAGTGTTTATACTATGGTCTAGGCATTGATTACAGGCAAGAAAAGTTGATGGCACTGAGAACCTGGGACCTGAAGCCTAGGTGAACACTTCCAAAGCTCTAGCAATGCATGTTTCTACTTCTACAACTTTTAGGTTTAGATTTTTCGCAAGTAGTAACTGGCCCTCCGAGGTGTTGTTGACTATGCTTTCAGTACTAACATCAATGATGAATGAATCAATGAACTCAGCAATTTGATGAACTTGGGAAATTTGAGAAAAACTGCTGGAACTGGATAACAATGGACAAGCGGTCACTTTTATACTTAACTCTCCCATTGCCTAAATTTTTATCATAATTTTAATTTGGTTTTTAATTAATTTATATTTGTTTATCTAATCTTTTTTTTAGATTCATCTACTATCTTATTGGCTAGGAATCTTTCAAAAATTACAAGATTTTTTCCACTAATTAATTCCCTTGATAATTTTATTTTAAATTCTTTTACATTTATTTTTGTTTTTTAACATTTACTTATCTGATATGCTTCTCTTTCCTTTTTATTAATTTCATTTTTAAAAAATCTAAACTATTTTTGTTTTCCCTTTTTTCTTCATAATTTATTATTATTATTTAAATTATTAACATATGTAATGCAAATATATATATGTGTGTGTTTTTACAACATATATATTGTTAGCGTTACAATAGTAATAAAGAACAAGTACTTCCTGTAGCTATTATATCTACTGAATTGCCTAGGATTTTAAATGAAGTGAGATATGCAATTAAATTTATGAAAAAGGGAAAAACTCCAGGTTATGATGGAATTATAATCGATATCTTAAAAGAAGCAGGTGAAGAAATAGAATTTTTTTTGGCAAAGTTATATATTAAATATTAAAGATGTACTAGATGACTGGAAGAGTACAGTATTAATATTAATATTTTAAAAAGGTGATAAAGAAGATGTTAGAAATTACAGACCTATCAGTTTAATACAAAATTTTTATCAAGATAATTATGACTCATCTTTAGAGAAGTTTGGATGTCAGCCAACCAAAAGAATAAACTGGATTTAAAAATAGTTTTGATACAATGGATTATATCCAATTATTGAGAGAAGTTATAGAAAGGATCAATGAATATGAGTTATTATTATGCTTTGGATTTGTAGATTATGATTAGGTGTCTATAAGCATTTATTTTTTCAGTGATTAAAATATTGTATCATCAAAGTATAGACCCAAGATACTGTCATATTCTGAAGAATATTTATAAAATTGCAACAGCAGCAATTAGATTACATAATTATACTAGGAAAATTGACATTGAAAAGGGTGTAAGACAGAGTGCCTCTATATCTTCAAAACGTTTTACAGCAGTACTACAAGAAGTATTTTGTAGATTAAACTGTGAAGCTAAAGAAATAAAAGTAAATGGATATTGTTTAAGTTATTTAGATTTTTAAGATAATGTACTTGGTTTTTGAAAATAATGCTTCAGAGTGTCAGGAAATGTTGCAAGAGTTATCAGATGAAAGTAAGTAAGTAGGGCTAAAAGTAAATGTTAAAAGGACTATAGTAATGTTCGATGGATTTTTTCAAAATATGAAAATAAAGATTGACAATAATGAATTAAAAGAAGTTAACAACTACAAATATTAGATGGAAATGTAATGGATGAAATTAATCATAGAATTAAACTTGGCTGAAGTGCTTTTGGTAGAAATAACTTAATAGTAAAATGAAATATGCCTAAGTATTTGAAAAGGAAGGTTTTTAATAAATGTGTTTTACTAGTTTTTATTATTAATCTGAGACTTGGACACTTAATAGAAGAGCAATACAGAGACTTCAGACACTCAAAGAAGTATGGAGAGATGCAATGTTAGGAGTAACAAAAAATCGAAAACACAGTACATAGGTAAGAGAACAAACAGTTATTACTGACATCTTTGAAAGAATTAAACGATTGAAGTGAAGTTGGGATGGATATATTGCAAGAAGAAATGATAATTAGATGGACAATTGAAACCTTAAACAGGATTCCAAAAGATTTTAAAAGACCCAGAAAGAGACCACATGTGAGATGGTTGGTTGAAATAAAAAAGTCTGTAGGGGTGATGTGGAAAGAAGAGAACTAGAGATTGGAGCTGGATTGAACTGGGCGAGATCTTCATCTTGTAGTGGATTGATAATGATTGATGATAATTAAAATGTGTGTTTAAACAATTTTTTTATTATTTTATATAATTTTAAACTTGTTTGCTTCTTTTTTAATATTGAAAATAAAAAATATATTTTATGAATCCTATAGAATATTCATTTATTACTTGATATATTTAAAGTGTTGTTTTTAAAAATTATATTTATGATTTATTGTTTTTCAGGACAACCGGTGGTCAACATGAAGAAGCATTTCACCTTGATTTACTCAGTTTGTTTTCATCGATGAATAAAATGTTGATGATCAGTTTCGAAGCCGTCTTAAACGCACAAGTAGCTCTTTTATCAAACATTACAGCAATTTATCCTCAACTGTTAGATGTTTTGTCAGTCTCTGAAATAAGTCATGTAGTTGTCAAGTTGTTGGACAGTATACCACGCGAGCCTCCCATCTTACTAATGCAGACAAAGCTGCAGAGTATTAAGGAAACTATAAATAGTCAATTATTTGAAAATTCAGGTAAAAATAGAGAACATTACCACTTCAAACTTATTGATTTGCTTTTAGTATAATATAAGTAATTGAAATTGCCCATGTGAATACAAATATGTTATTATTATAGAAAGAATTGTGCCATTAATTGATAATTTGGTTTAGGAAGACTATCATACTAATCGATCACATTTCATTTGTAATTTTTTTTTTTTTTGATAATATTTTAAATTCTTTTACAAAAAAATGAATTATTTTTTACCAATGGAGAATTTTGATGCACTTTGTATTTAAAATCTATTTTTTATTTTTTAGACTATTTTTGCAAAGCTGTTTTGTTTACCAGTTTTAAGTTAAATAGAATATAGTTATTTTATAAATTATTACTTATTAGAAAATATAATCATTATATTTATTATATTTTATGGATTTAATGTTTGTACATATATATGAATGCATTTGTATTTACATATATATATCTTTTTTTCTCCCTTAGAATCTCGTCTTGTGTTATTATCAATGTGTGTCCGGCATATAAAAATTCATATGACAGTTCGGCAAGAACTTAAATTGTGTGCTGAAATTTTAGGTGATATTTTAATGAAATTACATAAAGAAGGTGAAGTGGAATTGGATAGCAGAAGGGGAGAATACAAATGGGTATGGCCTGGTAGCTCTAAGGTAAATTACTGTAAAAAAATATTAAAATTTGCATTAAAAATATATTTTTAAAGGAGAAAAATCATTGAAAATTATCTTTAGAAGTATGCAGACATGCATATATATTGCAACAGAGTGGTTATCTATTTATGTTCCTGTTTGGTCAAGCAAAATGTAATGAAATGATGAGTGTTATATGGGAAGTATATATATGGTATTGTTTATCCAAAATGTAACAGAACCGATTTTTGTTGTTTGTCAAAATCGATTTGTAAAATGGAATAAATTGTGTGAATCGCTCACCACTTAATTAGATTTCAGATACCTGATATTATTAAATTCTACTGATGCAAATTTATTTAGTTTTAGAATACATTAATAATCATGTAGTTTCTTCCCAGTGCTAACAAGTGAAATTGTAAAATGTTGTATGATCCAATTCTTTTCTTTGTTAAAATCTATTCCAGATATAAGTAAATTGCCCAACTAACAAAAATATTAGAGCACACTCAATTAACAAATTAATTAATTACTGCAAATTGACAATATGACCTCTTCCTTCCCTAAATAAAATAAATAACAACTGATAAGTTACATTTATTATTATGACTCAACTTACTTTCAAGTAATGGAATTGCCCAGATTACAATATTCATTGGATTCAGCATTCATCACTCAGATCAATGAATATATAAACAGAAAATATAACCAGTGACAAAAACAAGCTAATAGATGGAAGATGCTCAGTGAATCCAATTGCTTTCATTAAGGAAGAGAACCCGTCTAATAATTTGACCATCTATCTGAAGGTAGGGTCAGATAACAATGGTTATTACATAGGTTGCCTAATATTTGATTGCAGAAACAGTTTAGACAAGTGCGTGGGATGAATCAGAAGCTATTAGATACTAAACCTGACATGAGGCAAGATGCCATGAAATAGCTGGAAGTGTTAGATATCTTTGTCATTCATTTTTTAAAAAATTGACAGTTAACATTATTAGTGTGCCACTTATACATCCAAATATATATTTTAATAATAAAAAAACTCATATAAATAATAACAATATTAATAATTAAATTATTAGTCATCATATTTTCCCCTACTACATGGGTGTATTTATTTATTTTTTTGTAATAATGCAAATGTAAATATAATTATTCATTGTATGTAAAATATAAATGTGTATAAAACTTCCTTGCTCATTTAACATTAATGCTATATATGTCTGAAATTGAATAATATTTTCTTAAATAAAATGTTCATTAAAGTGTTAAGTTTTCAGAATTAGTAACTATTATTATAGATGTTTAATTTCAAAGAGATTATTTTATAATCCTTTGACATAATATTTTTTCTGTAATATCCCATTTTCTTTATAAGAGCTGATTGAATTTCCACTTAAATAAATACATAAACATTTATAATCTTCATAGGTACTTTTTTTTGTTGTTTTCTTTTTTTTAAAAAAGATGATTATAAAATTAATTATTACTTGTGCATCTATTTGCGTTTGATATAAAAGTTTCCATTTCATATAGAATTTTCTAGGCAGTTCTTTAAAAATAAACTAATAATATTGGCAGGTAACTTTATCCATGAAATAAATAATTGTATTTTTTTTTGAGAAATTTTTATAAAGTTCATTATATTTTTATCACAAACAGATATTTTGACTTTATTATATCCTAACTTTATAGAAAAACTTCTCTCCTGTTATTTCTTTTTTTTTTAGAACATTATTGCTAACACACAGTTGTCTCTTTGGATTCTTAATTACATATGCACATTTTCCATTTTATTTTTATTATTTTTATATTACATAGTATATAAGTGTTTGTTAAAAGTTATAGAATGCTTTATAAATATAGGGGATTTGAACTCAGACTTTCAAGCAACCACTAACTATCCACACAAATCATACAACTGATATACATGACCACACATATGTGGAAAAGATAAATAGTCACCAATGTACGTATTTCGTGCTAAACCAGCACTCATCAGTTGGTTCAAATTATTATGCGGTAGATAGGTTCCTCAGAAAACGCGCACAAAAGAAATCGCACAAAAATAGACTTAACTTACCTTGAAAAATGGCGGATACGTACTGTAATTTTCCAAAAATCGCATAAAAGCAAAGCAACAACGTAAAATCACTTTAAAATTCGCATAAAAAAAAAAAAGAAAATAAAATATGACATAAAAAATTTCAAATTTCAAAAAAATTGATACAAGACACTTTTTTTATTAACTACAGTATTTAATTTTATTCAAAACAATATATTTTTATGCGTAATTTACATTTTTTTCATACATGTACAGTATTTTAATTATTATCGCTGTTTGAGACATCAGATTCGTCATGATGTGAAGTGATGTGAGGTACTGTAGCTTTTCCTTAAACGAAGTCAAAAGGAAATACAACAAACGTTTTCCAATCGCTATTGATGCTTCTCATTTCACTAAGCGATCTAAAATTGAAATTTTTGTTTCCAAAGAAATTCATTTTCTTGGGTGTTTTTTTTCTCTCCATTAGAGTAAACTAAAAGTTTGAAATAAAAATAAGAACTTAGACTTACGATAATAAAAAGACACCGACTCACCACTGTTGGGCAAAATTTAATTAAAACTAACAATTAAAAATTAAATTCTTATTTTTGTCTTTAATTTTCAATTCCGTTTAAAAATCAAATTTTATCATTTTATATCATCTCGTTACGTAATTTTTAAATTGCTAATTACAATTAAAAATCAGATTTTAATTGTCAAATTTAATTGTGCCCACCGCTGTTACTCACCTTTTAAAAATAAATTTGCGGACATTAAATGATTAATTGATTACATACTCGTTTTATAAAAAGCAAAAATTGAACATGATTTAAAATGCAAAAATAACGACATACATCGTATAGTCATCTATAACGTTTGAACAGATTTACATTATAATCTTGTAAAATTTATTACTTGCGGACACTAAATGATTAAGCAAAAATAGAACGTGATTTAAAATGCAAAAACAACAACAAACATAGTATTTTTCATCTATAACGTTTGAACAGATTTACACTATAATCTTGTAAAATTTAATGTGTATGTATAAAATAGGGAAATTGTGATTTTAAGTGAATTATGAACTTCTTTATTACATAAATCTATTACAGTACTATTATAAAGCACTGAAAATATTGAAATTATTAGATGGAAGTCGAACTCCGATAATGCGCTATTACTTTAAATATGACGTGAGTGCGCGAAATTTATAATATTTAAAGTAATAGCACATTATCGGAGTTAGACTTCTGTTCTAATAATTTTTTTCGCATAAAAGAAAATCGCATACAAAGATATTAAGAAGAATCATGAATTGCATAACTTCAAATCGCATTAAATAAATCTGCATAAAACGAGACCCGAGTGTATATGAAAAAAATTAATATAAGACAAACTTTTTTTACTTTTTTTATTAACTACAGTATTTCATTTTACATTTTTTCATGCATATTTTAATCATTACCGCTATTTTACAATATGCGTTCGTTTGTGAACTCGTAAGAAATCGGATTCGTGACATGTGGTACAACTAGCGCCACTTCCATTCTTGTGCTGTGTTAATGGTTTTCTATTTCTATGTTAAAAAATGAGATAGCAATCAAAACAAAAAGATTATACATTATTATTAGAAATATTATTATTAGTTTATAAAATCAATAAAATCTTCATTATTATTTATTTTAAAAATCTAAAAAAAAATATTTATTTCTGTTAATATCTAACAAAATATGTTTTAAAAGTTTAAAATTTTTGAATATTTATTGCGATATTTTTATACGTACGTATAAATCTATTATTATTATTTACTCATTAGTATAAGTAGGTTATTTACATAGAAGCTAAGATTCTAAATACAACTTCAGGCCATATTCATGTAAGCTGCTAATGTAACATTATATTTTTGAAAAAAAAAAAAAAAGTATTTCAAGTCAAAATAAGTTATTAATAATTTAAATTTTTTGATATCTAATAAATAGAGTGGAATATGAAGGATATTAAGAAGAAACATGAATCGCATAACTTCAAAATCGTATTAAAATAATCCGCATAAAACCAGACTCAGGTGTACTCAGTTTTATATTAAGATAGCAAATCTTCACACTTTAATGGACAGGCTTCAATCTACTCTATCTTCCAACTTTTCAACCATCCATATCATTGAAAATCTGATGATGGAAAGCCCAAATCCCATGCTGATGCCAATATTATCACCATGCCCATATAAACAATTGATAAGATTGTTAGACTAAGTTTTATTAAAATTTTATACTCATTGTTTCTTCTTCTAATTTTATAAAATATCTAGATATTTACAATGCATCCAAATCCAAAGCTATATTCACATGCTCAAATGCAACTTGCAGTTATTCTTATACATATTGATAAAGTGCATTTATACAGTTAAATCAGGTAATGGGTAAGAAATATAAATTATAGATTAAGAATCAAAGAAATAAATCTTATGTATATTATTTTTGGTTAACATAGTGTTAATATAGTGGTAAATTATATTGTATACACATGTTTGATCTGTATCTGTTCTTAAGTATATTTAAAAATAAAAAATTATATCCTCACTTTGATAGATGTATACCCTGTTACAATATATATGTTGCATGAATGTAGTTGTTAATTTCTAATGTAATGTGTTCTCATTTCATCATTATATTGTATATGCTTTTTGTAGATGGATTAGATTTATTAGTATCATGTAGAAAGTAAAAGATAATTATCCACCACTGACAAAGTAATTAATAGGTAAAATCATTCTTTTTTTATTTATAGAAAAATAGTAAAGCTAATTACTCCAAAAATAATTAATGTTCAAGATAATTTATATTTTCAAGGATTTTTTATAAATCAAAGTCAAAATAGCTACATCCTTTTCGATAATTATATTATGTTTTTAAACTAATTTGAAATACTAGGCATTATCAAGTTTTTGTTTAATATGTGTGTATTTAAAACCAGATAATTCATAAGTTCTTAGTTTATGTTAACATCTATTTTGCTTAGGTAATACATACTAGATGACTGCTAGCAGTCTTATTGGTCTTTTTAACAATGAATTTGGTGATTATAATCTATTGATCAGTGTTGCTATTATATTTATCTCCTATAAAAATGTATAAATAATTTTTTTTAAAATTATTTACTTTATGAGTGTGGCTCAAATTTACTAAAATATTTATATTCAAAAAGAATATTAAATTTTTATAGAGAATGGATTGCAGAGTTGCTGATGTCACAAAGATAGGTAGCACATTTTAGTATTATGGGCCTAATCTGAAATTGAAATTTAGATGGAACTTGTAGAATTTTTTTTTAGCTACCAATGATTTTTCAAGTGATTTTTTTTAGTTAATTGGCTCATAGTCAATCTAGCTTGTAAATTGATTAGAAAATAATTATATAGTTACTTTTAGATGAAAGATGAAGGAATTTTTGCCAATTTATGTTAGTCAGATTAGTAACAACATGTTGACTACAAAACAAATTCATGATGATAATATGATGCAACTTTCATCTCTGATAAGAAAACTAATATATTCCTATGGGTGCTTCCTGCTAGGGACTAGAGATGTGTCACAGGTATTTCTTTATTATAGTGTTATATGAAATCAGCCTAACTAAAAATGTAATATTTCATGATATTTTGTGATTGTTTAATTTATGTGGATTTTGAAGTATTTTGTTTTTACCATTTTATTTATTTGAAAATTATTAAATATAATAATGTTGCTATATAGGGATATTTATCAAATTCTGTGTCATTTTCATCCAGAAAATTAATAATCAGTGAATAATCTGATCAAAAATTTTATGTCATACTTTCATAAAGACTTTTTTAAATATAAGATTTTATTTTCAAATGCTAATTTTTTTTTTTGCATTTTAAATGTTGCTGTTTATACACTTCACTCTTTCCCCCTGTTGTAGCAAATGTCACCCATTTACAAGGAAGTTGATGAGATTGTGGTATTGCTTCTGGAAACTTTAATACAAACCATTCTTAGTATTGACAGAAAGAGTTCGATAACGGTAAGAAACAATTTTATATTTATTAATCATTATTCAGCTCATTTGTTTTTTGTTGTTGTTGTTATTATTTGTAGAATAATAGTTAAGTTACATTTAATTAGAGGATTAAAACAAATCTGGAATGTAAACTATAAATCCTCATCAAGTAGAGTTTAGCTAGCTTGGTATATCTCCACTTTTTCTCTGTGGAAAGATGTGAGATAAATCTTTGACCTGAAAAAAGATATTTAAAACTATTTTTTTCTATTTTCTGAATAAATGCTTCATAGCAGCAAGTTTGTTTGAAAATTCAGGCATAATCAAAATAATTATTTTAATTAAAACACTGCCATTGTATCATTCAAGCTAATTGCAGGCTCAGCATTATTTTTATGAATATTTAATAATTCATTTTTTTATTATTTTATTTTTGTGATATTTTTTAAATAAGTATTTTTAATTAATGATACTAATTTATTGCGATATTTAAAACTGATCTCTTATCGATGAATATATGAACCATTTATATACAATCCTTGTTAATAATAATTTTTTTTTCCAATAGCTCATTTTTGAATATTTATATTTATTTACTACAAATATATCTCCTCTATTTGCAATTAAAACAAGATTTTATTATCAAGGTAACTCGTATTTGGCATTTAGTGAGGACCGTTCATCAATGGGTCAGTTATATCATCTGATTTTAGAGACGAATCCAATTCTGTAGACTTGTATAAATAATTAATAACTATACATTTTCAATACACTAATTAGAAAATCTTGCTTTTGGAATAGTTTTAAATTAGAAAATTTTTTTTGATAACCTGAATGTATTATTGTGTTTAAACTTTTAAATTAAAATGATTTTCATAAATTATATGTTTATAAAAAATGGTACTGAGGGGTATTATGAACTAATTGTCATTTTTCTTATTTATCATCTAGTTCCTAAATCAATAATTTATTTTTACTAATGGTTTTTTCTATATTAAAGGATAAACAATTTGATTTACAACAGTATGCAATTTTTATTTGTTTGTTTACATATATATTACTTGCTGCAATATGGATTTTTTTTTTTTTCAATTCATCATTGATATATATATAAATAAACGTGAAAAACGTTTGTCACAGAGTAAAATGTCATTCAAACTTTTCAGAAGTTGCTGAGTGAGTTTTCAATGCTTTTGTATCACATTCGTGGGTGGTGTCAAACATTTTCAAGTTTATTTATATATTTATTCAGATAGAGTGATTAACTATTTATATAAACATTTTTTTGAAAAAAGTAAGTCATTAATATTCAGTCATATTTATAATAATTGGCATGCATTGAAAATAAACTGAAATCTCATATATTTACACATATTTTTTTTTTATCATCAGAAATGGAAAGTGATTTAATCCATTATGCTATTTTGTTAATATAATTTTATGTAAATAGAATAACAATATAAAAATATAAATACCATTATTTAATGTCAATAATTTTATATATTTATTATAATAATAAAATATTCTAAATGATTAGATTTCAATGTTAAAATTTATCCATAATGTTGCCTTCTCTATATAAAATTAAAAATAATCACTTTAAAATAAAATTGGAAAAGACAACTCAATATAAATAAAAAAAATACTTAATTTATCAATCCAGTTTCATTCCTTAATGGAATCTTTTCAAGATGTTTCTTTTTACACAATCACATGACCAATTACCCTACAGCGCCTTCTCCCAATGGACATTATTTACATTACATTCCAATAAATATAATTAATAATATATATATATATTAAATATAATTAGTAAACTACATGTATGTACATAAAAATGATTAAACTTATTACAGTCCTTTTTTTTTTTTTCATAATATATATATACAAATGACATATAAAAAAGGAAGAAAAAGAAAGGATTGTAATAAGTTTAATCCTTTTTATGTACATATATCTATTTTACTAATTATCTTTAATGTATGCATTTTAATAATTATATTTATTGTAATGTAAATAATGTTCATTGGGGGGGAGTTGAATGTTCGGTAGATTGCAATTTACAGATAACGAGAGAATAGCCAAAATAGTATTTAATTGGGTTATGAGTAAAGGACAGGCAACATGATGGGTGAGAAATGTAGTATGGTATGCAGAAGATTTGGATAAAGACTTTATGTCAGTATACTTATACAATGGTGGCATGATTGTGTTAGGAGAATTGTTGAGTGTTATAGTGGCAAGGAATGGGATAGAAGAATAGGAGAGTAAAAAGATTTTAAATATATATAAAAAATAAGAGAATATTGGGTGCAAGTTAATTTATGATAATAGCAAGGAAAACGGTTTACTGTTTAAGGCTTGAACAGGATCGTTAGCAACAAGGAAATATACACATAAATGGAGAAATGTGGGTGGTTTAGTCTGCAAGTTATTTAAGGAAGATATAGACAATATTAGGTATCTGTTAAGATTATGATTTCTAAAACAACGTACAATGACAGCCATTTCCTTACTCTCGTAGCTGTTCTCCCGCAAACGTGCCTTTTCGCATGACTTATCTGAAATGGTTCTGGGACATACCCTTTTGCAATTGTTTTCATCTTCCAAGGTGTGTAGAGAAACACGCGACGGGCTTACAATTATAAGTAGGTAATAGTATGTCAGGTAAGATGTAAGATGGTTACTTCCAGTGCACATAAAAACACTTATGGCCAGTTGAATTCCAAACATCCTCACATCCTACGATAGCATTCTGTGAAGTGTGCACTATTTCCATAGTGACGTGAAGCACAGTGTGCAGCGCTATCTAGGCCTGTTAACAGCTTATATGAACAGAACTGTTTTATAGCCTGTAAGTTGGGCCGCGTAAACAGCATATTTCTGTGTTTTTGCAGAGAAACGCCATTGAATGCAAGTCCTTACAAGCAGAAAGGGCACAAATAATGAAGTTGTGGGAGAATAAATAAATATATAAACTAAGTGATTATACAAAAAGGGTGTTCATGGTTTTTATACTGAGTTTGGAAAAAGATAAGAAGGATTTAGATATAAAGACAACAGTGGACAAAGATAATATTGTGACAATGTAATGGAGCAAGATGGAGAAGAATATGGGAAAAACTTGGGATGGAGAATGGAAAGGGGAGGTAAGGTGGCTAACAGGTTTCTCTGGTCAAGATGGCTGAGAGATTCCTGACTCTGAGAAAGGAGAAGCCATAGTGCATCATATTACATTTAATATTAAGGAATGAAAACTGGGTTGATATATTAAATAATTTTTTAATTTATATTGAGTTGTTTTTTTTTTCAATTTTGTTTTAAATTGATTATTTTTATTTTTTAAATTGATTATTTTTAATTATAACAATAATACAAAAAAAGTTTTTTTTTTGGAAAATATTTTATACTCTTCTTTGTGATTGCAAACTATTTTGAAGCTTCAATTTACAAAGTGATATATATCATTTTTTATATAAAATTAATTAGAATCAAAAGTAGTGGGTGATAGTGGTGGTGTGGGGGGGGGGCAATCTAAGTATTTACAAATCTGACATACAGAAGTAAAATTTGTTAATTAAATAACATATAACAACTATACAAAATGTTACAAAAAATATGCTACATAAAGATATATAATTTTCTATTAATTTTTTAATTAACCAATTATTAAATTAATTGATGTTTATTGTATTTAATATAATTAATTTTATATATTTTTCTCTTATTAGGTTTTTTTAATGTAGTTTAAAGATTTTTTATTTTATTTATATAATTTATTTTATGTCCATATTTTAAATAGTGGATATAATAGAGTTCATAATTTTATATAACTTTATTAAATTTAGTTATTAAAGGATTTATACTAGAGATATTTCTTTTTAAAGTCATTTAACATATGTTGCAGGAGAAATCAGAGAATACTTAAAGAATTTTTTTTGCTATGCCCCATAGCATAATGTTTAGTGTGTCCATATGATCTGAAATGTAAGTTGAGATTAGAATTTGAAAATTTACAAGATATGATAGGATTTTATTCAAATTGTTAAAAATATTTGAGATATTATTTAGAATTCAATTGTTCAAACATTTGTATTCATTGAAAATTATAAAATGTTGTTAGTAAACTGGTGTAAATTTTATATCCCCCATGACAATTAATTTATTGTGTTCACACTTTACTTAAATAATCTGTTAGTTTAGCTTTCATCTTGCTAAAAGTCATGTGGAATTTCTTTACTACACTATTTTGTATTTGTTAATAGTTTTAACCTCCTCATACTAAATTCTAGATTTTGTAATTATTTTTTTCCACATTGTATTTTATTCAGTGGTGGCTAGTCCATAGGCACTGCTGCACCCCCAGAAAGAAATAATTATTAAATTTGTGCTTGAAAATATCAGTAACATAACAATTATTCAATATTTTGCATAATTATTATGTAATTACAACTAATTAAACCGTTTTTAAAAAGAATTATTTTAAGTGTTGCTTGAGATTCTATTCAAAGGCAATGCTAAAGATGTCAGTGCCAGAAACTTCATATATGGGAATTTCAGCAAGTTCTGCCATGATTCTTTGCTTTTATCACTATGCGTAACTAGTGCCATGGAACTAAACAGTGACAATAGTTATTTGAGCTTCGTATGTTTATCAATTCTGGTTTCTATTTAGAGCGAATAAATTTTTATTATTTTCATTTAGGATGAGCAATAAAATATTTGCTTTTTTCTTATAATTAATATTTATAAATTAATATATAAATATTTTTTACAGAAAAATATAACAAATAATAAAAGAGAAATATTTTAAATATTTATCATGATTGGTGTTAGTGGAATATATAAAAAAAAAAAAATTTTCCTAATTGCCATCACATAAAAAAAATTGAAATGAAAAATAAATGTTGATTTACTCCAGATGTTATTTGGCAAACAGCACTTAATAAAATCAAAAAATACATTAGATTTTTTAACAATGATTGGTGTGGAAAAACAAAATGGTTGTATAGTTTGTGACATTAGAAATGCTGTTTGTTTTCCTTGGTTACATTTTGGTCACAATCTGTAATAAACCACCCCTGCTTAAAAATTTCACAGACTACCACTGATTTTATTACTTTTTTTACAAAATATAATTGTTCAATTCTAATTCTAGTATTTCATTATTTATAGATATTTAAAATTCACTTGCTTTGTTGTATAGTTACTGTTATCATTTTTTTGTATTAAATTATTCGTATTTTGAAAAAAAATTCAAGCTAATTTAAATGTAATATTGATTCTGATCTATGTATGTATAAACAATGGCAACTCTGCTTAAACACTATATTTCAGAAGACTGGGTAATCAGTGATCAATGATTACTAAATGATAATGCATTTAAATCTTCATTTTGAGATGGGATTTTGGTTTTTACTTTATCGATAAATACATAATTGAATGGGTTTATTCCTCAGGAGTTAATAAGAAGTTTGAGCATTGTAAATATTACAACTGAAATCATTCAAAGGAATTTAAGATCCAGTCTGACATTCTATCATTCTGTATTTAACCAAAACTTGGATTCAAAACTGGAAGCCAGTGCAGTTATGCATCTGGAAATTACCATTAATTCCTTGCTTACTGTAAAGCTAAAAGCCTGAAATTTAAAAAAACTTTACAGTTTTGAAACCAATTAGGCCAATTTTGTATGTACATATAAATATGCATATAGCATACACTCACACAAATAATTGTTGCTTTCATTTGCATTCAAGTATTTTTTTTTTCTGACTATCATTTGATACTTGAATTTTTTAAAGATCTAATATTTGTATTTGTTATTAATTGAACCTAGTAAATATTGTAATAATTTTATTTTTCAGGGGCAGCTTGTGGCTTGTCTGATTGCTATCTTACAGTTAATGGATGAAAATCATTATAAGAGTTTATGGAAGCAGTTTAATGAAAAAAAACTTTTGAGAGTAAGTTGTGATTTTAAACAATCAATTGTATTAAAAAAAAAAAGAAGTAATACGGATAGAAATTCATTATTCTAAAGCTCTTGTTTTTGAGTTTGTTCAGATTAGCAAAATTTATGATTTTAAAAATGTAATTCAAATAACTGTAATGATTGAAAACAAAAATGCTTAGAAAGTATTCCTGCACTTGTTGCTTTAAAAAAAAAAAAAAAAATTAATTAGAGGAAAATTAATTGAAATTTGTTGCTTATGTTTTTTTGAGACAAATGTTGCTTTATTCAGCAATGTATACTATTGAATAACAAAATTGAATGTAATTTATTAGTTAATATTACTTCAAAAAAGATTAATTAAAGAAATTTAAATTTATTACTTATATTTGCTTCGATTATGAAAAATTGTAAAAGTTTCTTCCTTTGATTTTGGATATTTTGTGCAATTAATGAGTCAGTTTCAAAAAATTCATGCAATTAATGAAGGTAAAAAGCTTTTGATCAAATTTTTTTAACAATTCGTCCGTTTATTGTTAATGACAAATATTTCTATTTGACAACAGTATTTAAGCAGTTACTTGAACCAGCAATGTAATCCATGACTTGTGCTGAGAAGAGAAATTAAAAAACTCAGCAGAACTGATATCTTAGATAAATAATAGTAATTGTAACATATATGCTGATATAAAACTGTCCAAATATTAGAAACTTTCACCATAAATACAGTAGTTTTTTTATATAATTTTGAGAATAAACTTTTAGCGCAAAATTGCGAACTTTTTGCTTTTATATATATATAATCAGATAAGAATTAACATATAATAAACTGATTTAATTTTTAACAATTCAATTTTTTAATGTATGAGTGTGGTATACAAATTATAATCTTTGTATATTTTGTGCTATATTGAGATGCTAATGTAAAAGTACCAATATATTAGGAATTTTCACTGTCATAATTTTCTATTATTTGTTTGGATGTTAAATTTTTAATGTGAAATGGCAAACTTTTGCTTTTCTATATCAATACTATAAAAATAAATGCATATTACAGGTCTTCATATAGCATGTTAATAAACACACTTTTTGCCATGCCATGATGCCGATATATTGGAGGTCTGTGAATTTGGGTTTTTTAGGATATTGCTAATCTACTTGTATAATTTTATACAAGATTGTTACATTAGAGACTATCTCGAATTATTTTTATGTTTTACATTTTATATTTAATTAATTATTTTTATTGTTATATTTACTTTCTCAGTATTTCTGCTTTTATTTGTTGTTTTTAACATCTACTTTTATTATCAATAGACTTGTTTTATCTTTTTTACAATATTTTTTTTTTTTAAAATATTTATTTCGTATATTAGTATCTTTTCCTGTTAATCACCAGCTAGTATGTTAAATTATTATGATTATCATTAGCACAAATATTTCTTTCATTTCTTTCTATTTTTGTCACATCTAGATAAAAAATTTGGATGTGATATGTTTAAATATATATTGTTAATAATTCTGAAGAAAATAGTTAAGTTGTATGATATATATACACACACACCCATAAATGTATCTCAGATTATATTAATTTTTATAAATTGTCTCTTACCTTTATGCACTATGTTTAACATATTTATCAGTCTTTTTATTTATTCATATTGATCTTCAATCTTTTTCTTCACTTTTCCTCCACTGTCTTTCTATTTCTGTTTTTATTTTTATATCTAAATTTGCAATGCCAGTTTTATATTTTTACTGCTTTTTTTGTGTGTGTGTTTGTGTATGTGTAATAACACTTTTTATTTTTACCACTCTTATACATTTTAATGATTCTAAAGAAAGTAGTAATCACAGATCTTTAAATTTTGAAGCAGCAATTAGATTGGCTGGGAACTGATGACTCATGATTAATGTACATATACAAAATATATAATTGCAGTTTATAATGTTATAATTGACTATTTATTGGTCTACATTCAGAATGTTATATTTACCTGTTTGAGGAGGTTTATTTAAACTTCTTTGTATCGATAATTCCAATATCTGTGGTCAAGTTGCAATCTTTAGTGCCTATATAAGTATATTATACCGTCCACCTTTATTGTTAAAAGGATATTGTCTTGACAACAGTTTGAAATTCTTGATTGTTATTGATATTGGGATTGTTTAAGTGTTGACTGATTTTTAATAATATATATATTATATTGAAATGATATATGTATGCATGAGCAAAATTCCATTTTCATCATTTTTATTTATTAATGTTATTTTACAATTTTTTAAAAATGTTAATATAATAATAAAATAGTTTTAGTAAAGATAAAAAGAAAAGAAAGAAAATAATATTGCTTTATATTTCAATTAAAAGTTAATATACATATGTCAGTTGTTTAGACTGTTTGTTTAAATAAAAATGTGTCTAAGTGAAAAGGTGATTAGTTTTCTCTCCATGCTGCTTGCAGTGCCATCTCTGAATCAAGGCATGTCTTATGTAATGACATATTTTAGCCATTCACAAAAAATTTAAAGTGCTATTATGTCGGAACCATGAGTTACAATATGAAATGTGATAGTGTGTTTTATAATCTTTGCAGAAAATCTATGATGGAATAATGAGCTAACTTTAACATTTATTTTAAATTGGGTAAAGCTGATAATAAAATGTTTGAAATAGATAGCAATAAAGTCATAAATCACAAGAATATTGTCAAATTTTGTGATGGCAGAGAGAGCATTGAAGTCAATCATGGCTGGGTTCATCAAAAATAACTGGACACAAACAAAAAATAATATGCAAAAGTTTCTGGAATTCTTAAAAATTATTGCTGTATGTCTGTCAGACTTATTGAGATACTTACTGACACCCCCAAAATCATTGATTGTCACATTTTAATGGAAGATTTGGAAAAGGAAAAGATGTGAGCATGCATTGTGTGCTTCACTTGGTAAAGATTGACCAAAAAGGTGCAGAGTGACCATGAAGATTATGTGTGATTTTTTAGTCAACAAAACACTGTTGTGCTTTAACATCTAGCCTATTCTCCTAATTTAGCTTCTAATGAACTTTTGGCTATTGTCAAAAGTAAAGTTGATCATAAAAGAAGTATTTCATGAATCAATTTAAGATATCAACAAGATTTCAACAAAGTTCTGGAGATGATTCCAGAGGACGATTTCAAGAACTGCTTCAAATAGTTTTACAATTGTTTCCAGAGCAGTATTAAGACACAAGTAAACAATCATTATGCATAATTTTCTCTGAAGTTTATTGCTACAACAATTTTTTGGGAAAAACAGGAAAAAACTTAAAATATGATCTAGATGTCACACATGTAACAGCTAAACATGTAATTGTTAATATTTATTAAGTACTAAAATTTTTTGATTATATAAAATATAATAGTTTACACTTTTTTTTTTAAATTTATAATTTAGTATGCTAAATAAATTTAAGAAGCTTGAAAGTATTTTTGCAGATATCTCATATATGCATGTACATATACACACATATTAAGTTTTCTGTCTGAAAGCTTATTAAAATGCCCATGTGGTAAATACTGTGACCAGCAGTAATACTTTATCATTAATGAATGATTAATTTGTTATTGCTTGCAAATTTTTTATTACAATTTATTCCAATCTCTCAATTTAACTTTAAAGCTACATTATATAGTTTATTTAGCTTTTTTTATCATTAAAACATGAAATATATATATATTGATGTTATAAATAAGAATCTTTAAACATATTTTTAATTATATTAAAATACTAATAATTTAATATTTTTTCCTTTTATATCTTTCTTTAGGAATTTTTAGTGCGGGTTTTTATGGTTTTTCGTGAGCTGGTAAAGCAAAACGTGTTTCCCAAGGATTGGATGACTATGAGAATGGTGACTAATAAGTAAGTAGTGAAATATGAAGAATTGCCTAATATGTAAATGAAATTTTATTGTTCACAGTTTAATTACATCTTCATGATTTGCTGTTTTATTATATTCAATATTTTTTTTGACACTCATAAAAACATTAAATTTATAATACAATACATGGAGATATTTCATAATATTTTCTTTATCAATGAGAGATAAAAGAACATTTATTTCTAGATTGTAATTTATAATATCTTCAAATTGTGTGAAATATATATATATTGTAATAATTTTTAGTATCATACAAAAAGAGTTTTTCTTGTTTTTTTTTAAAAAAAATAAACAAACAAACTAAAAATGAATATTATTTCTGTAGTATAATTTTCACTACATCACTCTTACTTGAGGTAATGAAAATTACACTACAGAAATATTATTTATTACTGGATAATCTTTAGTCTAATGAATGACTAATAAAATGATTAAACTAAAACTAAACTTTCTCTTTTAATATTTATAAAAGTAATGTTTAATTAATTTTTATTTTTAAACATGACAAAAAATAGAGAAGCAAAATAATTGTCAGATTAGCTAATTTGTATTTGAGTGACATTTTCTCTTTCATTTAACTAATCACAAATAAGTAAATAAATCTTAATTTTTGTCATCATATCAAGAAGATAGGTAAATTATCCTTGTAATTTTTTCATCAATAAAGTCTTTATTGAGCGTACCAGAAACAAATAGATTAGAATTTTTTTTTTAAATTTTGAGTTAAAAAAATTATTTAAATTATATTTATAATATAACCAACTGTTATCTTGAAATTAATATTCTTAATTGTTTTTTTAACTTATTAAATGAATATCTTTGGTTTGTTTTATATTAGTAAAATGTAAAATAATTTTATATTGCTTATTGCTGAACAAGATTCTCCAAAAAGGATCACTGGGGGAAAAGACATCACTCATTAGAGAACTTGCTGGTTGGCGAGAATTTTAATATTTTTTTTTAGCCAAGTTTAGCTAGATACTTATTTAATTAGCAGTAATTGGATGACTAATTCATTGGCTATGAACCCATTATCTGAAAAATAATCCGAATCTTGTTTGGAAATTCTCAGCTGTCTAAAAAAAATTTTCAAGTTCCACCTAATTCCTTAGCATGGCAGATGGATCTACTAATGACTATACTATAAATGATCCCTTTCTCTTTTTATATTAAGTATAATTTCATGTATTGAATAAAATGTTTAAAAAGTTGCGGTCATATTTATTATAAATGTATGTGTGTCAGTATCATATTTTGCTTAATCTTCAGTAGATTAATAGATGTATTAAAAATAAAAATATATAATAAAAATAAATATTGCAAATAAATTGAAATATGAAGACAATATATTTTTTTTAATTTCAAGTTCATGCTATAAGTGAAAATTATCTCTTACTGCTTTTTAGTATCGTGATCTTCATTCATACTTAAAATGAGAAGTGGAAAATAAAAATATAGAATAATCTTTAATCTCTGATTTTTTAAAAATATACTTCCATACTCTTTATTTAAATGTTATTTTGAAAACTAGAAAATTATGCACTAAATATGAGTATATATCCATTGATATTAAAATTAATTATTTAATATTTACAATTAATGTCTATTTTTAAGTTTCCAGCAGCATAAAAGTATGTTAATGGCATGACAAATATTTATTAATCTGGATGAAATTGGGAAAGTTACATAAACAAGAGGGACTGACACAATGAAACTTATATTGGTTTACCATTTAAAAATTGAATTTATTTTTTATATTTGTAAACTATTTTCAATATACTTTTTAATATAATAAAATATTGAAAATGGAATTATGATTTTTTTATTTATATGTAGAAAATGATATTGTGAAATAATGTCTGCTTTTTACTTTGCAGTCACAGACTATTGATTTCAATGCTAGAATTTTTTTCCAAATATTGTTTTTAAGCTGATAGATAATCTGTGATTTATTGGAATGTATCATATTTAAAATAAAAAAAAATCAATAATATCAAATTCAATAAATATTAATGTCAATTGAAATTTTATTTTTATAAAATTATTCATTCTTTGAAAATTTAGTTTATATCCATACAATACTAACTACTAGGCCACAAAATTCATTTAAAATTTTAAATTTTATAACTGTAAATCTCTAAACTATATTACCATTTTTGTTCTCAAAAAAGTAAAGCCCAGTTAAACTTTTAATGATGTTACACTAACTAATCTATAATTTTGAGGGAATGCAATTCATGCTTATGAATTATCTTTGGATTCTCAGTGTCGGACACTTAATATGAAAATAGTGCTTATATGCCCAGAATTATCAAAACCAGTTTTTCAAAAATGAAAGTTTAAAATCTGGAACAAAAATGTAAAAATAGCCTGTATAATAGAATTTTTTTTTTTTAACTTTTAAAGTGGCTCATGGCCTATCATATATATTATAGTTTTAGTATATTTCCTTTTTTGGAAAATAATTATAATTAATGATAGTGTTTTGCAGTGTCTTTTTAATTAGAATTTTTTTTGTCAAATATCTTATTTTCTACCATCAATTTTGTATTTATTTTATTTATCTATTTTTTTTTTTTAAAACAGTATAATATTAACAGCATTGCAGGAATTTTCTCAGGCCTTAATCAACAATTTTTTAGATACTGTTAGCTTTGATCACCAGGTAAATTATTGTTTATCTTTTTAAAAAAAATTGTAACTGATTAGTTTTTAAGAATATATATAATATTGTTATTGCTATATAGTTTACGTTAATTATTTAGCTATATTTAATATTGCATATTCAATTATGAAATTTTTATTACATTATTTGTTTTATAAAATAATGAACAGAAATATAAGTTTTTACTGTAAAAATTAAAACATATTTCTGCAGTGATTTTGGTTAGGGTTTTGTAGAGTTTAATCTTATTTCTATTTGTCTGAAGAAGAAAAATGACCTGAATTTACCCAATTTTTTTTTTTTTAACATATTATGTATGTAGACTGTCCAACTATGATTCAGAATGAAGAATGGAGGTACAAATTTTTTCCATTAGATGATAGGCTGGTTCACTACCAAATAATGAGGATTTTATCTTTGTTTTTTCTATTTAACATTTTAATTAAGAATAACTGGGTATTCATGTATCATTCAATAATAGAATGGTTTTCTAGGTTACATTTTAAATTTCCTTAGCACTTTTCAATTACTTGAAAAGTTTTCCACTGTCCTCTATCATGACAGGCAGATACATTAAACAGGACCTATGTAGAAATATCTTTCATAACTTTAATTCCTATAAAAAGGTATTATAGGCAATCATAAAAGTCAGAAATTTCCAGAATTTCAGTTCTTAAATTTATGTATGTTAATATATCTAGATTTAGTGATTTCTGGAAATTTGACTTGGCGATCTAGATAGTATGATGATTAGCGATATAACTATTGTTTTCTATTTTTTCTTTATTTTGATTTCTTCTCAAACATTTATTTAATTTGTTTGAAAAAAAAAACAAAACATAGAGTACCATTATTCTATGCTAAACATTATCTTCTCTTTTAAATTTCTTGTGGATCATTTCCAATTGTTATGGACAATTAATTGGGCACTAAAATGGACAATCTTGTCCTAGATCATCCTTTTATCATTATCCATGCTGATACTATTAATGAAGAAAGTCAGATTTGTGTGAAGTAAAATTCAAATGGGTCAAGTTATCATTGCACATTTAGTACATTAATGAGCCACAACTTCTGTACAAGAAAGTATGAAGATTTTGCATAGAGTAATAGTGCTTAATGCATTTGTCCGCCATGATCTAATTGGACTTTGGAAACATTTCCAGTTAGTGAAAAATTTTTAAGCAAACTTAGAATTTTTTCAGGTAGCCATCTTATAGTCAAAATAAGTATCAGATTATTTTTAGCTGAAAATTAACAATACCAAAATAAGCTGCTTTGATCAGATGAGTGGTGGTGAACAAAATCATGATTATACTATGATCTAACCTTTATCATTGGGAAGAAGATGTCCTAATAGTGTGGTTCTTTTAAAAGCCCAGAAAGAAATAAAATATTAATAATAATCAAATAGTTGCATGGCAGATCATATGTCATTCAAAGCATCATAAATGGTGTTTACATTTTTGAATTAATCAATCTACCATTGTAATAAATTGCACAGAGTAGGAAAACACTAAATCATGTTTGTTCAAGTGATATCTTTTTCCAAGTTTTTGGAAGAGTTTAGTAATGTAATTGAGGACATCAGCAGTAATTAGAATATCTAGACTCTCATCTGAATTTTGACTTTATTTGAGCCATTGGTATAGCCTAAGAAAATTTTCTGGAAGTCCATTTCTACATTCACATTAATAATAGAATTATAATCCGATGCCTTCAGCTTTTGTGAGTATTATATACCCAGCCTCAAATTGAACATATACAAATCTAGATAAAATAAAGCATCACAAAATTTTCAACTCAACATTTTTTCTATGTTGATGGTAATTACATCTATATTCTGACTTGCAATGCTGTTACTACTACTAATATCTTGATATCTGTATTATCTTTTATTATAATAGATTAGCCTTTAATGAATATACAATAATATTTTGTATTAAAAAAAAATGAATCTGTTCATTTACTTTTCCATAATCTGGGGTTTAGATTGTGAATAGAACAAAAATTATTTTATCTTTTTAATGTTGGTCTGTAAAAATTAGAAAGAAAAATTATTTTTTTATTACTAAAATGGATGAAAATAATTTTTTTTACAATATTTTTTAATTCCCGAGGGCAGATGATGGGAGGTTTTTTTAATAATTAAAGCTGGCAGAATATTGGTAATTAGGCTGTGAGGAATAGGGATATGAGATTTAAAAGTTAATATGATAAACTGAGAATAACTATATATAGAGATGTGTCTTAAAAAAATTATCCAAAAAGTCTGCTTTTTTACTAATTGTTTATGTTCCGTATATTTATTGGAAAAGATACGTTAGATATTATCAAATGTTTATCTCAAATGATTTCATTTTAGCTATTAATCTAAATATTTGTAAACCTCTGATGAGATGACTCTGGTTAGTATGCTTCTTAATGACTACTCATGAATTTAATTTTATCAGAATTTAAAATATATTTTATAAGATTTTTTACATATTTTTGCTGATGTACATATCTTTTTGCATGTAGTTGAGACCTAGCCAAATTTCAGAAAACTAATCTTCATTAACGACTAAAAAGTCTTCACAAGTTATTAGAATGAAGTAAATTTTTCTACATAATGAGCATGTGAAGGATACCATTGAGAAAATTGTTGATGGGCATTTTCTTTTTGCCAAATTGCTTCTAAATTTTTTTATTATCTAAACCTTTATTTTAATCAAAATTTAACAAAGTTATTAATAAATAGATTGGGGAAGACAGTTACTAAATTAACTATATTAATTGGTATATTTTTATAAGATGTTATATTCACACATATTTTTGAGTCATATTTTCTAATATTTGATAACCTTTATTCAAATTTTTTTAGATTCCAGATAAAATAATAGATTAGAGACCTAATGAATAATATAAATGCTGTATTTCACTCATATATAGTTTTTTTGTAATTAACGTTTGTAAAATTAGTGAAATGCAATTGTTATATATATATACATGTTACAATTATAATTTTACAAAGATTAATTTCAAAAGAAACTTTTTTTTTTTTTTAAATATTTATAAAACCTTGAATATATCTTTATTTTAATGTAGATCAATCAGGAAAAGGACTTTGGAGATTTATTTTGTAAACTATTGAAAAAATTATGATCAGAATAGTGTTAAGTTTGTAAATACAGAAAACTGTCTCCATATATCATTATATTTCAAAATAATGCATATACTTTTAATATTTTAGATTATTTCTTATCACAAATTTTTATATTTAACAGGAATTAAATGTGCAGATATATATGACTGCTAAATTATTTAAACGTTTTCCAGCCGTAATTAATTACCTGAAATTTTCAATCTTGTTAGCTATTCATTTGTGCATAAGGGCAATATATACAAGATAGTTATGTCAAATAATTCCCAGAGTAACTACCTTTGATTTTTCTGAGTATGTATGACTATGTGCCCTATAACTAACTATTCAACTGTTATTTCTATTATACTATTCAAATAAATGTTTTAAAATTTTAAGCACTTCAAGATTTTGTATCCAAGCACATATGCCTGTTTATCTGTAGGCATAATGATGAATTGGCAACTATATATTTTAGTGATTTCACCTGAGTTAACTGTAGGCACCTTTGATCTTTAGCAAAAAGAAGTATCTATTAAGCAAAATAATTATGGGCATTTCTAGTTATATATAATAATACAATTGACAGCAGTAATAAATCTACCTCAAATCTTTCTACTCAACAGTTATTCATGTAAATTTGAATAATACTATCTGGTTTTCATTACTTGTTTATGTTTCAGAATAGGTTTAGTACTAGATTGGTAGAATGAGAATTAATTACTATGGGCAAGTCCTAAATTACATGAAAGAAAGCTAGTGTATGTTATTTTGTTTGGTATATGTCAAAATTGATGGTAATTCAAGTTAATAATCAAAACAGTATTGGGCATCCAAGAATTTTGTAGTAAAATTTATATAATCTTAAAGTTGTCTGGAAGATTATGAGATAGAGGTTAGCATTACAGCATCAGCATTTATTGCATATCACATGTAATTAAAATAGAAATTCAAATAACATTATAACACTAATCAAAAAACAAAATTTTACTAAAATTCTTCCACAAGCAAGGTTTCATCTATTAACAAATAGTCCATTTCAAGTGAAATTTAACTAAATATATAACATATATATACAAAACAAAGTAGCTTTCTCATTATTTTCTTGAACGTTTGTGATGATAGTGTTTTAGTTGCATTTATATGTTGGACTGTTTCCATTTTAATATCAGTATTGAATGTCTTTAGAAAAATTTAACTTTATTTAAATATTGTTGGAATATTTAAATAAAGTTAAATTTTTCTAAAGACATTCAATACTCAGATGATGGAAATAGTTCAACATATAAATGTAGCCTTTTCATCATTCACTTCAAAAAACAACTTCCTTTAATATCAAAGGAGATATCTTCATGAGATTGATGGCTTCGGATTCAAAAAATTTTATCATTTCTTTTTCTCTTCTCAATTCACTTTTTTTTTTTTTTATAAAAGATAATCTTTGCATTGTCAAATAATATTTTATGACCTACTCTTTCATTAAGATTTCATTCATTCTAACTTATATAATTTTTTTGAAAACTGCAAGGAATCTTATAAATTAATCCAGGAGTAGATTTGCAATCCATTGCCTGTTTTGAACTATTTAGTAATGAATTTAAATTCAGGCCTTTTTTCCAGATCACTTTCATACCGCTCAATAAAAAAAACTATTCTTATAAAACAATTTATTATTTGATTTATATGACAAAGAAATAAACTTTTATTCTTCTAACAATTAAATCTTTACTATTAAGATTTATAGATACTTTTATGAAATATAGTATTGCTAATAAATTCATGATTATATTCAAACTGACTATAGTGAGAAGCAAATTGACTCCTCCGAATATAACTAATATTTTCAAAATTTTATTAAGCCTTCGCTCCTATAACAAAAATTCAGTAAAGTTTTTTATGAGTAAAAGATTGATAACTGTCTGATTTTATCATGTTTCTTAAACTTTTTGCTTTAATAAAATATCAACAACAAAAAAAAAAAACATTGCCAATTTTATCAATACTCAAATCTAAAAATTTTAACCTAACAAATTTAAATGTATCCCATCAATAATGTGACAGTCAGATGATGTATGTTGGTTTAACCCAGTTCGAATACTAAGTGAAAGTACCTCGAGGCCACCCATACGCGAGATATTAAATCAAGAATACTATGACCTCTGCCCTATTCGCCTATTCTCGAGGCTAATTACGAACCAACAACATTATCTGAGCCACACATAAATTATTTTTCAACCGGCCAAGCTTAGCCTCAGCGGTAGAGACATGGACGGGAACACCTACGGAGCTAAATAGTTAAATGTGTATAAAAGTACTATGAAAAATGTGTTTTGCGTGTCTGGATCATTGGAAAAGTAAAATAAAGCATTATAATAAAATTAGGAAACTCAAGCTTTTTATAGTTAAATAATATGTTTAATTAATGACTTTAAAATATTAAGAATGTTTTTAATGGCCTCCACTATTCCCCTGAATTAATGAAAAACTAATTAGACAATCAAAACAGATTAAATGATATAATATTTTTGCGGTCTAATCTTTTCTTCCCAATTCTAATAAAATTGTCAACTCGAATCTCCTCGATAAAGTACAATAAAAAAATCTTTCGCAAAGCATTTTCTATTGCTTTGTGCAAACAACAGACAGTTTAAAATTATTTAAAACGTATACAGCTAAATCAGATATACGTAATAAGCTACTGGCGGACAAAAGAGGCGTTATCGAGGAGATCACATTGGCAAACAAAGAAAACTTACTCGTATGGAATTTAGAAACATAAATAAAATTGGAAAGAGATTTTAAATGTAAAAGTAACTTTTAAACTTAACTGCAATGGAATACAAAATATTTATACATGTTAGTAATGAAGAATAGCGAAGAAAAAAGGGTTAAATATATAGATAGATGATCACACAATATATATCAAAGACTAGTCTAATAAAAATGATTACATTACAAATATCATTAAATAAAACAATTCAAAATATAATTCAATGAAGCACTTAAAAAAGGTATGAACAAAAAAGGGTAGAAAGTAAATAGTTCAATGGAGGAGAGATATGATTACCGTCCTGGTTCCTTGGTCATGTTTCCTACGGTGCTCATGGCTTGATCCGTCCATCGATAGGTATTTATCTGGACAAGGAAAGTGGAAATAAGTAGCATGCTTTTACGAAAAGTCCTACAGACACAGCACAGAATTCAGATTAAATTGGGTGGATACTATGGCATTTTGATGGTATTTAAGAACCTCGGCGATAGGCAAAGCTATTTGCCTAGCCAAGCATAGTAGAATCCATCAAATTCATATGATTTTTAGCTTGTAATATGTTCAAACTTCTCCGTGATTTCGAAGACGACAGTTGTATAACTTTTTGGAATAAAATCTCAACAAGCAAAATCTGAAAGAGTTCTCCAAAGAGAAATCTGAATGCTATTTCCAAAAGGACAATCTGAATGCCTAGTCTTTTGTTCACTCTCCTATTTATAACTTTTTTTGTCAGCTATCTTCTATTGTTCGTATGATCTTAGATCTTGATAAGCCCCCATGCTCCTTTGTTTCAAGGTAACATTTTCTAAAAATAACTTTTACTTTTTTACTCTAAATTTTTTTCTTTAAACTTTGAATTTTATTAATTAAAAAAGAAAGAGAAGGCCATCTTTAATTTGCCTTGAATGGGCTAATTAATTAAAAATATACATTTTTTTAGAAAATGTTGGTGGGCTTATCTCAAAATCAAATCGTACTAAATATTTTGAAAGATTTAAAAAGAAAAGTACATTCTTATTTCTTTTAATAAAATAAGCATTTATTTCAGCAGAATTTTGCATTAACTCACATATATACGCTTGACGTATATATATGTTTGACTAATAGGATTTACAAGTAATTTTTATTAACAGAAATTTAATCTTGAAATGGAATTTATCTAAAATGAAATAGTTAAATGCAAATACAAATTATATAAACGTAATTAATTTTAGCTTTAATGCAAAACCCTGCTGATATTGGACTATAAACTTAATTCAGGCCTACAATACTAATTAAGTTTATAGGAGGCTGTGAAGCATGGATCGGACTTCAGATCCATTGCTTCAGTAGTAAATTCAATATTAGAATTAAAAGCATTCAATCTATCAAAAAATCCTTCAATTTATCTTTCTTTATAACAAACAAACCATCATCAACATACTTAAACAGTTTTAAAGAAACAGCAAAATTATTAATAACACTACTCCAAAAAATCAATATAGATAGAGCACATTAAAGAAGAAATAACATAACCAGTAACCCATCCCTCTTTAATTTTATAAAACACATCATTACACACAAAATACATAGAAATCTCTAATAACAATAGCAAATCATGAATAATCTATTATCTGCAGAAAAATATTCAAATTTTTTCAAAACAATAAGAAACACATTAATGCTTTTTATCCTGTCAAGTAATTGATATATGTTTTCAATATCTTAACTACCAAAAACATAATCATTTTCTAAAACAAATCTGTTAATTTTATCATATATCTCAAAAGAAGATACACAAAATTGATCTAAGTTAGTATCATTAATAGTATTCTGTCCCATGGACAAGTTCAGAAAGTAGTCTTATTATCAATTCATCCATTTTCCCACTCCATTCTCTTCATTGCCCAGCTCTTCAATTACATATAACTTTTCCCATCTCTTATATCATCCAACATTGACAATCTTTTCTGTCCTTTCATCTTGCTTCCACCCACCATTCCTTCAAAACATCTTTATTTATTGTTGTATTTATAAAAACTTTAATATTTGTGTAAGAATACACACGCTTATTTAATTCGACTATATATAGATAAATCAAATCAAATAAATAAGTAAATAAATGACACACTTTTATTGATTTCTTCTAGCGCTTTCAAAGGTATCAGTGATTTCACAGAAAATTTTTGTTGAAATAGGTCGGAGCAACTTGAAGCTCAAAACCTTGCCACTAAAGAATGTATACGTAATGTTGGCGTATGGGAAAAGAGCCAAGATGGCATCGGAACAAGCTTGGATAAGTATAAATATAGCAGGAAGGGAATATAACCACATTATGTTGATTTTAGAGGGACTGATACATGATGTTATCCTGGGGTCGGATTTTATGTGTGAAGTTGGATGCGTGTTAGATTTATGAGAAATGACAGGTGAGAATTAACAAGGCGGAAATCCCATTTGATGTATGTGAGATAAATAATGTTAATGCGGAGTGTGATGTAAAAACTGCAGAGATAGAAAAAGAGGAAAAGGTGATGGAAGATGAATGGGGAAGTGAGGACGGAAAACAGTTGAAGGAGTTGTTGGATATATATGAAAGTATATTTTCAGAAGTTCCTGAAGTTATTGAAGGATACGAGCATAGGATAAAGCTTATGGAAAACCGACCATATCAAGCTTGAGTATACCCTATACCACACCAATACAGAAATGCAGAGGAGGAACAACTAGAGAATATGTTAAAATGGGGAATTATTTCTAAATGCTCTTCCCCATACAACAACCCGCTAGTGACAGTAAAGAAAAAGAATGGGTCTATTCATTTGTGCCTAGATGCACAGCAATTGAATAAAATAACAGTGTTAGATACTAATGCACCACCACCTATAAGTGAATTATTAATGAAGTTCCATAAAAAAAATATTTTCAACTTTTGACTTAACGGTCAGTTATTGGCAGATCAAGCTGCATCCTGAGGTCCGGAAGTACATCGCTTTCCATTATAATGGATGGGCATATAATTTCAACCGAATTCCCTTCGGTTTAAAAAATAGGGCAGGATTAATGCAATGCCTTTATCAAGTATTGATTATGATGTACGTGGATGATATCATTTTAGCCTCAGAAAGTGTGAAGAACACTTTGAACATTTGAAATTGCTATTCGATGAATGTAAAAATAAGGGAAATCAAATTTAGGCAAAAGCCATTTGATGACTACAGAGGTAAAATTCTTGGACACATAATTAGTAAACAAGGGATATCTCCAAATCCAGAAAAAATACAAGCTATACAAAATTTTCCTAGGTCAACGAAGAAGGACATCAAATCTTTTCTTGGGTTGTGTAATTTTTTCAATCGATTTTATAAAATTTTTTCCTCAGATATGGAGCCTCTGTTACAGCTATTAAGAAAGGATAAAAAATCGACGTGGGAAGAGCAACAAGAGCACAGTTTTGAAAGTGTAAAAAAAGGTTTTTTAAAGGAAGTCATGTTGACATACCCAGACTTTAGTAAGCCATTTGTAGTACAAACGGACAGCAGTGGAATTGGATTGGGGGCTACGTTATCTCAGGTGCAAGACGATGGAAAGTATGTGTGCTTTTCTTTGTAAGTCGTTTATTAAATGGGCCAAAGCAAAATTATACTATAACCGAGAGAGAGGCTTTAGCGATCATGTGGGCCTTTAAGAAGTTTAGGCAGTACTTAATAGGATCACAGGTGATAGTGATCACCGACCACAGGAGCCTTGAGTTCCTTAATCATAGTTTTCTAACAAATAGCAGGTTGATCCAATGGTGTCTATTCTTGCAAGAATTCGTTTATAGTATACAGTATTGTCCAGGCAAAGACAATATGGCGGCAGATGCTTTAAGTAGATACCCGATAGAATATCAGTTAGACATTTAAATTGTAATAACGCGTACATAGCAACGGCAGAAATACATCAAGATGAGGAGATAGAATGCGGTTTGAAAAGGTTAAGAGAGTTGCAAGAAAAGGATGCAGAATGTAAACAAATAATAGATTATTTGCACCATCAACCTATAGGTGGGTTTATAAATAATACACTATGGAAAGAAAGGAAACAATATTGTTTAAAAGATGGATTTTTGCAGCACAAAATGAAAAATGGCGAACATACGCGAATCGTTCTTCCAATGTATGATTAAGTACATACATGAAAAGTACCGACATTATGGGGCAAACAAAACTGAAGGATGGATAAACAACTTGTTTTATTGGCTGAGAATGTATAGGAGTGTCTTAAACATCATTGAAGGGTGTACTGTGTGCGCAAAAACCAAACCTCCTAATACGTCAAATGTGGAGCCGCTGAGACCCATATACGCATATCACCTAACAGTTTATTGGCAGTAGACTTTTATGGACCATTACCTCAATTTAATCAAAAGAAATATCTGGTTGTGACTTATGACGTGTTCTCTAAGTTTTTGGCTGTTTACCCGGTGGTACAAGCTGATGCTAGACAGTCCATAAGGGTCCTTGAACATCAACATTTTCGAAACGTGGGAATCCCAAAACAAATAATGTCGGACCTGGAATGCCCTTTATGTCTGAAGAATGGAAAAGATGGATGAAGCGTCACAAGATAAGACATATCCTCACTTCAATTCGGAATCCGCAATCTAATCCATGTGAACGAATCATGAGGGAATTGGGACGTTTATTTCATGTATACCTACAGAATAATCGTAGATGGGTGAAGGAGGCAATGATAGTGGCTGACATGACAAATTGGTCAAAGAATGAATCCAGGGTTCGAGCCTACTAGACTCCATCAAGGAAAGAATATCGTATCCCATATTTGTTCAAAACTATCTCACCGGTTAGAGCGCCATATATTGACAAGGAAAAAGATGTTGACGAGGCACGCTGTAAGCTTAGAAGGATGGGAAATATAAGACAAAAGAGACAAGGGGGGTCAAATGTGTGTTTAAGTTAGGGGATGAAGTTATGGTGAGGGTAAATCCAGTAAGCCATCTGGAGAAGGGAATATATAAAAAATTTCAACCAATATATGATGGGCCTTATAAAATCATCAAATGCATTATTCTTTTAAGTCGCTCAGGGGTCAGAGAAAAAAGGAACTTTTAATGCTCGATCTCTACAACTACAAAAAAAATTTATAGATAATAATGTGGCTATACGAGAATATAGAAAAAATGAATTTCAATTTAATAAAGCAATGGGATTTATATAATACTTATAAATTTAGATTTTGAAACTAAAATGCTCAGAATGATATTTTAGTTTCAGGGGAGGGACGGAGATAATGTACCGAGGTACATCGTTATTGAATATGTAGTATTATTTAAAAGTAGTAATATTTCATAAATCTTGCCATTTAAAAATAAAGTGGGAAAATAAAAGTTAAAAGTTGAAGGAAAAGAAAATTAAAAACAAAAAGAGTAGGGTAAGGAGGGGTTATTGTTAAAGAAAAATAAATAAACGCTTTTAAAGAGAATAAGATTTTTTTTTTTTTAAATAAAAATGATTTAATATTATTTTTGATTAGTTTGTAATAAAAAAGTAATAAAGAAAAGATTCGTTTTGTTTTATAATAAAATAATTAAATGTGTGCGTGTGTGTAAAAGTTTTGAACAAAAGAATAAAATAGAAACCCAATCAGAGTTAAGTAAAAGACAGTAATTTCACGAGATAACAAATGCTGGACAAAAACAAAAACTTTGTCATTGTTAAGTCATTTTAAAGTTTTCAACACTCCATTTATTTTGATATTTTAAAAACATTTAAAAATATTTCTTGAAGTTACAGATATAAGAATTATATAAATTATGTTTACCAAAACAATGCATTGTTAAATTTGCCATATTGTGCAATCAGCTGAAGCCACACTGCGAATAACATCAGCAGATAGTTTTGAAGATAAATCATGGTCGATTAAAGCAATAAAGTATCGGAGTGTCGAAGATTTGCTGAAAGTTAGCACTAACCGGTCATAAATAACTTTTAGAGAAACTACATTGTGCTGTGTACATCATTTCGAATTTTCAAATCCTAGGTAATTTTTGATTTTAGTATTCTCTCATTCTTGATTTTCTTTTTAAGATAAAAAATAAACTGTGATAAATAAAACTCTAAACTTTACAAAATAATATTTGGGAAATACAAATGATATCGGCTTCTGTATTTAATTATATTTAAAGACTTTGTGTGTATGTATGTGTGAATTTTAATTTAATATGTCATGTATATTTATTTAATATAATATATTAAAACATTTATTTAAAATGAAAAGTATATGCGTGTTTAACTTATAAAGCAAAACGATTATTATTTTTTTTATAAAGCAAAACGATTATTATTTTTTTTTTAAAAAAAGAAATACTTAAACTGTCATTTAAATATTTATGTTTATATTTGAATACGCACATTTATGCTGAACACTGTTTTAATAAGATGGGAATGGAGAGATTTAATTATTAATAAGAAATAATTAAGTTAAAATTAAAAGAATAGGGAATCTATATTTTTAAAAGTAAGGATTTGTTGTTTAAAGACGTCAATGTTTTCTCGTTCAGTGAATTGTCATTATTATTGAAATAGAATGTTTAGATTGGGCGGAGTTTTCTTTTCTTAAAAGATAGTTACAATCCAATGAGCTAGCTGGAGTCTCAGGTGCTAGATTTATTGCTGATCAGATAAACATGTTGATTACGATGTAATTAACTGGCACCTAAAGGGTTTACCTTAAAATAAATAAAGTGTTTATTTGGTCAGTATTTGTCTAGTAGCTGAGTGTTTATATTATTGGTAGTCTGCTGCTAATGATATTGTGCACTCCACCTGAGGACCAAGCACCTTCAAAGATTGGGTAGTTTAGCAAGGGAGAAAGAGTATTTTTATATTTCTATTTGTCGTTATTAGTTTAAATAAAGAAGGTGGGCGGTTCAATGTATATATACAAAACAAAATATCTTCACATCATTCACTTCAAAAACCAACTTGCTTTAATATCTAAGGATGTTTTCATGAGATTGATGGCTCAGATTCAAAAATTTTTATTGTTAGTAATTATTATATTTAAGTATACATACATATTTTTAATATTATTAGTTGTTTTATTTTAATATATGGCAAATAATGTTTAATAATTTTTCTTTTGCAGAAATTAAGGAAATTAAAAAATTTCTTAATATGTCTAATAAAATAGAGTTTTTAAAAACTCAAGTAAATTTTTTAAAGAATTATAGACTTTTTAATAATTCCCCTCAATTCTGTAATGTTAAATTAGATAAAAAATTGCCTTTTTTTCCTACATATGATTTTGTTTTAAAGTTCAAGTTATTGATTTTAAATATATTTTTTAATGAACATATGTTTAGTTTATCTAATATAATTGAAATATTTAAAAATATTTGGAAGAAATTTAGATTTTAGAATTATAATTAAATTCATTCTTTTGGTCAAGGGTGCCCAACCCTATGCCTGCGGGCACCATGGCACCTGCAAATTCATTCTTTAGGTCAAGGGTGCCCAACCGTATGCCCGCAGGCACCATGACACCCGCAGACCATTTTACGTGTGCCCGCAACTATCCGAACACTATAAAAAATTATTTATCTGGTACAAATCAATGTAATTTTTAAGATTTCTTATAAATTATTGTATTATATTGTAATCAAATTGTAGGTCATACTATACTTTTACAGCGTAAAAGAGTATCATTAACATATCCAACTATAAATTTACATTGAAAAAATAAATGGTGCCTGGCACCTAGCTGGTATTATAGAATGTGCTCATAAATGCAAAAAGGTTGGGGACTGCTGCTTTAGGTGATTTAAATGTCAATTGGTTTATAATAAAAAGTTTATTAATAAGCTTAATTGGTTATGAAAAAAGCTTTGAGAAGGAAAGTTGTTAATATAAGGAATTTTAAGTCTAGGGCAGTGGTCTTCAATCACCGTCCGCAGAAGTTTTCTGCCGGGCCACGCTAGACTGACAACAAAGTTAGTAATAACAAAATAATAAGATTTTAAACTTTTAATTAATATAAACAGTTTTTATTTATTTTTTCATTGCATTTTTACCAGGTTAAAAAAAAAGAAACAACAAAAACAAAATCTAATCAATCATACATATATTAATTGGTTTTTCTATTTATCACAGATGTTTATGGAGGGGTAGAATTAAATTTTTTATTATTTTTCTAAAAAAATTCAAAAGTAAAAAAAAATTTCATTATACAAACTCCAGTTGTCTTTTGATAGCCAGTTACGGCCGTTTGTCGGCATTGTTTATGTGTTAAAACAATAAAATGTAATGTTACCGGGCCGCAATTTTAAAAATACGGTGACTTTTTTTGATCTCTTAAATTTTTTGCTACTCCCTCTGTTAATACAATATTTCATTTTTAGTGGGTTTTTTTTTTTTGGCTTTAACTTTTATTTTTGAAATCAATTTTTTTTATCTTTTTTTAAAAATAAAAACCAAAAAATAACTTTTGTCTCTAACTTTTACAAAGTATTTCTCAATACACACACCCCCACCCCAAAATAAAGTAAGATCAAAACTTTTGATTTTTTCAAGTTTCAGGTTTTTTTTGTTTGTTTAAAAATACGGCCACTTTTTTTTTGCCTATAAGGCAATATCTTTTTTGCCTTTATTTGTATACCGCTATTATACTAAAATTTTTATTTTTAAAACCAATTTTTATTATCTTTTTAAAAAAATAAAAACAAACCAAAAGTAACTTTTGTCTCAGTGAAGTCAAAGTATTTCTCACCCCCATCCACCCCCAAATTAAAATATCTTTTTTGGCTTTAACTTTTATTTTTCAAATCAATTTTATCACCTTTTTTTAAAAAGAAAATCAACCAAAAAATTTCTGTCTCTAACTTTTACAAAGTATTTTTCAATCCACCCCCCAAATCCCCAAATTAAAATAAGATCAAAACTTTTGACTTTTTCAAGTTTCGTTTTTTTTTTTTTTTTTTAAAATACTGCCACTTTTTTTTTGGCCTATAAGGCAATATATTTTTTGGCTTTATTTGTATACCACTAATATACTAAAACTTTTATTTTTAAAACCAATTTCTATTACCTTTTTTAAAAAATAAAAACAAACAATTTTTTTAAAAAAAATTTTCTATTAATTACATTTTTTGATCCTTTTAACACATCAGCACACACAAAAAAAATTACAATAACATCAAAACTTCAGACTTTTACACGTTTCGTTTTATTTTTTCAGATTTAAAATATGGCAAATTTTTTTTTTGGCTGTACGATGATTTTAATTATGCGATTTCTATTTTGCCCTTACTACTATCAAAAGACAACCTCCTTATATATATAACCATCTTGTACATTTATCATAATCATTGCCATGTAATTACACTAGCTATGATATTTACCAATATTTAGGTGAATAACATTTTATTCTTGCATGTTTTAACAATGAAACAATAAACATAGAAATGCAAGCACATTAATGAGAATGATTGTTATTGTACTGTTTTCTGTGTTTAGCATGTGAAGATAAGCAACACCATTACAATACACAATAACTATTTTGGTCAGTTATAACAATTATGCTTATCTAAGGCTAAGCAGGTTACATCTTTAAGAAAATTTGTAAACTTCTGCCGGTCCGCGAAATCTTATCCTTATTTTTGCCAGTCCGAAGGTATGGAAAGGTTGAAGACCAGTGGTCTAGGGTATTATAATAAAAGGCCTGAAGTTTCGTCTGTTTTCAATTTATGTAATTTTGTTTTAAGTAGTTTTGATTTAGCAATTTTAAGTAAAGGCCCTTTGTTCCTTTTAGCAATAGGAATGTGGTAATTGATTTTATTTCTGCTATTGAATGTTATAGAAATATTCCAGATAATAGTAAAAAATCTCAACAGATAATTTTGAATAGGCAGTTACTTGAGAGAGAAAAATCTTTTGTCCCAAACAAAATACATCTTAAAAAAAGATTAAAGGTGGCTGTTTTGCATTATTAAATAATAGTTAATTGAAATTATGAAAATTATGGTAAATAAATTTTTTTTATATAGATCTTATTTAAATTATTGTAGTGATTTTTTTTTTTTAATTTGAAATCTCATAAAAATAATTTTCCATTAAGATATATTTTTAATATTACAGGGGAGATTGCTGATATAATTTCAAAATCTCTTATAATGTTTTTTAAGGATTATATAATTTTAGGTCAATTTTATGTATCTTCATCTTTTGGGGCATATGATAAAATTAATATGTTTGTTTTAGAAAATGATTGTGTTTTTGGTAATTTAGATATTTTGAAAACACAGTTGATAGGTTAAAAGCGATTAATGTGTTTCTTACTGTTTTAAAGAAATTTGAATATTTTTCTGCAGATAAGATTAAGGTTATTCATGACTTGCTATTGCTATTAGAGGATTCAATATATTTTGTGTGTTATGATGTGTTTTATAAAATTAAAGAGGGATGGATTGTTGGTTATGTTATTTCTGCTTTAATGTGCTCTTTCTATATTGATTTTTTAGTGAGTTGTGTTTTTAATAATTTTTCTGTTGTTTTTTTTAAAATTATTTGCTAGGTATGTTGTTGATTTTTATTTATTATATAGGAAGATAAATTGAAAGATTTTTTTAATAAATTGAATGCTTTTGATTCTAATATTAAATTTACTTATTGAGGGAGGGGGGGTACATTTGAATTTGTTAGGCTTTAGATAAGTATTGATAAAGTTGATAATATTTTATTTTGAAATCATTTCATTAAAAAAAAAAAACAAATTTAAGAAATATTATCAGGCCAGATAGTTACCAAATCTTTTATTTATAAGTAACTAAATTTTTGTTGTAGGAATAGAAGGTTAAATAGTTTTGAAAATATAGTTATTTTCAGAAGAGTCAATTTGTTTCTGACTATATTGAGTTAGGTTGTAATCATGATTTTATTAGGAGTATTATATTTAATAAAAATATCTATAAATCTTTAATAATAAAGATTTAATTGGTAGTGAGAATAAAAAAATTATTTATTTCCATATAAATCATCGATTAGTAAATTGATTTATAAGCATAGTTTTTTGTTGGGTGGTATGAAAGTGACCAAAGTGACCTGGAAGAAAGGTCTAACTTCAATTCATTACTAAATAGTTCAAAACAGTCAATTGATTACAAATCTATTCCTGGTGTAATTTATAAGATTCTTTGCAGTTGTTATAAAATTTATATAGGTCAGAATAAATTAAGTCTTAATGAAAGAGTTAAAGTTTATAAGAGTAGATTTAAAAATAGATATCATAACTCAGCTTTGTGTATTCATGAACTGAATGTAAGCCATAAAATATTATTTGACAATGTTGTGGTTATATTTTAGAAAAAAAAAAAAGTGAATTGAAAAGAAGAGTAAAAGAAACTTAGATGATAAAATTTTTTGGAGACTGAAGAAACCAATCTCATGAAGACATCTTTTGATATTAAAGGAAGTTGGTTTTTGAAGTGAATGATGGGAAGGCTATTTTGTTTTGTGTATATATGTTTAGTTGAATTTCACTTGAAAAGATTTTATTTGATAATAGATGAAACCATGCTTGTGGAAGAATTTTAGTAAAATTTTGTTTTTAGCTAATATTATAATGTTATATGAATTTCTATTTTATTTACAATTATTAGTATAGTGTTAGGCATTATTTAATCACATATAATTGTATTTACAGATTTTAAAACAACAATTTGGAATTTAGAAAAAATACAAAAAATTTCAAAACATTATTTGACATCACATCATGTTTTGTAAATCTAAATTGTTTTTTACTGTTGCCTTTAATTTTAGATTTGATTTTGTTATGGTCAGGATTAAAATATTTTTTTAATTTAATAAATCCATAATTTTTTTTTTTTCAAAATTGACTCATTATTTCCACCAATATATAAATAATTCTCCCCATATTCATTTTTTTTATAAATCTTATTTTATTGCATAAACATAAATATTTTCAGACGTACATATTATATCTTCGTCTATATTATAAGCAAAATCTATAATAATTTCCAGTTATTATCATATCAAATATATATATGTAAAAATATTATTGTGATAAAAGTTTTAAAAAGTAAATGATAATAACTACTCATCAATAACGAAATGTAAGAAGAATTAAAATGGATAGGCTGTGGCAGATTAATGGACAGTAGACCATTTATTTTATAAATTTTCTCCTACAATAAGTCCCCCCCCCCCATCTATTTATATTGTTACAGATTCATTCAAAGACGCTTCATTAGATAGGTATACAGTCGAATATCTGGAGTTATGATTTTTTTCTATTGTGTGAGAACATCTCATATTGAAGATATTTTAAGTTTTATTATAAACAGATAAGAATTTATTTTCATGTAGTAATTAAATTTTGTACTGTCACTTCCTACTAGGAACAAATAATATGTTATATCCAATTAAAATTGTTATTCATTCAATTTTTTAAAGTTTTATTTATTTCTTTGTTGCTGAATCTGTCTTCAGCTGCATTGCATCTAATCTTTTTTTTTTGAACAAATTTTTTTGCAACATTGTGACTGTTTACATATTGTAATTGTTTATATGTTTCTAATGAATTAATATTGACTTTTTACCAAGTTTTATTTCACTTGCATTATTGTTGTATGCTATGATCAGATTTTTTTATCTGCCAACCTCTTGCCATTCAAAGAATAGCTGCAGAGTAATATATTGATAAACATATGACTCATAAAAAATTATGAAAGTATAGAATAGTGCAAATCTAGGGTAATGTATGTCTTTGTGTGTATATATATGCACGCATGTGATTTTAGAAATGATTAAAACCTTTTTTGATGAAATTAAGTCTTCAGAATAGTACAAAACACATAAAATTTCAAGGAAACTATATTGAAAAGTTGTATCAAAATTGAATACTGGTATTTAAAGCAAATTCTTATTACTTTTTTGATTTTCCTTCTATTTCCGTAAATTCTATTTTTTTAAAAATTTTTTATTTCTTCATTCTATTATTGTATGGCCATTTACTGTAAGCTTGAATAATAGTGTTATAATTTCTTTATCTCCAGGCTAGTTTCAAGCTTATTTTAGATGCCTCTAGAATAGAATGAAGAGAACTGCTTAGGAAGTAATGTGATACTATTATTGATTTAATTTTTTTTTCAGCTATGGATTTACTATTTCAATTTATCAGTAGCATTTCTTACTCAACCTTGCCTTCAGTTAGAAACTTTCTCTGAAGTCAAGCGAGAAAAGATTATGGAAAAGTAAGTATGTGTGTAAACATGTACACAAATTTTTATAAATTCACACAGATATTAACACATGCATAACCCACCATATATTATATATAATTAATATTTGATTAATTATTTAGGATTTTTACACTCGCATTATCATAAGAAAAATATTCATGCAGTCATATCATCAACTTAATAGCTTACTTTAGTATAGTGATTTTTGAATTGCAGAATAATTTAACTTTTTCAATATGGAGGTATCTATAATGCTATACTATCTTGAAAATTCATTATTTTCTATATTTATCTGTCATCAGTTTTATTACCTATTCAGTATATTTAATAGCATATCCTATTAACACCATTTCCTTTATATATTGTCTAATATCATTTTTATATTTGTAAAATTTATCATTCCAATTTGAATAACATCTTAAGCCAGCATTTTATACATCAAAAGAACTTTAGAATCAGGGTATACATGTCTTTTCTTTTCAATAAGTTTGTATGCAGTTTATAATTAAAATGTTCTTAAATTTGCTTACAAATATATATATTCAAATATTTTATTGTTTTATTATTTTCTTTCTTCGTTCTTCATTTTATTTCTTTTAATTTACAAATATTCTATTCTTTTCTACACACAAATTGTCTACATATCTAAATATCATCATCAACCATTATCAATCCACAACAGGATGAAAGTCTCTCCAAGTTCAATCCATCTTCTCTGATTTTTAGCTGTTCTTCTCTACATCACCCTTGCACACTTTTTTATTTCTTCCATCCATCTCACATGTGGTCTCTTTCTGGGTCTTTTACAATCTCTTGGAATCCAGTTTAAGATTTCAATTGTCCATCTGTTATCATCTGTTCTAGCAATATGTCCAGCCCAACTCCATTTTAGTCTGTTAATTTTTTCAATGAGGTCAGTAACACCTGTTTGTTCTCTTACCCATATATTGCGTTTTCGATCTCTTCTTGTTACTCCCAACATGCATTTCTCCATACTTCTTTGAGTGGTCTGAAGTCTCTGAATTATAAATGTATATATATATTGTAATATTTTCGTTTTCCAATTCATAATATTTTTTTCATAAGTTAACAATATATAATTTTTGGGACACACATGGGTGACTTATTGGCCCTTCTTGTTGCATTTTATAGTAGTCACTTTTATAATCAGCAACAATATTATAAACTTTTTTGTATAATAATAAATCTCTTTTTTAGTTAATGTTTCCTCAATAATTTTTATTGATTTTTGACTGTCATCGTGATCATATAATTCTTTTACACAAAGCATTACTATAATATTATCTTTTCTAATTTTTACTTGTTGAGCAAAGTCAAATAAAGAAGAAACTTTAATTTTAACATATTGTGACATAACCTGAAATAAATTAGCATGTATTTTTCAGTGTTATACCTCCAAAATCAATCAATCAACTGAAGTGGCACATCTTTATATAAGTACTCTTAGACACATTGCATTAGAAAGATACAGATCTAAATATATATTCTATTAATTATTTTCCTCTATGCAGATTTTAATATATTATTATTATTATTATTATTATCATCATCATCATCATCATCATCATCATCATCATCATCATCATCATCATCATCATCATCATCATCATCATCATCATCATCATCATCATCATCATCATCATCATCATCATCATCATCATCATCATCATCATCATCATCATCATCATCATCATCATCATCATCATCATCATCATCATCATCATCATCATCATCATCATCATCATCATCATCATCATCATCATCATCATCATCATCATCATCATCATCATCATCATCATCATCATCATCATCATCATCATCATCATCATCATCATCATCATCATCATCATCATCATCATCATCATCATCATCATCATCATCATCATCATCATCATCATCATCATCATCATCATCATCATCATCATCATCATCATCATCATCATCATCATCATCATCATCATCATCATCATCATCATCATCATCATCATCATCATCATCATCATCATCATCATCATCATCATCATCCATCTAATCCTATTCAATTCAAAATCATCATCATCATCATCATCATCATCATCATCATCATCATCATCATCATCATCATCATCATCATCATCATCATCATCATCATCAGCCATTATTGATTCCCTTTAAAATGATGGTCTTTTCAAGTTTTAAGCTAGTTTCTTCAATTCATAGCCTTTCTTCTCCATAAAACGCCAGTGAATTTTCTTATTTCATTCATCTATCCTATGAGTTTTTTCCCTAGATCTTTTCCAATCTTTTGGGATCCAGTTTAAGACATTATTAGTTTATATTATTACATCTTCTAGTAATATGTCCTGCCAGTTTGATATTAGTGATAACTGTTTGTTTTCTCACCTATTTCTTTTATTATCAATCTTTTTTTGTTACTTCTAACATATCTCCACAGTTCATTGAATGATTTGAAGTCTCTATATTGTTCTATTAAATGCCCAAATCTCAGATCCATAAATAAAAGCTAGGCAAACACATCTATTAAAAACTTTCCCTTTCAAACACGTAGGCATATTTCTTTTTAGTATCAAGTTATTTCTACCCATAATACTCTATCTTAGTTTAATTCTATGATTAATTTAATTCATTATGTTTTCATCTATTTAATAATCAGACCAAGATATTTGTAATTGTTAACTTCTAGATCTAATTTATGATTGTCAATTTTATTTGATTCTGAGAAAATCCACTGAACATTATTTTGGTTTTTTTAGTATTTATTCTTAGTTGTACTTTCTTACTTTCACCTGATAACTTTTGCAACATTTCCTAAGGCTTTGAAGCATTATTTACAAAAACAACTACATCAAATACAAAATCTGGATGACTTAAGAAATCCCATTTATTCTTATTTCCTTAGTTTCCCATTTTAATCCAGAAAATAGTTTTTGTAAAACTGCTGTAAAAAGTTCTGGGGACATGGAATTACTTTGTCTTATATTCTTCACAGTGTTAATCTTCTTAATATCACTATGTAATCTATCACTGGTATTGCATTTTGATATTCTTTAGATATAACAATATTCTGGATCTATATCTTGATGATCCAATGCTTTAATCATTTGTCTTTCCATGATCTACAAATCCAAAGTTTAATGATAGCTCATATTCATTGATCTTTTCTATAAAACTTTTTTTAATACTTGGATGTGACCCATTTTGCTAAAATCACTTAGTGTCTTTTGGTTGGTTAAAATTCAAAATTTACTGTAGATGATATTTTAATGATCTTAGTGAAGATTTTGTAAAGAATTGGTAAAAGACTGATAATTCTGTATTTTTTAATATTCTCTTTATAAATATTTGTTAAATGGCAATATTCCAATGGCATTCTTCCTTTCATTTGGTGTACATCTCTATCATTTAAATCTTTGGTATATATCTTTGCTAACATTTTTTCTATTCCTTCATTTGTTTTTTTAAAGATATCAATTATAATTCCATTGTTTCCTGGAACTTCTTTCTTCTTCATAGATTTAATTGCATAATTTCATTTTTTTAAGATACTGGGAAATTCAGATGTAATAACTATAGTTTATACTTTTTTTTGTTGTTGTTCTTTATTACTGTATAATTCATTATAGAATGTTTCCTCACATTTCATGATATCATTTTTTAATCATAGTTCTATCTTTTCATTTTATTGTAGAAATAACTTTTCTATTGATATCAAGATATTGATTTACATTTTTTGAGACTTTTATTCTCTTCTACAGTTTTTCTTGCCAATTCACAATTATACTATTATTAGCTTTTTTTCATATTATTTAACAAAACTAGATTTTCATATTCTTTTTTTTCCATCATGCATTTTTCTTATCACTAGAAAATTTACTGTCTTTTTATATTAGTTATTTTTTTTGCAGTTTTTAATAATATATTAATTATCTTTTTTATTAATTTTATCTGTCAAGTCTAAACCATCTTCAAAGTTTGTTAATATTTTAAAATAATTTGCAAGTTTTAATATCAATTTATTGGAATGTTTCTGAAGATTAGGAATATCAACTATTAATATTGGTTTTCTTAATTTTGTCTATTTTGCACTAACACTTACATCACATCTCTCTTATTGATGATCACTTTCTGCAGTGAATCTATTGCTAACATTATAAACTTGAAATAAGATATTTTCTGTTAGTTAAATTATAATCTAACTCTTCTATTAAATGCTTCCATGTGCATTTTTCTCAAAGAAAGAATTCATAACGTATTGTTTTCCTGCAATTTTCACAAATCTGTGTGCTTCCTCATTTCCATCATTATAATCAAATTTATTACAGCACTTTAATCTTTCAATAATTTACTAATTCTTGCATTAAATTGTTCTACAACAATTTTTAAATGTTGTTTGGTCTGATCAAAAGTATTTTGTACATTTATATCATTGAGACCTTGTTGGGGCACAAATCTGAATTATCTGCGTTTAGTATCGTTCATTAATTTGAATAATTAATCTTGCTACTTTGTCTGATATTCCATCAATTTCTACAATGTTGTTTTTTACATTTTATTTGTGATAAATCCCATTCTATTTGTGCTCCCAATATTTATTTCTTTGAATGTACTTTTTAAATTAATTGTGTCTTCCAATATCCTGTTTAATATTAGGCACTTCTTTCAATTCGTGAAATCCTCCTTCATTTAATAGTGATTTACATTTGTAATTATCTAAATAAAAAGATAATAAATGGTAATCTATGTAGGCAATCAGGGAATTCCTGGGAATAAGGGCCATAATTTAATTTTGTCTGTCATGATTGCAAATATCTTTTTTAAAAAAAGTTCATTTGCATACACATTTATCTTGCCATCAAGTAATTCTGATATTTTAGTCAAGAATTATCAGAAAACTAAGAGAAAAGATCGTGGTGTTTTTTTATCTAGAGATAAAGAGCCAATAATGCAGCATGTTGGCTAATGCATATTGATTAACAGCCCATCCATGTTTGTTTACTATACAAATAATCAAATAGTAATAATTGCTCCAATGATTAAGAATGTATACAGTGAGAATAGAAATACCTTGCTTAGTTGTTTAGGATTTAAAGAGGAATCGAAAAATCTTAGTTAACAGCAAACTCTTTTCTGCAGCCAGTTACAATAATGTTAAAATTAAATATATATTCATACATTTTTTATATAGGTATGATAGCATGATAAGAATTTCATTTTTTCCCCTAATTTCTAATTTTTTAATTAATTTTTTTAAAATTATGGTTGAGTCAATTAGTCAATGATGCTACTATGGATGTGGTGACCCTGATATATAAATTCAACCTTTAACAGTTTTGCGATTGTTTGAGGTCAAATGATAAGTTGAGCACAGTTCTTCCATTCAGTTGACCATACTTAGATTATTCTATTACATGTTCAAAATTACAATTCACAACTTTAAAATAAAATGAATTACTGCTCTATATGCAGATATTAAAAGAAGAGGAAATCACGTGATACTGTTTGGTGTAATTGTATTTTTAATAATTTTAAATTACAAATTCAGTCATATTATATATATATAAACAATAATGATTATTTTTTAAAGAATTAAATATTATTTTACTGTTTTAAGTCTGAATATTAGAAAATTTGTTATAAAATTGGGCATTTGTAGCTATAAGTTACTAGCATAATTACAAAATTACAATTTTAAAATGCAAATATTTTAAGAGCTCAATAATTAATTAAATAAATGAGCAGTTTTTTCTCTTTGCTACTCCTAGCATCATAGTAAGCATTACCATGATTTATTTATTTATTTATAATATATTGCAACGGTAAGAAAAGTAGAGCTGCTTTAACCTAACCTAGAGATGCAGATAGAAGGGGTTCGAACCTCATTTACTCCTCTAGATTGCTATTAAGCGACTTACTGCTCGAACCTCACTAGAATTTAATCTTAATGTATGTCCGGTGGTCAGGGAGAGAAGAGACCATGAAAAGGAATTTTTACATATATAATGATCAGATGTACATACGTATGTCACAAAAGAAAAACAATACTAAGTGGTTTTATTTATAGTGAATGAAAGATAACAGAAATTTTTATTATTGACATTAAAATAATTCACACAATGCTTTACTAATAGTGTCACAGGCTATCTTCACTGCAACCGGATAGACATATATGAAAGATCCATTGATCGTAATGATAAGAACAGACAAAATTTTACGTTATAATTTCTTCTTTAAAATATTTCAGCCAATGGAAGTGTTATGTAAAAGAAATCAAGAGAGAGAGACATGATTCATTAACTCGGAGAACAGAAATAAATAGGTGGTCAAACTCAACTAAACACTTTGGACAGGTTTAAATCACAGCCCTATTTATGATTTAAGAAGAATGATAAAGTGACCCCAGCAGGAATTTCCAGCCATAATTGAAACATTTCTATGAGATTTTGAGAAAGATTTCCTAATAAATATAAATATACAAGACCATGCACAAAGGGCGAGAGCATATAGTGGGCTGTGAGGCTCGAGACATAACAGTTACCAAGAGGTTAACACAAGACCGGATAGCTCTTCTTCTCTAAGCTAGGTTAGAGAGAAAAATGGAACCCGTTCGCTAAACGCGTGACCCGGATTCAGGATCTGAGTTTTATTGCTTATGTCCAGTTACATACATTGAAGGAACTGAGATCGACATGACATCCAGAACATTTTATTTATTTTAAGAAGATCCAAATGTAGGTATGTTAACCTAAGCGAACTTGGCAAAAAGAAGCACTGTAATATATGCTGAGCGGCCCAGTAGATCACCCGAGGCACGATATCATATAAATACGGTCAACAACCTTTAAATTTAAAAAAGAAACCCTCTGCAAAAACATATATATATTACGAACGCTCAACCACCACTGAAAATCTGCAGAAAAATAGTAACTTCCCTTTTATAAAATTCAGATCACCAAAACAAGAGGGCGGGTATTTTATTGATTTAGTTGAAGTTTAACCAACACAACCCAGAATCAATGCTATTTAATAATTTTTAATACATATTGTCAAAATGTACTCTCTCTTATTACAAAAATATAAATGCGAACGTTTTATTTCACGCTCTTCAAAATATAACTTTAAATTTGTAACCCTTCATTGACTAAAATATAATGGCATTTGATAAGGATCTTTCTTATATAAAACTAAGTTAAAGTTTGGAAAGTTTTATAATAGAATATTTAGCGATTTAAATCTTGAACTAAGTTAAAGTTTGGAAAGTTTTATAATAGAATAATAAATATTTATATAAAATAAATAACTTAATTACGGGAGTATAATGGCGGAAAGTTAAACGAAGTATTTTTCAATTAGATTAATAAGAACTATGGCCGCCATTATATTAACCCCTCCCATTACGACATAAAAAAAAAAGAAAAGAAAGCAATTAATGAAATATAATTTAACAAGATACGAACACATAGATTTAAAAAAACACATATATATAGAAAAACATAATTCTAGCTAGAGTGAATTTGTAAATTACAAAGAGATTTTTTTGTTAATTTATGGTAACGTTACCGGTAACTAGATGGGGTGGGTCAAGATGAGTTCATTAGAGGTTTACCGCAAGTCTTCTCAGTTCTTCAACTTTGTTTTTCCATGTTTGAGGACAGATATTCACGGATACAGGGCAGACACTTTAGTTCTCTGGCTAGCTTACATGATTAGAACTCCTGCCTCAGGAATGGCTCAGGAGAGTGAAGGCAAAAAGGTTACCCCTGCATTTTTGGCAGAGCAACACATTTCTGGATTTTTTTATTTATATGCTGAAAGAATAGAGTGCAGCTTGAAGTAAGTACAGCAAGCAAGAGTTTGCTATATTGTCCAATCTTTCAGCAAAATTTCTTCCAACAAAATTCTTAAGATTTTCTCTCTGACCTTCAGCACTGGTTACCCGCAAGCATAAGACCAAGAACAAAAGAAAAGTTCTTTATTTATACCCTTTTTTCCACTATGTTTTTAATCTGCTAATTAGTAGCGAATCATGCCCGTTGTTTCAAATTTTTCCTGTTATCTATTTTTTTATCTAATTCAGAAAAATGTTTTATTAATTAAATTCCTTTTCTTAATGGATTCTATTTAATTAAGAAAATTTATCTTATCGAATTCTTCCAACATATATTTTAAAAATAGTTGCAAATATAATTTTAACTTTCTATATTTTATTTTATTAAATCTTTTCTCTTTAATACAATTCCTTCTTTAATTTAGGCAACTATTTGAGAAAACGATAAATTTAGTTTGAAAAAGAAACATACATTCACTGTGGTTGGACTTAGGGTCTTAGTCCACAATGAATGGTGAAGCCAGCATATATATATATATATATATATATATGCACAGCTTCATATTCCTAGAATCCATTAAAAAAAAAAAAAAACAAATAAAAAAAAATGACTAAAGCTACGGTTTTGCAGAGAGAAGCAGAGTGATCCGGAAAGAGCGCTCCTATTATACAGAATATTAGTGTATTTACATGAAATAATACTGATATGTGTAATTTATAAAAACAAACTGAAAGTTTATAATCATACTATATTAATAAAAAAAACTGAAAGATTATCATAATACTGATATGTGCATTATATAAAGACAAACTGAAGGTTTATAACAATACTGATAAATAGATTATATTAATAAAAAAAACTGAAAGTTTATCATAATACTGATATATAAATTATATATATATTAAACGAGAAGTATATGATAATATTGATTAATATATTATAACAATGACAATATTTACAAAACATACACACACAAAAAAAACTGAAAGCCTATAATATGATTTCATTGTCCATATGATGCGTCATGGTCGTACCTTGGAGTTCTTGTAAAAAAAATTACTTTTGAATGGAGCACTCTATTTAAACTATTTTTTTTTCAATGGACCTTCCTCTCTGGGCCTTGTTATTAGCTCTCTGAGCTGTGTCCACTTTATTACCATGTCTTCTATCAATTCTTTTGCTAGAAGTCAAGTTGAAATTCCTTATTAATGGTGCTCTGTTCTTTAACTGGTTCCCTCTTATGTGTTCTGATGATGAAACTGGTTCATGGTTGAATCCCTTGGTCAGTGATTTTGGTATGGGTAAATGTGGTTTCAAACCTAGAACTGTGCTGCCACTTGATAAAGTAGTTTGTTTTGCCTGACCTCCCGTGGTACGTTTTGGAAATATCTCATGATCATTAAATTGATGAGTAAAATGCTTGAAGGCAAGGTGAGGTATGCTCTGTCCTACTATCTCTAATTCCATCTGGCCTTTTGTTTCATTTTCTGTTCGTTCAAGATTAGTTGGTTCCTGTATGCAGCTTATATTGGTTGTCTCTCGGGTTTTACATTTGTGAAAATCTAACTTGTTGTTGTAAAATGTAAACTTACTTTCCCTATAGTTTATTCCTGAGTCATGTCTTTCTAAGAAGTCCAACCCTAACAGTACATCATAAATCAAACCTGGCATTATCTGAAATATATGATTTACATTTGTTGCTCCTATCTTAATATCCAGTCCCAAACGATGTGTTCCTATGTTGTCTTTTTCTCCATTTGCTAATATAGCATAAGATTTTCTCGGTGAGATCGGTAGTACATGAGTTCCTACTGTTGCATCCCACCATTCTTTTGACACCAGTGACACTTGACTGCCAGTGTCTATTAAAGTTGTAATTGGGACATCTTCTAACAGTGCTTTAATTGTAGGGCACTCTGAGAGTGGTGGTCTGTGATCATCTTCCAGTTCGCACATAAATGCTGATGCCACTCTTTCATTTCCCTCAATAATTTCTTCTGTTTCATCCTAGAGTTCTATCTGAGGTATATAAATTATAGAACTCATATTTTTCTGGAATTGCTGTATGTTTTGATCATCATCATAGCAGTTCCTGACAGCCGCCATCTGTATTTTGGGTGTGTCAATTCTTTTTCCTTTGTCTGCATGCTCTTTATTTAGGTTGCCAAAATCTATAGCAGTTAGTAAGTCTACCATCTCATCAATTCCACAGTTGCGGCAACCCAGCATCAATTGTTGTATGTGGAGAGGCATATTGTACCTTATTGTCCGAATAATCTGCCCCTCTGATAAGTGGAAAGCAGTCAATGATTTTAACAAAGACACTTGCTGCAAGAAAAACTGGGTGTGAGTTTCTCCTTTTGAAGTGCAATACTTTTCTTGAGATATACGGTGCATTATTCCATCTTGCCCCTCTTCACTCCAAAAACTTTTAAGTAAGGCAATGTGGTAATCTGCAAATGTTACTGGTTTGTTACTTATACAGTCCCACCAATTCCGGGCAGATCCATGCAAATGATTAAACTGTAACTGATAACTTTTCAGCTTCTCTGAGTTCCTGGAACATGAGCAGCTCTTGTAAACTTTGCAAGTGTGCCATGGGGTTTTCTCCTATGTCACCCTGAACGGTTTTGATGTGGATAAATCTTGCCACCATTGGCTTGTCTGTTCTTTCCATGACCTTTATGCTTTCTTTATTTTCACATTGGAGATTCTCATTTCTTGGCTGATTCTCTTGTGTCGTTTTTGCTTCATTGTTTCTCTTTTCTTTCATCTTGTTGATTTCTACTCTACATTGTCTGCATTCTTCTTTGCATTCTTCTTCTTTTTGTAACATAGTTTCCATCAATTTCCGTACCCATTGTTGTTCTGGTGTATCTATGTCTCTGGTCCTTATAATTGGAGTTTGGTCTTCCCATAACTTTTCTGAAAGTGACATATCTGTGTCATCTTTGTTTTTCTGTAGTCCTCGTGAATCCATGTCTCCTTCTGGGCTATACATATTTTCTAGAGAAATACGAATAGTTAAAAAGAAAATATATAAGAAAAAAAAATATTCGGTTTGCTGTTGTTTTTAGTCTTTGTACTAATACTATTCTTAAAATTTGTCTTATTTTTCTACTTTTACTTTTCAAAAATTTGCTTCACTCTCCCAACCATTCCTGCAACTGTCGTCCTTTTTTAACCTGCCAGCTTTCTATCTATCTCTTATCCTATGCATAGTTCCTGCCCTATCCGTGTTTATTTACTTATTTACTACCCTGTTCTGTGTGTTATATATGTGACTATAACTATGTGTATTTGATATACACTTCAATAAAATATGATTACTACTGCCAGGGGGGGGGTAAAAAAATTCTACTTGAGCCCATCTTTTCTCTGCTCCTTGTTTGATCACTCTGTCTCCCTTCCTAGCAAAAGAAAGAAAAATACATTAATATCTGATTTGGTTTTAATTTTCAACCGAACTGATTGATTTCACATCTTGTAAGCTGTACTACTGATAGCAAACACAGAAAGTGCAAAAGAAAAATATATAAACTTCTGTCATTCACTATATTTATTTTCAAAAAAAAAAAACACACAAAAAAAATTTCTTCTGATCATGAAATTCCTATTATTATATCTCAGGGTCTATCTCTAAACAGTAAGGCCACACTTGGGACGCCAGATTATACAAAAAAAAAAACTGTAACGGTAAGAAAAGTAGAGCTGCTTTAACCTAACCTAGAGATGCAGATAGAAGGGGTTCGAACCTCATCTACTCCTCTAGATTGCTACTAAGCGACTTACTCCTCAAACCTCACTAGAATTTAATCTTAATGTATGCCCGGTGGTCAGGGAGAGAAGAGACCACGAAAAGGAATTTTTACATATATAATGATCAGATGTACATACGTATGTCACAAAAGAAAAACAATACTAAGTGGTTTTATTTATAGTGAATGAAAGATAACAGAAATTTTTATTATTGACATTAAAATAATTCACACAATGCTTTATTAATAGTGTCGCAGGCTATTTTCACTGCAACCGGATAGACATATATGAAAGATCCATTGATCGTAATGATAAGAACAGACAAAATTTTACGTTATAATTTCTTCTTTAAAATATTCCAGCCAATGGAAGTGTTACGTAAAAGAAATCAAGAGAGAGAGACATGATTCATTAACTCTGTGGTTGGAGAACATAGAAATAAATAGGTGGTCAAACTCAACTAAACACTTTGGACAGGTTTAAATCACAGCCCTACTTATGATTTAAGAAGAATGATAAAGTGACCCCAGCAGGAATTTCCAGCCATAATTGAAACATTTCTATGAGATTTTGAGAAAGATTTCCTAATAAATATAAATATACAAGACCATGCACAAAGGCGAGAGCATATAGTGGGCTGTGAGGCTTGAGACATAACAGTTACCAAGAGGTTAACACAAGACCGGATAGCTCTCCATCTCTAAACTAGGTTAGAGAGAAAAATGGAACCCGTTCGCTAAACGCGTGACCCGGATTCAGGATCGGAGTTTTTGTTGCTTATGTCCAGTTACGTACATTGAAGGGACTGAGATCGACATGAGATCCAGAACATTTTATTTATTTTAAGAAGATCCAAATGTAGGTATGTTAACCTAAGCGAACTTGGCAAAAGAAGCACTGTAATATATGCTGAGCGGCCCAGTAGATCACCCGAGGCACGATACCATATAAATACGGTCAACGACCTTTAAATTTAAAAAAGAAACCCTCTGCAAAAACATATATATATTACGAACGCTCAACCACCACTGAAAATCTGCAGAAAAATAGTAACTTCCTTTTTATAAAATTCAGATCACTAAAACAAGAGGGCGGATATTTTATTGATTTAGTTGAAGTTTAACCAACACAACCCAGAGTCAATGCTATTTAATAATTTTTAATACATATTGTCAAAATGTACTCTCTCTTATTACTAAAATATAAATGCGAACGTTTTATTTCACGCTCTTCAAAATATAACTTTAAATTTGTAACCCTTCATTGACTAAAATATAATGGCATTTGATAAGGATCTTTCTTTTATATATATATATAAAAACTAAGTTAAAGTTTGGAAAGTTTTATAATAGAATATTTAGCAATTTAAATCTTGATTTTAAAATAGAGTTTTGCACTTTCTATGATTTGCTTCCTTTTCTTTCTAAATAAATATTTATATAAAATAAATAACTTAATTACGGGAGTATAATGGCGGAAAGTTAAACGAAGTATTTTTCAATTAAATTAATAAGAACTATGGCCGCCATTATATATAATAACCCCTCCCATTACGATATAAAAAAAAAAGAAAAGAAAGCAATTAATGAAATATAATTTGACAAGATACGAACACATAGATTTAAAAAAAACATATATATAGAAAAACATAATTCTAGCTAGAGTGAATTTGTAAATTACAAAGAGATTTTTTTGTTAATTTATGGTAACGTTACCGGTAACTAGATGGGGTGGGTCAAGATGAGTTCATTAGAGGTTTACCGCAAGTCTTCTCGGTTCTTCAACTTTGTTTTTCCATGTTTGAGGGCAGATATTCATGGATACAGGGCAGACACTTTAGTTCTCTGGCTGGCTTACATGATTAGAACTCCGGCCTCAGGAATGGCTCAGGAGAGCGAAGGCAAAGAGGTTACCCCTGCATTTTTGCAGAGCAACACATTTCTGGATTTTTTTATTTATATGCTGAAAGAATAGAGTGCAGCTTGAAGTAAGTACAGCAAGCAAGAGTTCGCTATATTGTCCAATCTTTCAGCAAAATTTCTTCCAACAAAATTCTTAAGATTTTCTCTCTGACCTTCAGCACTGGTTACCCGCAAGCATAAGACCAAGAACAAAAGAAAAGTTCTTTATTTATACCCTTTTTTCCATTATGTTTTTAATCTGCTAATTAGTAGCGAATCATGCCCATTGTTTCAAATTTTTCCTGTTATCTATTTTTTTTTTTATCTAATTCAGAAAAATGTTTTATTAATTAAATTCCTTTTCTTAATGGATTCTATTTAATTAAGAAAATTTATCTTATCGAATTCTTCCAACATATATTTTAAAAATAGTTGCAAATATAATTTTAACTTTCTATATTTTATTTTATTAAATCTTTTCTCTTTAACACAATTCCTTCTTTAATTTAGGCAACTATTTGAGAAAACGATAAATTTAGTTTGAAAAAGAAACATACATTCACTGTGGTTGGACTTAGGGTCTTAGTCCACAATGAATGGTGAAGCCAGCATATATATATTTATATATATATGCACAGCTTCAATATATATATATATTTTTGTATTTTTTTTTTTCAAGATACAATGATATGCGGGTATTAATGGGCTTCCAGATTCTATCCATGTGGTCCAATTTAGGTATGATTTTAAAATTTCGTTTATGTTTTCTTATGTATTACTTTTATTCCTCATTATATTTAAAAGTTGTTATTAGTTTATTTATTTATTTCTTTGTGATTGTTTTTGTATTTTTTATGAAAGCTTCTCATACAAGATGTAGTTACCATGCCCATCACTTAGATATCTATATCCAGATGGAGTTTAAAGATTTTTCTCAAGCAAGCATAGTACTTTGTTAATCCCACAACTAATTCAGCTAGGCATTTAATATTGGCTGATAAGTAGATATCTAATTTATTTTTAGCCGAAAAGCTTGGTGTTTACACATTAATATTAAAAAAAAAAAATAATAAAGCGAAAGAAAAAAATGATTGTACAATGAGGTAGCTGTCAGTATTTGCGAACATTAGTTTTATGATCACCAAATCCCTGTTTATTTTTATATTTGACAAGATTTCAAAGTCTTATATCAATATAAATAAATAAGCATTCATTGTTTTAATTTATTTGTTTTAAAAATAATTAATGTATATTAAAATTAAGACACCATTAGATAGATAATGAACAAAAAACTTTTTTTTTTAAAAAGTCAATTCTAAAACACATTACATTTTTAAACTACACTTTTTAATGCAAAGCATTTTTTTACCAATATTGTGGTCCTTTTAAAGAGATGGAGTGCTTCATTTTGATGACCTCTCTAAACCTTTTAAGCAACTACATCACTTTTGCATCATGTTTTATCATTTTTATTTTACAGATGAGCTTATTGTAATCTAAAAATTTTCTGACAAAGGTTTTATCTTTTTTTAAATTTTTTTAATATAGAAATATCCTAAACACAATTCTGATTTTATCTTGTGCACTTTTTTAAATATATATTTATAATATATGCTGGTCAAGTTACCTAGTCATATTGGATAGTTATGTGGTATATTGATGTAGTTGTGTCCATATAATAATAAGCTTTCTAACAATATACCTACTGTTTTTTAATATATAGATATTGTAATGATTTGTCTGTTTTAACATTAAGCAACGGTTTAAAACATATTCTACGCATATATGCATAACCCAAATACTAATTGTCATAAAACTATTAAGTGAATAAAGATATGTGAGGTTGTGTGGACTTTAAAGCTGATCTACTACCTTAATACTATCTTAATCAGATAGATGTCCACACAATATAAGTATCTTATTTATATTTTAACAGTTTCATAGGCTTCAATCCATTAAACTATGAGGATAGTCTATCTTAATATATATCTGAACACTTATACTATATATGTGTATAAAGATGATAGTCTGGACCAACTTATGTTTGCTGGTTTAGCATGAAATACATATATTGGTGATTATTTATCTTTTCAGCATATATGTGTTTAGGTGTATCAGTGTTATTAGATAAAGTGGAGAGAGGTGGGTGGTGTGAAAGTCTGTGCTCATATACCCTATATTACATATATATAGCCACAGGTATATAACCAGCCTGTGTTTCAGTTATTACATTATAGAGATGTCTGCCCATCCTTGCATATGTATTAAATGGATTATGTCCTGTACATGTGGGGTTCAGATTGACCTTAGGTCAACATGGGTGTGTCAATAATATCGGCCTCAGGGTGGCCTTTGAGCATTCCATCATCAGATTTTCAATTGGATGGACGGTTGGAGTGTGGAGTGGATTGAAGCCTGTCCATTAAACTATGAGGATAGTCTATCTTAATATATATCTGAGCACTTATAATATATATGTGTGTAAAGATGATAGTCTGGACCAACTGATGATTGCTGGTTTGGCATGAAATACGTATATTGGTGATTATTTATCTTTTCAGCATATATGTGTTTAGGTGTATCAGTGTTATTAGATAGAATGGAGAGAGGTGGGTGGTGTGAAAGTCTGTGCTCATATACCCTATATTACATATATATAGCCACAGGTATATAACAAGCCTGTGTTTCAGTTAAAATTATATAATAGAATTCTACGTTTATTTTCCATACTTGGTTGGCTAGTGATTGACTTGACGTTAGGTCATCACTATGTTTATTAAGTCTAAGTCTTTATTCATGACATATAATACATTTATAAATAACTTATTGTTGGTCTATATATATATTCTAACCTATCCGTTTGCATATTCACTTCAGGACAATATAATAGTAAACAAAATGGGTTAGCTCAGTTACAAATTACGTTTCGTTAAATACAAATAATTAATAAATAAAATATCCTGCATTAATATTAAATGTTCCACTAGCTCAAATTCAAAAATAAGAATAAGGTTCAGTTTATAAAATAAAATTTATTATATCATGAGACTTGGAATTGAAAATACAGGTGACAAGAAAGATTACATTGAGCCAATATCCCATAGGATACTACCTCAATGGCATAAGAACACTATCCCCCCTATTACTATCTCAAATAAATAAATTTATAGTATTCTTATGACTTTAATAAATCCTATTCATTAAGATTAAACTAATAATTAAATCTTAATCTTCTATTTATAATAATTTAGCTCAATAAAATCTCAGGTTCATAAATTTATTCTAAGTTAATTAAAAATTATGGTAGTAAAATATGAGAAGGGATTTTATGTCATACTCCACTACACTTAAACTAATAATAACAAATAATAATAATAATATTCTTCATTGTATGAACTATTTCTGTATATCTTTTTCTTCACTATAATTTTATTACCATAATAAAATAATAAAATACTATCACATAATCTTTTATTTCCATATAATAATGTAAGAAAATGTGGTATCATTTATAATCTGACAAATAAAGGTGTGTTGCAACAGATAGCATATAATTCAATGTACCATTATGATAACTAATTTATGACCATAAGATAATGTAAAAATATGATTACTTAATAAATGAATACCAAGAAAATATTTGAATTTTTAAAATAATTCTTTATTTATCTTTGTGCAAAAATTATATGTTCGTTTCTATTATTCTGGGTGTATTGTGTGGTCTCGTGCAGTGTAGTGGGAGAAATGAACAATCTAGACACACAAATTTTTGAAAACAAAATTTAAAAAAGTTTATTATTAACAATAAAATAAAATAAACAATTTATTTACAATATTTACATTGGATATCCTCACTTTACACCATTTTACATTTTTTTATTACTTAGTTATTAAAACAGTCTAGAATTATTTTATGTCTTTATTCTGACTTAAACAATAATAATAAAATAATACCATTTTATTTATCTCTTTCTAATTAAACTTATGATAAATTACATTTATTTATTTTTATTAAAAGAATATATTCTATCCTTCAATATTATTTAATTATACCTTTCTTTCTAAAAAACATCCATAGAAACATACTACGGAAAAACATAAAAATAACATTATCGTGAGTATGGATTTTCTCAAAATTAAACAATTTTTGTCTTGCAATGTCAAAAGATGTTACATAAAATATCTATCTAATAATTTATTACCAGATTTTGTGGATATCGTTGTTCACTACACTATGTTTATTAAATATAACATATTCCCATTTAATATTACTTTAATACTATATAGTTGTAATTACCGATACATTCCTATTATTTGATACATACAAAATTATACCTATGCTTATTATTTATATCCTTTTACTTTATAACATTATATTTTTCAAAATATGCAATACTTATAAAAAAAAAAATAAAGCATTTAAAAGTTATTTAACATTTTGAAGAACAACTTGGTTTTATATAGTTTATTTTTAAGATTTTATTTTACTTCCAAAATAAATCCCAAAAAATATATCTTATGATTCTTTCCTTTTAGGATTCATTGGATTTTCAATTCCAATTTATACAAATTCTACTTCTTCTAAGTAAATGAACTCATCTCATTCAAATGATAGCATATCTTAAACTCTAAATTATCTATTATTTTTTTTCAAATATATCATACTGAACGATGTAGTTACATTGGAAATCTAGATAGCGAATAGATGTGTAGGATCTAGGGAAGAAAACTAGAGTATAACTCATAGCATATATCAAAAATATCATGGCACAGTATATCAATAAGAAATAGAGGCATGACCTTTCCTGTCTAATGTCCTCCAATACACCAATGATGTTAAAGCTATTCCTTCAGCTTTATTAAAACATCAATATTTAAAGAAAATAGACACTGTCCAAAATAAATATATCAGGTACAGGGCACTGTTAACTGTACTGTATATCCGCGATCATAAAATATTATTCATATTCCCTCATCACATCCTATTAAAACATCATCTTGGGTTCATGTCCACCATATTACTACCAAGTCACTATCTTATCATTATTTCCTAAAGATTTATCATATCTTACATCGACAAAATAACTATCTTGCATATTCAAAACAATAAATAAAATTCATTTATAATTAGAGCGATCTCACTGATCTACAAGAAAAGTTTGCTTACTTCCTTATTCTACATTCTAACACATATACAAACTAATCATATAATACTTTGAACATCCAATAATATGAAAGTTTTTAAAAGAATCACAAATATTTATTATCATGTTGGGTTATATTACTAGTATAAAATTATAGTATGCATATTCCCAAAATAAATCTTAATCTCATAATGTTTAAAGTGTTGTACAAAATGGGTCTACATTTAATTAAAACATTTATACTTCCATTCATTCTTATTCATAGGCAATCTAAAAGAAAAACAAAATATACATCATAAAATATCAATATTCATTAACTATTACCAAGTGATATTATCTGGTCATCATTTTTTGCAGTCGTCTTCTCCATCCACTAGATATAGCATTGCAAACATAAAAATACATCCATACCTTTATTTAAAATGTTCTTATTTAAATTATTAAATTATTATGCTATAGAATTCTAATATTATCAATAAATTAATGTTCATGTTCCTACATTTATAAAACAGAAAATTTACATTTAAAATAAATAGTAATAAAATGAAAATCATATTTACATAACTTCACCTGAAACGAAAGTTTCTTTTTCATAAGTCCAAATATTTCCATTTTCTTTCTCAAAAGTTTTTTTTTTTTAAAAAAAAATGTTTTCTTCAGAATAATTCTACAACCTCCCCTGTTGCTATGATGACAAATAAGACAATACATTTCTGCAGTAAGTGTCATCTGAGCTTCCGGTACAAAAATCTCAGGTTTAAAAAAAAAAGAATAATAAAAATATATTACGACATCTTGAAATCTTAAAAAATTAAATAAAATAATCATCAATCTATTTTGGAATAGTTAATAGAATAATAGTTTATAACTTCTATAGTCCAGAATGATGATTATTGAAATCATAATAAAATTATATTATTAAAATTATGTAAAATTAAGAGCATGCTAATACCTCTAAACAAGCTTTTTTTTTTATTTATGATAAATGCTACTACAAGAGAAGGCATTCAAATCATTTTTATCTTGGATTGTCCCCATCCCCAGACCGGTTTCGACCTATGGGTCTCTTCAGTGAGGAGTTGGGACATTAGATCTAAAAAACCAACTCAAGCAAAGCATTTATCTAAAAGATAATTGTTAAGAAGAAGATCTGAAACTTTTAGACATCTACATGTCTTTAAAGTCAGCTCTCCAACTGAAAAAATCATATGGGCCTGAACTTAATTCAGATGGGGATGGGGACAATCCAAGATAAAAATGATTTGAATGCCTTTTCTTGTAGTAGCATTTATCATAAATAAAAAAAAAAAAAGCTTGTTTAGAGCTATTAGCACGCTCTTAATTTTACATATTTGTAAGTGCAAGCTATATATAAGTCATGTGACATCTGACTTGTTATTATTACTATTATTATTAAAATTAATAACTTGAAGCTTCTATCCATAAAAAATCCTGTGTTAGATGGGTGATGCATCCTGTCCCTTTTGACTTAGCTTGAATTATCCGGATAAACTTTTGTGCACTACTTATTTCCATAATTCCACATTTTACTTCTTAACTTGTTCATTTTTTTTATAGGTTTCTTCTTCAAGGAAATTTAATGTTATTTATTACCTATTCAGAGGTTTTTCTTGTGTTAAATTATTAGCTTTTAAAACAATTTTATATACGCATATTAACTCTTTATATGCCTTAGGTTTTATGACATACGCTTTTTCTAAAATATTTTCCATGAGTCTTTTCTTAAAATAATTTTTTGTAGATATTTTTAATGTTTCCTTCACAAGGGATATAACATTTACTCTTATAACATGATATTTCCATAAATTTATTATAAAGTTTACTTGTCCTATTGTTTAATAATACCGGACAAGGCTATCTTGCTACAAAAAATAATGCATCTTTACTTTTACTCGGCAAAAAGTTTTTCTAATAAGTTTCCCATACAATGTCCACAATAATTCATTTATTAAAATAGTCCTCTTGTTCACTATTATTGAAACTGCATTAATAAATATTATACTCATTTTTAAAATATTATAAATTGAATACATTTTACTTATTGGTATATCCATTTTATTATTGCTAAGTTATATATTAGATTTTGACGAATACTACTGATAACGGACTTTAAAAATTAACAACACATATTAAAATGAAGTTATTAAACTATTTTTATTACGATGCTCTTTTTGCAATTACTTATAATAAATATCTTATTAATTTGCAAATATATTATAGGAGAGCACTAAAAAAAATTGACTAAAATAAAATTTAAATTAGTATCATCTTGATAGCTTCTGATATGATTCTGCTACCTTTAATACATTTTTAAATCACCCCTGAAACCACCCGTGCAATCTGTATTTATATCCCAGAAAATACATCATTCTATTGGTTGATTCTTACTTTTGGTTTGATACCAAATTTGCATAATGTTAGAAACTTACACAGTTAAATTTCAAAATAAAAAATATGACATATTAAAACTTTAAAAATATTATTTAAAATACTACTTTTAAATCAATTATTACTTTACTAAATTAATTAAATATTTTTAAAATAACTTTTTTAAAACAATATTTAATAATTTTATCCCACTTTTAATATTTAATTTATCTAGTTTTATCTTAACAAAATATTTTACTTTTATCAGCTGTATTCGTTTTATTACATTATTTATAACATTTATAACAACTAACTTAATATTTGCTTTTATGATAGGTAATAATTATATTCAATTCTATAATGCAATTTTGTAATATTTTAAACTTTACTAATAAATACTAGCAAGCAAGTGTGTATAACTCGTGACTAATATAACCAAGACAGACTGGATCTGATTTTCTGTCTGGGAATAAATAAATTGCTACACTTATTGTAGTAAATAAAATAATACAATTATATAAAATTTGGAATAATAATTTAGAAAATACAGAATTAAATACAACTTTCACTACCATAAAACTAACTTTTAAAATATATGATATTAATTATGATTATTAAATATGATTTATAAATTTAAATATAACATTTACTTAACTATAAGTTTAAAACTATTAAAATTGAACTTTTAAACATACTTTTAAATATTTATAGCTGTGTTACTTATTATGGCCAGCTATTGCAACCATATGTAATAATATTTTTAGCTTTGTTTAACTGTTCTTAAGTGTTTCATTATAATTTTTAAGCATTACGTATTTTATTTAGTTTCAAATCGTACTTTTAAGATAATATTAATACAATATAATCAACACATCAAGAGAACATATTCTAAAATTTAAATTTTTTTAGTAATTTACTGTGATGAACTATTTCTGACCTGTAAAAATGGGCACAATATAGGAAGAATGTATTTAATTAGTTTTTTATTATTTTTCATTAAACGAAAAATTAGTTCATTGTGACATTTGTTTAATTTAGTACTTAATAAAGCAAACATTAATCGCGTATATATATATGTATGTTTACAACAAAAAAAAAAGATAGTGCATATTTAACTATCTGTTAGTTAAGCTTGTGTTTTAACTAGGTTTGATCTGGTAGTATGGCTAAATAAAGGCTGGTTTCAATAGGATTGTAAGCTACCCAGAATTTTAAATGAAAAAAGTGAAACATGCAATTAAATTTATGAAGAAAGGAAAGGCTCCAGGTAATGATGGAATTATAATTGACATATTAAAAGAAGCAGGCAAAGAAATAGAATTTTTTTTAGCAAAGTTATATACCAAATGTCTAAATGATAAAGATGTACCAGATGATTGGAAGAATGCAGTATTAATATTAATATTTAAAAAACGTGATAAAGAAGATTTTAGAAATTACAGACCTGTCAGCCCTTTTATAAATTTTATATAAAATTATTACCAAGATAATTTTAACTCGTCTGCAGAGAACATTGGATTTTCACCAACCAAGAGAACAAGCTTGATTTAAAAGTAGTTTTAGTACAGTAGATCATATCCAGGTATTGAGAGAAGTTATAGAAAGAGCAAATGAATATGTGTTGCCATTATGCTTTGGATTTGTAGATTATGAAAAGCTCTTTGATTCTATAAACATTTCTTCAGTGATTAAAGCATTGGATCATCAAGGTATAGAGCCAGGATATAATATTTTAAAGAATATTTATAAAGATGCAACAGCAACAATTAGATTATATAATGATGCTAGGAAAGTTAACATGGAGAAGGGTGTAAGATAGGGTGACTCCATATCTCCAAAACTTTTTACAGCAGTGCTGCACGAAGTATTTTGTGGATTAAAATGGGAAGCTAAAGGAGTGAAAGTAAATGGAGATTATTTAAGTCATTTAGATTTTGCAGATGATGTAGTTATTTTTGCAAATAATCTTTAGATCTGTAGGAAATGCTCCAGGTATCAGATGAAAGTAGGACTAAAGATAAATGTTAAAAAGCCTAAAGTAATGTTTAATGGATTTTCTCTAAATATGAAAATAAAGATTGATTATGATGAGTTAGAAGAAATTAACAGCTACAAATATCTTGGTCAAAGTATTAATACAGATGGAAACATAATGGATGAAATTAATCATAGAATTAAACTTGGTTGGAGTGCTTTTGGTAGAAATAACGTGATACTAAAAGGAAATATGCCTATTTGTTTGAAAAGGAAGGTTTTTAATAAATGTGTTTTATCAGTTCTTCTTATGGATCTGAGGCTTGGACACTTAATAGAAGAGCAATACAGAGACTTCAGACTACTGAAAGAAGTATGGAGAGATGCATGTTGGGAGTAACACAAAGAGATCGGAAACGGTAATATATAGGTAAGAGAACAAACAGGTGTTACTGACCTTATTGAAAAAATTAAAAGACTGAAGTGGAGTTGGGCTGGACATATTCCTAAAAGAGATGATAATAGATGGACAATTAAAATTTTAAACGGGACTCCAAGAGATTGTAAAAGACCTAGAAAGAGACCACATATGAGATGGATGGATGAAATAAGAAAGTGTGCGTGGGTGGGGGGTGTAGAGAAGAGAAGCTAAAGATGAGAGAAGATGGATTGAACTTGGAGAGACTTTCATCCTGCAGTGGATTGATAATGGTTGTTGTTGTTGATGATGATGATCTATTGATCATATAACATTAATATTTTTTTAAATGAATTTAGCTGCAATGTAACTTGCTAAACTATCACTTGAAAACTGGCATTGCAAATCAAAATACTACTATTTCATAATAGCATTTAGTTTATTTCTTGAGATTATATAAAGGAGAAAGTCATACAGTAAAATTTATATGCATGAAAACTGGAAATATCTCAAAGCTTCTTAAATATTTTATTACGTAAATAAGCCTTTCCCATAAAAAATTATATATATTAATATAGAATAATAAAATGCAAGTATGTTTGATTTAAAGGTGAATTAGATAAAGTACTACTATCACTACTACTACTAGATGATGTTTATTTCAGTTTGCGTATTTGGTTTTTGATTACAGGAATTTAGAAAAATTCTCTTAGGTTGTTGGTATACTCATTTAAAAGTTCTTGAAATATTGTCATTATTATATATAAATGTGTGAAAATATTGGTTACTGCTGTGAATTTATATTATATACTTAAACTTTCAGATGATCCATCAGTCTCCACTCTATCTAATAACACTGATACACTCAAGCACATATATGCTGAAAAGATACATAATCACCAATATACGTATTTCATGCTAAACCAGCAATCATCAGTTGGTCCAGATTTTCAATTGGATGGACAGTTGAAGAGTTGGAGTGTGTAGTGGATTGGAGCCTGTCCATTAAAGTATGAAAATTGTCTATCTTAATATATATCTGAGCACTTATAGTATATATGTGTGGGAATCTGGACCAACTGTTGATTGCTGGTTTAGCATTAAATACGTATATTGGTGATTATGTATCTTTTCAGCATATATGTGCTTGAATGTATCAGTGTTATTAGACAGAGTGGAGAGTGATGGGTCATCTGAAAGTCTGTGCTCATATACCCTATATATTACATATATAGACACAGATATATAACAAGCCTGGGTTTCAGTTATTATATACTTAAAATAACTTATTTAAAAAATTTGTCTTGTAGTTTTGAGAGATAATTATGTTTTCTTTTATATATTAAATAATTTTGTCATGCTTGTTCTTTTTCCAGGTGAACATAAAATCAATTTCATTCCTTCAATGGTGGGACCATTTTTAGAAGTTACTCTAGTGCCAGAAACTGAGCTTCGGAAGGCAACACTGCCCATATTTTTTGACATGATTGATTGTGAACAGAAAGCAAGAGGAAACTTTAAGCAGGTAAAATGTTAATTTTTTAAAAAAAAACCAACTTACCATTCATATATAAGCATTTTTAATATCCAAAATTGGCAATCAAAATCTTTCAATGTAGATAATGGTGCTTGTTTTAAAACTTTGCAATTTGAAAAGCTTGCCTGGTATTCAAATCATCATCATCATTTCCAGACAGAACCAATCAACTGCAGAATGAAAGTGTCTCCAAATTTTATTCAGTTTTTTCAATCCATAATTTCTCTTCTCCACATCACACCAACAATTTTTTCATCTTATTTATCCATCACATACTAAACCTTTTCAAATCTTTAAGAATATACTTTAAAGCTTTTGCTATCAATTTATTACCATCTTTTTTTAAAAATAGATATAGTCCAACTAAATTTTTGCCTCTTAATTCTTTCAATAAATGTTTCTTACATATCCCCAAAATTGTTCACTTTTGATCCTTCATTATTATTCCTATCTTACATACTTTATTGTGTGCTATTTAATGATTAAATTTTAACACTACATTAGACATTTTACTCTCAAAAAAAATTCAAAATTAAATATATTTTTTTAAACTATAGTGCAGTCTTTTCAATATCTTTACATGTTTAGCATTTTTCAATGTTTATTAATTACATGCAAGTTTAATTATAATATTCACAATTTGTGTCAATATTATAATTTATCTCTTTATTTTTAACAGTTACTTCTTCATTAGTATCTTTTTTTTTTTTATCAAAGATGAAGATGATAATACATTTCCAAAAATAGGTGAAGTAATGGTAAATCACACTTGCAGTGGAATAAGAATTAAAGATTCATTATATGCTTGTTTCTTCTTGTACAGAAACTTACCATGTCATTCTCTAATAGTCCATATTTGAATGGTTAATTACAATTAAAATCTATCTAGCTTGGATGTCCTACATAGCTATTCTATTAGTTGATGTGGATCACATGTCTATAGTGAAACAAGAATTTAATCTCAATGTGGGTGTGTTTTTCATAGCTAGCAACTTTTGTTCAACTGCAAAGCCAATTGTTATTCCTGTCATTCTTAATTAAATTTATTTCTTTCCTTTTTAGATGTTTTTTTTTTTTTTACAAAATAGATTATTAGATTTCTTTAACATTAATAATAAGCATTAAATGGGGTTTCTTATTTCATAAGGAAAACATTAGGAAATAGTTTTTTTATATGATTTTTTAGGTATGTAATATAATTTTTTTTTTTTAAATAAAAAATTTAGATAATTTTTCAGAAGGATAGGCAATATAATATTGTATATGTCATAAAAACTACAAAAGAACAACAAAGTATGGCAAACTTTTGAAATCTCTAAAATCTGAGATTTTCAAATATCTATCTTGTCAGTGTGTAGTTGTTTTTTTTTTCTATTTCTTTTAGAATGACTTTATCAACAACCATGTTCATTTGCATCCTCATATCAGTCAAGTTACATGATAACTAGAACTAACATGAATCTTAGATGTAGCCTCACAAGAACTTTATGAGTTGCCATATGTTGAAGCTTTAATAATATACAATGATTAGTATCTCCTATACTTCTATATCTAGTATGAATTCTGATCAACTAGAATATTCCTATCACAACTTATAGTAATAGTCTGTTGATGTATATTCATATATATCATTCATATAATTTCTATTAGAAATCTTATGTAATTAATCTGATGTAATTTTATAATTGGGTTCAAAACTAAGTGGAATAATGTGATAATTATAAAGTTCTTATTATAAGCATTATTTTATCTTTATTCTCATAATGGCTTGGGATACACATGTAGAAAACAAGTTTTAAAGTTTGCAATTATGATTGTAGTCATTTGCAAGCTGATTTTTTTAAAAAAATAAATGACTATGGAGAAGATAGATGCATAAAAGATAGTTAAGAGAGAGTCATAAATGCAAACATTTTATTGTAGAATTTAATTAATCAGTGAGATTTAATTCCTTTTAAGATATCTTAAATAGTGTTAATTTCTCTATAACCTCTCTATATAAGAAAGGTAGTTTTATAGTGTGAACACATTTCAGTAACTGTTTCTGTGGTAAAAGAAAATAGTGCTCTCTACAAAAAGGCTAATTTCGTAGAAAACTAAGAATTTATTTGAATAAAGTTGATATTAGAGTGAAGAAAAGGAAATGACCATTCTGGATTGGATTAGCTGCAACATAAGTTCAAAATCTTGGGTTATTTGAAATTTTATGATGTTTTAGATGTATTTTTTCTACTTTCTTAAGAAAACACATGAGAATGCATAAGCATTGATAACATTACCATTAAAAAGAAACTGCGTAAAAATGATAAATGTCACTTACTATCTTATAGTTTGTTTTTGTTTTTTTGTGAAAGATTGAAGCAATCATATTCAGTTTATTTAAAATGATTAACAATTTTTATATTGCCAGCATTTTTAACTTGTATTTAAATAAAAATGAAAGTGATTGAAGCCTTTTGAGATTTAAAATATGGAAGAAAGTACACTGGTTAAGTTGTGCTGAAAGATTAAGATAGTTGAATACATTCTACAAACGGACTGCCTAATCCAAGACATCAGGTGGCAATGCAGTTTATATCTATGTGGTTTTATCACTAACATTTTTTTAAATTAATGACCTTGGATTTTCATTTCATTTATTTTTGTGAGAAATCACTCCATAAAAATGTACATTTGTGGTTCTTGTTGATATGTTATTGTATTGTATGCCATCTTTTTTCCAAAAAGATTAAACATGCCTATATTCAAGTTTAAAGTTATATTATTGAATGTTAGGTTGTTAACCTTAATGTAATTGAAATTTTCAATCCATTATGTTGATAGTATGAAAAGAAAAAATATACTTGTTAAATGGCTGATACATTTGTAAAATAGTGTTTCCTACAGATGAAAGACTAATGTAGGATTTTTATATCTATTGACTAAATAATATTTGGGATACATGAAGCACAATGATTGCTTACTATTGTTAAGTAAAGAAGTCACACATTTTTATTCTGGTTCTTAATTTATGTTGCCACATGTTTAGGGAACACCAAGTGAATTCAACATACTATTTTGCATTGAAAAAATAGATGTATATTGCCATTGTATATATTATATGTAAAAAATATTATTTATGAATGTAATATTTTATTTTTAATTTCCCTTGAGCATGATGTGAAAATACTAACAAAACTCCAAAAATGATTATTACTGATCTCTAAAATAAAACAGTAATATTGATAATCTCATATCCTTTCTTTGACTTTTGCAGGTTGAATCTGAATTAATTGATAAATTAGATATTCTGGTTAGTGAAAATAAAGGAGATGACGAATACAGACAGCTGTTTAACACAATGTAAGTATTGAAAGATTTTTAGTTATTATTTAATATAAAGATCTTTATCTGTTTCATTGTATCAAAATGTATTAATAGACAAATTGTATATATATGCACAATAAATTAAAACTGTATTATTTATATATGTAATAAAATCTTAACAGTGAACTGCAAAAACTAATTGATTATGAATGAAAGATTTATAATCTTTATTAAGAGTCTTGTTGTTGTTTTTTTTAGATTATTATCATTTACTTGAAAAGTATTAAACCATTAAGCATCACATGATCACCATCTCTTATACTAGCTTATAATTGTTTATAAACAAGGCAAAACATTATACAGTAGTGCCAACCATGCCAGAAGGAGGCATCCATTGATTACTCTGGTTGGCACAGGGTGACATTACTGCATAGAGAGTTTTGCCTTGTTTACTTGAAAGGTCTTGCAACATTTTTGATTTCTTTATCAAAATTTTAATATTCATATAAAAAGTCCTAATAATCGAATTTTCACTATATAAGGTGTTACATAATATTAAAAAATTTGTTAATATTGGTTCATTTATATACTTTGGCTTTATAATGAGCTATGCCTCTTTTATTTTTTAAATTTATATATATATGATAAATTTAAATTAATTTTATTTTTAATCCAGTAAATTGTTGAAAAGTTAAAATTGAGATAAAGGTATTCGTAGCCTTAGTTTAGAAGCTTTCATTAATAGATTTCATTTTAACTTATCAATATTATATTGTATTTCAAGGGTGTTTACTTTTTTTTTTTTTGCCATCCATATGGCTAAAATAAATATCATGTGAATTTGTCTTGGGTGCTTACAATAGATGATATGTATATATTGTTCATTTATGTGTAAGTTCTGAATTAGCAGATCACTACAAAATATAATAAACATGCAAAATAATTCATTGAAAACGAAACAAAGTAGGATTTGAAATTATAGGTAACAAATTTGTAAACAATCCATTATTTTGTTAGAAATTTATCTGGATATGAGTGGCTTCAGTTGATATTTAAGTTACAAAAGTTGTTTTTGTTAGCTCTTTTATCATGTTTTTTTTTTTTGCATAAATAAAGAAGTAGTGTGCTGTTGCTTTATTCTTTAAAATGTTGTGGCCAAAATACTTTCTATTTCTATATAAGATTATCAAGTCCTAAAATGTTGGCAATATCATTCATCTTCTGCAACTATATGCTAATAATGATAGCACCTCTGGTTATGATATCTTTCTTAATCTGATATCTGACTTAATGAAATTTGTTTACTTAGGACCCCTCCCCCCTCGATAGCAATGCTACATCTGGCATAGTTTCTTGGTATTGTTAGCTTAGGTTCTTTCACTATTGATTGGGGTAAGCAGTTTAGATATGATTGAAATCGTGTTACAGTATATATAAGAAAGAAAAATTTAATTTTAAAATATTTACTTATTTGTTAACACAGTAGTTTATTATAGATGATAATTTATTTTTACCTTTTCCATTTTATTTCTGTAATTTAAAAGATTATTCTAGGATATAAAAAAGGGAAATTAAATGTGCAATGTACTGTGTTCATACTGATTTTATATTTCATAATCAAATGACATATATTAAAATTTACAACATTGATTGCTAAAGTACATTTAATTAGATATCTTTTCTAAACTATTTAGCTTTCATCCAATATTAGAATAAAATATTATTTCTTGAAAAAAAAAAAAAACCTTTGCAGGTTGTTTTGTAATTGACTTTTCATGTTGAGCTTTTTGAATTTAAGTGAGTAAATGCAATCAAATTAGTTAATTTCTATTTTATTTATTGTAGTTTTATCTCAAAATATTAAATAAAATAATTGCTTCTATAAGAGGAAGCTTTCTGAAAACTAAATCCAGTATTATGCTAATATGGATAACTTGGAATAGGAAGATTTTTATGACAGCATTTTTGATTATGATATATATTACAAGCTTTCCTCCCATTAAAGTAATGAATAAATCCAATCTCTTTATAAAGATAATAATTTGGGAGGAAACACTGCAGGTAATGAGAACAATATCTAGACTGAAAGAGTATATGAAAGAAATCTCACTTTGAAAATTATGTGAATAAATTTTACTATTACAAAATCAATTGGTATATATTTATTTATTTTTAACAGTCATTTTTATAAATCTCCTAAGAAATTAAAAAAGTTGTATGAGTATGGTGTCTACAGAATATGGATCAACATAACAATTAGAATTAAAACAATCATACTTAAAAGACTTCCGTTTTGGACTATATCAGTAGTCACAAAAAGGTCTGGAAGGAAAAAAAAGTAAAACGCTCTATACTAGAACTTAAATGTATGCTTAGAAATAAATTTTTCATCAGTTATATATATATATATTGCCACAATTGATTCCAGTTGTTTTTACTATTATTTTTTATAAGACAATTCGTTTAAGTGTAATGACAAATGAAAAATAATTTCTCAATTTGAATCTGATAGTATGAACAGCAGTTATATATTAGAAAAAAAAATCTCTTTATTGATATATTTACCAAGCCAATATGTATGAACTGTGTAAATTCAATGAAATATTTTTCAAAACTTATATCATATAACTGATACAATCGTTTCATGATGAAGGGATATTTAAAAAAATGAATATATAACATGTATAGACAGTTTTTATAATTCTTTGGTGCTAAGACCAGATTAATGTTATCTTGAAAAATTTGTCTATGGAAAATTGCAACAGGACGAAACTTTCTAAAAGATGTGGTATTACATTATTAGTGTATTCAAATGAAAAGACAAAATAATTTTTAATATTTCTGGCATGTATAATTTTGAATTGATCAAATCACACATTTGAAATGAAAACCTTTGACAAAACTGGATTTAATTGAAATGTATGAATCAAATAAAATCCCTTTCTTATTACATAATTGTAAAAATAACTATCTTATAGTTCCAAAACTTGCCTTACTTGTTCTAGAAATACATATATAAATAATGCAACACATCTTTTATTAAGTAATAAAATCACCCGTAAAAAGTCTGAATTTCAAAAAAAAAAAATATTAAAACTTTGATTGTTGATGGTATGCCAATTTACAAAATAATAATAATAAAAAAAAGAAAATGATTTTATCATTTAGAGTTTATGCTCTTTGCTGAAAACAACAATAATGAAATAAGTTCCCAAACAAGCCTTGTCAAGAAGTGCAATAAAACATACTATTATTATTTGTTGTTTTCCTGAAGGTTTGTGATGATGGTATTTTAATTGTATTTATATATTAGATTATTTCCATCATTTAATATTAAGTATTGAATGTCTTTAAAAAATTTAACTTTATTTAAATTTTCCAATTACATCAACAGTTATGTAAATATGAAAGAAACATAAATTTTGCAATTAAACAAGCAATATGTGTAATTGCACTGGAACACAGTTAATGGTGAAACTAAGATATGATTTGTAATATTAAGTGGCCAAGCGCTTTTGAGAAGTTTTATCTTCTTATAATCATAATGAAAAGGTCATCTGAAAAAGGTGGAATATATAGGTGACAAATATTTAAATATATGCAAATAATGAATTAGAAAGTCCATTTTTGGAGAAGGGAAAACATTCTTCCTTTTGGTGTATAGTGTGGATATTGTTAGCTGTTTGCCTTTCTTAATTTGCTTTTACTTTTGGAATCATGATGTTCTATACAAGCAATGAAGTAGAAGATTTAAATGTGTGGTCTGTTGACTTTTGGTGGTCTAAAAGGATAGAATTATATTTGAGTTTATTAAGAGCTCATTTGTATAAGTGACATATGTTGAGAGACATGCAGAGAAAGATGTGCAGGATTTGTTATAGTATAAAACATTGCAACCAATTCTAGGTGATGGGATCTTATACACTGTGTGAGGAATCTGATCAGAGAGTAGATGATCATGTGAATTATTAATTAATCTTTGGTTGAAGGGGGAGGGGGAGCTTAGTTTTCGTCGTATCCAACCTAACCAATAGATTAATTAATAATTCCCATATCTCTCTCAACATTGTTACTTATACAAAAGAGCTCTTAGTAAACCCAAATATAATTCCATACTTTTAGAACACCAAAGGTCCACCAGCTTTACCTTTGAACCTTTCTCTGCTTCTATTGCTTGTATAGAATGTCATGATTCCAAACATAAAATCAAAGAAGCATGGCATATAGCTAACAACATCCACACTATAAACTGAAAGGAAGATTGCTTTCCCCTCTCCAAAAAATGGACTTTCTAATTCATTATTTGCATATGCTTAAGTATTTGTCACCTATATGACCTTTTCTATCATTATGAGAAGATAAAACTTCTCAAAAGTGCTCAGCCACTTAATATTACAAGTCATAGCTTTATCATTAATTGCATTTCAATGCACGTAGACATATTCTATTGTTAATAATAGTACACAGGTTAGTATATACATAGTGTTTGAAGAGGTATTATTCTCCTCTCTTCTTCAGGTGTTGCTGGATTGATCAGTGACAGTATTAGCATGGAAACAGAACCTGGACCCTTAGGTTCTTGAATTTTTTTTTTTTTAAGATAACACTTTAACCAACAGTTGGTTAGAGTGTAACCTTAAAAAAAAAAAATTAATGTTCAAGAATTTAAGGGTTCAGGTTCGATTCCCATGTTAGAACTGTCACTGGTCAAGCCTGCAACACCTGAAGAAGAGAGGAGAATAATGCCTCTAAAAACGTTGCACGCATATTAACCTGTATGCTATTATTAACTGTTGAATTTAATTGGAAAATTTAAATAAAATTTTTCTAAAGACATTCGATACTTTATATTAGATAATGGAAATAGTCCAATATATAAATACAACTATTATTTGTTGTTGTTGTGAAGTGTTTAGAGTTATAGAATTTTTCAATAAAAATTATGAATTAATATTTTTTTTTAATTTTATTTGTTATGGCTTTTGAATACTTAATTCTTTAATGTTTGGCTAATTTTTTTTTCTTATTTTTAATACTGACTATCAATTTTTACATCTAGTTGTGAAGGAAGTATTACAATTAGCAATGAAAGGTACATACATATTTTTCAGGTGAATGTCCAGCAACAAATCTTTTTACTAGAAAATGTCTCATTTTTGGCATTCTACATGTTGAAATATTAATGGAATGCTATTGAATATCTTGTAATGAACTCATGAGATCATTAGCCTGAATGTTTGACCTAGAGTTTAAATCTGGATCATAACCAAATTGTTTTTAAGAAGCCAAAAAATTTCAAAGACATGTTAGTAAAATTTCTAATATAAAGCCAAGTTTGGAGAATTAATGTTAGTATTGGAAAGACATTTAATCATTAAAAAGAAAAGATAAGCCTTTAGTCCCAAAGTATTGAATTTTACAAAGAGACATTCGGAATCTGAAAAAAAAAAAAAACTGTCATAATATGATTTTTTTATTATTATTATTATTATTATTATTATTATTATTATTATTATTATTATTATTATTATTATTATTATTATTATTATTATTATTATTATTATTATTATTATTATTATTATTATCATCATCATCATCACTACCACTACTCCTCCTCCCCTTCCCCCTCCTCCTCTCTTTGTAGGTATTATTAAATTGGTGCCAATTTCTATGAACTATAAAAATTACATTTCTTTATTTTGTAGTATTCTGTAATTTGAAAAAAAAAAATCCACTTTTATTACAATTTTTATTTTATAAAAATTAATCATCTTTGCAGTTTTGATTGTCTAGGAGTCTTCTTCAGAGGAGGAGTGAAGAAGATTGCTAGTCAATCAAAACTGTAATGTTGATTATTTTTAGTAAAATAAGTATTGTAACAATAATAAGAAAAATGAATTTACTTAATTTTTTATACTGTTGCACATGCGCTTTGAAGATTTTAACTATAAATGAATGAATACTAACACTCAACCACATGATAAAGTCTTTGGAAAAGATAGAATGGCCATTCTATCTTTTCCAAAGACTTTATCATGTGGTTGAGTGTTAGTATTCATTCATTTGTAGTTAAAATCTTCAAAGCGCATGTGCAACAGTGTAATGCTGTGTTAAATTTTACAGTTTACAAACATCGCGCTATATAAAAAATGATTTATTTAATTTTTTATAATTTTATTGAAAAGTTCTGTAATTTGTTTTGTTATTTTTTGAATTTTATTAATAATAATAATTCTTTTTATCTAAAAATTATTTCTAAGTCTTTCACCTGTTTTTTTTTTTTTTTGTCAATTTCAATGAATATTTCATCAACTGGGGAGGGGGGGTAGTGAAAAACAGTTATTAAAATTTTTTTGGGATTGCAATTTTAAAATTTAAGACTCTTTTTAAAATGAATCAAAGATGGCATTCAAATTGAATTATTAAATTACAGATCTATAGCAATGTCTGATAAAATTTGTAAGCTGTAAAATGTTTAATGTGTGGATATCTATTCATTCTAAAAGCTAAAATGTAACTAGTGAATAAAGTCAATTGAAATTAGATGACAGTTCAATCAAATAATGATGATAGAGATTTTACGTAATTCATTGATCTTAGATATTAATTTTTTTTGATCATAGTACATTGATTTTAACTTTCTGCTGGCTTTTAAAATGGAAAAATAGAAATTATTACTATCATTTAAATGTCCACTAGAGAAATTATGCAGTATTTGATATTAGTGTTTAAAATGGGTTATGCTTTACCTCGACTGTAAAGGCAAACCAAAAGTAATAATGTATTACAATTAAAGATCAATATTTTTACATAAGAAAATGAAAGAATGGAATGGTTATATCTTGCTTTTGATTTTATTCACTTTATAAACTGAACTTTTTAAAACCGCAAGAGTTCGCAGGGAGTCTCTACCCAATTGTGATAGCATAATGTTAAATAAAATAACAAACAACTGTTATATTTTAGTAAATTTATTATTAAGCTGAATTTGCTAATTATGATATATGTATATGGAAATAATAATAATAAAATAAGTATTTGTCTCCATAACAATTCGGGGATAAAACTATATGAAAAATGAGTCTACATTTCTTCACTTGCTACTATTATTTACAATTCATTAACAATAGGCACTTAATTATCATTGTCGCTAGTACATAAACATGCCTTCATTTAGTCCATTTAGGATATATTTTTTACTTTTCTCCCCTTTATGAGAGAAGCCATTAACTTTCATCAACACTTTGCTTCTGTCATGGCCACTGCTGCATCAACTTTTGTAAAATTTGAGAGATTTTTTTTTTATATCTCATTTGCATAGCAATTATTCATACTTTTAGAGTGAATTATTTCCAAGAGGAAACTGTGTAAACTGCCGGCACTAATTACAGAAATAAAAATAGTACTTTATTTACAATAATATCAGTGTCGTTCAGTGCAAATTGAAGATCAATATTTTTACATAAGAAAATGAAAGAAGCATTTGACGTAGATTCAGCACTACTCAAAACTTATTTTTTTGTATAATTTCAAAATTTATTTATTTACATCACAGGGAGGCTTCTTTTGAAAAAGTCGTGAGTCATGCAATGAGCAATCAGTAATAGAAAATGTGTGATGATTTTATTAGATATAGGAGATTGTTTTAGTTGGCATTGAATTTTTAGAAATATAGGAATAGTGTTCTCATTTTATATGAGAACCGTTTAGTAAATTAAATTTTACAGGTCTGAAAGATTTACAAAACATCATTGGTAAAAAAAAATATTTTATATTTTTTGACTATGATCTTTAAAAGAGGATATAATTTTTTGAAATTTGGGGGGGAGGGGGGCTATGCCTATTGCATTTATTAGAATAATTGCTTAGCATCTATTTAATTTTATGTTTGATATAATAAAAACACAATAAATAAACTCAGCAATTTTTTTGCTGATATGCTGTGGTTTGGCATTTGTTTTGTTTTTTTTATCAAAAATATTTAACATTTTTTAATATCAAAAATGAAATGTCATGCCATTGAGTTTAATAAAGCAGTGAATACTTTTTTTAAATTCTGAACCACATATATATATATTTTATTAGAAGATTTTCAAAATAGTTTTGAAGCATTTAAAGAAATGTCATAACATTGTTGGAAATGGTTGTGTAAAGAAATAATTTAAAGCCGAAAAACAACATTCTTGATGGAAATGGGCCAGTAGATTTTTTGGATCATAATCTTTCTGAAACTTCTTGAGAACTTTATGAAAATATCTGTTGTTTTATTATGATGTCATCATTTAGTCTTTAATAGACTAAATGAAATTATCATTTGAATTTTTGTGTAATTATTTCGAATATAGCTCTTAAGATTATAAAACAGATTAAAAAATTTTGGGGGGGGGGGGGGCAGTAAAATCTTTTAAAATTTATTTTAACAGTTGCTCCAAAAAAATAGTTTTAACTTAATTTGGCTTTAATATTTAAACCCACACAAATAATTGCAATCATCAATGCCCTATTTAGTTGCAGTTAATTTAAATTTTTTAAATTTTTATATTAACTCTTAAGTTTTAGAAATTAGTCTTTTTGACAGCGAGGTACAATTTTTGTTTATTATTATTATATTTCATATTAAATATTTTCAGTGATTTGCTAATATTAACTCATACATAAATATAATCTTAGCATTTAAAAAAAAAAAAAAAATAATAATAATAATAATGAAAAATAGAATTTAATGAATAATTAAAAATTAATCAATATTTTGTTTAATTGAAATTAATGGTATTTTATGTAAAATATTTTAAGATGGCTTATATGTATATTAAAAATTAAATAATGTAAGAGCTTGTTGTGATTAATTTTTTTTTTTTTAATTTATTTTTAACAACTATTATTGTTAAAGCTTTGTTTTTTTTTTCTTCTGTGCTTCCAGGGAGCATCTGAGTGCCGTGTAAGTTAATTATCATAATACCTGTCATGTACATTTTTGCATGTCAGAGACTATCTTTAGGTCAACTTGCTCTTGCCTCAAACTTTTTTTTTTTTAATGCTTGACATATTTTTAATTGCATGATATTGTCTGTACAATCCTATTATAATGTCATACGATAGAACATACCTATACAATGATAACATATATTTAAATAATCAAGGTAGTCATTGTTTACCTGTTGAAAAATTATAATATCCTAATTATGGAATATCCTATTAAAGGTTTTATTCTGAAGTCATAACACTAGATAGGTGATATAATTATAGTTCACTAATTTATTCATCTATTATCTGTAGCCTTCTTTGGGAAGTACGACTAGAATAAAAATTCTTTGGTGCATTGTTAATATACATTTACTTACATAGTGATATCCTTTTTTTTTTGTCTCAATCCAGCACTATTAATAGTTATTAGAAGTCACAATAGAGCTTGTTCTAACTATAGAACCAAATAGTTATTCTATACTCACTCTCATTAATCTGAAATGGAAATAAAAAAAAAAAAGAAGAAATTATCTAATTAAGTTTAGATCTACATTGCCCAGAAAATTACAGCAGTTTCTTCTTCCTGAAGATAGTAAATAAGAAATTGATTTCTCTGATCACATATTTATTTTTTTGTTCATTAGCTACTTTTCACAATTGGAATTTAGAAGTTCTCTGATTTAATGGTTGTGTGCAAACACAATCTATGCATATAACTTTGTGCTTCATCGCATGATCACAATGGTGCTTTGATATTACTTGTCTTTATGAATAATTAACCAATTGAGGCACAAATTGAAAATGAAAAAAAGAGAAAGAAAGAAAAGTTCTTAGTCTGAGCAATTGAAATTCTTAGTTTGAACATTCTGTTTTGAACTATTTATTTATTTTATTATTATATAGTTATAATTTTTTAAATTTTTGTATAATTTATAAATCTATGCACACTTGTAGGAATAATTGGGAACAGGCCTTGAAAATAACCATAGAATATGGCTGGAACATAAGTGGGATTATAGGATAATTTGGTTTATAGAATAAACAAAATGAATAAAGAATATATATATAAACCATAATTTTTTATATACTGAAATTCATAAACTAATTTTGAAAGTAAAAAGAGAACTAATTATCTACCATGATGCTTTTAATGCTATTTATTGTTATGAGCAACTAATCGTATATCACATAAATAAAATATTTATATGTATCTAAGTGATCAAGCAGTCAACACTTTGCCATTGCTTGCTATTCTTTTAATGAAGTTATGGATTTGGGAAAAAATAAATACAATTGAAAGTTATTGATATTTTTTGTCTTGCTTGTTATTCTTTTAATGAAATTATGAATTTGGAAAAGAATAGGGGATAGTACTTGGAAAGGCAAAGTTTAGAATAGACACACCTAAAGTTGTAAACTAGAAAAGGTTATTAATTAAAGAAATTAAGAAGTGAATGAAATACAGGCATGTATATTAAGAGAGACTGGGCAGCAAGAGATAGAAACTGAGAGATTTTTAGGAAAGGGTGAAAATTTTTTGTCAGATGATTAACATTTCTTTAAATTATTGATATTTGTATTTCACAACTCTTACATCATTAAGATATATTTAAAAATTTTCCCAGTTGGGGTAGGAATTTTTTTTTTTAATATTTAATTCAATACTATTCTGTAAGACAATATTTTTTTTTTTATACTTGTACATTTTTAAAAACTTATTTTACAAAAACTCTAATTTCTTAATTATTTCATAATCTGCACTAAGACAATCCTTTTTTTTTTTCATGAATCCAATATGCAATATATATTTTCTCAAATTTCTTTGCATGAAATGGAAAGTTGCTATTTAAACTTCAAACTTTATTAATCAATTATTTTATATTTTTTGATTTGTTCTAATTTTGTAAAATTTATTATAGATTATTGGACAAAGTTCGAATGGACGAACCATCTTGGAAAGAAAATGGAACTGCATTTATTAATTCAGTTACAAAATTACTGGAGAGACTTTTGGATTATAGGTAAGTTACATTAATTTAAAAGTATATGTTGTTGTTTTTTTTACATTAAGTTTTATAATTATAAAAGGACACCCATTGAATAATTATTAATTTTTGCTTATTACCTAAGTGCTCTAAGAGATTTAAATTCAAGTGGACCTTGAGAATTATTTTCAAATAAGTCATAGCCAATCTAGCTCTCCATCCAATTTTGATTGGTCAATGGATATTAAGCTATTCTAAGTCTTGAGTTTGTCAACTAGCATCAATTTGCCAACTAAAAAAGTGCAATTAAAATGTAATGTAAAGTGACCATTGGTAATACAGATATCCTACATCAATGGACATTAAACCTATGGATGACTTTTATCATTATTAAATAAGAAGAAATTATAGTGATTTTTAAAAAAAATTAATTGGATATTTTTGCAAGCTACTTTTATTACTGTTTATGATCTCAACTATGTTTGCAAATTCAAAAATGAAGAATTTGGATTTTTTTCTTTTCAAATGGTCATTCATTCAGAATATATTTTATGTATATGAATATAAATAATTGGGAATATCTCTAATTTTTCAGTATAAATGACACATTAAAAAACAAAAATAAATGTATTTTATTAAATTTTTAAAAAAATTTCTCACATAGTCCATATTTATAAAATTATATTTCATTTAGAATTATTATTAGAGCATAATCTATTTTAGCTGTAAAAAATATATCATAAAATATGGTCTAAAAATGGAGTTAATAAATAAATATTATTTATCATTATCATTTTTTAAAAATAAATGCTAATAAAAATGATCAAATGATTGGTTGCTCAGGCAATCATGCAACTTATTGAGAAATAGAAATTACAGTTGATTATTGATTCAGGAATACTTATTTTTCAAATCCATTACTCTATCATAAAACTAAATTGCATAGGTCAATAAATGTTTGTTAAAGCTAATACGGAAGAAAGTTTTATTCTTAAGAAATTTAATATTCTTTCATTTTTTAGTAACCTTCTTCAGAATTGTTTCTTCTTTTCCATCTTGCAATTACACAACAATATTTTTAGAAATTTTATTCTTTTTCATGCTGTTATATCATAATTTTGAAGAATGTGGCAATTTCAGTTTTTTAGAATTAAATTTTGATCAATTTAATGATATTACTTGATACATTTATTAATTTTACTAAATCCAATATGGACACAAAGACACTTAAATTTTTTAAAAAAGTCTTTTGTCAAAGCTTTTGCACTTTGTGATTTTTGACTCAAAATATATTTCTTTGGGGACCACCTTTATTTTTATATTTTCCTGAAAAAACAACAACTGTAAAACAATTACAGTTAAACTGGTTTTTTTTTTTTATAGACTAATTACTGGCTTAATTTTTAAAAAAGGTTTTTTTTTTTTTTAAGTTATAGCTTGAATTAATATTATGAAGAAAGTAGGCAATAATAATTAAAGATGGCAAATATTTAGAAAAAAGTTCAATTGTTGAATGGAAGAATAAACAGAATCTATGCTTGAATTGAAAGTTGCTAACAGATTGATGAAGTTAAAGTGAGTTTTTTTTTTTTTTTTTATAAATTACTCTAAAAATATCTGTGATGAAGAACCAATTGTATTTCAGATATATAATCATTTTGCTGTTGTCTGATTACTTTCTGCCTTTGTTATAATTAGTAAAGATGTGAATTAAAACTGATCTTTTTAAAGTTTTGAAAAATATATTTATATATTTTCTGTCATAGAATTGTAAATCACGTTTTTTTTTTTTTTTTTAATGTAATCAAGCATAAAACTCGATAGATAATTTTTTAATTTATGAAAGTATCTTTTTGGGCATAATGATTAGTTTTTCAAAAAGTTATGTTAATAAAATTTGACAAGAACACAAATGATATACTATTAAAAAAGTAATGAGTCCTGCAGAAATCTTAAAGAAAAATAGAATTTCCTTATAATTATCATTGGCTTTAAAAAAATGAAATGTGCTAATTTATTCACTCTATTTTTAGTTCATAATCTATGATGTGCACATTTTTTTTAGATCTAAAACTAATCATAATTTAAAAAAGAACAAAAACATAGATTGAGTTTAATATGTTTATATAAATCAGATATAAAAAAGGATATAATTCACTGCAGCATCCTATCATAGATTTAACAGCAAAGGAGAAAATGTTAATTACTCAGCTGTCAGTCAGAGAGAATTTTTTTGTTTCATTATTTAACTAAAAATAGCTAACTACTGATTAAATGATCAATAATTAGATGGCCAACTGGGTTGACTATAGGACAGTATATGTAAGAACTCCTTATGTGCATGAAAAATAAAAAATTTCCGACTCCCACATAAATTCAAACTCTAGGTCATGGGCATTGTAATTAGACATTTGATCCATCACAAAATGAGATCTTTTTTTTCTCTCATATGTGTATACACTCACACACTAATTTAAACTTATAAAAAATATGGTTGCATTTTATTAATTGCTTTGCATCTTATGAAGGAACAACAGACAGAAAAAAAAAACGTATCTATTATACTGTTTATTTTCATACTGCTTTTTAAAGACATTTTGAATAACATTTTGCATGTGTATATATTGTTTTTACATTCTTTTAGTATGTACTATTATATTTTGTAGGTTTTATATTTGTGTTTAAATTTTTGTTTTAATGCAAGATCTGATTTAATATTTTATCTTTGTTTATTTGGGATCTTTTTTTTTTTTAATTATTAGTGCATTTTTATCTTATATTGTTTGTGTAATCAATCATTGAGATATCTTCTTTGAATAAATATCTTGTTTTGAGTGTGTACATAAAATGATTTGTTTTCTTTTTCCCCACATTATGTTAATTTAATTTTATTTTCTTACATTTTTTTGTTTGATCTTTCTATAATTATTGTTTTAATCCTTATTTATAATGTTTTTTGCATGTTCTTTTGAATAATATATTTGTTGTCAGATATTTTTATTGAATTTAATCTTATTTATTTGTAGTGTTGTTATTTTTATTTATTTATTTACTATTTTATTGTTCATTATTAATGTTTATATATTTTATCTTTTTTTTAAATTTATTATCTAATTCAAATTATATGCTGCTAATTGTTTTGTAATATATTATATTGGTTAATGAATTGTTATAATGATTAATTTTTTTATGTATAGATTTTGTTGAATTGATAATCTTTATTCTTTATATTTTGTTTTCAAAAGTATTTTTTTATGGATAATTACTCAATTTATTATATATCTTTTTTTATATATATTCTTGGATTTTTTATTGCATTATTTATTTATTTATTTTTGTAAATTTTGGTACTTTTATTTATACTTAATACATTTATCTTATTATATAATTATTTATAAAAATCAAATGTAAATTTATAAAGAGGAAGCCTTGGAATTATTACATAATGATTATTATAAGTTAAACATTTTATTATTTATAAAATCCATTGTTTTAATAATTATAAAATCTATTTATATATATATACATTACATCTGTATTGTTATGATTTGACTTTTTTCATAAAAGAGTATTGGTCTCAGGATTACGCCACATATACTGAGTATATATATATATATTTCTCTTTTGACAACACCTATCAATACAGTATCTTTCAAAAACTGAAAATGGTCGGATAGTTGTGTTTCTGAAATGAATATTTTCAAAACTATCAGAATTTATGATAAAAGTATTATAGAACTCACATGTTTTTGAGATTAAATAAAAGATAATTAAAGAAAGGCCAGTTTGTAAATTAGTTAACATTTTGATCTGCTTTTTATACATTTTTCATAAATCTTTTCTGTACCAGCAACGCAAGGCATCTTTGTTTGCTTATTAAAATATTAAAGTAAAATTGGATTTTTACTTTTTACATCCCAAAATATATTATTATTATATTATCATCATGATTTTTTTTTTTTATAAATTGTTTTGAATGAACTATCATCTTTTGTTAGTCACCTTTAATTATAATGAAATCCTTTTGATAATCATTATCAGTTTTTAACTATTTTAATTGAATATTTTGATTATATCTATTATATGAAGAAAATTAAGAAACATTAGAATGTTTTTCTCTTTTTTTTTAAAAAAAGCTTATATTAGCAAAATGTTTGATTTTAATTTTTATTTTATGATGCCTAAAACATAGGCATCAAGTTAGTTAGATAAAGATTTGGCAAATTCAAGATATCATAACTGAATGTAAAAAAAAATGTAATTATTGATTATATCTTCATTGGTGGAATCTATATCTTGTTTTTTTTTTTAGGAAGAATAAAAATATTTTTATATATTAATGGTTTATAATAATATGATATATTCAAATAATTTGTATTAATTTTTTTTTTTTTTTTTTTACATTGGCATAAATTACTCACTAATAAAAACTTTTAACATTGCATATTGAAGATGAAATGCAAAAGGAATTACAATAAATTTTAATAATTAATGCTATGAATATGCTTAAAGTTTAAAATTACTTGTTTGGGATAATATTAGAAATTTCATAATGTAAAATATTTTGGGGATCTAAATGTTAGTGATAATTCTTTTTAATTGTAAGAATTTTTGAGAAACTGATTTTTTTGTATGATTTTCCAGTCAATAGATACTTTAATCCATGTATTAATTTATTATTGTTTTCATTTGCATCCATTTTAAAATATCAAATGAAAATGGATAAAAATCCAAGTTTAGATTTAGAAATTTTTTTAATTGTATTGAAAAGCTTCTTTTAGTTTTGTCATACGATAACAAATATTATTCCTAATTTTAAAAAAAAATCTATAATATTGCTTTTAACAAATTCTGAAAAGCAATAGAATAATTTTGTGATGTTATTGCCCAATGTCTACTTGCCAAAGTATCACTTTAAGTTATAGCTTTACTATTTAATGTTATCCTGTAAACTGAAATTCAAATTGTCAAATTTTTCAAATATATCAATTAAGTAACTTATTTCCCCAAACCAACTTTTGTTTATGTATTAACATGCTAAGAAATGCTTTTTATTTGATAATAGATTAACTTTATTCTTCAAATTAAAAATTTCATGGACTATTTTACAAAAAGATGACTTCTATGTCTAATAATAATATTTCATACAGAAAATTAAAGTGAATTAACTGTTCAGACAGTTATTTTCAATTTAATTAATCAATTATTTTTTCTAATATTAGTTCAATTTTACATACATTTCATTTGCCAAAAGTGGACGTTCGATTATCACATAATAGTTAAAATTAAATGTGAGACAATTTTTGTGCTAATTTTTTTAGTATCTTTATTATCACCTGTTAAACCTACAATATCTTTGAAATGAACTGTGTCCCCAGAATATATCTTATAATATCAACAAAAATAAACAACAAAAAAATTATTATGCTGTTATAAAAAAGATAATAAGAGTAATAAAATGAGAGGGAGAGAGAAAGCATTTTTACATATGTGTCAAATTAAGGGAGCTAAATATGTAAATGTGATCACTTGTCCATTTTTTTTTTATTTGTCCTTCTGATGATAAAAGTAATGAAATACAAAAGATATACAATGTTATGCCCTCATACATTTCTTTTTGTTTAAAGTCTTCATAGACAGTTAATACTTTTTCATGATGCAATATATTATTTTTTAACATTAATGTTTGTCACAATCGTTTTTTTTTTTTTTTTGCTAAAGTCTTTGTATAAATTAAATACTTTTTGAGATGCAATATATTTCTGTGTATTAGCCATTCAGATCATATTTTCCACCGATAAATTTCAGTGCATTTTTAGTTTTCATTAAATACTATATTGTGTATAACCTTAGCAATTTTAAGACCACAAATAATATTAGCATGAAATGACAATTAATTCTTATTTAATATTGATCTAGCGACAGCATAATCCTTTTTAAAAAAATTAAATGAGTTTTTCGTTTTCCCACATAAAAAGGACTCCCCACTTTATTTAAGTTTGGCATAAATGCTACCATCATTAATATTGGATTTTGGGACCATTTTAAATAAAATATCTTTAAATGCTGTTGCTCCAATGACTACAAACAATAACATGATTAAATAGTAAAACAGTAAAATAGCTATTTTTATATTATCATCATTGTTATCATTCTCAACCATTATCAATCCACCACAGAATGTAGAGCTCTCCAAGTTCAATCCATTTCCTCTGTCTCTCTATATCATCCCAGCACATTTTTTTATTTATTTCATCCATTCATCTCATGTGTAATCTCTTTCTAGAGCTTTTACAATTTCTTGGAATTCAGTTTTAAGATTTCAACTGTCCATCTATTATTTTTTCTAGCAAAATGTCCAGCCCAACCCCACATCAGTCTCTTAATTCCTTTTGTTCTCTCATCCACAGATTTCATTTTCAATCTCTTCTTGTTATTCCTAACATGCATCTTTCCACATTTGCTAAATGGTCTGAAGTCTCTATATTGCTCTTCTGTTAAGTGTCCAAGTCTCAGATCCATAATGAAGAACTGGTAAAACACATTTAAATAAAAACCGTCCTTTTCAAACATATAGACATTTTTTTTTTTTAATATCAAGTTATTTTTACCAAAAGCACTCCAACCAAGTTTAATTTTATGATTAATTTTATCTATTATATTTGCATCTGTAGTAACAATCCGATCAAGGTATTTGTAGGTTTTAACTTCTTCTAACTCATCATTATTAATCTTTATTATTATTATTATTTTTTTAAGAAAATCCATCAAACACTACTTTAGTTTTTTTAGTGTTTACTTTTACTCCTACTTTCTTCCTTTCACCTGATAACTTGCAACATTTTCTGAAACTCTAAAGCATTATTTGCAAAAACAAATCATCTGCAATATCTGGATGGCTTAAGTAATCTCAATTTACTTTTACTCCCTTAGCTTTTCATTTTAATCCACAAAATATTTCCTTGCACAACTGCTATAAAAAGCTTTGGAGATATGGCACATACATCTTTCTCACTGTTAATCTTCCTAATATTACTATGTAATCTAACTTGCTTTTGCATTTTTATAAATATTATTCAGAATATGACAATATCCTGGGTCTATACAGTGATGATTTAATGCTTTTTCACAATCTACAAACAACTTATATTCATTAGTTCTTTCTATAACTTTTCTCAATATTTGGACATGATCCTCTGTACTAAAATGATTTTTAAATCTAGAATGTTCTTTTGTGCAGACAAGTTGTAATTATTTTGGTAAAAATTTTGTATAGAACTGATAAAAGATTGATAGTCTATAATTTCTAATATCTTCATTTTTTTTAAATATTAATATTAATACTGCATTCTTTCAATCTCTTCTTTATAAATTTAATTGCATGTGTCACTTCTTTATTTAAAATTCTGGGCATTTCAAAAGATATAATAGTTGTAGGAGATACTTTTCCTTGTTCTTTATTGCTATATAATTCATGATAGAATTCTTCTACATATTTCATAATGTCATCTCTGTTTTTAGTAATAGTTTCAACTTTTTTACTTATTGCAGAAAAATGGTTTTCTACCAATACCAAGATGTTGTTTTACACTCGGAGTCTTTTATCCTCTTCTCTCGCTTTTCTTGCTAGTTCATACATACACCTTCTTATATCATTATCAACACTTTTTCACACCATTTTACAAAATTTGAGATATTCAATCCTCCTTAATGCATTATTTTTATTTTTCTTCATAAATTATCTTGTCTCAGTCGAAATTTTACTGATCAATTATTACTTTTTTGTACCTGCTATCTTTGTTGTAGTTCTTAAAAGAATATCAGTTATCTCCCTATTGACTTCATTCAAATCTGAATCATGTTCAAAATCTTTCAATATTTGAAAACGATTTGTAAGTTCCAATTTAAAATTATTGGAATATTTCTGAAGATTAAGAATATCAATTGTGAATATTGTTTTTCTTAACAATTTTTGTCTCTCTAGTTTTGCTATATTGTACTGGCAAATATATGTGAAATTTATTAATTTAATATTGGATAGTTAGATATATTGTTTACTACCAAAAATCCAAAGTCTGATTAATAATCTGAAAAATAGTTCAAGTATTACTCTGCTTGGATTTGAACTCAAGTTTTGAGCATAGCAAATGAATGTGTTATAGCTTCACATTGAAGCCTGTTAAGAACAATATACAATAATCATTAGCCATAATCTAACATTAACTAAATACATAATTATATGAAGATCAAACAAAATTTAATTAAGGAAGCTATCGAGTTAAAGGAATGAAATATGATTACACCCATTTCTATTTGTGTTTAGAAACTTAATTATATGCGATAAAAGGTCTGTATAATTAAATGTTAAATAAGATTATTTTTAGAGAAATGAATGCAGTTGTTTATTTCATCATAATAATTCAAATTATGTTTAATGTTTGTCAGTGCTAATCTGAAAGCATTTTTAATGTTATTAAAAACTTGAGTGGGTATTTGGTTTTCATTGCAGTTAATGCTAATTCATACAAATATCAAAAGACCACCACAGTATTTTCATTTTATTAGCTCACAAAATAAAATGTTTTGAATTGGAGAAAATAGTAGCCAAATGGATTAACAAGATTCTGGTTACCAAATATTAAGAAAATTGATTTAAGATAGATGGCCTAGAAGTTGATCTATGGATTGTGCACAAAAGCCTATCCATGTGCAATCTTAATGATAGATCACATATTAATTATGACTGAAGGCAATAAGCAAATGTTAGAATTGCTTTATAAAGAACACCCTGGAATCACTAGAATGAAAGAATTAATATGGTCATTTCTGTGGTGGCCCAGTATGAACTGTAAGATTGAACAAACATTTAAGCATTGTAGAAAATGTCAATCCACAGGATTACCTTCAAAAAGGGATCTTGATTACAAGTCATTCAATCTTGGTAGGGCTACACATGGGTTATGCTGGGCCATTCAATGAATACATTTTTCTGATTGTAATTGATTTGTATTCTAAATGGAATAATTATAGAGTGACTAAAACGTAAGTGTTGAGAATATTATTAAAGATTTAAACAGATTATTAACTTTGTCACAAATATCCTGAAACTATAGTATCTGATAATGAAGAATATTTCATTTTATTGCAGTTGAAATACTTTTTAACTAACAAGAGGATTTATTATGTATTAACATCTTCTTATCATTCTGAGTAATAGCTTAACTGAAAAAAAAAAAAACAGTGCAACATTTAAAGTCAATATGAAAATAAAATCGATATTAAAGATACTGTAAAAACATTAATAGCTGAAATATTTTGCCAAAATTTTCAGCAAGTACATCTACTAGGAATATACCTGCCAAAATGTTAATGAGACATAAATTTCATACATATATCCCAGTATTGATTCTGAGTAAGAGCATAACAAGAGAAAAACATTTTATCAGTGTAAAATTTAATGTGGGAGATACATATTTAGTATGTGGTGTTCCGAGAAAAAAAAGTTTCATCAGAACAAGTAATAATGATAGAGCTGGCCAATGGAAATGTAGAAGTTATTAAACCATCAAAATAAGCCACTAGAACCATTAAATATAAGATCAAAATCTCCATTAGTAGAAGTGAATGCTTCAGTGAAAGAGGATAAGAGATTGATTGTGGTGATACATTATCAGAGGCGCGAGATAAAGAAAGTCTGAGAAGTAATTAGACATATGAAACTAGTCTCTCTATAATGGATAATGAGTCTTGCAATTTACCAACAACAACACTGGTGGATTTAGTCAATTCAACAGAGTCTGAAAAAGAAAGTAACAAGACAGGAGGAAGAAAGATCTATACAAACATCTAGATATGTGAGAGATTGCTGAAGACCACAGGAATTGAAGGATTATATTTGTGATTAACTGAGCTATTTTCTAAAGTGAAGGGAGGAGTGTACTGTTTGACTAAATCTAGTATTTGTATGTTTATATATCTATTTTATGTCACGTAAATAAAGTTCACGTATTTGTTGTAATAATAGGCAGACAGGAAGTGAATAAAATTTCTCAAATTCTAAACACTAGCAAATTAATATATGTAAAGCCTGTATTTGAATTCGTATTAAAACTAATGTATGTAGATTTATGCAAATTATTCTAGTCACATAAAAATTGTAGCAAAGGGAGAAGAGGACGGACATATATACTGACAATATAAACAACACATGCGTGTGCAGAATAAATCTGTATATAGAAATTATGTTGTCCATTAGCCAAGAAGATTAGTAATCGTATTTAACTTCATACTTATATTTATTTGTTTTGAGTTAAGAAAGTCATGTTGTTAACTTTTAAATTTCATGTTGAGTTTTACTTATAATAAAATTTATTGTCAATAATATTCCTGAGTATTTAACAGATAAGCATTGACAAATATTACATTAATAGATGTTCCTATGAGCAATCGGAAAAGCCAAATAGATTATAGATCATTTTGAAGAAATGATATTCATATGAATAATAGAAATCGATATGGCTTGATATATTTAAAAAGTCATCTAGATATTTTTTAGTCCTAAGAGATGCAACTGAAAATAGTCACAATTTGATAGATCTACTAAATTTATTTTAAACCCCTCCCCCTTTTTTTTTTGAAAAGGCTAAGTCAGAGACATTTAAATATCCTGATTAAAGTCTGTACAATGGACAAAAAAAAATCCTTAAATTCTGGACAAGCCTGACAATTTTTGTATAAGATCTATTGATTATAGTTTACCATTTTTGATCAAATCATAGTGCAAAAATGATTTATCATAATTTATTCTCACCTCATGGTGCAAAAATAGCACATCTCTCTGGCCTGTTTAATGTCTGGGATTCGAATCCATGCTTAGTAGAATTCTTTTCAAGAAACAGGATTTTTCTTTCATATAAGTTAACTCGTTGTCAACTTAGACAATCATCTAATATTGGTCGGTAAATATCTACGTATCTAGTTGCTTTAATAGAAGGTAAATCGAAGAACCAAATCCTCTCTACTTGGAAAGGCTAATGAACCTATTGCCTTTTTCATCACCGTTTTTCTGTGATGGTTTATTGGAGATGTATTTGTCTTACAGTAGATTATTTATTAAATAGCTGTTTATGTAGTCCAGTTTTTCAATGTTTAGCTACATCATAAACGATAACGAATTCTTTTTTGAAAAAAACAACAACAACAACAAACCATTATATCCTTCTCATTTTTCCTCATTAATTTTAATATTATATTTGAATGTAATTATGATGCTTTTCTCTAGAAAAACCCACCTGTTTTTGTTTAAAATATATATACATATTTTAAAGCTTAATATTTTAGTAAACACACTTTTCATTCTTAATGAATTAGCTACATAAACTTTGCCCGATATATTCCGCTTTTCTTTTATCACTTGATAAAACAAATATAATTATAACAATTGATTTTAACCTTTCAGTAGATTGAAGCTCTTCAAGTATAAAAGTTCAAGCTAAAAAAAAGTTAAAGGAGAGTTTTTTTTTTAATGAAAGGCGGCTGACGTTTTTTTCTGCTTTTGTTATTGATTTTATCTTCATTCTGCTCACTTGGGCTGGCATTTAGATCACGTGATACTTACCACAATAAATATCGTTCATATTTAAATTAAAACAACAACAATAATTCTTAATCATGTAGCTTATGTAAAAGCATGTACTGAAAAACCATGAAGGAGACTTCACTTAGGAAGCCGCAGAAAGTGGCTTCTCTTTCCAGTTGCCGCAATGTGCAAGAGTTATATGCTCTTCATCAATGGGAACAAGAATTGTAAGCGTTTTTTATTTCGTCTTTTGTTCATAAAAACTTTAATTCAAGGATAAAATATTTCAATAATAACGTATGTGTGGAATTTTCGTCAAGTAAACAAAAATGGATGACTTAAATTTCGTAGCTTATTTATTTTCCCAATTATTGAAATTATTCTCCGTTTTTTTTTTAAAAAAACTATTAAATTCTCCGAAGTCACAAACGAGAATCTCGCAAATTTGCATTTTAAAATAATTTTGGCCAATTTGTGAGAGGTCTAAATGTATTTATTTATGTTTACCATAAAAATATTTTTCTTTAACTATATAAAAACATGACTTCAAAATTTTCTATTTTTGTTAATTATATGTGTTTGCGTATAATGTGTGTTATATGCATTGAATACTTTTTCTTAACTGTATATGCTTATGTAAGAATATGTTGTAGAATTTTTTTTTTGTATTATTAATTATATAAATTAAATTGAAAATTTTTTTAAAACGTGACTTTAAAATTATTTTTTTTAATTCAGTACATGCATACGTTGTGTATTGAATATATTGAATACTTTACCGTTACTATGTACGTTTACGTAAATATATATTAAAAAATATATTGATGTATACGGTATTTAATTAAATTGATTTTTTTTAATGTTGGCAGGAGGAGAGCGTATTAATATAAGAAAATATATTTTAATAAAAAACATAATAAAGTTATTAAAGTATGGAATACGATAATTCTAAAATTGAGATACTTAAATTATGAAAATAAGGTAGGTATGCAATGTCAGATTACTATCATCATTGATCCGACAGTACCCTGTTGACTAGTAATTTTATTCTGCATTCAGATAGGGAACTTAAAGTACATAAAAAAAAATAATGATCTTATCAAATGTAGGATCTCCGGGAAAAAATATCATGGTATCATGAATGAAAGAATAATGATCGTTTGATATTCTGTATTAGCAATGACTTCAAATTTTGAACCTAGGTCATATAGTGGTCTATAGACATTTGCAATATTATGGTAATTAATGATTCTGCCATATGTGTATTGCATCATTGGTTACAGTGATAGAAATATATTATATTAATGCTTGGGTTGATTTAAAATATGTATGTGTTCATGTTAAAACATATCACATACTTTACTTTCAAGCTAACAATGATGATCAAACCAAGCATTATGCAGTATTTAGAATTATTTCACCACATTGTATTTTCAGAGTATTGGTTAAATTTTCTGATGCATCATCTAATTTTCAATGGTTGGTGAAAGGTATAATCTGCTAAATATAGCTTTTTATTCACACACTGATGAAATTTGTGTACTAGGCACTTCTTTGGAATGAAGAGTTATTGTATAGACTTTATTATAACCTTTCTGACTTTTTATTAATTCTTCCATTATTGCTTTCAAGTTTTAATTAGTATAAAGCATAGACATTGATAATGATGATCACATAAATTAATTACTTTAACTAATTAATATCAATATGAGAATTAAATGAAAATAGACTGGTTTAACAAATTAAAGATACATTAATAAAAATAAAGAAATCAATATAACTATACTATTGATAAATATTACATTATGTGATTTTAATATGTACATTTGTCTGATATATATATATCTGTATTAATTAAATATTAGATTTGTTTTTACTTTTTTATTCAATAATGCTGAAATTACTATTTATTAAGTTAAAGCATGATGATATATGACAATTGCTTCTCATTCATTCACCTTATAACTTAATTGTTAACATATAAAAATAAAAAAAACATTGCAACTAAGAGAAAAATTATTGAAGTCTCATCTTCATGCTTGAAAGCATAATCTATCCTTATAAGAGGTGAGAATGTCTTTTCCAAGATCTCAAATAGAAAAAAACAAACTACATTATATTTACAAAAGAACAACTTTCTTAATAAATTTATGAATTATTTATTTTTCCAAATTTAAGTTGTTGTTTTTTTTTTTTAAATAATCTTACTGGTATTATTTACTTAGACATCCTGTATATGCATGATTATTAGGATATCTTCTATAGATGTTGAATAACGTTAATTTCTTTTTATTGAATCAGAAAAGCCATTATTAATTTACAATAGGGTTTATTTTTTTGTGACATGTTCACTTAAATCCATGAGTGGTTTATCCAATGTTATCATTGGAAGTTGTTTTTACTAATTCATCAGTATTGGTATATACATAACAAAACATCAAATTAACTTAAAACCTGATTAATACATCCTTTGATACAGCAGGTATTATGCTATAACTTAGTGTTGGCAAGAAACATGTGTTTTTTCTTAGCACTACATAGCTGGAAAACAATGAACTAGTTATCTTGAGAAAGTGATAAGCATAAATTTAATTTATCACCATTATAACTGGGAAATATGTTGAAATGTACTTTTCCATACTGTGTAGACCGAAGAATAAGTGGAATCAGCTGATAACATTGCTGATATCCCTTTTATTTGGATGACTTTCCTATCTGCATCGAATACTAGATGATTGACTGTTTAAGCTATGATTTGATTGAGTAGTGAATACTGAATTCTTTTTGAAGTCTGATTAAATTTTTTTTTTTTGAACTGCTTTTTATAGCTTTTTTTGTAATGCCATTCATCTGTTGATTACACCAAAGCTCAGAAGCTAATCAACCCATTTACACAGGATATTTTTTAAAAACATCTCTCATCTCTTGACATTGTTTTCAAAATACTTAATTACTTCTGGCTTTCATAGACATAGTTTTACTATGGCTAAATACACTTTAAACCTTTCATTTAATGAAAAGTACAATTTTAATTTCATTGTTTTTGCAAACATTTATATTGTTTATAATGCTTGCACAGATATTAAATATAAAAGTTATTTAGATAATAATTCTGAAAGTTGCTTATACATGTCTCTTTTTAATTTTTTTTTACAGAAACCATGTTCTAAATAATTACATAAACAAACTACATAACTTATTTAATACTATTTTTGTTCTATATATATATATTTTGGGGCACATACTTTTATATATTTCAATATATATAAATGTCTGTGTTTGTGTTTTTATGAGTTTTGTATTTTAAGTTCCATATTTAGAAACAGTATTATTTGTAATTTTATTTTGAAACATTAAAATTAAAATGATGAAATAAAAAGATGAAATCAGCCGATTTTTAAAATTTAATTATTGTTCAACATTTTTGAAAAAAAAAAAAATAGGTGTGTTGTTTAGATTCAGTTTTAATTTTTTGTTGGGTTAATTATATTGATTTGTCAGAAAGTTCTTAAGATTAGCATTGATTATGATGAAAAACTTTAAAAAAATAATATTCCCTGGTAATACTAAAATTAGTATAGAATGAGATAATAAAATAAGAATGAGGATGTGTAGAATGAAATAATATTCTATTTGAGATATTTTGTTACATATTTTGTTAAGGAAGTCAGACTATGGTAGCCTTCAAGTCTATCTCTTATTAAATAGAAGAAAGAATAGTACAAGAATCCAAGATATATGATAGTGCAATGAATTTCAACCATAACAAAAACTTGCTGAGCACATAGACTTATACAGAAGACTTATGCATAAGTTAATTGATTTTGGGCTTAGTTTAGTATAACAGAATTCAGTATATATAAATTGTTGCATAAAAGTAAATAGATACTTGCTATTAATTGAAGAATCTTTCGATTACTTTTTAAAACCTTAAATAAATCAAGACATTTTTAAGGTACTCACCAATATGTATCAGCTAGCATGGGGTATTTTTTAGCTTGATAGTTCTTAAGTGAGACATATTTGAAAGTAGAATGAATATATGAAGAATGTTTTTGAAAATGCTCATTCTTTTTTTATATGCACAATTATGTCCAAAATAAATGATGACTGTCTTATCTCAATGTCTGTAAAGTTGTCCAGAAAGCAGACATTGGAAAATTAAGATAGAAGATACTAAGGTTTATAACATAGGCAATCATCTGATGATGACTTTTTATTTAACTATCTACAACTACAGGTCATTCCAGTGAAAGAAAATTATATGAATTGGAATAACAATGTAACATGAAATAGAATATTGGCAGGCTTTATGGCAAAGAGAAAGTTAATCTGAAAAATGGACATGTATTTTATTATAAAAACCCATGTATTGGAAGCACAATGGCCTTGTATTCATTATAAATAAAAAATATAACAATATAATGGATGTGGATCATATACCAGATAGATTCATGAATTAGTTACTGAAGTTAATGAAAGATGCTAAATGAAGGTAATTCATGTTTATGCGCCAAAACATTCTCACTGTGTTAAAGAAATAGCGAATTTTTATTTAGGTGTCTAGAATATTTTTAATCCCACCAAACAATATTTTAAAATTGTCATCTGAGATATTAATGTTACAATTGGAAAATGATTGAAAATATTGTGAGTGATTTACATATATGGTCCAAAAAGCAGTAATTAACCATAAATTTTTATCTGAGAAAGGACAGTGTTTGAATAAAAAAAGAGATTGAATATTTAATCTATTTAGAAAAATTGAATATTTGAAAGTCTGTAAAATGATATGAAAAACAGTTAAAAAGTTATAGAAAAGAAACTATCAAAAATATTAAAATATCTCATGATGGAAAAATTATTTTAGCAATAAAAAAAGGCAGCACTATTATTAAAAGGGATAATGTAATGAAGCATATGTAAGAGTTATACAATGAATTAATAATAATAAAAATTAATAGAACATTGTAGTTCCTATAATTATAATATCTTTTGAAGTGTTAAGTATTTTAATGCAATAAAATAGACATGCATTTAAATCTATAAAGGATAGAAAACTTTCAAAAAATGATGGAATTATTAACAATATCTTAACAGAAGTAAATGACGAAATAAAGTGTTGGCAGTTCTTGTTGTATATTAAATGACCAAATGATAAAGTTGTGCCAGATGATTGGAAGAATACGTAATAAGTTGCCATTTTGCATTGGATTTGTAAATTTTGAAAAGGAATTTGACTCATATTTCTGTAGTAATTTAAGCTTTGAAATGCCAACACATGGCATAGTTTTGTATTGTCAAATTGTAAAATGCGAAGTAGTAATTCTCTTCAATGATAAAACTAAGATTAACATTGATAAATGTGAATGGGATGATTTTATATCTGCAACATGTTTTAAAGCAATTTGTTGGAAATATTTTTTAGATTAATATTGAGAGCTAAGGCAGTAAAAATAAGTTAAATCATTTAGTATCCAACATACAGGCTATATATATACCTGTATAAACAATGAATATATAGGACATTTTGAGCTCAGAATTTCACACGACCCTCAACTCTCCACACTATCTCATACCACTGATTCTCTTGACCACATATATGTCTAAAAGATAAATAATCACCAATATCGTATTTCGTACTAAACCAGAACCTGACAGTTGGTCAAGTTTATCATCTCTACACATATATACAATAAGTGCTCAGATTTATATTAAGATAGCCAATCTTCATACTTTAATGGACATGCTTCAATCCACTCCAACCTCCAACTCTTCATATTGAAAATCTGATGATGGAATGCTCAAAGCCCACACAGATGATGTAGTTGTTTTGACAAATAATGTTTCAAAGCTTGGGTAAATATTACAATAGTTATTAGAAGAAAGTGCTAAAATAGAACTAAAATAAATGTTAAAAAAAAACAACTACCAAACAATGTTCAGTGGTTTTTCAAAATAGGAGACAATAAAGACTGATAATGATGATTTGGAAGTTAATAACTATTAATATAGCATATTTATTTTTAAATTATTTTTACCAAGAGTCATCCAAATTAAAATTTGGGATTGAGTTGACTTTTTGAGTAGATTAGTGATTTCATTATATAGTAGTTTTAGATAGCTTGAATTTAGATAAGCATGAATTGCTTTTATGCTTTTATCAGCTGGTTTCAAATTCAGTCAGCACAGATATTAAAGTTAAGTAGCTTCAAAATTAACTGAACTTAGTATGATTAAATTGCTTCTTCATCTACTGACTTCGGATTAATGGCCAAATTCGAAATCAGTTCAAAGCTAGGGTTTTCACCTAACTGGGAGCTCCTAGAAATATTGAAAACTTTATTGTATGCTGCTATTATTGATTGGAAAACTGATTTTTTTTTCTGACTACCGGTTTTGATTAATCTTCCTGTTGCAAGTGCTCCTGTTCAGTTTGCAATTGCGGACGTGGCTGCAAATGCTTTATATCACAGGGCTGAATAACACCGAAAATACTTATAATAGTTGGAATTTTCATCAATGTTTTTTGTTCTTTTATTGTTTAAATTTAAAACATTTTGGGTTATACCATTTCAAATGAGGGGGAAATTAGCGGCAGTATCTCAAATATATTTGGTCGTTAATAGATAGTTTCTATTAAATGATTTAAGAATATTAAATGATGGAGAACAGGATTTGAAATGTTATTATATTTAATTGAACTCTCGTAAATTTTTCATTATTGGCATAACACTAAACATCATCATCTCTCTAGTTAGTTTAATCTTTGTTGTTTAACCGTACGGTTTACATTGGCGATGAACCATCGCATCTTCTTTTTTGTCCGATTTGTTTCGTACTTTCACTGTATTGTATAATATTTAGTGAAGTTGTATTTTTATCGTTGCAATAAAAGCTTTTTATTTATTTATTATTTTGGGGGAGGGGGATATGCTCACAATTATATAATCTCATTTTACCCATTATCCCCTCCATTTACTAATAGTTGAACCCATTCATTTTTGATGGGATAATATCCTCGGCTCCTAATTGTGATTTTTAAAAGAAAAAAAACTTAAATAGTAAATAGTAGTAATCTTCTATGAAAACAGTTAGTAGCAAATTTACTAATTATTCTTGTTAAATTAATATGTTTCATTTAATTTTTGTTTATTTCAGAAATGTTATGGAAGGAGATGAAAACAGGGATAAGCGAATGAGCTGTACTGTAAATTTACTCGTGAGTAATTTATGTAATATATCGTATGTAACTATCTACACATATTGTGCACTAAATGCATACATGATCTTTATAAGTGATTTGCAATATCTTTTTTTTTTTTTCGCCAGAAATTAAAATTGATTTCATTTGTTTACCTTTTGCTTATTATCGCTTTTCTAAACTTTCATTGAAATTAAATTTATTATCGGTTGTCTAAAGAAAAAATCCCTTTAAAATGTTCTATAGAAACTATTGATAACTCTCCAACCGCGAGCATTTTTTTTATCCAAAGCCTATCATATTTTTAGTTATTAAAAATACGCTCGTATGTATATAATGGATTGAATGTGTATACACTGTCACACCATTCACCATCACTCCCAGCTCTGAAAGTATGCCCTATGGTATATATATATGTTTATGCTCAGTCATCAATATTGGGACTTAATACTGATTGATACTCTTTTTCTGGTGCCCTTTTATTTTGTTAACAAATATTGAAACTAAAATTTTGAAAATTTATAATATGATGTGTAAGCATGAGGATTCGTGACAGTCAGCCTTTTTATGTCAGCCTTTTTATTAAAAGGAGAAATGTAGGGGAAAGAGAGATAGTATTAATAGATGATGAGGGGATAGAATGTAGCTCTAGAGGCGAACTAGAGAAAATCTTAAATAGATATGTAATGGATATAGAAAAGATGTTAGATGTGAAGGGATTAGTGATAGAAAACAAGAAAGCAGTTAGTAGTGGGAATATTAGGTTCACAAAAAATGAACTGAATGAGGCAGGAAAGAGACTGAAAAGTGGAAAGGCGAGAGGTTTAGATGGATGGGCAGCAGAGATGGTAATGAATTTAGGGCATAGAGCAAAAGCAAAGTTATTATCATGTTTTAATAAGATGGTGCAGAAGACAGTTTTTCCGGGTAGTTGGAGTAATACAAGAATAAGATTAGTATTTAAAGGAAAGGATAAGGATCATAGAAAGTTAAATAATTATAGACCGATAGCGGTAACATCAGTTTTATATAAAGTTTTCGCATATATGGTAGGTGGAAGAGTTGTAAAATGGATGGAAGAGAATAATGTAGTGGGGGAAATGCGAAGAGGTTTTAGGTCAGATAGGCGTATAGGAGATAGTTTGTTTGTAGTTACACAACTTATGGAGATGAGTAGGAATTCAGGTAGATCATTATATATGAGTTTTATGGATATAGAGAAAGCATATGATAGAGTAAATAGAAATAGATTATGGGTAAGATTAGCCAATTTGGGAATGGATGAAGCTTTAGTAAATATTATTAAGAAATTATATGAAAATAATTATTATACTTACTAATTAGGGGATATAGAATCAGTTAAAGTTAAAAATGGAGTGCGATTAAGGCAAGGATGCCCTATGTCACCGATTTTGTTTTTGTTGTTTTTGAGTGAAATGGAAAAAGCAATAGAAAGACTAGGAAGAGGGGTAGAGATACTGTTAATAGGTGGTAAAGGAGTATATACTTTGTCGGTCTTTTTTTTTTGCAGATGATATCTTTTTATGTGCAGAAAGAAGAGAAGATATGGATATTATGTTGAGGACATGTGCAAGGGTGGGTAAAGAGATGGGGATTAAATTTAGTGAAGAAAAATCAAATATAATGATGGTTAATACTGAGGAAAGAGAGGATGTAGTTTTTTTTATTGGGGGATATAAAGTTAAGTGTGGTGGATAGATATAGGTATTTGGGAATCATCTTATGTAATCAGAAAAATTGCTTGGTTGAATGGGAGAAAAAATTGGTAAATGAAGCAAAGAAAAGAAAAGGTTTGGTAAAGAAACTAACAGTATTTTCATATAATAAATATGATGTAGCTAGAATTGTATGGAAGGGAGTTGCAGTAGCAGGGTTAACATATGGTAATGATGCATTATGTGTTAGTAAAAGGGTTTTAGATTATTTAGAGAAAGTACAAAGGGAAGTAGGAAGACATGCATTAGATGCAGAGATGTGGACAGCAAAGGAGGCAATTCAAGGAGAAATGGGATGGTCAAGTTTCTATATGAGAGATGCAAAAAGTAAAATGAAAATGTTTGGTAGGTTGCAGTTTATGGATAGTAAAAGAATAGCCAAAATAGTGTTTAATTGGGTTATGAGTAAAGGGCAGGTAACAAGATGGGTGAGAAAGGTAATGCGGTATGCAAAAGATTTGGATAAAGAATTTATATCGGTATACTTGTATAAAAGGTGGGATGATTGTGTTAGGAGGATTGTTGAGTGTTATAGTGGTAAGGAATGGGATAAAAGAATAGAAGCATTAATAAAAAATAGGGAGTTGGAGAGATGGAGAAGTAGTATGGAGGGTAAGAAGAGTTTAAATATATATAGAAGTAAATGGAATATTGGATGCGAGTTAATTTATGATAATAGTAAGGAAAGTAGTTTATTGTTTAAGGCTCAAATGGGATCTTTAGCAACAAGAGAATATACATGTAAATGGAAAACTATGGGTGATTTAGCGTGCAATTTGTGTAAGGAAGGTATAGAAAATATTAGGCATTTGTTGATTGAATGTAAATGCTTGAAAGCAGAAAGGGTACAGATAATGAAGTTATAGGAGAATAGGTATGAACAAAGTGACAATACAGAAAGTGAGTTAGTAGTTTTTATGCTGGGTTTGCAAAGAGATAAGGGGGATTTAGATATAAAGGCCATAGAGTTGACAAAGTTTATGTTGTGGAAATGGGATGGGGCAGAATATGGGAAGACTTATGAGTGGGGAATGGAGAATAAAATGGCTAACAGGTTTATCTGGGCATAAGTGCTGAGATATTCTTGACTTCGTTTAAGGAGAAGCCAAATACATCACATCACATATTAATGTCTCGCAACCTTGTTTGTGTCAACATGTAGCGATGTCTTGCTGAATGGCTTTCATTAATTGCATGTTTTTCTGTGCCATCATAAAAATGTTAGAGTTTAAGTTAAAGCCACAAACAAACATTAAATTACTTATTAAAGTTGGCAAGAGTGAAAGTGAAATCTATGTTAGTTTGAGTTTATGAGAATAATGCCATGAAGAAAATTGCACTGTACTAATGTATTAAATGTTTTTCTGTGCAGAGAGAAAGGCTCATTGATGAAGAGAAGTCAGTGTGGCCAGTAATAGGCAGATCTGAAAAAAATGTAAAAATTTGTGAGATTGTTTGTCAAAATTATCAGCTGACTGTGAGAAGCATAGCAGACCAAGTAAACATCAACAGAAAAACAGGAAAATGTTGGCATGAAAAATGTATGTGGAAAAATGCAACTGAAGGACATTGATGAACAAAGGCAAAGGACAAAATTTTCCAAGAACTTTTGAAGAGGTAAGGTGACATTTAGCCTGTCTAATTACTGGGATGAAAAACATGATTCTATAACTATACAAAACATCAGCTATTTTACCACCATAAAAAAAGTTCTATAAGTTAAAGTCAGGTCAAAATAATATTGCTAACTTTTTTTGATATCAGAGAAATTGTTCATTATGAATTTATATTAATCCGACAAACAATTAACCACGTTTAATATTTGGAATTGGTGAAAAGGCTGCATGTAAAAGTAGATGAAAATGACCAAACTTTTCATCAAAAACTCATGGCTCTTGCATCTCAATAATGCACCAGTTTACAGTGGTGTCTGTCAGGAAAGAGGAACTGGTTTGGTTTCAATGACTTTTTTCTTTATCTGAAGATAAAAGAAATATTGAAAGGAAGATATTTTGATGAGATTTGGATATCAAGAATAATATAATAACAACTCTGATGGTCATTCCACAAAAAGAGTTCCAAAATTTCTTTGAAAGATGGACTAGGCATTTGTGTTGATGCATAGCTTACTAAGGGAAGTATTCTGAAGGTGATTGTAATGATATTCAGCAATGAAGTATTCTGAAGGTGATTGTAATGATATTCAGCAATGAGGTATGTCACACTTTTTTTTAGGATGAGTTTGTGAAATTTTATAATCAGACCTTGCATATATTACTATAATTTGACTTACAAGTATCAGATTTGCTGCACTCACATTTTTGATATCCATTTCAGACCAATGCATTAATGATTATTAATAATCATTTATTAAGCTAGAAATTATACAAATTTTAAACTTATTTAAAAATCAATATATTTGTTGACTGGTTTTTGATGATATATATATATTTATTTTAAATACAAGTATATTTTATGCATCTGAAGTCTAGATGTAGTATAGGGGATTTGAACACAGTCTTTCAAACTCTTCAGACACACACTCTGTCTCATACAACTAATACAGATGACCACACACATGTGAAAAATATAAATGATTTAGGTGTTCCATATTTTCAATGGTATGCGTGGCTGAAGAGTTGGGGAGTGTAGTAAATTGAAGCCTGTCCCTTAAAGAGTAAAGATTTGCTATCTTAATATAAAATCAAGCACTGATTATATATATGTATGGGAGATGATCATCTGAACCAACTGATGAGTGCTGGTTCCGCACAAAATATATATATTGGAGATCATTTATCTTTTTCACTTGTGTGGGATGGCTCAAGGGAACTTGAAAGACTGTGTTCAAATCCTCTATGATACATCTAGGTCGGAGGTATATAAAATATTCTTGTATTTAACACTACAAATTCAATCTGTATCCTGCTGACCCCTCTTCTAATGTATTTAAATAGACTTCATACATGAGGGATCAGAATGATTTAAAATCAACCTGAGCATGATAATAATATTTGCACTAACAAGGGATTTCTGCATTGCATCATCAAATTTTCAATGGTATGAATGCCTGAAGAGTTGGAGGGTGGAGTAGATTGAAGCCTTCTATTAAAGGGTGAAGCTCTTAATATAAAACCAAGCACTGATTATATATTTATATGTGGGAGATGATCTGGACCAATTGATGAGTGCTAATTCAGCAAAAAATAAGTATATTGGAGATCACTTATCTTTTTCACATGTGTACGGTCATGTATATCAGTTGCGAGAAGTAGAATGGATGATTGAAGGGAGCCTGAAAGTTTTCGTTCAAATCCCCCATATTATGTATGTATAATTAGTGAACAAAACTATATGGTCTCATTAATCTAAATTCATCTTTCTTTTTCCTTGTATATAATCTTTTTTTTTAATGGAATATTATTTAGAGATTGTAACCTGAGACAACTGAAGAGAGTTGGTTCAGTGTGAGATCTATCTTGAGAATCATTTACTCTTTTTGGATGACTTCATGCAAATTAATTCCAGAATATTGATGGATTGGAAGTTTTAAGTATATCTAAAAAGTATATATATTGTATTGGTTCAGACATTTTTTTAAAATAAAGCTAGTCTGACCTTATAAGCTTTTTACTCACACAGCAAAATGGTTACATAAAAAATGGAAAGAAATAATATAAGTGAAAAGTACTCTGGTTGGAATTTTTTTCTCTCTAAAAGTAGCAAATTATTTTTTTCTTTTATTCTTATTTATACCAGCAAGATATATATATATTTTAAAAAGAATGAAAAAAAGAATGTATTTTTTTTCTTTTTTAAATTAATTTGTAATAATAGAGATCTATTAAGTCTAATCTTAAATACCATTTGTATAAAAAAAAAATTGTGTGAGACTGCAGTTTTTGCCTTTTAATTTTGGTTTAGAAAGAAAGCTATGGGAGAAAGCTATAATATCATCTTTGTCAAAGACCCTTTTGATCAACTTCAGTTTAACAGCATTCCAGACAATCAAGTTGATTAAAATAATAGAACTAAATTTGTGAAATATTAACACAGCTAATATGGAAAACCACATAATAGTTGGAAATCACTTTATGACCTGAAAATCACATTATGATAGGGTGAAAATCTAATTAGTGCAATAGCCAATTAAAACTAAATAATATGTAGTGTTCTGCAAATACAAATTTTTAAGTGTTTCATTTCAACATGCAACAATTGTTGAGGATCTAGTAGTAGCATTACCTGTTGTTTTTCCCCTGATTTCTGTCAGCTTATTCATAATGAATGCCTAGTTCAGTCATATCATCATTCTATCTGGAGAATAACTCAAGAAAAGCACATCAAATGAAGCCTTAAACCATAAAATCTTACAAGTCAATTTTAAAAAAGTTCTGAAATTATATTTTTAGATATGTATTTACATTTTTCTCTTAATTTTTTTAGAAAGAAGCAAATCCAATTTATAATTAATTTCTTATGCAATTATTTATATTTAATATTTATTGCAACTTTAATATATCTGTTTATTAATTGATTGATATTGAGACAATCTTTATTGGTACCGTTTAATGCAATAGTTTAATAATAATAATAAGTTATATAATATTTTTTATATAGATATAAGCATATCAGAGCTCATAGGTTGAATTCAATCTAATTAAATGAATTTTCTCCAATATGAATACATACTCGTTCATTCCTAAGTATCATATTGGAATGTAAATATTGTAAATAAAATTTTGTTTTTATTATATTCATATTATTGTAGCTCTAGTTCTCCATTTCTCTTTCTCATTCCAAACCTACTTAAAAATAGCTGGTATACATATATACCCTGTGATGCATTGCCACATTTTTCTGTTGAGCTAGTAGTGAGTAAAATGGAGGGGCTAACATTTTAAAAGCTAGACAGGAATTTGAACACGACCTATAGATGTTTCTTAAGTAGAGGGGTTAACATTTAAGAAGCTAGGGAAGGGTCTGAATCTGATTTCTAGATATTTTTTGTTTTAGAGATAGTACCTTAATATGCAGTATGACAGATATGTTTTAAATAGATAAATAGCAAGTGACAAGGGATAGATTCTCTCTGCACTTAGACATGTTTGATGGGAATGTTGGTAAGAAACATGGCTGAATACCTAGTCTGACCATCATTAATTAGGATATTAAGTTTAAAAATAGTCTGTTGTTATTTCCAACACCCATTATCCCCAGGATTTAAATCTCTGCTGAATACCTAGTCTGACCATCATTAGTTAGGATATTAAGTTTAAAAATAATCTATTATTATTTCTATCACCCATTAACCTCTTGATTTAAATCCACTTACATTCTTATAAAAAATTGTTTATACATATCTAAAAAAAAGGGGAATATAACCATAGATCCATTTCAATGTATATAATAAAATGAAACAGCAGTTAACTTTGTAAACTGTAACCAAGATATTTCAATAGGCAAAACTCTCCATACAGTAGTGCCACTCAGTGCCAACCAGAGTAGTCAATGGATGCCAGAAGGCTTGTGCATAATGTCCCTATCTAGTGCCTACTCATCCAATATCCTCATAGGGATTTTATGCACAAACCTTCTGGCATCCATTGATTACTCTGGTAGGCACTGAGTTGCACTACTATATTAAGTAGAGTTTTGCCTGTTTTAATAACAATAATATGCTAGCATAAGAAATAGTGATCATGTGATGTTTAGTAGTTCAACATATTTCACATATCTATAATCTTTAATAACATGTATACATTCTTAGTTTCAAGAATATTAAACAAGCATTATGTAGCTCATTGCAGACAATATCTATAGAGAAACTTTGAAAAAGAAAGATGTACTCTTCAGGCTAGAGAGGATCTAATGGATAGATGAGCTAATAAGGTTTAATAGATTAATATGAAGAGACTCTATGGATTAAAAATACTGGAAAAAATCCTGATCATTGTGGAATGAATCAAAAATAATTGAAATTGAGATCAGTTACATTGAATAATTTTTTCATTATATAGGTAATGCAAAAATAATTTTAAAATCACGAGTTCTAATAAATATATCAAAATGATCAAATTCTTAGTAGATAAGTATCTATTTAAATATTTGTGTTGAACTCATAATACATATGCATTTGTAAATAATAATATCTCATTATTATTATTTCTAGCACATTTTCTTCTTTATTTAGAACTAAATGCTTTCATCTATCACCACTTCTTACTCTTTTTGATCTCTAAGAGATAAGTGTTTTTTATCATTACTAGATGGTACCTAACTTTTCATAAGCTAGTTATTTTCAGATATCATCACCCCTTGCTTTATCTGATCACTTAGTGCACTGATCATCCATCTCTTTAACTTTTCTGATAAGCTTCAATATAAGTTAAATGCTACAGAGTTATTTAAAACTCATTTAGAATATAGATGTTCACTTGTTGACTTACCACATGACTAGCTGGAAATTAAAAAAAAAATCTATTGTTCTTGATTTGAAAATATCAGCAGATAATTATATCAATTGGTTCCACCACAAAATCCCTTTGCATAAATCTATAAAGTGTTCCATTCATTCAGTTATCTTAGGGAAAGAAAAAAAAAATTAGAATTCATTACCATGGGCAAAGATACCAGTAAGCCTGCCATCTATAAATTATTTGGATAGTTTGCAAAATATGTATGAAACCTTTAATGGTTCTATATTTGTGGAAAATCTTGATGTTTAGATTATGCTGATCTTGCATTTATATATTATGTTTGATTTACCATCTATACCTTTAATTATCAATATAAATTGATTAAAAAAAATAAACAATCTTTTAATTAATAGCCCATTATTGCAGGGCAAAGTCCTCTTCAACAATCCCTTACAGAGGAACAGTGGAGATGGTTGTACTCAACTGCCTTGTCAATTACTAAGTAATGAGTGTTGGAATGGTTTATTAATCCTTTTATCCTTGAACTAATCTCTAATTGAAATAGCTAGATACCCATTTTGTTAACTGACATAGGCAATTAAATTGGTTGTATGCCATTTACCTGAGAAAAACCTTAAGTCTTTTAAAAGAAATTTCAGTGGGCCTACATCACAAATTTATGACATGTGGATACGCTATTTTTGCACCATTGAGGTCCCTTATTAGGTAAATTGACATGTGTGTATATATATAATTAAGACACATTCAGATATATGTAGTATCTAAAATATATGGCAAAACATATAATTTCGTTATATATATAGGTGTGGGTTCGTTAACAATGTAGCCATACTTCTAAAAGCAAAGATTTGTTTTAAAGTAGTAATTACTATTTTATACAAATTTCAGTTTTTGTTTTTTATTTTTATCTTTATTTTAGATGAGATATAGTATTTTATTATCATTTTTTTCTGCTTTGTATTGAAAATATTATTCGGTTTAAAACGAATTTTTTCTATGTTGAGCATTTCGTTTTTATCAAGGCAGAATTTGACAATAGTTCCTCTATTGTGAAGCTTGCTGACTATTGTGAATCGGAGTTGTTAGGAGAAAAGCTTTCAGCTTTTTGATTATATTGTGCTTCTGAGCCTGTCAGAAGCAAGCAGAAAGGAATTAAATCGAACCTTTAAAAAGAGTGGGCTTTTTTAAAAAAAATTTTTATTTCTCTTCCAATATTCTATATGTTGGAAATTTTTTCCTGTAAAAGGTTTTTGTCTGAATTTTTTTTTTGGCTGGATGGATATAGTAGTTATGATAATGTTATTAATTTTTGGTTTTATTTTATAAGAAGAAACTTAGGCAACAATTGGATGTTAACTGGGTGGTTATTAGCTAGCTACCTAAAAAAAAAAAATCTTAAACTTGTTTGTAAGCTATAAAAAAATCTTTCATGTTTTGTTTGGATTTGACAGCTATTGTATCATAAGTCATAATAAATATGCGCACACACACAGAATTATAATAAAAGTAATGAATTATAATTTTGATAATATATTTTACAAATAACTATAATAAACCACAAAAGTACTTTCAGTGAATTTCTTAATCTTTTTCAATTGAAAACCATTTAAATTCTAATTTAGTTGAAGTAAATGTTATCATATCATTTTGAGTTAGCACATTATCTGCTAACTAAAGATATTCCATTTCTATTTATCAAAATTGCTCCCTTAATTTTCATTTAATGAGGAATCAGTATTTTTGATTTACAATATATATAAAATTTTTGTTAATCATCTATTCACATAAGTATATACAAGAAGAAGAGATTATAGTTACAAGATGTAATTGTTTCATAGGTGATTTTCAATAGTTTGTAAGCAGAAGTGTTTACCAGTTTTTATTTAGCATGTGATGCGAAAATTTCCATTGTAAAGTGTGCTACATCTATGAATGTACTAATCAAGATCTCTAATTAATTTCATCAAAGGTAGTACTCAAATGTATTCAATAGACATTATTTCAATCAAATGATTATATTAAATCACAAATAATTCTGCATAAATAATGAGAGTGGGTTTGTTCAGGTAAAGTCACATCTTATTATAGATCTGGAGGTGGACTTTGTTGTCTTTGATGTACTGATTTGAATTGTGAGTAATTTTTACAACATATAGTCTGGTGGGATACTTTGAAGCATGGTCTCTGCTTTTTTTTCCCACCTGATTTAACTTTTTTTTTTTATATTGTTGTTGCACAATTGTATTGAATTGAATTAGACTTTATAATTTTAGGTTAAACTGGTTTTATAATTAAGTTTTTTGATAATTTTAGTTAAAGAATTCGGTGAAAAGTAATTATAATTTTCTGATAATGATGGTCAGGTATTTGAAATTAGTGGATAACAATGCTATTAGCTAAGAGTTTTTTTGTAATCTTTTGTCATATACTGTATGTAAAAATATATTTATTCATAAAAAAGACTTGACTATTTAAAATATGTATAATGTTGGCTTTTTGTTAACTTAAAAGTATTACACTATATGATAGACATAATGGCAATTTTTTTTATATTTTAGTTATAATTTAAAAAAATGAGAAAGTCTATAGCAAAAGTCATTTGTGTAGTGCATTTTGCTAAACCAAATCAATAATCATAGTGCAACATAAGTTTATAAGAAAATAGAATACAAAAGATCATATATGTGCTACTTTTTCATAAAATCTTCAAAAATCAAATTACTGGGATTGCAAAAATAATGACAAGGGATCATTTGGAAACTGGCTATCAGATAAACATTTTATATCATAAGCAACACAGTCATAGTTTGCAAAATGCGAAGTTGAATGCAAGTTACATATTTTTTTTTTTAGTTCAATACTGCTTTTAAGATAGCAATACTCTTTATGAATGCCTTTATCAAATGTTACATATAGATTAATTTGATCTACTTTTATACATATCTTTCCTGACAATTTAAGGGCACATGAATAAATATCAGAGTGCTGCAACCTAGCTCTATTTGAACAATAAATATATAGGCAGTATATTCAGGCACTTATTTCAGGATTGAAATATAGCTCATAAGAATGGCAGACTATGACACACATATGTAAATAAAGTACTGCTCATTGACAAACTAATAGTTATTTTTACCTGTAAGCAAATAACTATTCTCAGAAGTGACTAGGATTTTTTCATAAGTTTTTTATGCCAAATAAAAAATTATGATAAAACATGCTGTAAACAGACCATATTTTGATAAATTCTTATATAGGTGTGTATGAGTATAAATACATGAAAGCAGTCCATATCTAAACAGTACAAAGAATCTAGAGCTGTATGTTGTCAAGGCAACCTTTTTAAAATAATAATACTATACTAATACAATGTGAATTACTGTTGTTAAATACACTCCCATGTATCAAAAAGTTTATGAAGGCCACACTCTTGAAAGAAAGGTACAATTGCATTTTTAAAATCTGTGTTTGCAAATATAATATATCAATTAATAATGGGCTAAATAAAATACTGGGTTTATTCATGTTACTTTTATTAATATTGTATATGTAGTATTAACCCTCTTGTTGTATTTGTAATTTAAATTCACAAACATTTGTTTGTCTGCTTATTGAAGGTATATGGTAACAATTTGCCTCAAGAAATTCTTGTATTGTAAATAGGATGAAATAATGTAATAATAGTGACATTAATTGATTCTTCATGGTACAAGACATTTGTTTGTTGAAAAGCAATATTAGAAAGATATTGACTTGTCACTTATTTCAAATTGGCATTCAGAAGCTTAATAATATTTAAATCAGATGATTTGGTAAAAACCATAAGAATGGGTAATATATTCTTCAAACAGATATTTGACTCTGTCTGGAAATAATGCTTATACTATGAATAATAAATTCATTTTTGCCAAAATACCGAAATAGCTGAATCTTCAGAATTGATAGGCAGAATAATTAAAGAGAATACCATGATCGTTCCATAACTATGTCCATCATTGAGAGAAGTTAATCCAATCAATTTACTTTTTTTTGTTATCAGCAGGCATAAACTCTTCCAATATCTAACAAAACTGTAAACTAGGATTTGTCTCTGCATTTGATATGTATCTAGTCAGCCATTGTTCATTATAATGTTCAAAACACCCCCACTTTCATTTAGCATCAATTACGGAAAGACAAATCAAGATTTTGGAATAGTTGCTCTGCTATAAAAGCTCTATTTATGAAGATTAAAAGTGATTGTTTTGCTAGATGCTGGAACATTATTTGCAGGGATGTGTTCAGATTTTTTTTTTTAAAAAAATATCTTTCATAATATTGAATGACTCTTCCTGGTAAATATTAATTTCCGTGTTGTTAGTGTTAGTAGGATTTGTTCTTCCATCTTCATTACAGTTTTGAGCACCAGTGCTGTAGCTAATTATGGCATCAGTAATTTTAAGTCTTTGTGAAATTTGACATTTTCTGGAGAAATATTCATTACAGTATTAATAATGTAGTGCTATTACAACTGTTTTTCTTGTTGTTTTTTTTATATTCATCTTCTGCATATATAAATACATTATTAATAGAAATTTTATTTTTCTATTGATATTGGCCTTTTAACTTACTGTTAGCTTTTAAGTTCATTTAGTTCTTAATCTATCTCATAATTTAATGCTGTGACTAATCATCATCTGCAGACAATGTTTAGGAAAATATATTTATATAATTTGTGCCACCCCCCCCCCCTCAATATAATATTATATAGGTTTTTTTTTTTTAAAGTGATGGGTATAAGATTCTTCTGTTAGAAGGCTAGCATACTTTTAAAAAATGCTAAAAAAAAGGGATGCTAAGTATAGAGAATTTGAGAGAATTATTGATTTACTGAAATTTCAGATATTCTTTCTATTTTCAGTAATGTATAAGTCTTGACTTTCAATAGTTTATTTATCAATTCATCATGTGAAGACAAAAGCTTATAAGCGAAAAGATAATAAGTATAACTCCGTATTAATTAAATATTATGAACATCAATATTCTATGTAGATGTATTTTAATATATCTAAGATTAATTATTGTAATAATAATAGAACAATAAAATATTAATGATGATAATAAATTTTACAAATACTTTATAAAATACGGGAGTACTCTCAGTTCTTTTTATAATTATCTTTAACTGAAATCTTGTTTTTTTAAATATATCTATTGTAACGGATTCTATCCCTTCTCTATATTTTTGCTCAATTCAGTTTACACTATCTCTCTTCACATGATCCTAGTATGACATTTATGAAGTGGTATTAATATAAATACAAATGAAACACTAATTTTGCCAAGATGGACTTGTAGCAGTCATAGTTCGGAGACAAGTTATTTTAAAGCTTAACATCCCAACAATATTAACAGACAAAAATAAAAGACTTCATTATATAAATACATGAATACTTGGCTTTAGTTTCTATTAACCATTAATTAATATTTTCCCAAGCAATATATTTATGGACATCGGTGTTTTCTGACTCCAAGCGCCAATCTATGCGTGCATAAGAATTATATTGCCGGCATTTAATAATAATAATTCGGTATTAGGCCACTAGCTAGTTCATCAAGGGCGGGTAGTCCTGCGACTGACAGAGATGTGTTACTTTGGGGCAGTACGCATAAAATTGTGCAATACGTAAGATATACACACATTTAAATTAAACTACTAACTATGAGATAACGAAAATAAATAAAGACAATAAAAAAAAAAAAAAATTGTGCTCATTCCTTTACTAGGAGTATACAACGTAAATACATGGAAGTATATGGATGGTAGAAATTTTAAATAAGCAATGTCATTGTATTTTTTTTTCTTCCAATTTTAATATTAAAAAAATATAATTAAAAAAAATTAAAAACTTCATTTTTAGTTGTAAATCAAAAATTATTAATTATTGTTTTACTATAGAGCACCATCACAATTCCTTCTTTCCTTGCCTGAAAACAATAAAATAGAAAGGAGGGGACATAACTTTAGCTTAATTTAATTGGTCAACCATTATTATATAGCTTTTCTGATTAAATCTTTGCTTTTTTAATTTTTAAGTGATCTGCTGCTATATTTGCAATCTGGAAATTACTTTTTTTTAAATTGTATAAATTAAAACAAAAATTATAAGAAGTCTAGATAGGTAGATATTATCTGTTAATGTGTAAAAAAAATGTACTGCACTTATATTGAGCTGCAAATTAAATTATGTCAAGCGTTGGTGGACGAGAGGTCAGCACAGCTGCCTTAAAAGCAGTTGACCCGGGTTAGCGGGTTCGCTTCCCAGCCGATGCTATGACACCTGAGGGGAAAAAAAAATAAATTTTATTAATACTATTCACATAGGAATTTGATTTTCAGTAATTTTTGCAAATTCAGTATTCACGGGTTTTTTTTTTTAAAGATTATTTAAATATTTCAAAATCTTCTATTATCTGATTTTTTTTTTTTTTAATTTAAATATACATTCTTTTAATTCCAGTAGGCATTATATGTAACCCCCCCCCCCCAAAAAAAAAAAAAAAAAACCCTTATTAGTTGCAAACAATGAGACTCATCAGATGCTTGAGGTCAGGATTGATATGTTGCAACTATCTTTGTGTAAATGCTATAGCTTGTAGAGATGAATGCTTCTAATGATGTTTGAGTTTTGAGCATTTACTGCATGTTTACCTGGTTTCATGATATGATGGCATTATTGAAAAGTATTTGAAGGGGGCAAAGAGAATTTTTGAAGACATTATTTTTATTTGTTTTCATATACAGATCATATATGTATGGAACCATTTGTCCAAAAAAGGATTTTTCTGCAAAATATCTACAATGTTTTCATTACAAAATCTTATAAAATTTCTGAAATATATTATGAATAACTAGCAATATGCTGATAATGTTTAAGGAAGTAATCAGTTATTGCAGCTGATAATTTTCATATAAGGGTAGCTTGTAAGGAAATAGTATGACTCTTGGACAACAGTTTTATATTATTATGGCTAGTATTTGTTTGAATGTTTGGTTCCTGTTAAATAGGCACTGTACATTGCTTGCTGTTTCTGTGCAAAAACACAATAATACCATTTTCACTTTCGGTCATGTATGGCGAATACACCTCTACGATCCTACTAGCTGGTAAATGGCCTCATGATGCAGTTTAATGTGGCCGAAACTACAACACTACTGATCAATTAGAGCCATTTAATTCTGCAGCATCCGAACCTACGGCTAATACAACACTACGCTCGTAATAATCATTTAATTGGGCTGTGTGATGGTGTTACTTTCTATGCATATGCACAGAAATGTTCTGCCCAGCTTTGTGTGACTTTCTATGTGTATGATCAGTAATGGCACTTTGCTACTATTTAATCTGAGGCTGTGTGTACTGGAATGTCTTAGAACTGTTGAAACGTTCCAAATGGTTTTCATAGAGCCCAGCTGACTTATATTACCTACAACTAATTGTTAGCATATCAGCAATGCTTCCCTATGCAATATGTGTTTTACATTTGGAAATAGAAAATGGCTGTGCTATGGCACGAATGTAGGTGTTCACGAAAATGTCCCGTTTTAGCCATGAGTCGTATGAGAAAAACAAAATGGCTGAAAGCAATAGCGTAATTATTCAACTATGGGAAGTCCCAAACACAGAAGCTGTTGCAGTTGCCCTTCTGCAGGCTCAAAACATCCTGCCATATATGAATCAATGTTGATGTGGTAAAGCTATGATTCTTACTACATGAACTTGGCAGTTTGTGTGTGCTCACTAGTCACCAAAGTCATTTCTGGCTGTTTGTTTCTTTCAATTGTTGTAGGTAGTCAAATGTTCAAAATGGTAGACCTTTCATTTTCATCCAAAAAAGTTTTCTCATTAATTGAAGTTATATGTCATTAATAAATTTATTTTTTCAATGAATCTATTTTGTCGTTGTGATGAATTTGAAAGGCAATCAATTCCAAAGTTGTTGTTTTTTTTTGTTGGTTTTGGTGATGTTCATTTTGTTTTTCTTTAAAGCTTTAATTTAATATTACAACCAGACTGTCAGTGTTGAAGGGTAGGGGTTGGAGGAAAGTAGGCTGGTCTCATACAAAAAAACCAGTCTTTCATTCTTCATTGTAAATAAAAAGAAAGTGGCCTTTTTTGGGGGTAACTACTGTAATAAGAAGATAAAGCAACAGAAAAGGTGAAATCAGGAAAATAAAATAAGCCGAGTCTGATTAATTACTGGAAAAAAAAGGCCGCTTTTTAGAGTATATTTGTTGTAGTATTGTTAAAATTAAAATAAAAAAAGAAAGCCGCCTCTGTTACTATAAAATAAATTACGCTTTTCAGAACACATTACCTGTACATTGTAAGCTAATTTACTGTTATTATCAAAAAAGGCGTATTATTAAAAATAACCTCTCCCCTTTCTTGTTAAAAACAAAAAAAAAAAGTAGGGTTTTTGAAAACATGTAATGCAATTACAAAAAAAAATAATAAGCGCTATGTAAGATAATTAAAAAAATAATTACCCCAAAAAACACCGCTTTTTTAGAAAAACTTTAAAAAAATAAGAATAAGGTACTTTTTAAAGAAAACTAAAGGCGTATTATTTCAAAAAACACCGCTTTTTTAAAATGACCAAAAAAAAAAAAGAATAACATACATTTTAAGAAAAATTAAAAAAAAAAGAATAATGTGCATTTGCAAGAAGAAAAAAAAGCTGTATTAAAAAATAACATACATTGTTCAAGAATCGACAGGCCTGGGAACGTTATATCGCTATGTTTTTTGCACAGAAACAGCCCCACCAAGTGATGTACAGTGGCTATTTAATAAGTATTGAATGTTCTTTTATTTGTCATATAAGATAAAAATAATATGTATTGTTATCTTTATAAATATCAAATGTAGTTCTGTATATGTATAAATTGTTGTCTGTAGAAATAGTTAGAATGTAAAATAAGTTAATTGTATGCTTTTGGCTGTAATTAAAGTAAATGTAAAATTATATATAATTAAAAGTTTAATCCAGTAATTGGAAAATGTCACTAATTAAAGGATTAAAATTACTATTTTAAGACAATTGTAATTGAACAAATGTATGCTTTTGGCTGTAATTAAAGTAAATGTAAAATTATATATAATTAAAAGTTTAATCCAGTAATTGGAAAATGTCATTAATTAAAGAATTGAAATTACTATTTTAAGTCAATTGTAATTGAACAAATGCAGATATAAAATTCCTTTGCCAGATAAAAAATTATTTAGTCTCCCCAATGATATTGCACTCTAATATAAAAAGGCCTGGCAGAATAGACTATTAGGGAATTCATAAAATATCATTCCAGAGATATCTAGGGTTTAAGTACAGATCACACAGATCTTTTATAATTTTTGTAAATCTTCAGGTTCAAGGTAATTGTTGTCAGTTGTTGAGCAACATTTATTATATTTTCTTGTAATGTTGTATTTATATATTGGACTATTTTCATCATCTAATATGATTATTGAATGTCTTTAGAAAAAAGTAACTTTATTTAAAAATTCCAAATACATTTAACTGTTAATAAAAGTTAATTTTTTCTAAAGACATTCAATACTCACATTAGGTGATGGAAATGGCCAACATACAACTAAAACACCATCATCACAAACCTTCAGGAAAATATTTACTTGTAAGATGTATTCATCCTGCTCACCTGAGAGTAAATTTTCTTGGAAATCAAGTGAATTATAAGCGCCTACCTCTCAATATTGTAATTATCCAACAATTTCTTGCACCGAGAGAAGACTTAGTAGTATATAAATGCAAATCCAAGTTGTACATATTCTAATTTTTTATTGCATTAAAAATAGATATCTGCAGCTATGAGTTGTGTTCACCAACATGCATTAGCCAGCGTGATGAGTTTATTGGCTTTTTACCTCCGAGTTTAAGAATATTTTTTCAATATATACAATCATGACAGACAAAAATAAATCATGGCCCTTATTCCAAGGAGGCTGTAAAGTCACCAACCAAGGCAGCGGTTGGTGGCCGAAGGCGAAGGGTGCTAAGAATCTCCTGATTGCAGACTCAGGCTGCCATTTAATGACGACTTTTTATTTAGGTACTTACAACTGCAGATCACTTTCAAGTGAAGGAAGATTGCAAGAATTAGAAGAAGAACTGTCTTATATTAAATGGGACATTATTGGACTTTGTGAAGTTAGAAGAAAAGGTGAAGAAACAATTGATTTAAAAAGTGGACATATACTCTACTATAAAGGCACAAATATTGGAAATACAAGTGGAGTAGGATTCATTATAAATAAAAAATGGAAGAATAATATTGTGGAGATTGATGGTGTATCAGACAGAGTGGCAAGATTAGTTTTACAACTTAATAGCAGATACCAAATGCAGATAATTCAGGTTTATGCCCCTTTTATATGGATATACAAAAGGCTTTTGATCAGAGTAAACAACATTTTAAAATTGTTATGGGAGACTTTAATGCTAGAATTGGTAAACAAATGAAAGATGAAAATGCTGTAGGTAATTTTGGTTATGGTAATAGAAATGAAAGAGGACATAGACTTGTGGAGTTTGCAGAAAAAGAAAAACTTTATATTATGAATTCTTTTTTTGAGAAAAATGTTAAAAGGAAATGGACATGGAAGCATCCAAATGAAGGTACAGAAGAATTGGATTATATTTTGATTAACCGAAAATACATATTTCAAGATTGTAATGTTCTTAATAAATTTAACACAGGAAGTGATCACCGATTAGTAAGATGTAAGATACATGTTAATGCAAAACTAGAGAGACAAAAATGATTAAGAAAAACAATATTTACAGTTGAGAGGGTTGCATTAGATCCTAAGATCTAGATGCAGTGCTCTCAGATCCAAAGCTCCTCACTGACGAAGGCCACAAGCCAGAAACTAGTCTGGGGATATTGGATGAGTAGGCATTAGATAGGGATTTTATGCACAAGCCTTCTGGCATCCATTGATTACTCTGTTTAGCACAGGTGGCACTACTATATGGAGTTTTGCTTTGCTTTGTTAAATTAGAACTTACAAATCGGTTTCAAATATTAGTAGATTTTGAACATGATTCAGATTTGAATAACATTAATAGGAAAATAAGCGATACACTTTTAAAAACTGCAACAAAGATAGCTGGTAGAAAAAAGCAGCAATTGACTAGTAAAATTTTTATTGAGACTAGAGAATTTATGAAGAAAAGAAGGAACATGAGGATATACAACAATGATGCATTAAAAAAAGATTGAATATCTCGAATTTTGTAAAATGGTGTGGAAAAGAGTTGAAAATGATATAAGAAAGTATAATTGGGAACTAGCAAGGAAAGTTGTAGAAGAGAATAAAAGCCTAAAGAGTGTAAAACAACATTTTGCTATTGGTAGGAAATTTATATCTGCAATAAGAAAAAAAGATGGCATTATTATTAAAAAGAGAGATGACATCATAAAATGTGTAGAAGACTTCTATCAAGAATTATATAGTAATAAAGAACAAATGCCTCATATACATATTATATCTTCTGAATTGCCCAGAATTTTGAGTGAGGAAGTGAGGCATGCAATTAAATTTATGAAGAAAGGGAAGGCTCCAGGTAATGATGGAATTGTAATTGATATATTAAAAGAAGCAGGTGAAGAAATAGAAAAAAATTTAGCAAAGTTATATACCAAATGTCTAAATGATAAAGATGTACCAGATAATTGGAAGAATGCAGTATTAATATTAATATTTAAAAAAGGTGATAAAGAAGATACTAGAAATTACAAACCTGTCAGTCTTTTATCAGTTTTATACAAAATTTTTACTAAGATAATTACAACTTGTCTACAGTAAACACTGGATTTTCACCAACCAAGAGAACAAGCTGGATTTAAAAGTGGTTTTAGTACAATAGTTCATATCCAGGTATTGAGAGAAATTATAGAAAGGACAAATGAATATGAGTTGCCATTATGCTTAGGATTTGTAGACTATGAAAAGGCATTTGATTCTATAAAGATTTCTTCAGTGATTAAAGCATTGGATCATCAAGGTGTAGATCCAGGATATTGTCATATTTTGAAGAATATTTATAAAAATGCAACAGCAACAATTAGATTACATAATGATAGTAGGAAAATCAACATTGAAAAGGGTGTAAGATAAGGTGACTCCATATCTCCAAAACTTTTTACAGCAGTGCTGCAAGAAGTATTTTGTGGATTAAAATGGGAAGTTAAAGGAGTAAAAATAAATGGAGATTATTTAAGTCATTTAGATTTTGCAGATGATGTAGTTGTTTTTGCAAATAATGCTTTAGAGCTACAGGAAATGTTGCAGGAGTTATCAGATGAAAGTAGGAAAGTAGGACTAAAGATAAATGTTAAAAAAACTAAAGTAATGTTTAATAGATTTTCTCAAAATATGAAAATAAAGATTGATTATGATGAGTTAGAAGAAGTTAACAGTTACAAATACCTTGGTCAGATTATTAATACAGATGGAAATATAATGGATGGAATTAATCATAGAATTAAACTTGGTTGGAGTGCTTTTGGTCGAAATAACTTAATACTAAAAGGAAATATGCCTATGTGTTTGAAAAGGAAGGTTTTTAATAAATGTATTTTGCCAGTTCTTACTTATGGATCTGAGACTTGGACACTTAATAGAAGAGCAATACAGAGACTTCAGACCACTCAAAGAAGTATGGAGAGATGCATGTTGAGAGTAACAAGAAGGAATCGAAAACGCAATGTATGGTTAAGAAAACAAACAGGTGTTACTGACCTCATTGAAAAAAATAAAAGACTGAAGTGGAGTCGGGATGGACATATTGTTAGAAGAGATGATAACAGATGGACAATTGAAATTTTAAACTGGATTCCAAGAGATTTTAAAAGACCCAGAAAGACACCACATGTGAGATGGATGGATGAAATAAGAAAGTGTGCAGGAGTGATGTGGAGAAGAGAAGCTAAAGATAGGAAAAGATGGATTGAACTTGGAGAAACCTTCATCCTGCAGTGGATTGATAATGGTTGATAATGATGATGAATTGTTGGTATAAAATTCTCAGGCACCATTTAGATTTCTGTCACGAGATATAAACTGTTTTTAAAAAACTCCTGTGCAATCAAGCATTAGAAAGTTCAAGCACTGAGGGTGGCAGAACTGGGTTATGGCCCATAAACCTTAAGCTCCAGAATTTGCCATTCTACCATTGCACAAACCCATGCAGGATATGTATGTTTTTTCAAGCAACATACAGAGATAGTTGTTTCAGAGATGGTTTAACCAAATTCAATAGTTGTTGAATGGATAAATAAAGAGATGATAGAGCATTAATACAATTTATCTATACTTTAATGCACTATGATCACATCATAAATATTTATAGTTATGATTTATTTTCTAAAAAAAAAATTGTGTGGTTGAAATTCACAGAGAAGTGTAATTGAAATAAATTACTGTACGTAAAAAAACTTTGGTTGAAATTCACAGGGAAGTGTAATTGAAATAAATTACTGTACGTAAAAAAACTTTTTTCTTAAAAAATCTGTGTAATGTTAGCTATTACACATCTCTTACTAAAAGTCACTGCACATCAGTATACAGCATTTGCAAATTTAAGACTATTGTTGGTTAGCAGAAATGTAGTGATTCATTCCAGCTGATATCTGTTTAACTGAATCAGTGTTTTTATGTAATTGCATCCTTTCTACCATCTCTTTCCAATTTAATAGTCAGCTGTTTTTGCATACTAGTGTTATAGGTTTTGATTCAATACATAGGCTCATATTTAAAGGCTGCACTTAATCTGAGTTGGTTTTTTTCCCCATACATATGTATGTTATGACAAGTTTTGAAAAAACTGATTATAATTTTGTGAGTGTTTACACAGAAAATTCTTCACCCCCCCATCTTACTCTTCTTTCTATATGTATATATGTATTGTAACAAAAATTATGGCAAAGGCAAATGATAACTTTAATATAATCTGAATGAAAATATAGCCCAGTCATTGGTCACTATTTGTAACAGAATAAAAATATAACGCTAAGCTTTTATTTAATAGCCCCACAGATTTGGGTGGCATTTATAACAGAATAAAAATATGCCCTGAAGTTGGATGCTATTTATAATAGAATAAAAATATGGGTCATACTGTATCCTTAGTCATAGCCTAATTATTGATCACCATTTGTAACAATAAAAATATGAACCAAGGAAGAACAATCCTAATTTAAATAATGTCCATAAATTGTAGTATTTATAACAGAATGAAAATAATAAACTAAATTCACTAAAACAATAATAATAATCTTTGTTGTAATTTTGTAAATTCAATTAGCATTTAGAATGGATAGAAAATAATTAAAATCATTATTTCAAGCTATCCTAAAAATATGTTCATTATTTGCAATAGATTAAGGATAAAGAAATAAAACCAAACATTATTATCTTATAAGCAATGATCTCTTTGTGGTTATACAAACTACTTATAATAGAATAAAAATAATGACAAAGAATTAGACAAATAAATCTTAATATTTCTTATGAATCAAAACACTGTTTATAATAACACAAACTTATAATAAAAGTAAACATTATTTATATTCATACTTAAACAAAATGATTCATGGATCAATGAGATAATAATTCAATATGCCCTACAAATCTAAAATATCAATGATATTTAAATAAATATATGAGTCACTAATTGATTTTTAAGTATAACTAAATAAAATTAAAAATAATACTAACTCAGTCATGCTATTCCACTAATATTAATATGGTCTTATTAAGTCAATTATAAGATTAAACACTTAATAATAATATGAAATCCTCCTAATATATCTCTCCACTTTTACAAACTTATAATACTATAAAATAAATTCATCCTATTAGATAACATTAAAATTTATAATATCCAATCACATCAATATATGAAATAATAGATTCCTATTTGATACTTATTCTAATATTATAGACAAATCATATCCAACTACTTTTCAATTTAATAAAGCTAAATTGTTAAAACTTTAGACTATAATTATCATATGAAGATTATTAGTGCTTATTATAATCAAATATTAATATTAAAATTTAATATCTTAACTCAGTTTACAATCCACATCAACAAACTTTGAATATAATTTCAGCAAATCACTATTGTGTAACAGAATAAAATTTATTATTATCAACTCTCTATAATCAAATAAAATTATGATCTTTATGACTGAATACTGACTTAACATAATATACACCTTAATATTTTAAATAAAATATGTGAATATCTAATTGCAATTACCTTTATTCATCTTCAATAATTATCATATTCATACCTTTATCAAATCAATTTAGATATAATTTCTATCTTAATATAATTGTTACTTGTAATTAACAATATAATTACAATAAGCTTCTAATTATTTATTAAATATTTAAAAATGTCAAATCACTTAATTTATTGCTGTATAAAAATCTATACCTGATTAAATAATAAACATTAACTTTAATACAAAGAAAATGGTATGTGATTATACTCTCTTACCCATCCTGTAGTTTGATTTCTGACTATTTTGTCACTGCTTCTAATGAATTATATAGGATAATAAATTTGTGAATAGTATCTTATCCAAGTACCATTAACTAATACATTTGCATTGTAAAATTGAATGACAACCAAATGAGTTTACTTGTTTTAAATTAATTCAATATTTATTAACAAATGGATAAAAATTAAATATATATATATATATATGTGCACCATATATATTTAAAATGATTTGATTATGCCTTATGCAATAGGTTTCCAATTGACATTAATTCTTTTAAATTAAATAGGTGATTGTACGTTGAACTTCACCTATCAAATGCTAAGATTGAAATGTATATTTATGTAACACAAACATGTTGTGATATATATGCTCTTTTTAAAATATAAGAGAATTTAGGACATAATTAACCTTTATAAAAAAATAGTTAATTAAAATAAAAAAACATTAAAAATGAATCTGTTTATCCATTTATGTTTTATAAAAAAAATATTTTAAAAATGAATCTATCCATTTACGTTGTTCTAAAAGAATAAAACAAAAATAAATACTTGAAATTAATTTATAGTCAATATATAAAGAGAAATATTTTAAATTATTTTATATATTCGTAAAATAAATCTCTATTTAACAAATTATACTATTGTTTATATCCTATACAATTAGATATATCACCAAGTAATAATAATAATAATAATTATAATAATAATAATAATAATATATATTAGCAAATGACATGATTAATTGTCCACAAATATGACATTTTCAAAACAGTACCATATGTCTAAGGTCTATTTCTTGAACCACGATCAAGAGATATTTTGTTATTTCAGAAAAAGTAGAAATATCACGAAAAGTTATTAGATTTGAAGCACATTTTATCAGTTACGTTTTTTAAGAGATACAAAAATACCCCTTCATGCAGTAAGTATTTGATTTATGTGACATTATAAGTGAACAAACACTGGTTTATATTCATGACGATGCAAAGTAAATATCCTTTAACAAATATTTGATTCACAAAACATTACAAGTTAACAGATGCTAGTTTTATCCATGACAAAATTGAACTAATTTATATTTTGTGTGTAAATAATTCGTTGGTCTTATAAAATTGTATTGGCAGGTAAATATAATTTTTGTTTACATTTTCTGTTGTTAGCATTTAGATCTTATCATTGAAAAGTAGGTAATATCCATTTTTAACAGCAAAGAAATATTCTGATGGGTTTAAAATGCTATGAACTAATTTTCATTCTTTCAATAAATTGACATCTTCGTTTCTAGTGAAGCCAAGACATGAGAGAGCAAATTTAAATTGTTTCGTTCTGTTTATTAACTTTTCAATTGATGTTATAGAAATTTCAGCTAGTATCCCATAAATAAAAATCTTACTACACAATAATAAATAAAAATAAATATTTTATAATTATTACACATGTAAGATGCAATACCTATGTCTTACAATACCAATAGTATTTTTTCATTCTAACATAAACTAAACAATTTAGACTACATTCTTTCATACTACATTAGAAATGTACTTTTACACACATTTTCTAACACAATATTATACAAGTAAAATAAATATACTGGAAACATTAAATATTTAGGTGTATTATTGTGAACGCAGTAACGAAAATATATATAATAAAGAACAAATAATTTTATCAAGATTATAAACTTTAATACAGGCAAAACTCTATACAGATTGGGCACTCAGTGCAAACCAGAGTATAAACTTTATTATTTACACATTCATTTTTAATATGAATGAAGTCAATTCATAATTTTTCTACACTACAATTATAATAAACATTTTTTTCTCAATATTATATGTCATAGCAACATTCCAATGCTTTCCAGGTTAATGTATTCACTATTAAAGTCAAACAAGAAGAAGAAGAAAAAATATATATGACTGACATTTCACAACGTATTGAAATTGATTTCAAATTTCAGTAAATAGAGTGTATAATAAAATGCTGTATATTTTATTTTGACAACTCAGAAATGTGGATTTCAGAATACTTGTAAACAAATGCAATTCACTTGAAGTACACACGTAATAGGAAAAGAATATCCCGATTTTCTTCTAAATGTTGACATACAATATTATAGGTTTATATTTATGAAGGAATATACTAAAATCCATATTTCTTCATTAAATATATATTATAATGTTAAATTTGGCTCCCAATATAATAGTTTGGTATATAAATATTAACATAACTATCAGCTTTTATGAAATCAGCTTTTATTTTTTCCAAATATAAGAATAATTAATCTTTTGAGAATGCCACAATTTAATTTGTTAGATTGACTGATTCCATACAGTGAAACCCAAGTTCTCATTTTAAACTTCCTCTGTCATTTCCCTCTGAGCCAAGATCAAAATATAGCTTGAAATTGGAATTTTTATCGATCACATTACTATGTAAATAAAAAAGCATTTAATGAATAAAAATGCTTCCCAAAAACAATTAATTTATTCTTATGATTTTTTATATTTATCTTTCTAGCAATATTTTTAGCATGATATGGGCGAACATTGATTGCTAAGCTTAAATTCATTCTTTTGTAGCTATTTGTAACATTTATTTAATGGTAAAAATTAGAACTAATAATTTTTAAAAAATCTGAAAATGTCAGTAATATGCAGAGACATTAATGGAACTGAGCTGAACTATTGTTGATTGATATGAGGTCTTCATAGTGCTGTCAAGAGCTTTTGAGACTGTTCATTTTTTGTTTAGCATTTGAAGAAGACAGTCATGTTTTCTGTAGTTTGTTTATATATTATGATTACTTTTACAAAATATTTATTTTTTTATGTGCTCAGATTATTTTATTTGAAAATTTTTGTTTTTAGGGATAAGAATCAGATTGAACAACATTTCTATAATATCTGAAGCTGTTATTATTTATAAATGCAATATAAAATTTTAAAATATCATTTCATTGCTTTTTGTGGTCTAAAGAAAAATTCATTCGTATTTTAACACTGAACTTGATATATTTTTTTTTAAAAATTAAAAATACATTTTTATCAGTAATACTAATTATGTATTTCAGTTTATTACTTTTTTTTTATATTTGCAATGTTGAAGTATTATTTTTAAGAATGTTTTTCATTTACAAACTTATATTTCTAAGAAATAAGTTAAAGATTGTAGACAAATATTTCAGAACAAAGATTTAAACATTAAAATAAAAAATTGAAAATTTAACTAATTCAGCCAGTACAGAATGCCAAAAAAGTTCATAATGAAATAGTTAAATTAGTAATAATTGAGTACAATGTATTGAAATTAAAAATACAATATAATTATGGATATTACAAGTAGTAATAAAACAAAATATATATAAAAAGTTCATTCCCTGTGTACTGTTGGGCTACTTCCCAAATTTATTTTTAAAAAAAATCAAATATTTAATGTCCATTATCTTATAAAGGGCTATTTAAACATATGTTTAACATATACAGTTTTAGAATACTATTAATATGGCTAAATATTAAATTTATAATAAGTTAACCATAAATTATTCCAGAAAATGGAATATTTTCAAATTTGCAATATTAAGCAAAAAAATATTTAGTGCTTTTGAACACATATGTTAGTTATATTACTTTTAAAAATGTATACATCTCTAAATGTAATGCAATTATAAAATTCAGAGTAGGTAATCAATTATTAATTATGTAAGATTTTGGATCTTCATTTTCTAAATCCTTTTCCATGTATAAACTTGTTTTATTTTATTAACAACTTAATAACTTTTTAAAAATTGTTTTCCACTTCAAGCAGTTTAATTCTGTTTTAGACATGCAATTTATAATGTAGATTGACAGAGATTTCACTTGGTATTATATGCTGGATTTTGAGTTACGTGGAACTGAGTGTTGGTTTTCTTTAGCCATATCTCTTATGAAAAAACTATTAACAGTATTGATAAGTTTTATCCTAGTTGTGCTCTTTTGATATTTCATGATGTTTTGTGTTGACGTCTGATGTTTTTTTGTATTTAATGGCAACCAAAACACTTATTAGTTATCTTCACTGTATCTAAACTGTAGTTTTTCTTTTTTACTTTAGTAGCAAGAGTCAGAAACAGAGCAAAAATATGAGAGAATAATAAAAATATTTCGGAGATTGCTTTTTTTCACATTAAATTGTTTCATATATTTGTTTTATTTATTTTTATTATATCATTTTAACTCGCTGGTTGTTGTTTCAATAACAATATAATCTTCTGTTAGCTAGTTAAATTTGCTATATATAGACTTGCTGACTCTAAATAATTATTAATTTAGTAATAAATTAACTTTTAATTGTTCATTTGCAGAATTATTTAGACTTATAGTTGAATTCATTTTACATTATATATATATTTGTTGATTTAATTTTTTGAGTTTATAGAATTTTTTCATAAATTTTTAAATATCTAAAAGCCATTTTGACAGGAAAATTAAAATTTAGAGAGAGTAATCAATTTCATTCATTATTTATAAATTTAATAACATTATACGAGATTTAAACAATTCTTAAGCTTGCATATAATATTTTGGTAAGTGAAACAAAAAAAAAAAAATAGAAAAGATTTCTGTAAATTTTACTTTTCATTATAACTTTTTTTTCTAAATTTTTAGAAAATATAATAAATTTTCATTTAAAAAAAATCATTTATATAAATATGAAGATACAAATTTAATTTAATAATGTGACTTTTGAACTTTATTATGTTCTCAGCCAACTTGTTCAAGTTTGGAATATATTTTGTGCATTTTAATAATAATAAAGTCTTTAAACTTGAACTAGTCAGTCTGCTCCAGTGTTTACTTTTAACATAATTCATTGAAGAAAACAATTGTTTACAATTATATTTTGGACCAAAAAGGTTCAGGATCCCCAAAACGAGTCTCGCCTAGCATTCAAATAATTAATTGGAAAAGAATTCCAGCATTTAAAAATAATGTCCTGTGGTGTTTATTCCATAATTGTTTGAATTTCTTCTACATGCCCCACCATTTCCTGAAATTTTTTAACCAGTTTTATTTTGAATTTTCAGAAGCTTCATTTGTAGTTCTGTAATGGGTATTCCAGGAAAAGCTTTAACATCTATTAATTTCAAGTTACATCTCATTGGATATAATATAAATTTCATTTCCTGATGTTTTTTAAAATATTGAAATTGGTTTGTAAAGGAATCTAAAATGAAAGTTACCATTTCCACATATATTTTAAAATCAATTTTCTCTTGATTTGGAAGGCTAAATTTTCAAAAATACAAATTCATCTTTAGTAGCATCATAAAAAAATACTCCAATTTCTGCTCAAATGTAACAACTTTTAATAATTGTAAAGCTGTATTTTTTTTTTCTTGCTATTTTAGATTCAGCTTATTAAAATGGTTGTTTATATCAATCGAGAAACAAAGATTTTGAATCCCTTCTGGATTATTGAGTAATTGTGTTTTGCATTGTAATTTTTACATTTCAAGAAAATAATCATCTCTTTTAAATTCTCAATGAATTGTTTCAATGCCTTTTCCCTTAATAAACATTTTACAGATGTAAATGAAACTACATCACTATACTGATCACCCATTTTTTCTAACAATGTGTTAAAAAATCTATGATTCAGCTCTTTAGATCAGATCAAGTTGATTATTGATACAGTAATGCCCATTACAATTTTCAGTTGTGTTAATAATCCAAATGATTTTGCAACTTAAGCTTTTTGGTGGAAAATACAGTGAAATGAAAAAATTTCATGGGAAATATGAGTGGAGAATAATTTGATAAACCCTTTTGTTTTTTGCAATCATAGCAGAGACACTATCAATTGCAATGCGTATTAGTTGATCAATATTTTTATTTTGTAAACATGTTAGCAGACTTTCTGATATATCTTTACCTGTAGTATGTTTTCCAAGTAACAGCACATCAAGTTCTTGAAATCCAGAAGATGTGATATATTAAACGTGACATAGCATTGAGCTATATTGGAAATATCAGTTGATTAATCAACAGCAATGGATATAAATTTAACAGAATTAATATCCATAATTTTCATATTTGAAACTTATTCAGAAATAGTTGCAATTCTTTCCATTACATATATCACCCTTAATTTTTATATCTTTTTTGGAGATGTACATGCAATTTTTTAAAAAGTTGCCATTGGTAAATTATTTTTCCATTTTTGTTATTTCTAGGAATAATATAAAACTAACTTGCTTTAGTAGTTTTTGAAGATTTTGTCCAATTTACCGAACTTGTTTGTTGAAGTAATGTTTTCTTTTGTAATAATTCTTCAACAGCCTTCCTTCTACATCAGGATACTTTTGACTAAAGTCTAAATGTTTTCCAAGAAAATGTCATTAAATATTATTAAATGTATTATTTTGAATTCACAAATAACAAATTAAATATTAATGATATCCATTTCTATAAATGCAAATTTCTCTATCCACATTTTATTGAAGCTTCTGTTTCCTTTTTTTTTTTTCCTTGAGCTGATTATTTTACGAGGGTTATTATCACAATTTTAATGTAATAAAAATTAAATTGTTTATAACGTAACACTAAGTTAAAATACACATATAAGTTAAACAGAATAAAAATAATTAAGTGGCAATTCTAAATTGCAAATTATAATGGTAATTCTACTGCGCTCATAGGGTGCAATATAGTGCATGGTATGCTATTTTAAATTTAAAGCACTCACACTCATCACAATAATATATACAGTTTTATATTATATTCATTAAATGATTATAAAATTAATACAATTAGTTACAAATTGTATATTAATATACACAAATAAAATATTTTATAATATATTGAATTTTTAATAAAATTTATATAAATTTTATTTATTTAAAATAAGAGAGCCTCATGCTGTTCCAGAACCATCAATTTCTGATTCTGATCTAAATTATTACTTAAGGAAAAGAAATAAATGATTTTACTTTCTCTTTTTCTCCAAAGTTGCAATTTTGTTACCCCATATCATTTTATTTCTTTTAGAGGCAGATTAAAAAAAAAGTTTTTCTTTTATTTTTTTCAGAAACACAACAGTATTATGTAATTAATCTATAATTTATGCATAAGAATCTACTTGCATGACAACATTATATCAATTATTTTAATATATATGTCATTACTTTAACAATTCAATAATTAAACATTATGGTGTTAATTTTAATCAATTAGTTATTATACATATATACACAACTACATATATTTAATATTATTAGTTGAAATTATAGTATTTTTTTTTACTTCTCAGAATTTTTACAAGAATGAAGTAAACCGTGAAGAAATGTACATACGTTATATTTATAAACTCCATGACCTTCATCTTCCAGCAGAAAATTTTACCGAAGCTGCATTCTCTTTACTTTTGCATGCAGATCTTCTGGATTGGAGTAACCGAGCCCTTCATGCAGATCTCAAATACTCAGCACAAATGGAATGGCAGAGAAAAGAGACTCTTTATTTACAGATTATTGGCTATTTTGATAAGGGAAAGGTTAGTTAATGTTTGTTTGTGTGTGTGTGTGAAATTAATTTGAAATTTGCTTTTGAGTAAATGTTAAACAATAATTATTTTAATGTAAGTTCTTTTTTATTTCATGCGATTAATATTTTCAACATCATTTTTATTACAATCATTTCAGTTCATCTGATATAGATTTATTTTCAAAACTTGTTTAGAAGTGTAACAGGAACACAACAAAAACAAAGATTATCATATATGACTATCCCAGCTTAAATTTACTTCACATTTGATGACAATAAGCTTTTTTTTTTATTTGCCACTGGTGAAGTTGAGTTAGAAACAGTTTTGGGATCCATTGGTTATTTGTGTATATTGAGATTATTACTGCAGATAGAGTATCATTCTTTTATTTTATTAACATTGTCTAGTTAAAAGATGAATCTATTATTTGCAGAAAATATTGAGGTCCAAAAAAAATAAAGAATTCTCTTAATTCCATTTTGAAAGTATAATATTTGTTAATTTTATTTTTAAACATTGAATTTAAGAAAAAATGAGGTAAAAAAAAGGACTATTCTAAAATTGAACAATCCAAGAGAAATAAATGAGGAATGATTATGAATTTATTATTATGTGCTTTCCATTGAGTCTAGCCAGATGATTACTTTTAGAATCAGAAAAAATAATTTAAATATGGAAAGAGCATTGAATCATAATAATATTTATAAAACAAAAATACAAAGGACACTGACAAAATTATAATGGGAGAAGATTGAAGGCAAGAAAAAAAAAAATGTTTCCGACTGGAATATAAAAGATAAAGAGTAAACAGGTATTTTATCTTAGATGTGAGAACAGCTTTCACTAACAACATCAAATTTGAACTTTGTTCTAGATAATATGAAAGCAAAATTATTATTTTTTAACTCTAAATAGAAAATTATTTTTTTTTAAATCATTTTTATAGTAAAGTGAATATAATTAATCTCAGCAAAAGCATCCTAGGTAAATAAGGTTGATTTTTGGGAAACTTCACTATCAAAAAATGTGAAATAATTGAAATAAAACTTATTAGAGATCAAACAAGATTGGGTTTTAGAAGAATTAAATTTAACTAAATTATCATTTTCCTATTGAATAATATTAGATTAACATTGGGAATATATTGCAACAAAATTTAAGAAAAAATTGTTTAAAACAGATTTTTAATTAAAGAATTATATTTGTAGTTAAAAGGAAGGCAATTATTTATCTTTCTTTGTTCAGGAACATGAAAGGAAAAGTGATTGCATTATTCTGGAGAGAAATGGGTATTTGGAATATTCAAAAAATTGGTTGACAAAAAAGGAGATTTATTGAAGAAATTTATAAAGATTTCTTACTATGCTTAAGATCTTTTGATATCAATCAGAAAATTGATATTTAGTTATTAGACATCAAATAAATTCAAGAAGGAAAATTGTAAAAAGCGTTACTTGTTGGCAGTTGATTTAGCATCATAAAAATATCAGCTCTTTTTAGATTTTTTAACACTTATGACAATTTTTTAAAAAAAGATTTATAAAGGAATTGGAAAAAGAATAAATATCTTTATACTGATCTTCCATAAAATAATAAGCAGAGAATAATAAGTTCTTTACAACAGCTATATAAATATCAATTTTTTTTTATGCATTAAAAATAATTTAAATAATTGTATGAATATTTAAGACTTCTATAAATTTGGTTAATAATTGGTTAATTAAAAATGAATGGAAAATTATATAAATTGACATATATATATATATAATTGTAAAAAAAAAAGAAAAGTGCACATAATTTATTTTACTTACTGTATTGTTATGATATAGTCAATCATTTTGTATTTACTGAATTTACATATGTGGGTTTTGATTTATTTTAATAATTTATATTGGTATTGTTTATTTTAATTTCATTATTGAACAGTAGATGGTTTTATATCTGAAGCACTTTGTTAGCATAATAGATTAATAACATTTTTTGAAAAAGTCATCAAATCGGGTGCTAAAAAAAGCTTTTATTGGTGGTCGAGAGGTCAGCGCGACTGCCTTGCACTAGCAGGCAGTTGCCCGGGTTGCAGGTTCGCGTCCCGGCCGATGCTATGACACTTAAAAAAAAAAGGCTTTTAATGTATAATGCAATAATAAAATGGCTAACTTTAGGTTCAGTATCCATAAATCATGTTTTTTTTTTATTATTTTCTGTTTCTCATTGCTCCATTTTTTATAAATTTCCAAACAATAGACCATATGATTGTTTTTTTGTGTCGTGCATGTTTTGGTGCAGTAATAGAATGACAGACTCCAAAGCTTAAGTGTGAATTGCATCCCAAATCCCTCACTTTTGGTATTCAAATGTCGTATGAACTTGTGAGCATTAAACTATTTGATTATATATTTTAATGAGGATTTATTAGAAGGTACTGAAAATGATGGAAGAGACCTTAAAACAGCTAAGGAAAGGGAGATTTGGGGAAGTTCATGAATCTTGAAAGAGGCATAGCTAAAGAAATTGTGAAGTTTAGAGATATAGTGGAACATCATGTAAATTGAAAAAATATTAAATGAAGAGTTTATGAATAGAATAAAAAATGATTGCTATAATAAAAAATAAAATATTGGGATTTTTATCTTATATTAGGATTGATTTGAATACTATTTGAAGAGCAGTTAGAAGTGTAGCCAAGAAAAGAATATGAAAAGAGAACTAAAGATATTGTAAGATAAATCAATGAATAGGATCACAGAAGCAAAACTCCATATAGTAGCACTACTCAGTGCAAGCCAGAGCAGTCAATGGATGCAGAAATGTTTGTGCATAAAATTCCTACCTAATGCCTACTCATCCAATATATTGAGACTAGTTTCTAGCTTATAGCTTTAATCAGCGAGAAGCCTTAAATCTGTAAACACTGCACCTAGATCTTAGGATTTAATATACAGCTTTGAGTCCAAAATGAAAACACTAACATTTTCAATTCAGGCTCATTTTCTTGTAGTCATATAGATCTGAACTCAGTTCAGCATCTATACATTTTGGTATTTTTGGTTCTTTAAGAACCATAGTCCTATTGGGCAAAATTGGTATTAAACTACTAATCATCACATGATTATCATTCTTTATGCTTACACAAGCTGTTTAACACAGAGAGGCAAAATTCTCCATTGCATTACTCAGTGCAAGCTAGAGTAGTCAATGGATCCAGAAAAGTTTGTGATGTTTAGAATGAGAATCATAATGATACTTATTAATCTCAGTATTGAGAATATAAAGAATAGAAGATTTTATGACATTTTGCAGTCTATTAATTCACTTAATGCAAACGTTTCTAAAATAATTTTAGGAAATAATACAATGAATTATATACAAAGAGTAAATCTGCAAATATTGAAAATTTATCTTTTGAAATTTTTTTTTTTTAAATTTGCACACCCATTTTCATTTTAACATCATAAAGTTTATTTAAATTGTATTGTATTTATATACTTAGAAAGAATTTGAACTCAGACTTTCAAGCTCCCTACAGCTATCCACTTCATCTTCTACATCTGATACCTAAACTACAGACATGTGAAAAAGATAAATGATCTGCAATATATATATTTCGTGCTGAACCAGCAGTCATCTGTTGGTCCAAATCATCATCTCCCATGCATATATATAATCAATACCCAGTTTATCTTCAAACTTTAATGGACATGCTTCAGTCTTCTCCACCCTCCAACTCTTCAGCCATGCATACCATTGAAAAAGCTGATGATGGAATGCATCGAAGCTTTTGTCAATGTCAATATTATTGTCATATCCATGTTGTAAATCACTCTGACTCTTCATGTATAAAGTCTTTAATATGTTTATTTTAAATACACAGAAGATTAATGGGCAGAGTACAAGCTGAATATGTAAAATTTAAATACAAGTATATTGTCTGTATTGAACTTAATCTAATTTACAAGGGATTGAACTCACACTTTCAAGCTCTGTATAGTGATCCATTTCATCTTATACAATCAAAACACAAGACCACATACATGTGAAAAAGATAAATGATCTCCAAAATACATATTTTGCGCTGAACCAACAATCATCAGTTGGTCCAGATCACCGTCTCTCACTCACACACATAATTGTACTCAGTCCATATTAAGATAGCAAATCTTTAAACATTAATAGACAGATTTCAATCTTCTCCACTCTTCAATTCTTCAGCCATCTTTATCATTGAAAATCTGTTGATGGATGGTGATATGGATGGCTGAAGAGTTGGAAGGTGGAAAAGATTGAAACCTGCACGTTAAAGTTTAAAGATTTGCCATCTTAATATAAACTGAGCACTGATTATATATATGTGGGAAATGATGATCTGGATCAACTGATAGTTCAGCATGAAATACATGTATTGGAGATTAATTATCTTTTTCATAAATATGTGGTCATGTGTATCGGTTGTATAAGATGGAGTGAATAGTTGTAGGGAGCTTGAAAGTCTGAATTCAAACCCCTTCTAATATACATTAAGTTCATTATAGATAACATACTTGTACTTAAATATTACATATTCAGCCTGTATTCTGCCCTTCCCTCTTCTGTGTATTTAAAATGGACATATTAAGATCCTATATGTGAGGAACCAGAATGATTTAAAACATGGGTATGACAATAATATTGGCATCAACAAGTGCTTTGAACATTTCGTTATCAGATTTTCAATGATATGGATGGCTGAAGAGTTAAAGGGTGAAGAAGATTGAAGCATGCCCATTAAAGTTTGAAGATTTGCGATTATAATATAAACTGAGCATTGATTTTATATGTGTGTGTGTGTGGGGGGGGGATATGATGATATGGACCAACTGATGAGCACTGATTCAGCATGAAAATATATATGTTCGGAGATCATTTAAGTTAAAAATATATATATATTTTGTTGGTTTATTCCCCCATTTTTAATTTCAATTAGATTAATACATTAACTTCTAAAAATTTTACAAGATATATTGCACACCTTTTAATCCTAGATACATCCATGCAGAAACCTCTTCATATTCTTTTTGAATTTTACATATTTATCTTTTTCACATTATATGGTCATGTGTATCAGTTGTATAAAATAAAATGGATAGCTGTAGGGAGTTAGAAAGTCTGAGTTCAAATCTCTTCTAAGTTACCTTAAGTTCAGTCTAGACAATATACTTGTATTTAAATATCATATATATATATATATATTTAGTGTTGGGAAAAAGGCATTCCATTGTGTAAAGAGTTAGCTGAATTTTATGAGCTGAGAATCTTTGACTATAGCAAACTGAGTTCTATATTGGTAAGTAAATCGTCTTTCTTTTTAGCATGTATATATCTTTTGAATGTGTGTATGAGTATAGTTATAAACTGTAAAATTAAAAGATGTTTTGTATTTATTAAATGAATCTCTATAAAAACGGTTTGAATGTTTACCAGGATTCAAAATTCAAATAGGGAGTTTCAATAAATATTTTCAAAATTTGTATATATCAATTCTATCTTAATTGCCTATACCAAATCACATATTTAAAAAGATTCAAAAATTTGAAATATAAAAATAAATAGACCTTAAAAGTAATTATTTTGTTTTTACTTTTTATGTTTATTTTAGCATTCTTATATAAAATGTTCCCTCCCCAAGGATTGTTTTACATCTATATGTAATGATTTTTTAGGATGTGTGGGAGAGGGGAAGAAGGAAAAAAACTGTCTTTAAAGTATACATTTTTATATTTCAAATTTTTAAATTTTATCTATATATTTTGATACATCACTGAAGGTAGAACTGATGATGCATAAATTTTTTAATACCTCTTCTGAAGATGACATTTTTTATTTGTTTTTACAATAATTGGTATGGTTTGATGATTCATTAGTATAATTTTTTATTTATTTGAACATATATATTATGGTGCTTCTAGTTCATTACACAAAATTTCATTTAGAGAATTAATTTATTTATCTTATAAAGGGTTGGATATGCATATATTATATTGTAATGGAATCACACCCTCTTGTGATTATATTCTATCTTCATGACTCTAAGGAATGTTTTTTTATCCATTCATTGTGCAGTGGGTGACTGTATATTAAGTTGGGTGACTATAACCTTAAAATTTAATTCTGTTTGATCATATTCATAGATGATGGTCAGACTAAAGCTCATATCAAGAACATCAGTCATATTTTCTGATCATCATCTGCCCCATATATATTGGGGGGTAAAAAAAAAGTTCTTCTAATCAAGGTGATATGCAAATTTGTTTTTTTTTTTAAAAAAAAAAAGGAAAGGAACTGAAATAAGTATGAAAAAGAGAAGTAACTTTTTTTCTTATAAAATCAATTTTTTTTTCCTCTGGACCATAAGGGTACTACGATTTTCACTATGACTTGTGAATAAAAAGAAAGAACATTATTAACAGTTAGCTAGATCTAAGCAGGAGCACTTTTGAAAGATATTTTGATTAACTCTGGCCAAAATGAAGAGTTAGCACTTATTTAAATGGCACTAGAAATTACAAGGCTGTATTATCACTACAAATGGAATTTTAATATGGTTTTGGGTGAGTTATATTTAAAGAATGATTTGTACTTTATTATAAATAATTTGGATTTGTAAATAATGCTTATTATCTGAGTATTATTTTGAATGGAATTATTAGCTTAAAAAATAAGAAAGAAATGTATTTGTAATAACTTGTCTTTACTTGTTAAAATTATTTCTTTTTTTTTTAAAATAATAATAATTATATATCAAGTAACTTATGAATTTTATATAGATTATTAATAAGCAGAAAAGATAAAAAAATAATGATAATCATATAAGTGCAATGCACACACATAAATTGCCTAAGTCTGAAATAACCGTTGATAATGATGTAATTATTTCCATTAGCCTCATTTGTTCATAGTTAAACTTATATTTGATTATTGAAAATTGTATTTATGTAGATGGATTTATATAGGTGCAGTTATTTGTTTAATGTTTTATAGCTTACATATTTTCGCATCTATATGGTGGAATACATTCCTACAAGTTTAATGAATTAGGAACCGATCTTGGAACTAGTCATCACTATAAATTGTAGTTGTATTAAATTAGATTTAGGATGAAAAGGAAGATTTAATTAGTTAGGGTTAGAACCAAAAGGCTGTCTCTTTATAGTTATTATTATATAAGCGATTATGTTTATGATTACGATCTTAAAAAAATCATCCCTATGATTATTGTGATTAAGATAGCATTGATGTATATTCCTTATAGAGCATATTGTAAGGTTATATTAATCTGACTACAAAAATCACCACACATGCCAATATTAAAGACTAAACCTACCAATATAATCTTTAAAATATTATTAATTTTATATCAGTCAATTTTGTGTAAAATTGTCAGTTAAAGTTATATCCTTAACAATACGGACTTATATATTGTAACCAGTTGGGTTACATAGCACACAATAATATAGTATGTGTGCACAAATTTATATATGAAGTTGAAATGAAGAGTAGAAATAAACACAGACAAAAATTGTCATTGAAATAATAAATAATAACTCTGATTTAAAATAAAATTTCATTATGAAATAAATAGTTTAAAAAGGTCTGATAAATATTCAAAAATAAGCATGTTTTTTGATAATTGTAAAAATGTCTATTTTTGAAATCTTTTAATTAATTTGTAAATTTCTACTATCAAAGTAAAAACATGTATATAGATCACACCTTTAGTCAAATTCCAAAGGATTAAAGTTAATTGAAAACAGTCACTATGTTTTTATCACATGACTCACCCAAGATTATAAAAAGACTGCTAAAAAAATATCAGTTAGTTTTATTGGCAGTTTTGTAAGAGTTAGCCAGAAGAATCTGGTTTTAATATTTTAAGCAGCGGCTAACTAGACCAACTGCAAAGTTTTGCCTTTTTTTTTTAAAAAGCATTAGCAGAAGAGATAGCTGTAAAGTTGGCTAAAATATTTTGTGAAAAGCTGGTAACTATAGCAGAGAATGGCCACAGTAAAGCTAGCTGTAGAGATGGCTGGCAGAATAGCTACCATGAACTGATATAGCTGAAGGCAGGACAATAGTTCCAGGAGCTGCTACTATTTTCCTTCACAGGAGTTTTGACTTACTTGAAGCTGAGTCACTTCTGAATCAATAGCCTAAACAAATGAAGACAAAATAGCTTGCTGACCTGAAGCTTACAAAATCCAAGTCTAGGGAACCAACTGTTGAAGGAGAAAGCCAACCATACCTGAATTATATACTTTTACCTGATGATGATAACAAACCTAGATTATATTTTTCTGATGAATCAAAAGAACTAGCTTGCCCAAGAGAAAGCATCGGTGGATGAAGAATTAATTATATGTATGCTATTTCAGCTATATGCAGGGAAGCACACATAAACGTATATACAGCTGGTGAGTTATTTTAAAATAATTCATATAAAAATAGAACATATATAGAACAATATTATTTTTAAGTTGGTTAAAAATCTATGTATTTTAAAAGAATATAAAATAATTTTTCTTGAATTATAATTAAGAGTCAAGAATAATTCATTGACCATCTGGTTTTAAAGGCAAAATCCTCCCGGACATTATTTTAAAAAATTTATATTAAAAAAAAAAGTAAAGAATCGATGATTCTATAATATAATTTAAAAACGTTGATAATTAATCATCAAACAACAAATACCGTCAAAAATTGACTGCACCTTTTTTTTTAAGAAAAAAAAAAGAGAATTTATAAACTGATAAATAATTTTAAATTATATCTATATTTTGTTTATAAACAGTTATATGTATGAAATTTATGCATATTTTCCAAAGAAAATATAATATTATTGTAACAAATTAAAATATGTAACTTTTTGTCAGTGTGCTAATATACACACACACACATAAGTAAATTTTTAAACATTTATATAATAAATTGTTTTTTTCTTCACTAGTAAAATTGTAATTATAAATATGCGCCTTTTTTGCATTAAATAGGGAAGCTATAATTTAATTTAATTTATAATAGCTTAGCGCTTTCGAGATTTCATGTTTGAATCTCGTACTCATAGCTTTGTAACTAATGATTGTTATGATTATGCAAATGCGTTTGAATTTTTAATTAGTCCATTGTTTAGAGAGAGCAAAACATGCTTCTCTTCTATTAATGGCATTGATGTCATTTGCTATAAATAAAGCTTCTTTAACTTTTCTTTTGGCGTCATTTATAGTATATTTTTTTATGCAACTGTAAAAGTTTAATCATGCGTTTATTATTTTATATGACGATTGTAATATAAGTCAATTGCACTGTATATTTATGTGTGTGCATATATGTCAATGCTTTCCCAATAGGACATATATGCAAATTTTAATCATTTTTTGTTATTGAATATTAATTGTATATTATAAATCGCGCGTCTTTGTGCATATATATATATATGCAAACCATGGTAATAACTTGGATTGTGTATTGTAATTTTGTGAATCATAAATGTGATAATTTTTTTATTGTATAGTAATCAAAATCAGAAGACTTAATTGATATGTGAAGAGGCCATAATACCATTTTTATTATTATTATTAATAAATGTATTTAATTGTTAAAATTGTATTAAATCATCATTTCTTGATCACATACAGTAATAGAGCTTGTGTTCTCTGAGCTAGATTTGAGCCCAGGATGAATATATGAATGGGGTGTGTATTTAGTGTTTTTGGACATCCAGTGATGATCAATTATCATCCTGATTGGCACAAAAAAGAATACTTTTTAAAGCCCATGCACTATCTTTTATTTTAGTTTAGCCTTATTAGGAGTTAAGTTTATAGTTGGTCAGTACAAGTGGCCTGAGCATTGATGATGATCAGCATGTTTTAATGTCGCAGTATTATTGTTTGATTCTTATGTATTCTAATGGATGAGCATTAAGTTGGTGCATCAAAGTTATGTTTAAATAATTGCCCAAGTTGGCAAAGACTACAGAAAACCCATTTCCGATCCAGTCACAAGATGGACTGTTGATTTATATATTTTATTGTTCAAATCCAACCACAAGATGGACTGTTGATTTTATTCTGATGTAGTTTAGTTGTTGATCATTCAGAATGAATGGTTATTATTTTGAGTATTACTTATACTTACTTTTATTTATAATACTGGTTGATATATGGTGGATAATTATGCTTTTAATTGCTCTTCTGATCTCTCAATGATCTCATGCTCCTTTTATAAAATACTATTTTACATATATATACTTTTGTAAATTATTGATTTGTATTTACGTGGTATTGATGATGATTTTTCCATCACCTCAGGTTCAGCCCTTCTTCCAACTACCCATCCCGCTCCTTTATATATATATAAATAGATACCAAACCTATAAATGCAAGAAAGTAAAAGTCTCAAAAAACAAAAGAAAGAAATCGTTAATGTTAAATTTTTTTAAATGTATTAATCCAGCATAAAAGTTTCTATAAATGTTGAAATGATATTAACAATGAAAATAAAAATGCAATCTTGAAACTCATACATCAATCAGTGAAAGATAAGACAATATAAAACAACTTTGTTCTTTTTTTTTACTGATATTTATTATAATTAAGCAAGTCCATAGTATATTTCAACAAAGATTATACTTATTAAAACAGGCAAAACTCACAATGGTGATTATGTGATGTTTATTGGCTTAAAGATTATACTACTTACAGAAATATATGCAATTCAAAATATTTCCTAACTGTTGCAAATTAAAAGTCAACAGATCAATTTATAAAGTTATGGCTATACTGCAGACAAAATTATTTCTCTTGATTATAAACAGTTGAAAGAATGCATTAAAGAGAGGGAAGAAAAGATCGTGAAAGATAAGAAATAAAATAATACCTCTGGATTGTTATTAAGTGTGACAAAATAGAAAGGAAGTTAGCTTGCAGGTTTGAACATAAAATAAATTTTTTGGCTGTAAAACAAAATATTGACATCTCATTTGTAGCAGTAAAAGAAGCATGTGTTAATTTGTCAATAGTAACTCCACCTGCTGAACCAAAAACAACCTTAGCATTTGAACCAAAGTTGGTGGGAGGATATTGAAGATATCCAAAGATGGAATTAATTGCGAATACTGAAGCTGCATTAATAAATAACTTGCTTAAAGAAAATGTAATTACTGATATAACCAAAACAATTAGAAACAAACAATTGAATGCCGAATATGATAATTGGAGCGCAAAGATTAAAGATACAAAGAAGTTTTTGATTGACAACAAAATTACATTTATGAAGAAGGATAAAGCTAATAGATTCGTGTTAATGGATTCAAAAGAATATAGAGATAAGATGTCAACACACATTATTAAATTGGAGTTTGAGTTAATAACAAACTTTAATAGCAAAATGAATGGGGACAAATTTATCATGTCAACCTTGCGTGCTCACAAAAATAAAGGAATTAATAGAACAGGATATTTTTGTGTGTACTCTTTTGCCACTATAAAGTCAAGAGTGTTCACTAATGCAAAAATACACAAACCCGGAGTGCCTTTAAGACTTATGTTGGATTTTGGTGGAGTCCATTATTTTAACACAGCTAAATTAGTGACCAATGATTAGTAGATAGCATTGGTTTTGGTATCTATACAGTTAGATCTTTGTTTGGATTGGTCGAGAAAATTAGACGAACAGAAATAAATAAAGATTTTAAAATTGCTGCATCAGACGTAACTGAGTTATATGGATTGATAAATAGGAAGTTATAATTAGGGAGGAATTATTAAAGAAAAATTGATCGATTAGACACATTGATTTTATTGTAGAATTCTTAAAATGGCTTGATAAAAACATGGGAACATTTGAGGGGAAATGGTTTTAAATGATTGACAGTTGGTCTATGGGACTTCCAATTAGTGGAATATTTTCTTAAATTATTTTGAACAAGTACTTCCTAGGTACTATGGTTTACTACCCAAAATAATATACACAAGATATGTAAACGATTTATTCATTGCAGCACCTGAAAACCTAATTATAAGCATTCAGAAGGATTTGCAAGCACACACGTACTTAACCTTAAACTACACTTGGGAAAATGAACAGCACTAGTTGAAATGTCTAGATTTAAAAATACAAAAAGAAACAACAAGCCTTAATTACAGTATGATAATTAAACCATTACAAATAAGGGGTTACACACACCCACATTCAAAATCACCTAAGTCTCACACACTGGCAGGACTTCCAGCTTTCTTATTTGGGAATCATTACTTATGTAAGTTCTAGGCTGACAGAAAAAACATCACTTGTTATATTAGAGACTTAATAAAAGTATGATACAACTATAGAGCTATAGCCAATAGGATTGAGCTTTTCTATTGTACCAAGATCGTAGTGGGTACATAATAAGTTTATCTAAAAAAAAAATTAGTAAAACATAAATCTTTCGTTCAAAGAAATAATATGTAAAAGTTAAAAGTTCTTTTTTTTATTGCAGTTAGTTTTCAAAAACGTGAAATTTAAAGTCAGAGTTTTGAAATAAAAGTTACAATTAATTAATTAGAAGGGGAGAGGGGTTTTCTTTAGAAACTCAAACTGAAAGTTTTAAGTTTTAAAAATATAAATCTCTTTCATTCAAGTTAAAGAAGAAAAAAAAGGTAATCTTAAAATATATATGTGCAAGAGTAAACAAAGAAACGGTAAATGCGTGTATATGTGCATGTTAAAATTATATTAAAAAATAAAAGAGAGTTAAAAAATTAAAAAACAACTCAGCGGTGGTTACTAATTAAAGATTTAAAAACAACACATTTGCATGGCTACTAATTAAACACATTAAAGGATTATCAAAGGACTTTCGACAACAGGATTAAAAAGCTTATCTCCAAAGGATTAGCTATTAATGAAAAGAACTTCAACAACATGCTTCATGTATAAAAGGACACTTTTATCAGACAGTCGAGTTTGAGTCACGTTAAAATTGCATTTAAGTGAATTATATCAGTCAGATTATTATACATCCAGAGACAAGAATGCAGTGTTAAAACCTCGGAAAACATACGATTTTTTCCAGCCTTAAGTCCAGTAAAACAGCAAAACCTGCCTGTGAAAATGATGTCTGCCTAACAGCTTGAAGAACCTCCGCCACTGTTTAACTGTCTCCAAGTATAGTGCCAATGGATAATAATCAAACTCCTCAAGAAACGTCCTAACCGGTTAGAAATACTTCATCAGAAGCAGCAAACAGCAAGAAGTATCAACATTCAAAATCCTAGGTAAAACATTTTTTTATATTCATTTATAAAGTAGCCATCGCATTCGTAAAAATTCGTCAAGCCTCAAGAGTTGAATTATATGAACTCTATAGCACATAAAAATGAACTATTAATTTGTGTGTTCTGAATATGTTTTATATTATTTAATGCTAATGCTTTATTGTATATGTCAGTGTGTAAATTATATATGTGTGTGTATTATATTAGTAAATAAGATTTATAAAATATTTAAAATTAGTTTAATAATGTTAATTAAAATAAATTGTCTTTGAACTGAAAACTTTATTTGTCGGTCAATTCTTTTAACCACTACTTGAAACTATATTTGTTATTGAATTAGAAAATAGACTGAGCTAGTCATGGGTGTATCTTGGGCATTGAATTATTGGCCATTGTTCAAAGTGCATTGTTTATTCTTCTGGATAAATAACTGGCGCCCGTGTTTATACAAAACAAAAAAGTGCTTTGAACTTGGTGTTGAATTCAACAGTCGAGAAGAAGTTATGTTTTGGAAATGTAATGCAAGTTATACATTTAATAGCTATCGTTTGGACATACATATTCTCTGAGTATGTTCTCTACCTAAGGGACTGGTTCGTTCACGTAATATTTATAGTTAAATAAGATTATAAATGTATTAGAAACCAGCTAAACCATTTGCAGTAAGTAAGATCTTCTGCAGATCGAATACGGTATATAAATGGCACCCAATGTGGGGCCCGAAAAGTTTTTACAAAAATTTAAAAAGGTTAAAGTAAAAGTTTATGTTCGTTTTAAACAGAGATTTAAAACAAAAGAAAGTGTAAGAAAAAATATTCATGGTTAGGAAAAATACGGAGGTCTGCGAAGTCTAAAGGTTTTCTAATTTACAAAATTGAAAATAGAAACAGAACGGGAAAGAGATAAAGTAATAAATTTTAATCGAGGGATAGACATGAGGATATGGAGTATAATTTGTTAGTGAATTAGTAGAAAGAAAGAAGGAACCGCCTGACATAGTTTAAAAGTTAGCAATCAGGTGGAATGTTAAAGTAAACAAACAAAGGACTGGAAATGGACTACGAGTAAAATAATTATTCTAACGTAAATAAATCTGATAAATTTAAATCTGAAACTTCTATTTAAAACTAAAATAATAAATTAAAAAAATAAATGAATAATGATAAATGAAATGTTTTAAAGTAATAATAATAACGGAGGCTTCATAAAATAAAAGATTTTTTCTGTTACGCACATATTAATAAGGAAGAAATGCTTGTAAATAAACAGTTCAAATAAAAAAAAAATCAATCAATAAAATGAAGTTAAATAAATGGGTCAAATTAATGATTTAAAAGTAAAGTTTGTAGGATTAAATAAATGAATAAAATAACGGAAATAGGTAGAATAAAATCAAGTTAAGCAAATAAATGTAAAATAGTCATAATAAAATAAAATAGTTTTTGAATATACGCAAGTTAATAAAAGGAAATAAATAAATGGTTTAAAGTAATCAAGTCCAATAAAATCTTTGTATAATAATAAAGAGCAGTAAAATAAATAGTTTTTCTGAATACACGCACGTTAATAAAGAAGTTAAAGTAATGGTTTAAAAAAGTAATGTAAGATTAGGTTAATATAAATAAATATGTAAGATAATGTTCATAATGGTTCAGAATAATATAAATAAATATGTTTAAGATAATGTTCATGTTAACTTAAAAATAATATTGTAAGGTTAAAATAGATAAAATATAAAGTCAATCTAAGTTGTATTAAGAGTGTAAGCGTTTGAGATTAAGGGATGAGGTTAGTATTGAAATAAGTTTTAGATAAGGATTAAGTTAAAGATGTCGACTGGATAAAATTTAGTACCCATAACGGACTTGTCAGGGATCATTCCTCCTTTAAAATGCACACTGGAAATAACAGTGATAGTCCCTGCATTTCACATATCTTGTACCTCATTTTCAAAGCATAAGTAGAATTGGACAGTAGAGAAATCCTGCCATTCGCAGCGACCCTTTTTTTTCCAAGTTCGGTAGAAACCCGAAAAATCAAGCTTCGATTTTATATACGTGTAAGTCGGTATGAATCAGCGAATCTGCATCCGTCTCATCTCCAAAGATCCCTGGGCCATAAATTTAGTTTGTCCTTGTGGTCGATATCCAGGACTCAAATCATTGTAAGCAATGTTGCCAGCATCGAAATGAGTAAAGTATAATTGAAGATTGCCCTTAGCATATAAAGTAAAATATATTAAAAAGCAAACTTAAAAAATTAATAAATATTTAGAAGTAAGAATTAAAGTTGTCAGAGATAAAATGGTTAAAAATGATGCATTTTACTCTCAAACGGAGGGTGGTGTAATGTATCAAGATCATAGTTTGTACATAATAAGTTTATCTAAAAAAAAAAAAAATAGTAAAACATAAATCTTTCGTTCCAAGAAATAATATGTAAAAGTTAAGAGTTCTTTTTTTTTTAATTGCAGTTAGTAGTCAGAGTTTTGAAATAAAAGTTACAATTAATTAATTAGAAGGTGAGAGGGTTTTTTTTTAGAAACTCAAGCTAAAAGTTTTAAGTTTAAAAATATAAATCTCTTTCATTCAAGTTAAAGAAGAAAAAAAAGGTAATCTTAAAATATATATGTGCGAGAGTAAACAAAGAAACGATATTTGCATGTATATGTGCATGTTAAAATTATATTAAAAAATAAATGAGAGTTAAAAAATTAAAAAACAACTCAGCAGTGGCTACTAATTAAAGATTTAAAAACAACATGTTTGCATGGCTATTAATTAAACACGTTGTTAAAGGATTATCAAAGGAATTTCAACAACAGGATTAAAAAGCTTATCTCCAAAGGATTAGCTACTAATGAAAAGAACTTCAACATCACGTTTCATGTATAAAAGGACAATTTTTTATCAGACAGTCAGTCGAGTTTGAGTCACGTTAAAGTTGCATTTAAGAGAATTATATCAGTCAGATTATTATACATCCAGAGACAAGAATGCAGTGTTAAAACCTCGGAAAACATACGACTTTTTCCAGCCTTAAGTCCAGTAAAACAGCAAAACCTGCCTGTGAAAATGATGTCTGCATAATAGCTTGAAGAACCTCCACCAATGTTTAGCTGTCTCCAAATATAGTGGCAATGGATAATAATCAAACTCACCAAGAAATGCCCTAACCGGTTAGAAATACTTCATCAGAATTCAGCAAACAGCAAGAAATATCAGCATTCAAAATCCTAGGTAAAACATTTTCTTATATTCATTTATAAAGTAGCCATTGCATTCGTAAAAATTTGTCAAGCCCTAAGAGTCGAATTATATGAACTCTGTAGCACATAAAAATGAACTATTAATTTGTGTGTTCTGAATATATGTGTTTTATATTATTTAGTGCTTTATTATATATGTCAGTGTGTAAATTATATATGTGCATGTATTATATTAATAAATAAGATGTATAAAATATTTAAAATTAGTTTAATAATGTTAATTAAAATAAATTGTCTTTGAACTTAAAACTTTATTTGTCGGTCAATTCTTTTAACCACTATTTGAAACTATATTTGTTATTGAATTCGAAAATAGACTGAGCTCGTCATGGGTGTATCTTGGGTGTTGAATTATTGGCCATTGTTCAAAGTGCATTGTTTATTCTGGATAAATAACTGGTGCCCATGTTTATACAAAACAAAAAAGTGCTTTGAACTTGGTGTTGAATTCAACAGTCGAGAAGAAGTTATGTCCTGGAAATGTAACGCTAGTTATATATTTCATAACTATTGTTTGGACTTACATACTATCTGAGTATGTTCTTCTCTGCCTAAGGGGCCAGTTCGTTCACATAATATTTATAGTTAAATAAGATTATAAATGTATTAGAAACCAGCTAAACCATTTGCAGTGTAAGTAAGATCTTCTGCGGATCGAACACTGTATACTATAAAAAGTTAACCTAGGAGCATACCAATAAAGACAAACTGCATTTAAGTTTACCTTGTATTCCCAAAGTGGCCAAACATTTAGTCAAAAACTCATCTTATGAATTTAAAATAGGTTTCAGAATTCCACCAAACACAAATAGAATGATCAACAACACAAAGGTCAAAAGAGATCCAGACCAAGCTCCCCAAGTTGTATATAAGATTACCTGCCCTCAAACTGGTTGTAAGCAACATATTATGGTAAAACTCTGGCCACAGTAAACAATAGAGTAGCATAACATTTATGTATGTACAATAGAGTGGTAAATAAAAATGAAGGAAACTCAATATTTGCCTAACACCAAAAAACATTTAATCATAAATTTGAATTCTCTAGCACCAAAATTGTTTGCAAAGAAAGAAATGACATCAAAAGAAAAATAAAAGAAGCATATTTTATTGCGAATAATCAAACACAAACAATCAAAGGGATACCTGCTTTACGATATCGAAAAAATAGACAGGATAATGATTTGCATAAATTTGCATTCATTACGAATAATGGCTATGAATATGGAGTAAATATATTCCAAAAGCGCTAAGCTAAACATTGTTATTTGTAAAAATTTTATTAACTTCACCTATATACGTTTAAAGTGTATTATAAGTATTACAATCAATTGGCAAAGTAAATTATTCATTACAAAAAAAGAAAAGGAAGGAAAGTAAATTACCTCTTTAAAAAGTTTAAAAAAAAAAAGAAAAGGAAGGAAAGTAAATTATGTCTTTAAAAAATTACAACTTGAAAAAGTCGATTAAGGGACCCACTACCAATTTTCTTAAAGCTTATATTTTAATTCCAAGTTATAAGCTAGAAAACAGTAAATCACACGTAGTTAGGAAGCGAGAAACATCGTAGGGATGGAGCTGCTCATTATGCAAACATGCTTCCAGATACAATTATCATTTCAAATTAATGTCCTGATGACCACAATAGTAAAAAGATCTGTAACGCACTATAATCAAGCAAAGGAATTCTCTCGGCACAGGAAAGATAGTTATAGAAAAGTCTGAGTCACCAAAACAAAGATCCAGATACCATCCAATTTATACAAAGGAACTTTTTTAAAGGCCAAGATACTCGAATGTTTTATAATGTGAACTACAAGACTTTGAACTATGGCTAGACTATACTGGATTAACGTCACAAATTATATTTTCATAATTTTTATTCTTATTCTTATTTTGCTTGTCAAATTGGTTTCTTTTTTTTGAAACAGAGAATCAATCCATCCAACCATCAATTATTCTAGAGGGAAGGGAAGCCATCAATTCTATTTTTTATTTATTTTTCATTTAATAATAAAATTTAGATGCAGCTTTCCAAACTTGCTTGCCAATTGATACATTAGTCTACTGACTTGAAAGATAAGACTTTATTCTTACTTTGACAGTTACAATATTTTTCATGTTCAATGTTTGTGTTCAATTAATTTAATTATTTTTTATTCGGAGTGAATGACTAAACCCTTGGATGATTGGCCTGTTCTATCATAGATTTATATGATATTAGAATAGGAGGGGTTTCAAAATATAAGAGCAACCTTCGACAAATTATAAAATATGTATATACGGATTGGAAATTAATGATCAACTGATAATAGAAATTTTAGTTAGCAGTTGTTAAAATATTGGTTTCTTTTTTTTATATTGTATTCGATCTAAAGTTGAGATTATTAAATTGGAATGGTGAATGACCATCCTTCATAGGGATCAAAGGTATGGATTAGAAAATGGTTAATGAACACGAACGAAGGATGATCATGCCTATACAATTATTAAATTAATCAAAACATGTTATTTTTGTGTTATTTATGTGTATGTTTATATACATGTAGAAATTTCAAGAGAAAAAAGTTATAAGTAAAATATTAAAGAGACATTCTTTTAAAATAGAAAAAGAAAAGTTATAGTTAAATTGGATAAAAAAGATTAAATGCTAAAAATAAACAATAGTCTAATTAATTTAGTCAAAATATCGTTAAAAGGAATGCGAATAGATTTTTTTTAGATAAACGATAATCTATAAAAATGTATGAAGCATAAAAAATAATCACCTGAGCAGACATGCAATGTACCAGCCAATCATTGCTGGAATTTGAAAACAATGAACTACCTCTGTACTAAGTGATCGAGGAAGAGTTCAATGGATTCTTGGAGATCCATCTGTATATTCGAGCAGAATGTTTCCTTTTCCACAGTTGCTTCAAGTGTGGAGAACTGGCCTCCGAAAGTGACAAGATTTAGTTAGGGCTCCTTAAAGTTTGTATTATGCCTTCTGGCCCATTGATGTAATAATTGTATATATGTAAATAGTTTAACATTTAATTAAGGGATCATATAATTAAAGTTTGCTTTAAAATAAACCATAAGTCATTCTTAACACACTCGTAGAAGCATGTTATACATATAATTGCACTCATGGAAGTGCATAGCATTTTATTACCAGTTTTAGATTTTGTAAAATCAATTTCTAATTTTTAGTGCACCTCCAAGTAATTACTAATAGAATGCAAGTGTTTTGGATTATATGTGTAAGATAGTTGATATGGAATGCTTTGTTAATGTATTTGTGCATATGGGTTTATATATGTGTATAAAATATTGGAATTATACACTCCTAAATAATATATTTCGGAATAACTTTCCAAACACGTTATATATTTAATTCAGTATCTCATAGTGCTGAAGTCTATCTGTAAAATGAATATATTTCTGTCTTTGCCTATTAGTTTATATGGAAAATATATTTAGACATTGATGACTATAAGAGTAAATATCCAATTCATGGAAATTTTTTAGATATCTTCATGACTAGATGTTTGCTCTTGTAGTTATTATTATTTAAATTTGCTTTCTATATAAGGTAATATGAGCATCACGTGGAATGAATTTTTTTATCTACTTTGGAGATAGACTTTGATAATATAAGATGTTGAATTTAATATAGATAGCACTCTAAAAACTTAGATCACTCCAAAATATTATACATATGTATAGAAACTAAATTTATCAATAACCTTTGTTGTAATAATAAATTGTTCATTTGATTTGTGTTACAGAAAATTCAAGCACAATTTTTTGATAATATTTTGGGTACCTTAAGGCCGGAACCAGAATATTTTAGAGTGGGATTTTATGGTATGGGATTTCCTTTGTTTGTAAGGGTAAGTATGAGTGAAGACACAAAATCATTAAGTACCTAATAATCTTTTTATGTATTTTAATAATATTTAAATGGGAGAATATTGTTTGTAATCATCACTTAAAATCTTTGCTTTCCACTGCTTTTGTTATTATCATCATCATCTTTAAATAAGCAAGTCAGATGGTATGATATTAGTTCAAATGAAATTGTTAATGTTTTTTTAGAATTAATTTAACAAATGTATAAATATGGAAAAAAATTTTTTAGTTTACCTCAAATTGCCAAGTGTAAAAAAAAAAAAGGGTACATTGTTCATTATTATTATTTTTAAAATTATAAATTTTGTAATAAAAAGTATGTATTTAATTACTAGAATGATAAGTTTTCCAAATATTCGTTAAGTCAAGCAGTTTCATCTATTATCAGAATTACTGTGCAAATGAAAAAATGAATATTTCCATTTGTGGTAACCAGTTCTTAAAAAGGTGGCAGCAAATCCGACTTGGAAGCAAATAAGCCTATTTTAATGCAGTTATTAATTTAACATATAAATCTTATGTTTGAATCAATTTAATAACAATATAGTTTACAGGCATAGTTTTTGTTAATAATTCTTTAATAACCAGAAAGTAATCAGCCATCAACATGCACTGTTCACTCATGTTGCTAACTCACCAATGTTATATTGAGTATGCAGGACACTCTCAAACCCAAACGCAAGATAGAGACTTTTAAAAGATAAGATGGCCATTGTTATCTTTTAAAAATCGATCTAGCTTTTGGGTTTGAGAGTGTCCTGCATACTCATTATAACATCGATGAGTTAGTAACATAATTGAACAATGCATATCTAAAGGCAATTACCTTCTAATTAAAGAAATATCATATTTGGAAATATTACCTAATACTGTGCTAACAATATGTGTAAACTTAAAATATTAGTTATATTAAAATCAGCTTTATTTGCTTCACTCTATTAATATTATTTGTCACATTTCATTTGCAAAGTAATTTTTATAATAGTTGACTCGATAAATTGATTTAGACAGCACTTGGAAAGCATTATTTCAGTGATTTCATAAAGTAAATCAATTTAATTTTAAATATTTAAAAAATTTCTAGTCTTACAATTTTATCATCAAAAAATTATATTTTTAATATTGGTGGTGAAGCAGATAATTCAACAATAAAATCACTAGCTGATGAGGAAAGATGGGGGGAGGGGTCTCATTAGAGTTTAAAATGGAACATTCACACTATAATAGTCACAAAAAGTATATCAGCTGTAGCCTAGTTATCAATAGTCTCCTCAGCTTTTCAGTTCAGAGTTATAGTGAAATATCCATAATAGTAGTTAGTAGTGTATTATTAATTGAGTAAATCTGTCAGAGTGTCATTGATAAGGCATGCTATCATAAAAAAAATACAAGAATGCCTTTAATGGTTTTATGGTAATGCCCAAGAAAATAGATATTTTACCATATTATATTTTGATATCTTTCTGTGGCAGAACATTAAGAAAAGCCTTATTGGTAGTATGTGGCTATCATTCCCCATAAATGGATACATCACAATAATACATAATACAAAAGCATAAAACATTTAATAAATCGCAGAATGCCTTTAATGGTTTTATGGTAATGCCCAAGAAAATAGATATTTTACCATATTATATTTTGATATCTTTCTGTGGCAGAACATTAAGAAAAGCCTTATTGGTAGTATGTGGCTATCATTCCCCATAAATGGATACATCACAATAATACATAATACAAAAGCATAAAACATTTAATAAATCACATAATTAAAAATTGAATTTTCACTATGCAAGTAATTTTGAAAGTCTGTTTGTGAAATGGGGTAAATGTTAAATTTATATATATAAACATACACTCATTGTAAATATAAATCTTTTGTTACTCTTCTTCTAAAGTTTTTTATTTTTAAATCTATATCGTCTATGACGAATATGCTTGGACTTATGTTTTTTATACTAACTTGTCAGATTAATAAAATAAATGTACTGATAATATGTTAAACATGATTAACATGAATTAGATATTTGCAGCCAAAAGAGGAGATATAGTATTTGTTTTGACAATGATTTAAGCCATTTTTGTATAATCGAGCATTTTTATATTAATGAAGTTGGCTTGCATTAGAAAAAAATTTACACAAATTCATAATAGTGATCAACAAATTTAACAATTTATATATTGTTTATTAAATTCAAAAGAATTGGATTTGCATCTGATAAATTGATTTTTTAACCAAATTACACTGGTGATAATTTTATCATAGCTCTAAAAGCATTAAAAATTATCACTTTAAAAATTGCATTCCTCAGATCAAACTTGTTAAACTGTTTCAAAGTATTTTACTTTAAAATTTGAAATATTAAATCCTTTGTCTGATGAAGATAATGAGTAGAAAGTATTTATTATTCAGTAAACTACTCACTGCTTCATGATGATTTTTTTTTCTCCATTTGTTACAAAATCAATTAATTGATGAAGACTAGCAAATTTTATAAATTGAAAAAGAGATTCGCCATAACACATCACTAAAAGTCTGCTATGTGACAAATTCCTCAGATTGTTTTTGAAGTTCCTCTTTTCACAATAGCATTTTAAGCAGGCTATCTGGATATCATTATTGTGCATTGTCAACTTCTTTTTTACACAGATTATTGGATTGGACACAGAAGTGTCTTAAATTTGAATCTTGCAATTTAAAAATTAAATCTGTCCGATTGATTTGTTGCCATTGACTTTTATGTACGAGGCACATAATTAGGATTTAATGCAAAGTTTTGTTAGAAGTTTTTTTTTTATAGTAGTAAATAAAATTTAATATTTTTATTGGATAGTCATTCATTACTGGTTTGTAAACGAAAATCCATTTTGTCACTTCGCTTTGGAATCATGTATGAACGTCAAAGTGCTGGACAAATCTTCAGAATTAATTTTTGGCTTTTGTTCTTCTTTATTGAATAGCATTGGGTAGGATATATCCATTCAGCAACCACCTTTACTTTTTTAAATATTGTTTTTGAAAATCCCAATTTTTTAGGTGTCAAAAGATGCTCTTAAATCAATTTGTCCACATAGGTCTGCCACTAGATCAATTAAATATTTTAGTAATCCTAGTTAAATGCCAACTGAAGGTAGTATTTGATCCATAGGTAAGATGGTGATATATATTAAAGAAAATTAACGAGTGATTCCTAGTAAAAAATATACACACGTCAGCAGCATTATATAGTCATGCATGTAAGTACTTGTTAAATATAAATGACTACATTAATTTTCAACTTCAATAATAATCTCTCTTCAGTTTTTTAAGTTCGTTTTTGAACTTGGAGATCATATTTTAAATGAAAAAAGTTTATGATAGTATCTTTCATAAGAGATTTTTCAATTCAGAGGGATTAACATTATTTTAATTAAGCATAACTACAAACAAACATTATGTTAATTTTAGCTATAATATATATTTTTATTTTTTTCATTTGTATAGAGTAATTATACTAAATCTTATTACTTGTTTTATTTTTTTATTTAACAAACTAAATAATTTTAAAATTGAAATTTTAAGTATAGCTCCTTTTTAATTTTATACATTAAAAATATTTACTATATCATTACTGGACGTTTGAAGCTGTAAGCGGTGGAAAAAAATTTTGTGGATAATTTATTGAACAAATGTAAACTATTTTTTCCATTTTTTTTACCTTTGGGATAGAAGGATTGATTTCTTTGAAAGAAACTTTTGTTCAAATAAATATCAGTATTTGATTTTTTTTTTTTTTCATTTATGTTTAAAATAATATTATTTTTTAATAAGACAGCTATTCAATCAATCAAAACTTACTTTGCAATAATCATAATAATGTATATATATTATTCTTTTTTCCCCCTTCTGCTCTTTACTAAAGCTATTGAATAAAGTAGAGGAAAATGTTTAAGATCAAAGAAATTAGATGATATGAAATACTGTTTTATTATTCCTACTATCATTAATATATATTTTTTAAAATGGAAAACACTACTAATAATAATGACAATGAAATAGGAATTTTATAACACACACACACATCATTTCATTTATATGTGTATGTATATTTGTGTAGGGTTTTAATCTAAACCAAAAAAAAACTTTAAAAAAAAAAAATACAATCAAGCTTATATTTTTCTTTTTGTAGCAAGCATATAATCAATCTAGTTAACTATCCAATATTAAGTATTATTAGATATCTTAATAGTTTGGTTAAAAGATTGACATGTATGCGTCAAATAAATGAGACTTTAGACAGATTTGAGTAAGTTAAATTATTAGTTTAATTTCCCACAAATTTAAATATATACATTACTGTTACATACGTCAGCAGAAGCACTCCATTAAAGTTGGGTATCATAGGCCTGCCCTTTAGAGCCACTGTCGTCTAACTTTTTCTACTAATGCTCTTGATTCTCCCTCTACATCCCACTTATATACCCGACTTCTGGAGTCCTAACAAACATTCCATAAATACCTCTCCTTATATGGTCTGTTAGCTGAACCCTTCGCTAGTCCCTATGGGTTTTGATTTATCCCCATTTTTACCTTATAAGGTGAGGCATTTTGTAAGTACATTTTACTTAACTTTAAAACCATATATGGTTATTTTTACATGACAATTTACATTAATAATTCCAATACTTTTTATACACATATTATATATAAATCTTTAATTTTACACATTATATTTTTAAAGAATTACAACAAATCTTAAATCAACTTGTCCGTGACACTACACTTCTCCTTCCACTCCAGAAGTATCCATTATTTCACAAAGTCTCTAAGGTATGCTGGTGGTTTTCTATTTCGTCTTGGGTGATAGTATCCTTGCACATCTCTTGACTGCTTTCTTTCACTTGAATTACCCATTTCTGGCTGTTCTTTGCTCCTCACTGGTTCTCTAGTCACTAGTGCATTATCTGTTTCACAAGTTTCAGCTTCTATTTCTGGGCTAGCAACTTGGATTTCGCTGATCTCTGGCTCAGTCTTTTTTGATTTGTTCTGGTTGGGGTCTCTACTTTCCCAGCTTGGGTGACTACGGTGGCGAATGTGGTTAAAGTGTCTTTTGCATACTATCTCATCTTCTGTTTGTACTGTCGCAATGTTTCTTGAAGATATGCTGACTATTTTGCCTTTAATCCATATTTTCCATAGTTAATCTCTAATCCATACCTTCTCATCAATGATGAAACTCTCATGCTCCATCCATAATCTTATAGCTTCTTCTCTCTGCCTTTTTTCAAATTCTTTCAGCTGGAGCCATTCTTGATGCCTTTGTCGAGCTGCTTCGCATAATTCTCTTTCATGTTGTCGCTGCCGTTCATGGATTCTTTCTTCTTTACTTTTATCAAAAGTTTTCACGTTCCTTTCACCAAGTTTGCTTGTCGGATTTTTAGATTTGGAAGCATTTTCACTTCTGTCACTCTTAACTTTCACAATTGGTTTTCTTTTGTTTTTATCCAAATTGCGCGAACTCATTTTCACAATTGGTTTTCCTTTGTTTTTATCCAAATTGCACAAACTCACATTATTTACTTCAGATGCTTCATCCACCTTGCTCCGCTGTGCATATGATACCTTCTGGCTTTGGCATATTACAGGCATTGAGTGATCCCTTAACTGTAGTTACATCGGTGTTGTTTGTTTTTGATCCAACCTTGTTCTAAATCGAAGTGGGAATTTATTTTGTCTTTCCTTTTCGATATAAATTTTTTTTATTACCTTGATCATAATTCCCAGTGGTTGGAACCAGTTCATACCAATCAGTGGATTTATTCGGTTATACACAATTCGCGTTTAATTTTACTCTCACAAAAACTTTTCCGACGATCTCAACCGTGTTTCCATTGACGTTTCTAGCATAAACTTCAGTCCTCTCGATTTTTTTTAGAAAAACTGCTTTCTTTAGTAATGTTCTTCCATTCTCTTAAGGATATCAGAGATACTCCTGAGCCGCTATCTATTTCCATTTTTAAACGCCTTCCTTTTATGTATACTGTTTGCCTAATTTCAGACTTTGCGCTCTTTAATGATTTTATCTCGTACATTTCTGGAGATTGTTTACTTAATTTTGATTCGTCGAAATCTCTCACTAGAGGTCCTCACACTTCGTAGCTTGATGGGTTGCGCTGGAATTGACTACAATTTCACTTGAGGTGTCCTGGTTTTCTGCAGCTGTAACATATGTGATTGCACCTATAATCTTTCTGGCTTCTGCCTTTCCTTTCTCGTTCGACTGTTCTCTGAATCGACTGGTACTGAATACGCTGTGATGTGCTAATTATATATTTTAGCTTGGTTGATTACTGATTCAAGTGCCATTTCCCTTTTTATTGCTTCCTTATACGTTATTGTCGAGTCCGCTAATAACTGTTCGCGGAATTTTGTTTCATATATTCCCAGTAATAATTGTTCGAGGAGTGCTTCTTCTGAGAACTGGCCGTAAGCACAATTTTTTGCTAATTTGTGTAGTGCTGCATCATATTCTCTAAAAGTTTCATTTTTTCCCTGTCGTCATAGTCTGAAATGTAATCTCACGATATGTTTTGATGGTAGAGGGCAGAACTCTGCAGTTAATTTCACGACTACTTCATTATATGGTAACGTTTCAGGCTCAACTGGCTCACACAAACGATTGGCTATTTCCAATACTTTTATTCCTGCAAAACCCAAAAGAGTAGCTATTTTTATATCATTTTTCTTGATGCTATTTACCAGGAAATGTTTTTCTACTAGTTTTACATATAATAGCCAGTTACCCGGATTTTCGACATCGAAGTCTGCTATTCACAATTGTATGTTGGCAGCCATTTTCGACACACGAATTTATCTCTGGTCACAGTTCCCTTTTTTGGTTTAATACTGAAGTCCGACGTATGTTTGCTGTTCCCTAAATCTGTCTATAGTGATCCTGTTCAACTGCGCCAGCTTTGACATGTATGCGTCAAATAAATGAGACTTTAGACAGATTTGAGTAATTTAAATTATTAGTTTAATTTCCCGCAAATTTAAATATATACATTACTATTACATACGTCGGCAGAAGCACTCCATTAAAGTTGGGTATCATAGGTCTGCCCGTTAAGGCCACTAGTCTAACTTTTTCTACTAATGCTCTTGATTCTCCCTCTACATCCCACTTATATACCCGACTTCTGGAGTCCTAACAAACATTCCATAAATACCTCTCCTTATATGGTCTGTTAGCTGAACCCTTCGCTAGTCCCTATGGGTTTTGATTTATCCCCATTTTTACTTTATAAGGCGAGGCATTTCGTAAGTACATTTTACTTAACTTTAAAACCATATATGGTTATTTTTACATGACAATTTATATTAATAATTCCAATACTTTTTATACACATATTATATATAAATCTTTAATTTTACACTTATTATATTTTTAAAGAATTACAACAAATCTTAAATCAACTTGTCCGTGACACTACAAAGATAAAAATAAATGTGGACCAAATCTTCATTATCTGACAATGATAAAGCCTTTTTCGATATTGATTTATAAGGGTCTGTTGGAGCGATTTTTGTCTGTGTGGACTATTTCAAGACTGTTTTATTTTTATGTCCAGGGAATCCTTTATAAATCTATTATCACAGGATGGGGGAGGGAAAAGAAGACAAACAAAACTTTTATTTATAGATCTTGTACTGTTATTCTTAATACATGAACAAACATCCAGTTAACAAATCATGCCATTAATTGTGTCAGGAGTAAAGATATAACATTTCTCAATAATGCATTGATGCAAATATTTAACATTATTTACTTTTTTCTGTATTGCTAATAGGCCACACTCATTCTATCCTAATTCCTTACAAAGGCCGCAGTTTAAATGGATTCTCATTTGTGAGCTTTACTGAAATCGATGCTCCTTTTATACTCTTAGTTCAGTGGACAGTTATCAAAGAGACATTCGACAATTAGCAAGAATACTTAATCTCTATATTATCAATTAATTTTTTTGAAACTCCATTGTATTCTTTATAATGTAGGAATCCTTTTTTCTTAAACTTTAATTTGATTGCTTATAAAAATATCCATTATCCCTACATAATCAGTTTATAAGGCATTCTGTGTATTTATGTTGAAGCAATACAAAATTATATTACAGAGATGGCAAATATTCAAAAGCTGCTACAGATAACAATCTAGTGGTATCATTTTATTATTTCATGTAATTGATTTGGCAAACTTGATTTATCCTGTTTAGGTGAAAAAAACCCACCATATTGTGTTTTTGGAGAACTGGTAGATGACACAATTTTTAAAATAACTTCAATTAAGATTATGGAAAAATCATTTAGTTTATATTATCAGAAAGATAAAATATCAAGGAGAGTAATAAATCTGAAAAAATATAGCTATTTCACTTTGAAAATTATATAAAAAAGATAAGGTTTTTATATTTTTTTAAATTTCTAAACTTTGATACATATTTTTTTTTTTTTATTAACAGGTTCATTATAATTTTTATAAAATTACCTATAATATATAATATGACTTACCTATGACAATTTATTAATTGCAAATATTATAAAATATAGTGAGTGATACCTTTCTGTATTTTTATATTGGACTATTTCCATTATCTAATATATGTATTGAATGTCTTTAGAAAAAATTAACTTTATTTAAATATTCTAAATACATTTAACTGTTGGTAATAGCACAGCAAACAGGTTAGTATATGCACAACATTTCGAGAGGTATTAGTCTCCCCTTTTCTTCAGGTGTTGCTGGCCTGACCAGTGACAGTACTATCATGGGATTCAAACCTGGGTCCTTAGATTCTTGAGTTTTGAATTTTAAGGTAACACTCTAACCAACTACCTTTCAAAACGTGCATATACTAACCTGTTTGATTTGCTATTACTAACAGACGAATATATTTGGAATATTTAAATAAAGCTAAATTTTTCTAAAGACATTCAATACATATATTAGATAATGGAAATAGTCCAATATAAAAATACCAATAAAATACCATCATCGCAAACCTTCAGGAAAAGTGATACCTTTCGTTTTTCCAAGAAATCCATGAGTTGTTTTCTTGCAGAGACTGCATATACTTAATGGAGAAAAAGTAGCAGAAGTGATTAAATCTTCAGGCTGTGAATGGCTCAGATTCTATATATAATGTAGTTAAAGTGAAAAGATTTAGATTTAGTACAGTGCAGAATGTTAATAATAATAATAATAATGCTTTTTATTATTATCTGTCTTACTTTTCACATTATGAAAAAGATTCAATTTGTTAGGTAGAATCTACCTAAAATGTAAAATTAAGTAATTACTATAAAATAATTGCTTACAAATAATAAAATATTAATGTACCCATGCAGGAAAAAAATAAACATATAATTAAAAATGCAGACATAACTTACCCAACAGAATGATTCATGATTCTTCCTCTTCTAATCACAAAGTTGGAGCAAATATACAAAACATTATGGCATGGAGCTGGGCTTATCAATGCATTTCCCATGTCTGTTTTGATTGATAAGAACTAAAACAGCCTTGCTGAGTAATTTTGCTGTGTGATCAACACTTCCCATAACCAAAAAAACTTTCATACCACCTTTTTTTTTTAGGCAGACAACACTTTATTTATGAATATTGTAAAAACTATTGAAAGTACAGCTTGAATACCCAGCACTGGCTAGCATAAGAAGTTTCATTTTTTACCTATATAAAACTTATGATGCACATACCCATTATGGCTATCTGCACAAAACCATTATTCAAACCCTCATTTTTCTAATTTTGAGTGATCATACTTGCATTATATTACGAGTAAATTTAGTGATAGCTATGCACCTTTAAATTTTATGTTTCACTGGTCTGTATATATATGTAGATCTAATTTTATATATTCATTGCTATTGTAGATATAAACCATGCATGTCTTGACACAATTTTTCAAATCTATATTTTTTTAAAATAATTTTTATAAAAAAATTAAATTCAGTGTGGAATCTTTAATAGTTGTCAAAATGAGGAGCTGAGTATATTGCTAACTTTTGTAAATACACATTGCTTGTCCTTCCTTCATTTTTTCACTGCTAAAAAAATTGTTTATGATAATATACAGAATTGCTAGATGATAAAGTATCTTCAGAATCCGAATGTGAAAATTAGAAAAGAATCATTAATACTCTAATCTGTATCAAAATCCATTTTTATCCATTTAAAAATTTAATGCAATCTTTTCATCTTAAAATCAAATAAGCAGAGAGAAAAAAAAAAGTAAATATTATTATTTAGATAAAAATGTAAAAAGTTCAAATTTTGTCATAAATAAATATGGCACATATATTTCAAAAGAGAAGAAAAAATAGAGAATGACATAATTCATGTACGCGTAGTATAAACCATTAAGCATCACATGATCACATGGCCACAAGCCAGAAACTAGTCTGGGGATATTGGATGAGTAGGCATTAGATAGGGATTTTATGCACAAACCTTCTGGCATTCATTGATTACTCTGGTTGGCACAGGGTGGCACTACTGTATGGAGAGTTTTGCTTTGTTTATACATGTAGGATACTGGGTTTTCTCATTAGTATAAAATGAAAACAAATTATAAACATTAAGAGAATGAGCAGTGTTTGTATGATACAGTCAGATGTGGTTGTGTAAACTTATACAGTGTGACCACTGATTCTCAAAACTGCTTGCACTCTGAATCAAAACATTATATTGTGACAGTTTAGTTATTCGCCACCAAAATTTTTGTGGTCTGAGAATGTCTGGTTCACAATATGAACTGTGACAATGTCCTTTATACCTGTGTGGAAGTATGTCTTCAGTGCTTTCTCTGCCATCACAAAATTTTGCAAACCATTTTAAAACGAGATTTATGGCCTCACTGCCATACAGTTAGAATTATTTCAAATGATTCATTAGTAATTTTACTTAATTTAAAACTAAATTTAATGACAGCATGTTGTTCCATTGCACATTAAGGTACAAAACACATTGGTACATTTCATGTCATAACTCTTGATCTAAACATGCTAGTGTTTAAAATTTTTGTGGAAAAAATCTAAATTATGTTGCTACACTTTACATGTTGATTCAAAGCTGGAACTTCATGCAGCTCAGAGAACTAGTCACAAGTCATCTTGTATATACATAACTGCTTAACAAAATCTTGATAATGAAATGCTCTTACATTCACTCAGAAATATTAAATTTAAGAGAATGTTAAAATCAAGCATTAATTTTATCTTTGAAATAGATTAAAAAATAATAACTTTGATATATATAAAAAATGATGTTGAAAGAAAATTTTTTTCAATTTATTTCTGTATAATTTATATAAATCCATCTTGCTTTTTAAAACTTGGTATTATATTTATATAATATATGTTATAGTTGAGGGTTATATTCTAATTAAAAACGAATTTTAAAATTATTTAAATTCATTGCATAAGTAGTAAATTAGGAAATAATTTGAGTTTTATTTTTCTAGAAACATATACTACAGCTCTGTTTCTAAAATATACTTACTTGAACCTACAGAAATATGTACATATATATCAAAATTACCCCAAATCCAAAACTCAACCAGACTTTATGTTTTTAATGTGTGCATATATATATATATTCTAGAAAAGGCATTACTTATGCTTTCTTTTTATTATTAATTATTCATAATAGTTTCTTTGCAATTCAATATTCTGCTGGACTATTTGAAGCAGGCATTAAAATCCTTTACCAGAATTGTCTACAGAAACTTTCTCATAAGCTTCTTGATGTCCTAAATTAAACCATGACATGCAGCCAACTTTAATTTTGGAAGTAGCCAAAAATCACCAAAATTTGAATCAGGAAATTGGGTGAATTCGCAAGCATAAAGATGTATTATCATGCTGATATTCAGTTTGCTTCAGCAAAAATTTTGGTTCACAAATGATCAAAATACTAAATAAAAGTTAGCTTGATCTTCTGGAACATATTGGTGGTATATAATGTTTTTAGAACAACAATAAAAAAAAACTGAGCAATGCTTTGATGCAGCTCTTTTGCATTCACAATTTTTTTTTTGTTTTCTTCTCGTGATTTTGTATTCTGGTGCTTTATTGATAGTTCATAATGGAAATATCTCAGTCTCCGTTATGATATTTGACAAGAATTACAGATCTTAATTGCATGTGTTTCCAGTGTTCCATTTTGTATCATTTTGATTGATTGTCAATAAGTGAGGTACAAAATGCATGCATACTGTTTGCTTTTTTAAATCTTAAAATGTGATGATTAGTGATTTTTAGAATGTCAATGAGATTCTCAATAGAATTTCTGAAACGTAACATTTTTTCTTTGTTTTCAAATGTTTTTTTTTTACTTATCCAGTCTTAAAATGATTGATTGTCAATAAGTGAGGTACAAAATGCATGCATATTGTTTGCTTTTTTAAATCTTAAAATGTGATGATTAGTGATTTTTAGAATGTCAATGAGATTCTCAATAGAATTTCTGAAACGTAATATTTTTTCTTTGTTTTCAAATTTTTTTTTTTTTACTTATCCAGTCTTAAAATGTCTTTATTGCTTTCCCTGCCATCATGAAATTTTTGCAAACCACTTAACAATGTTTTTTGATTTATGGCATCATTGTCATGCACAATTTGAATCATATTAAATATTTCAGCATTAGTTTTGCCCAATGTAAAATAAAATATATTGTTAACACATTGTTTTAGTGTTGGATTTTTTCATGCTGTTATATTTTCATGTTGTTGTTATTAATAATTCCGACATTGTAAATACCTTAAAATTGTTGTGGGGAATAGCTAAACTATGTCACATATTTTGATTTTAAAATGGTACTGCAGGCAGCTTGGAAAAAGAACCAGTTACTTTTTTACTAGTACATTCAGTGTATATTTAATGATATAATAGGCTTCATAATTTTACCCTAAATTTGAGGTACTACAATAAATTTTATTAATGATTGTCATGAATTATTATTTAGTTTTACTACTGTATTATTTAGTTATTCCAACTTATCTTGCAGAGATCATAGCACACACACACATACTAAATAAATAGCCATAAAAATTACTGAATAATTAAATTATTTTCTATGATTGAAATATGACTATTTATTGAGTTATTGTTTTTTTATTGGCAAACTAAATTATTATCATTATTTTGTCAAATTTTAATTTTTAATATTATTGTTATTAATTTATTTATTAATTTTGATTATAAATTTGGAAATGAACTTTTTTATTATTTCAGAATAAAGAGTTTGTATATAGGGGATTGGAATATGAACGGATAGGAGCTTTTACACAAAGACTTTTAACAGAATTTCCAAATGCTCAGATACTAATGAAAAATACACCACCAGATGACAGTATTTTAATTCAAGATACTGCATGTATCCTTTATAAATATGGAACTGTGCTTACTCTTCACATTATGCTTAATATCTATTATTATTGCTTGAGTAATTGTTTTTTGTGCAGGATTTTATGAAATAATACTGCTATTTTATCTAATTGCATAAATCCTCAAGCCACATTATATGTTTATATCTGATGTAATATATAATAGTTTTTTGTTATATATATTAAACCTGATCCTCATACTAGTTTCTGATTAATAGCCTTCTTTAGTAGGGAGCATAGTTTTTTTAGCCACCCAGAAGTCAAACCATGCTATTCCAAACAATGACATACATTTTTAGACATTTTAGTTTTTGAATCCTAGTAAATTATTCTGCAGAATCATTAGTGTTTATTTCATCTGATTTTTATTTAGATGCATTATTTCTGAACCATATCCCATAATTATAAATTTGCTTCGTTTATATGGAAGTTGTTTTTTTTTTAAAAAAAAAAAGTTATGTGAAGTCTTTCGTAACTATTTTACTGTTGTTATAATTATTGTTATTGTAATTACAGTGATGGCACCACTGTTAATTGGCTTTCCTATATCTAAAAACCACTTTTTATTTGTCTTTTTGTAGTATCCTTATAGGGTATTTAAGATCCTGCAATTATTTTAAAATAAAGGCTTTTTGATTTTTTGTTTTTACATTGTATTTGGATGTAATACAAAATGAAGATGATGATAATGTGTATGTGCATATAAAGTTAAGAAAAATTATAATCTTTAATAACATTAGTCTGGTATGCAGTTAGTCTACTGTGATGTTTAAGTTTTTAACTTCTTATTCTTTTTCTATTAACCGAAGTTGTGATAAGATGAAAGATAATATATGTTTCTGTTGTGACAGATTAAAAATAAATTCAAGTGACATTTTTTTCTTTTACTTTATTTGATACTATTATTGTATCATAATGTTCCAAGGAGATATGTATAATGTATGATTATTGTTTTATGTATGCTTTTGTAGGTCTGTAGATATTTTTTCATTTCAACTTAAATGCAATAATTACTTTATACAAATTCTTTCAATTTTTTGAAAAGTCTTCAATGTATTATTTGAATTGCCTTAAAATATATAAATAACCCAACATTTCAGTTATGGATTAATAGGCATTATGAATTTTAAAAAACTGGATTGCATTTGGGTAAAAAATTAAGTGGTTTAGTTTTTGGAGCTTTAATTATTTTGGTTTTAGTATATTTCACTACCAAAGATACAAATGGATAGATAAGTGAACTAAATTAGTAATTTTAATCTTATGTGACCAAGATCTCTCGCTTGAGTGCCTGGAGATTTAGAATAATGCACAGAAAGCTCTGTGGAGAGTGACAATATAGGATATTCAATTGTAGAAAGAGCAGAAAAGAACTTGCCATCAGTGAATTATTGATTAATTATCTTTTACTTCATTATCATCAGACTTAGCTTTTGACAGTTCTATAACATCTCTGGAAAATTGAAATAATGGAGAGAGTTTATCTAATTTGTTTATGGAAAAAAGTATATGATTATAGTGGGAAATGTAACCTTTTTTTTGTTCCATCAGAAATTAAAAATAATGGGTAGTTGAGTGTTGTGAGCATAGGCTTGTATGAATGCTTGTCTTTCTCAATTAGAGGCATATTTTTTAATTTATAAAAAAAATGCTCTTATTTTTGTATTTACAGTTTTATTGCCTTGACATTAATGGATTAGATATCCAAATTTGCAATGTAAAACCTTTGCCAGAGGATCCTGAGGAATTCCGAGGGGAAAAAGTGCCTGAAAAAATTCTTTCTTATTATAAAGTGAATGATGTAAAAACATTTCAGTTTGATCGGCCAGTACATAAAGGTCAAGTAGATAAAGACAACGAATTTAAGGTAATTTTTTTTTTTAAAAAAGAATTAATTAATTCAAACAGTATAATCATCATGTGCCAATTTGATGACCATTTGATACTGTTTGAATATATAATCTTTATCCTCTGTACATTCTAGATGGGAGGAGTTCTGTTCTAGGCTTTGATGAAGACTTTTAGACCTCAAATTTTATTGTATATTTATGTCACTTTATTTTTCAGTATGTTTCTGATTGTGATTGATGTTCAGAATTGTGAATGTGTGATTTTTTTTTTTAAAAAAAAAAACAAATTATGTAATAAGTTATGAAATTATTATTTTTTCCCCATTTACAGAGTTTGTGGCTAGAAAGAACAACATTAATAATTTCCAACTCTCTTCCTGGAATTCTCCGGTGGTTTGAGATTGTTAAAAAACATGTTTTAGATATCAGTCCAATAGAAAATGCATGTGAAACTATGGAAAACATGAACACTGAGCTTCGGCAGCTGATTTCCCAATATTCTTGCCATGATCCCTCACGCACAATTCAACCTCTTAGCATGCGACTTAATGGAGTCATTGATGCAGCTGTCATGGGAGGTATCAGGAAATACCAAGAAGTGAGGTTTTTTTTTATTTAATTAATAATTTATTTAATTAATGGTTTTGTTTTAAGGCTCCCCAATTTATTTTAAATTATAAGACTGTTCTCAAAAAAGCATTCCATTATTTTTGTCTTTATCTAAATGCATTTTTTAAAGTAGCATAAATTCTCTAATAATATTTTTTTTTGGTTTTGATTTGTCATTAATTATATTTATGTTATACAATGATTTTAGAATTGTCAATGAAAGATATATATTATTACTAGATAATATTAATAAAAAATATTCTTTTATCCACTTAGAATGTGTTTACTATGGATGCATGATTGTTGAACTGGCATAATATTGAGATTTATTCTCTCTAGATTATGATTATAAATAGATAATTTGGAAATATTTTATTAGTTATACATTTATAGTATTTTAATTTGCTTATAAAAGCAAATAATTTTTTAAAATGAACAAAATAATAAAAGATGTTTAGAGAGTTTCAAAAAGAAGGTATACCAATTACTTAAAGACTTGGTTCTGGTTAGAATATCATGGGATTTAAATTACACTGCCAAAGTAAACTCTTGGGAATAAGAAGAAAAGAAGAAATATTTATGGAAAAATATAAATATAAATGAAAAATTTTGAGGTGTAAAAATGCAAAAGCAGTTAAAAAACACAAAATAGCCAAAGAATATGACATTAGTGTTGTAATGGCATTCAAATTTACATCTATAAACTGTGAAAATGGAATTTCAGATATATTGAAGAAGAAAAGACATGTGATTTAAGGTAACCTCTGTCAAAAACTTTACAATTTCAAGCACAAGTATAGTAGAATTCCAATTACACTCCCTTCTGTTATCCATCAATTTGGTTTTTGGGTATTCTCTTTTTATGATTTTTTTTCATACCAACATAATGACTTATTTATTTTTTACATAATATGATCCAATTTATAATTGATTAAACAAATTTAAATAAATAGAAATATATAATACATATAAGTCATCATCATTAGGTATTTTTCTAAAGATAGATCTCATTTATCAAACCTAATAATCTTCAAATTTTTCTATTATTTGCTGTATTTTTAAATACTAATGAGTATTCATTTTTAAAATATACTTCTCTCTTAATTTTATTTTATCTTCACTATCCCATCCAACCTATCTTTTATAATTCTCTTACTAAAACAAGAGTAGCTTTCCACTCTAATGCCATCTGCTAGCTTGGATAATAAATGATTATCAAACAATTTTATTATATTTAAATGCCTATTCTCAGATCATTTTCTAGCTTTTATGTTTGTCAATGAAGCTTTGGAATTCAAAGTTTGAAGCATTATTGCAATTGAGCATCCACCAACTACTGTTAACTCCATTTTATTATTCAAATTAAAACTTTTGTATTTATTTCAAACTAATGTTTTAAACACAAATCAGTTTGTTTGAAGAGTTATGTTGATCTGACTTTAATAAAGAACAGGGTATTTATACATATACATACTGAACTGGAGTTAGATCTATACATCTGTTCAGTCAGGTTGATTTGAATTAAAAATCTTAGGCTGATTTGAATTTCAGGGTTTATAGTTTGAATAATAAAATGGAGTTAAAGTTAATTGCTGAATGCTTAACTGCATTGCTTCCAACTTTGAATTCCAGAAACTAATCTGAGAATGTAACTTAAATACAGTAAAATAACTTGTACTCTATGATTACTCAAACTCTCAGTAGATGGCGCTAAAGTGAAGTATGCTTTATTCATATTGTATGAGCTGTAGAATTAAATAAATTTGTTGTCAAAATTTTCTTACCTTGAAGTACATGCCTAATTGGCTTTTTCTTCAGCATTTTCTTAATTAAATTGTGTTAATTTATTTAGTTTATTACTTTTACATCTGTATTCCCAGTTTCATAAAATATCGTCAGAAATTTGTTTGTGATTAATATGCAATTTTAATGAAATTGTTATCATTAATTGCAGAACACAGGTGAAATGGTCAACTATGTATTTTATTTTATATATAGTATTTTTGTCCATAGGTATAACTAGACAAAAAGATACTATGAGCCAAAACACTTGGTCATGGCATTTATCCATGGTAGTAAGTTATTTTACAAAGTTTAAACAGATATTCATGAGTATTTTTTATAGGTTTTATAATTTTATATTCTTATAGAAGTTTATTCAAGCTAACCATTACATTCATCTTTACAGAGACGATTGTGAATAGAAATTAATATTGGGCAATTTTAGGGTTTGAAAAGAGAAAGACGATTTATTAATATCAAAGTCTGACACAATTGTAGGAAAATATAAAAGATGTGTATTCATTTTAAATATTTGAAAAGACAGAGTTTACCAATGTGAAAATTTACACAGTTGAAGAAATAATAAAAAGATCAAAAAAAGAAGTCAAGATAGTCATTTTAAAAGTTTTCAAAAAGTGTGAGATAATGGAGTGGTTAATTTTTTTTTTTTTTTTACATTACTAAAGTGAAGTGGAAAAGAGAATTGAGAAGTTAGCAAAAATCTTTTTGATTACTTTTTTTTTTTTTTTGTAAATCTTAATTATCAGGTATGATTAGAATTACTATTTTTACACATCCCTTTTTAAATATTTTTATTTTGCAGGCATTTTTTGTACCAGACTATGTTAATAAAAATCCTGAACATGCAGAAAAAATAACAAGGTTAAAAACATTAATTTTACAGCAGGTAAGATTATCATTATCATAATACAATATACATACACTAAATAAATAATATTGTACAATTACCAAGCTCTTCTTTGTCAATAACAAGTTTTATGTTTAATTTTTCATAATTTTGTAATCTTGTCTCATTTTTTATTACAATTTTGTTTTGAGCAAGTAATGGATATTTGTATGAATATTTGTTTACTTATGAAAAATATTTATGAAGTTATAATCGTCCAGTTTTACATATGTAAAGAGGATATATGGTTGATTTTTGGTAATTATAATATTTAGAATAAATATTGATTGAAATAGCTCAAATATAGATGAAATTAAAACAGAAGTCATTGTAAACCTCCTGTGAGTTACATATATACTAATAAAAATCCATCAATAAATGAAAAAAAATTCAGAATGGACCATTTTCCCTTTAGTCAGATCATATTTAAGCATTCAATTTATTGATGTGTTACAATGCAGAGTGTGAATTTTATGTATTAATGTGATTTTGAAATCACTGTAAACAGTCATAGGGCATTTGTTATGCCTTTTTTAAACAACCTCTGAATATTAATTGAAACAACAGCTGATACATGTAAATATTAATAGAGTTAAAATGGATTACTTTAAACTCCCAGCAAGCTATATATAAATTAATACAAATCCATCAGTTGTATTAGTTTATATATAGCATTGAAGACTATTTACAAGTCTTATTGAAACAAAAAAAAAGATTTCAAGTAGAAAAATAATAATTGAGCATCTAATGCATATTAATTAATATATTCAATAGCCAAGTCACTGGGTTGTAGTTAATGAGATCAGATTCCATGTAGCTGCAAAAATATCAGCTTATGCATGGGTTTGATCTCTGGTCCTAATGCTATTTAAATTTTTTTAGAAAGAATGATTTAGTATTGTGAGATGTGGGATTAAAGCTTAAATAGCATCTTTCAAACCAGAGTGTGAAAAGAATAAATATAGTTATTTTTATATTGGGAAAAGAACTACTTCGTATACTTTTTATGAGGTTGTTGATTGGTAGTGAGTTTGAATGAGTCATGTTACTGACAAGAGTACGACAAGGAAAAAGTGATGAACAATCCATAAGAAAATGTTATAATATTTTTTTCATTTCTACGACAGAAGGCATACAATGAATTTATATTTATGAAGTATTATTTGTGGAAGAGAAAATAATTAGTAGGAAGAGCTTTGACATTTATTTTTATTAAGAAGTTCAGGTATTTGAATTCCAGTTGACAATATCTGAACTTTTTTATAATGTATTTGTTACTACATAATAAGAAAGATTGACTATTATTTGAAATCCTATTATTATTTTCAAATTCATATGTTTGTTTTATTTAGAAATAGATTATGTGAGAAAATAGTGTATTTTCTTATGAGAATTATTAAGATTTTGATAAAATTATTGTTAATGGGTGGTAGAATGTCAATGGGCTTAACAAGAATTATACTATTAATACTTCGGAAGAAACTAATTAGTTTAGTCATTTTGGTACTGTTTGATTAGACACATACACCGTTTGATGGTGCTGTTGCTATGCAAAAATAATAAAATATGAATGTTCTCAGGCTGTATTTTTTTGTATTTTTTTTTTTTTTGAAATATGTATTTAGTTTGTTTGTCTTATAAAAAAAAGTCTAACACAGAATTTGTAGTTTTTAAAGGTCTTTTTTTTTTATTAACGTCAACAAATTTTCAACTTATTACACTTTTTTCTTTTTGTTTTTCTTTTTTTTTTTAAATAACATCAACATAGTTAAAACTTAGTATGCTTTTTTTTATTTTAAAATATACACTTTCTGATCGAATCCATTCGATTGCATGAATGGGATGAACATCGAAATTGACTTGTACATTTTCTGATAAAAAGCTTCATTGATGCTCCACACTCGCATGTCTTTGAATCTGGAAGCACATTCTTCCCCTGCAAAAACACCACAGCATCTGCTTCTTTTGCCAGTAAATGCAAGAATCGAATGACGTTTTGGTTTTCCTGTGCCATTTTGTTTGTCTTGTGTAGGTTATCGAGAATACATTATTTCACGCGTTATCTACCGTTTGACAAGGTTTTGCACCTTAAAACTTAACTACAGAAGTGTGTAAATCCTCTAATAATTATTGGTTAGTCAAATCATGTGATTTCAATAAAAAATAAATTTATTTACAAATAACGATTTTTGGATACCTGATCAACACACACCTCAGACAAGATTGTAAAAAAGTGTGAAGTGTGTGAATTCGCAGAAATAATTTAGTGCGATGTGATGATGCAGCCTGCAATGTGTAATACAACATAACTGTTGTATTACATGTAAACACGGCGGCAAAAATATGGTTGGTCATGTAAACAGCATTTTTATGTGTTTTAGCACATAAATAACACCATCAAGCGGTGTGTGTGTCGAATACACCAGTACTGTCATTTCATTAATGACTCTCTGAAGATAAAATGTAGAAATGCCATGTAATGAGAGACCATTGAATTTAACGTTTTTGAATATTTTTTTATGCTTAGAGCTATTGCTTTTTTATTCCAGATTAATTTGGTGATAAGGGAGTATATATATTTTTTTGAATGAAGAACTAAACTTAATAATGGGTAAGAGATAATTAATTTTAGGAAATATTAAAATGTTGATTAATGATGCCTTAGCATATATTGAAAGGTATGCTTTGGATAATGCATTGATGGTGCTTTCTATTGAATCAATAAGCTGATTTTGAATAGCAGTTTTCATTACACTATATGAAAAGTACATTGGGAAATCTAAAAATTTATGAGGAATTGAGGAAAAATTGGAAGAAATGGTCTTACCTGTAAGAATATTCCAAGTAGAAGATTTGTTTTTATTAAAATCCATTGTAAATAATAAATGATTACTTTGTGTCTATATTTGAATAAGATATATGCAATATATATTTGTTTAATTTACGCACTCATCATTTTATTTGTGTGAAATATTTGCATGTATCTTATTAAAGTGGATTGAAAAATTGTCAGTATAATTATTAAGTACAGTGTCAAGTAAGGAAATTTTGATGGGAGAAAAATAACTAAGTCATTCCTATAGGAGATGTAATTAATGGCTTGGTTAATTATAGGAATATGCATTCCTGTAATTTTGCTTTCTATTACCAAAAGAAGGGGGTTGATATGAGAAGAGAGCTAAGAGGAGAGCCTTGAGCAATAGAATTATATGGATGAAATCCAGAAAGTATTTTTCCATTGAGAGTTATGCAAATTTCTCTATTTATAAGTAGATTTTCCAGTATGTAGAGGTATGGTATTGGTATATTATATTCCTGAATTAGTTTAGGTATAGAAATTGAGTCAAATGCAGTCCTCATATCTAATTATACATCAATGGACTCTAGTTTTCTATATTGCCTAGTGTGGTCTATTATTAAGAATAACTGTTGATGTTTTTGAAATTTTGATAATGAAGGAAGAAAGGATGGTTGGATTTTATCTTTATTAAGAGATTCAACTATTTTAATGAATGGAGACATGAATATGGGTCTAAAATTGTACAAGGGAGAAGGTATAATATTTTTTTAAGGAAGGGAACCATAGAGGTAGGGTAAAGTTCTGGAATTATGTGGATTTGTTTCGTCAAATGATCACTTAAATTGTGAATTATTGTAATTGTGAAGTGGTTGAGATGGTTAAGCAGTAACTTGAGCATTGCATGAGATCCTGGATGAGTATTGTCAGGAATGCTGTTTAACTCGAGGGCAATATCAATTTAGTAATTCCATGATGTTCATCATAATGTCCAAATAAAAAAGGGCAAGTTTGGGATAGGAATAAGTTTGAAATTTGGATTTAAAATGATAGTATATAAGGAGAAGCATGTTTTTTTCAGTTATCACATTTGAATCTTTCAAAATGGAAGATGTTATTGCTATTAGTTTATAACTAAGGGCCCATTGTACATATCCTTTTGACCAATTATGGGGTTCTGTATATATTTTTTGACTTTTTAATAGATAGGTAATTAGCCAAGATTTGTTGTGTGTGTTTGTATTTTTATTTGAGCATTATGATTAAAAGAATAGAGGTTGTTGAAAGGGAAATATTTTGTAGTTGATGATGTATCCAATTCTTTTACCAAGATAGTTGATGATGTTTATAAAGGTAAATCATGATTCTACAGGATTTAATTCGATAATATTTATTTTATTAAAATGAATATAAATTTCTGAAAGCACAGTTTCATTTGTCATGGATTTGAGAAGTAATCTAATATAGTTGTTAAGTCTTAATACTGGTTGACGTTGCAAGTTTAGCTCAATTTTAATTGCCAGTGCTAGATGGTTTGAAAAGCTTACAGGTATAAATCTTGGATTGATAAAAAAAAGTGAAAGTCAGGAGAATAGAAAAGAAGATCTATTAGTGTGAAGTGTTGTTTTTTTTGGTGTAGAAAGAAAAAAAGAATTTGTGGAAAAAAATATTCTGCACTCATAAGTCAGGCATTAATCCAATGGAGGTATTTCTTCACAATTAATATGGCATGTTGAAATCATCAGTTAAAATTATAGGATGGGGATTGGTAGAAATAAGCAAATTTATCTGCCTTATTAATCTCAATATTGATTCCATTTTGTTATAAAGGTATGCTGTGATTATGTTTATTGGGAGGGAAATATGATAGTGTGTTACTATGCTCATATTAGAATCGAGATATAAAATTTTAAATTGCTTAAATGGAAAATTGTGATGTATAATCATTCCTACTTTAGCTGCAGCTGCATCAAACTGTGATAACTTAAGAAATCCAAATTTATTAAGATATCTATATGGGTTAATTTTTGAATGTGATGAATATTTTGTTTCTGCCAAGAAAGTTATATTTGAGTTGAACTGTATGAGTCAGTTGCTGAGAGCAAATAAACATTGAAGTGATTTAATACCCTCTATATTATTCTGTATTATATTTAAATTCATTAAGAATAAGACTGAAGGTTATCTGTTATATATATGTTAGATTTTATACTGTATTTAAATATTAAAACAATAGTTAAATTTCTATTTTTTTAATTTAATCATTTTGATAGCAAGAATAAACCACAGTGACTTAATTATTTTTGCTTGCAATACAGAATAAAAATGTTTTGGTTTTTTTTTCAGTCAATTGTGTTTTCATATTATTTTTAAAAATCAATTTTGATATTAATTTTGCTATAACATTATAATGTTTGGAGTGATTGATTTTGTTACTTGGAAAATGGGATGAGAAATGGTGTTTTGTTGTGTGATACACTTGATTCTAATGTAAAATATTTGATTTTTTCTTTCTTAATCTTTTTTTTTTGTGTATCATTTTCTGCAATGAAAGAGGATTGTTCTTGAGATGTGATGGTTTTGCTGAAATCTAATTTTTGTTGAAGTCCTATTTCTACTATAGGAAATGTAGGGTTTTATATTGTTAAATGGTAAACTTAATTTTTTTGATGGTATGTATTAATGCTACAGAATCTTGATTATTGTATGAGTAATTTTCCCTGAGATTTGTCGCACTATTTATCTGAAGTTTTTTGCCATTTATTTTTATTTTTCCCAACTTTAAAAAATGTATCTCTTTTTTTTATCAATATTAGACATATTCACTTAATAGATTATCCGTTGTGTATTTCATATCTAGTTCACTTATAGATATATCTTTTTGAGTAACAGGAATGATAGAATGATTTACCATTGGTGGGTTTATTAATGTTATTACTTCAATTGATGTGGAATTGTTTAGATTATGTTCAATGTGGCTATTCTTATTCAACAGTGAATTCTCTGGGGATGTATCTGATATTTGTTACTCTTCCTTATTGTGTGATCTTTATTCTTTGAGTATTGATGGGTCTTTGTATTTTTGAATTCACACTCTAAACAAATATGATTTGATGAGCTGTGAATTTGCAAAAAAAAAAACAAAAAACATTATGGAAGAATGCCTTTAAATATGATGATAAGAGAAGAACTATCCTTGGAATATAGTGTGAATATATCATAAGATTGAATATTTTTGTTCATTATGATGTGAAATACAGCAGTATTAATTACGATGGGGACGGTGGCTTTTTTTTCAAGTAGATATTTAAAGTTACTGATTTTCCCATAATTTGTTAGTAAATTGTAAATCATGACTAGTGAAATTAACGTGGCAATTTATAATTTGCTCTCCTAGTTTTATTTGTTTGTTTGTATTTGTATAACAAATAAATTTGTTATTTTGGAAATGAATATTCTTTTTGGAAAATTTGTTTCTGTGTCATAATATTAAACTCTAAAATTATATTGCGATTATAAGGATGTGCCAAAATTTTATAAACAACTCCCACAAATGTTTTTCTGCTATATGTTCATAAAATTTGTCCATTGGGAATTTCATTAATGTGATATTAATGCCATTACCACTAATATTAATGTTTTATCATTTTTGAAACGATTTTAACAAAATATTTGGTACCGATGCATTGAATTTCTCATTGGCTAATACAAAATTGTCCTTATTAAGATTATCTTTTTCATTAATATTTTGTTCTGAAATGTATAAATTGTCATCTTCAAAATTGTAAATTTCTGAGTTTTCTTTTGTAATATTTTTTTCAGCTTTGTTTTCATTATGATCACTTACAATATTTGCATAAGAAGTTTTACTACGTATAAAATTATTGCAGTCAGTTTCGGTATTAGAGGAATTTGTCTCCATAGTATTTTTTTAAATGTTTTTATTAGTATTATTTACATTGATTTACGATTGTAGATTTACATTGATAGAAGGCATAACGCTAGAAAATTCTAGCGTAATAATATATTAGATCGAAGAAAAAAAAAAACTATACTTTCAATTTATTTGATACAGTAAGTTTTATTTTTATCCAAGATTATGGTTTTATGTATAAAAATGGCAGTTTTTAGAATAAATGTGGACTCCATTTTCTCGTTAATTATTAGGATTTGTATAGACAGTCATCATACTGACCAGATATCAAACATTGTCTATTTAGAGTAATATAGGTGGTTTCATTTTTAGTCTAAAGATAGGCCAGATAAAAATACTATTATTAAATGATGTGATTTTAGTTTGCAATTGACATGTTTAATTGTTTGTTTAATTACATTGTTTGTGATTGAAGTTTATTTAAGTAAATACATGGAAATTCCTTTTATACTTTCAATGTTTACTTCTATAAAGTTGATTATATTTGTGCTTAAGATAATATGATCTTTATATTATGTATGTAAGCACATATGCGTGTGTATGTATATTAATGATGAATCCTGAAAAAAAAAAAATCATATGATGGATTATTTATACATTTTTCAATTATTATTTATCTATTTCTGATAATTGTAAACCATTTTAAATATCAATATTCTACATCTTTTGGATGTTATTATATGGCTTTCAGCTTTTTATATACAAGAGTATAGTATTTATACACTCAATAAGTAATTAAATTTAAATAACAGCAAAATACTCCAGAAGTATAAGTTAACAAAAAATAAAGAAATGAATTAATTATATAATTTAAAGAACACTAAAGTAAAAAGATTTAGAAAATTGATCCACAACAGAAATAAGTAAAAACATTTTTGGAATGAAGAATATTAAAAGTGTAAAGTAGTTTTCTAATTAGAAAGTTTTGTTACAGACTTATTGAAAAGTATGAAAGGCAAGATTGAGAACTGATTAGAGAAGGATAAAACAACCTAAAATAGAATATCCGGGAAGTGACACTAATTAAATTCAAAGCAAAACAATTTAATCAAGTAGGAGAATCAGATAAGGAAAAAAATTGAAGACTATATAAACTTTAATATCGTAGAAGTTAAATGCTTTTACTTCTCGGCTGTTATGAATTTTGATGTCTAGTACCTGGTCTCGCCTGTAGCAAGATGTCACATACCAGTAAGAAAGAAAACCCAGAGACTTGAATCTGATGGTACAGAAACCTGATTAGTTTTAAAACAGATTGTCCTGGTCTTTTTATTGTTTAATAAGCCTAAAGGATGGTCAGGATTTAACATCAGGAAACTTGGTAAAGTATTTAGTCGAGGTTGAAAGAGCTATGTTAGAATGAAGGATTGTGATTGTGGGAAGTAAATTTATGAGTGTCTTAAATTATTTAGAACTTTGGGAAGTACATGTTGTGTAAGTGTAAATAATCAAATATTGATATATTTGAAGAGGTCAGTAAATATCATTTTTCTAAGATAATCTTGTATAATTTTTGAGTGTGTTTCTTAGTCAAGATTGTCAGAAAATACACCCAAAGAGTATTTTATCAAACATATAAGTTTCAGTAGTAACTAGAGATTAAATTTCAAAATAATAATTTTTGTTAAATACTATTGCTTTAAATTTGTTTGGAAATTATTTTCTGTCTTCTGGAAATTTTTTTTCATGAATAAGATGATTTATTAGTTGTGATATAGTTGGAAAGAAACAAAAGCTTATCTATATATTTATATTGGAATTCTGGTTAAGATCATTATGCTAAAATGTTTGGGTAAAATATTTTGATTGTATTGGAGTTAAAAAATATTGCTCAGCCATTCATTTAACATTGTTGTTTTGATTTTGTAAAGATAGTTGTACAAGTTGAAAAGTTTAAATCTTTTTGGTATATGAGTAAAAGAAAAGCTAATAATGGGGATGTCATAACAGTTTCTTGATTCTTCTAATTCATGCATTCTTCATTATCAATTAGTAATTGTTTAAGCAACGAACACTAAGTGTTAGGTGAAATAAAATTTTGCATTCAGTTTCAAGCTATTAGGTTTTTTTTCTAGCAGGTGACTTTTAATACAATTAGTATATATTGAAATTATTATAGTAAGAATAATCAATGGAGGGATAAAGTGTAATAGAGTGTCTCTTGCTAAAGAAGCTAATTTATCAAAAATCATTTATTGAATTGTTTGGTATACTATATAGTCTTCCTTACTTTTATAAATATTTTCAGAGTGGTAATGAAGAGATCTTACTAATATCTAATATAAGGGCAATAAATGTGCTTAGCAATTTCAAATTTTAGCCTAGCACTAATCCTTTTATTGATCATCTGATGATTGCTCTTATTTAATCTATTAGAATATTGTGTTTACTGCATAGCCGGGTTTAATGGTTTTATTTAAATTATTATTCAACTCTCTTAAAGGCAGGATGCTGTTCAGTAGCTCATTGAATTTACATTTAAGAGAAAGGACTACTAATGGTTTTATTTGGAATATAGTTTTAAGTGTAGGTTTAACAAAAGAGAGGCAAAAAAGATTGGGAACTTCAGAAATATAGACTTGAAAGACAAGAAAAAAGATAAGATTACCAGTGTAAAAGTGTTGATGTCAATAAGTGAAGAAAGTATTTATTGAAGAATTGTGAAAAAGCAGAAAAATAATGAATAAAGATTTTAACAGTAAAAAAAAAGAAGAGAAGTTGATTGATTGATATGAAGAGTATTTATGAATATTTAAAGGCAGAATAAGATGTAGAAAGACTTGGAGGAGATAGTCTGTTTGTTGGCCAGGAACTATTTTTTAGCAAATATTTAATATTGATAATGTTTTCTAAATCAAGTCTAATTTAGTACTGTTAGTTATTGATGATCTCTGTTTTATTTACATTAATGTATGAATATTGATTTAACTAATAAATATTCAATGCTGAAGCTTATTGACTTCCCATAGTCATTGTCAGATATTTAGTTCAATTTTTTTTTTAAAAAAATTATAAACAAACAAAAAAATTTTTCAGGTTTGTTTGTATTATTATCTAGTTATCATCAGCGTTGCCTGTAGATGAAGATAGAGATAGCTACTACGCCATTGTAATATTCATTCATATTGATAAAAAATGCAAACAAATTACTTTTATTAGGTTATGATTATAATTGGAATATTCCAATTGAGTATTGATTACTATTTTTTTGTTTAATCTTGGACTTAACAATATACTTAAATTTAAATTTTTTAAATATTGGAAGTTGAACAGATGAAAATGGAAAAGAAACAAGGAATTGAAGATCATATCACAATAGTTTTTAATAAAGATATTTACTTTTTGATCAATTTTTGTGTAATAACAAAACTCAAATCAAATGAAAAATGAAATCATTTATTAGCTTTTGAAATGCTAATGAGAAGAGGAGAAACAGAAAGTGGAAAGATAAAAATTAGAAATACTGAAGTAATTGAAAGAAAGACAAAGAAAATTAAGTTGAATTGGTATATTTAAGTAGTAGATAAAAAGTATTCTTTCTCTGTTGTTCAAAACTTCATGAGGATGAAAACAACAAGTTAGAAGAAAGAACATTTTTGATTCTAATAAAAAGATAGGTATGTTTATTTTATGCAGTTTCACTGCCATCTAATTTGCATTTGAGTGATATAACTGTTATATAAACATAAGTCATGTGATGCTTGATAATTAAATTGAATAGGTTAGCAAATAATATGTTTTTACTTCGATTCTTTTTTGATAGGTTACATCTACTTTTAAAAGAAATATGTTAATCATCCTTCAAAATATCACTCTCTCTCCCCCTTGCACACACTTTTTTTTTTGTAGTGGTTTGTAATAATAAATTAAAAGTATAATATATAGTGATTATATTTTTTTAGGTTCAAATTTTAGAGGGTGGTTTATCACTTCATGGTCGGCTTGCCACTCCTGAAGTAAAGCCTTTGCACAATCGCCTTCTTGAATGTTTTAGTCAGATGAAGCAAGGCATCAAGGAATCGGTAAAACATTGTCATAGTCTATCCATTTAAGTTTATCATAGTTAAAATTTTACTGGTGATGAATGCATTTTTAATAATATATCGTTTCAGGGGTCACCAAATTTAACACGAATTGGATCTCCCAGAAGGTCGATAGATTATTCACAACCTGGCACTCCAGATTCAGAAATCAAACTTCTAAGCAAACGTCAAAACAGTATTGTACAGTAAGGATGGAGATGTTTTATTAAATTAAAATTAATAGAAATTTGAATCATTATTTTGTACTTATTTATGATGGGATTGTTGTATGAGCAATCTTTAAAATGAATCTACATGCATAGATTAGTATGTATATTGTTTATAAATCAAGATAATTAAACATTAAAATGTAGGGATGTAAAGGAATCATATTTAATTTTTTTTTTTTTACAAGTTTTCAATAAAGATTTATTTTGGGGATTTTAATCATTTTCATTTATTCATTTTTTTTTTTTTTTGCTTTTATTCATTTTAGTTCTCCATTACCTCCACTGCCAATAGAATTTGATTCTACAAAGCCTAGTAGTAATCGTAGCTCTGGAGTTTATGGCCATATTGTTCCTGAAAGCATTCTATTAGATCAAGATGATGATTTATACAGTACACCAGAGGTTTGTTTCGTGTGTGTGAACATGAATGTATGTCTCCATATCTTTTTATCATATAGATTTAAGTTAATAAACTTCGATATATGTAAAGTACTAAATATATCTTTATATATTGTAAAATATAAATAAATATAAACCATTAAATAATCGTGGAAAAGGTTATATAACAACAAATATTATTTAATATAAAAATGCTTTTTTCAGCAATGGTTTATAGACCATTATACATTGCAATATTTAGATTTTTTCTTATTACAATCCCCTCCTCTCTTTTTTTCCTTCCCTTTCTTTTTATATAAATATTATATACATTATACAACAATCCTAAAATAATAATATATTAGCTATTTTTAATCATACCAACAAATCAAAAATGATTTTTTTTTGTTCTATATATTTAGATTCTTCTTTATCCTTAGAGTTGCATAAATATATATCTTATAAATATATTTATGTGGATATATATACTCATATATGCAAATGCATTATGTAATTTTGTATTCATGTTTAAAGCATCAGCTAATTGTCATTTTTTATTTTGTATTAAATAAAACTTTATTATATATTTTTATTTATTTATATGTGGTTGTGTGTGTGTGGATATATATTTTATACATTTTATTACCATAGTTTGTATAGTATGATGGATGAGCTGTTGTATTATATAATTAGATATATTCTGCTTTACTTGAAGAATTAATGAGTTTTAAACTTTATGAAACATTTTGATAATTCATCATTTCTTTTCAAAAGTAGTGACCTTTAAAATTAAAAAAAAACTCTGTAATCTTAAAAATGGAAAGGCATCTTAGGAGATATCTGGAGAAGTTTTAAAAGATAATGATCTTTTAGGAATGTATAGACTCACAAGATTTTTAATTGTTATGATTGATAAAAATAAAAGGGATAGAAGATACTTCGGAAATTATCCATTATACAACTTTATTTTTAAAGATTTTATTAAATCGACAGCTTCTAGTGATATGTAAATACTATTAGAAACTCAGTGTAATTTTAGAAAATCAAGAAACATTTGAACATTTTTATTTATTTTTTATTGCTAGATAATGTGAGAAAAATGTTTTGAATAAAGATATGATTTATATATTTATTTTGGTAAAACATTATTTTTGTAGTAACTATCTCCCAAACAGATTATGGCAATCTTTTATATCCTGATGGAATGTAGATAATCTTGATAGCGTTAACTAATTTAAGTTTTTAAGCATGATACAAAGTTTTCTGATCATTATCATTGAGTATTGGTGGTCATAAGTCTTCAATTAAAGACTATTATTGACAATTTTTTTTTTTTGTTTGTTTTTTTAAAGTCAAAAGATAATGTTAATTAATAGATTTATCACTTATGTTTATTTTCTCTGATATCATCACTAAAGTTGTCAATTGCCATTTCTTTTTTTTCTTTTTTTAGTCTTGATTCTTTTTTATTTTTTAAAAAGATAATCTTAGTTCTACCACTAGCAAATTGTAATTTAAATCTATATCAATTTTCTAAATTTATCTTGATTTTTAAACTAAGTTTTTGTTCTTACTCTTGTTTTCGCTGCAAAAAAAAAACAAAACAACTCATTTCTTATTTTAATATATATATAGTTTGTATTCTACAATTTTATCTGTTTCCCTTTCATATGATAGCATTCCATCTATTATCACTATTTATTTTTTAAACTTTTTTTTTTCACAGAGGCAAAACTCTCTATGCAGTAGCGCCACTCAGTGCAGGCCAGAGTAATCAATGGATGTAGGAATGTTTGTGCACGTCCCTCTCCCCCCATCTAGTGCCTACTCATCCAATATTATAGTGACTATGGTTATTAAAGAATCAAAGATACAAAAAAGTATGGATGGTGAACTGAGTTCAGATCTATACGACTATACAAGCTAATGAGCTTAGCTTGAAAACATTATTGTGTTTTTATTTTGGACTCAAAGCTTTAAAATTAGCTAAAAAAGTAAAAGGTGGTTGCTGGAGGGTTGTATTAGATCCTAAGATCTGGATGCAGTGCTCTCAGATCCAAGGCTCCTCACTGATGAAAACCACAAGCTAGAAACTAGTCTGGGGATATTAAATGAGTAAGCACTAGATAGGGATTTTATCCACAAACCTTTTTGTATCCATTGATTACTCTGGCTTACACTGAATAGTGCAACTGTATGGAGATTTTTGCCTCTGTAAAAACAGTTTGTGTAAGCATAAAGAATGGTGATCATGTGATGTTTGATGATACTTTTTTTTTTTTTTAATTTTTTCACGTATGCTTTTTACTTCAGCATTATGATTGCTGATTGGCATCGATAATAATTAAATTTTTCGATTATGTTTTTAGAAATCTATAAAATTTTCTTCTGGTTTTGAATAAAATATAAAACTCACAACTTCTTCATTTTTTTCTTTTTCATCTTATTCTACTATGTTTAATTTTTTTCTTCCTTCATCTCTATTGATATATTTACAATCTTTTTCTTGTTTGTTTATAAACATATCATTCTCTGTGCTTGTTTTTATTAAGTTTTTAATTTTAAAGGCTATAGATAAGTAATCTTAACTTTTACAGGAATAGTAAAAATGGATTCTGCCCTACTATTGGAGATATTTTAATATTATCAAAGAAAAAAAAAACTGCATTCACTTAATAGCATTTTAGAATTTCAAAATTAGTAGCTATTTTTCATTCATTAATGTTATTGTTAGAGAAAGCCCTTTAATGATAGTGGATATAATATCTAAAGAAAATTTGGTCTTTACCATTTTGAAATAAATAACTGTTAGGTGTTACTCATAAAACATTGTACATAACAAATTAAAAGCAAAAACTATTTCCTGCTAACAAAAATAAACTTTATTACAAATTATCCAGTATTAAAGAAAATATGATTAATCAGTCAAATTTATTGAAACTATTCCTCACCCCATTTCTATCCTTTTATAGACTTGATAGTTTTTAGAACTTTGTCAATTGTTTCATTTTCTTTTCATTAGAAGACTAGGATAATGTGATCTGAAAATTACCAAAGAATGTTTAAACTTCCTCTCTACCTTTGTTTTTTAATTTAACATTTGAGTATTATATTAATTAATATAAACACTTACAGATATATAGTAATTTATAAATAAAAGTTTTAAGTAATGTTTACTAATTGAATATCTCCATTTAGGAAAATATTTTTTTACAGATTAAAAACAAACAACCATACATAAAGTTTCATTCATTGATATAGAATATTTTCCTAGAGACAAATGCTTGTTTGAAATTGTTGGAGACTTTTAATGATTGCTAAATAAATATATTTTTTTGTTTTAATGCCAAATCCCAGAATATGAATGGTCTTTATTAACTTTTGAATATTAATTAATATTAAATACCTGCTGCTATATAATAATTTATAAATAAAGTTTAAATAATATTTTAATTTGCGAAGCGCCGATAGTTGAAAATTGAAATAAATCGAGATACTTCCAAATCTCTAGCGCTCGTTACAATACATAACTAACAGCCAATCAGATGTCAAGAATAGCTGTCTAAAATGACATTAAACCTAAACACACAACAAAGTTTAAATAACATTCAATAATTAAATATTTTATTTTGATTTAGATAAATAGTTCTTTTACATCCAAAGAAAGAAAAACTGCTGTAAAGCTGTGAGTTTATTTAATCAGAAATTTTAGTCTATGATATGAAAAGAAAATTTTGAATCAAAACAATGATTATTAAAACTAAGAAACTCTTCTAGATGTGAATAATTAGAATATTTTCATTTAATAAATGTTTTATTATTAAAATAAAGTTTGACATCAATTAATCACTTAATTAAGTAAATAAATTAAATTAGTAAGAATTTTAAGCTCTTTGGTTCAACATGTAAAGTAGTTGGCATGAGAGGTTGTAGATTTCTGAATTAAATCACAAGAGAGGAAATGAAAAAAAAACAAAAAAAAAACATCCTTTCTGATTTAATGAGATGAAAAGATTGTATTTAGGTTTTTAGCATATTAATGCTCAAAGTGATTGGATTAAAAATATAAATAAAATTATTAAAAAATTTCAATATGTTTATGGATGATTCCTAATGAGAGGGATGTGCCTTTTTGTGGCCAAGTGATTTTGATATTTGTGCTGGCCATTAACTATATAATTAAATTATTAATTTTATAACATAAAGTAATAATAAACAGTATTTTGATCTGAAGAATATCATATGACTTGATGTGTAATGAGCCTATAATAAAGTAAATCATATTTTTAATTATTTGAGTGGCAAATGATATTAAAATGCTAAAGGAATGGTTTGAATACAGCAGCCTTATTCATATAAATTAAGTTGAGATTTTTTTTTTATCACAGTATAATGTATCAAGAACTCCTGTCTCATAAACCACTTAGTTAAATTATTCTTGGCAATATAAATAATTATATTATCTGTTGTTAGGAGATTAAAAGATATTTGAGCAATAAACTGAGTTTTTATTTTCTTGAGTAGTTTTCAATTCAGAATCTATTAGATCTGGAATGTGGGATTATATATGTGTATGTGGACTGTAATATCTTATGAAATTAATAAGTTTATTTTAGAAATTTTGTTTAATCTTGTAAAGAAATATGTAAAATAATCATAGTCTTTGAAGATAATATGATTAATTTACACTAATATTTTTATTCTGTAATAAAATTTAGATCATTACTGATTTAATATTTTTGTAGCAAATTTTTATGATAGTGAAAAATAATTTAATGTGATTTCTTTTTTTTAAATTCTTCTAGGATCTTGATTCTGTTCCTCCTCCCCGACCAGAAAAGCGACGGAGTAGTAGTCCTAAACAAGATGATCAAGCCCCACCTATCCCTTCTCGCCCTAAGTCAGCTGTATATATCATCAATTCTGAACTTAAAGTTAGTATTGATTAGAACAAAATGGATTAATTAACTTTTTATATAATATGCTAGATAAAGTAATTTATTTAAGCAAATAAGTATTTGTATGTACACACACACATATATATTTACAAAATCTGATTGAAAAGTTCTGATTTCAGTTTTATTTTAAAAATTAAAACTGTTTATTGGCACTTGTAAAATAAAAAAGTTTCACAAGTTCCTTTTTAACAGCACTAAACTTAGTGAGATATATATATATATATTATTCTTCAATTTTTCTCATGAGGTCTTTATATATCGGGAATGGAAAATGAATTGGGTAAAGGAAAAGATCTATTTATTTTGTTTATCTCAGTATTTATATATTGTCACTAAGATACTGTACCCCCTAAACAGTATTCTGTGCACTTTAAATGTTTAATAATCATTTTGATTTTTTACTATCCGCATACATTTTAAAAGAAATATTTGAAAAAGTGATACTTATTCAAAGTTTTAAGCCATTAATATATAATATTGTTAAATTTACACTGTGTCAGCAAATGAAACATGCTTAAATATTATACTTATTAGTATTAGTTTTATTAACATGCCTTCATTCTTGATTTTATTTTTAAGATAAGTATTATTCATATTAGAGAAAAATATTTATTTAAGATTACTTTTTTTTTGCTTTATTCACAAACAATTACTAATACAGAAAATAAAGCAAGAATATATTTAAATGTAAAATCGAGAATCTTATTTTGTAATGGAAAGTAAATGATTAATATACTTTTTTTAAATAAATTTTTAAATATGAAAAACAGTTTATAGTGAATTTCTTTTTATTAGAGAATATTATTTATTTATTATGCTCTAGTATTTGTTCATAAATAAAATTATGTATTTAGTATTTAAAATTTTAAATCAACTTTATTTAAATAAATATATTTAATTTGAAAATTTTTAACTAAATATATTTTGATCACATCATGGAAATATTTGCCATTAATATGCAAATTTGTGAGTATTAATAACACTGCTAAAGAAGTTGATTAAATTAAATTGGAATAATTACTTCATTGGTGGTTTTGGCTCTATCCCTTCTCTCCCATTCATCTCTGTACATGAATCAATAACGTCATGTTCTACAATCGCAATTAGTTGCTTTTGCCATTAATGTTACTGTCTTGAAAAAAAAGTATTTTTTTTTCAAAATTACTACAAAATATTTATTTTAATGAAAAGTAATAAATAATCTCATTATAATTGTGATAGTAAGAAATAAATACCAACATATAATGCAGCATGTATTTTTAACATAAGATTATTTTCATAAACGAATTTAAATCCATAGTTGGATCTATACACAGCAATATCTAGCAGTGATGACATAATGGGATATTGGAAGTTTCATAAATTTTATATTTTTTAAAAAATTATTTATTCTGTAAATTGAAATTCAAGACATACATATGAACATCTCTGAAATCAATTTCATAATACTCCACTAGATGATACTATATTGCAGCAAACATGAATGATATTATCTACTGAAACTAATTTTTACAGTAATGCAATATAATGTTTTGTTGAAAAATAAAAAGCTAGATGCAAATCATAGTTCTATGTTTTTTGTATTGTAGATATTTGTATAATTTATAATAATATAAATATTCATATTTTTTGTAAATATTTTCTATTCATTATTAACAATATACAAACCAGAAATTTAGCAGAGGGGGTGGATATGCAAGTAAAAATACAAATATTTGACTATTGTTTGTATAAAACTGTAGTACAACGGTAGTTATTATATTCATGATTGTAAAAGAGTAGGCAAAATTGAAAACTATACAATCTACTATTTATATTTAATTATTTTTACATTTCAGTTGTTAAAAAATGGATATTAGTAGCCATAAAGATATAATTGCTACATTACTGTTGATTAATAATTTTTATAATTTTTTTTGATTGGGGATGGAGGGCATAGTAATATTTTATACCTAAGGGTATAAATGAAGCAACTCCAGTTCTGGTCATATAAATTTCTTATTTATCTCAATTTGATGAACATTATTATTATAATAAAGTGCATTGAAATTGTATTGAATTTTATACATATAAATTGCAAACACCAATATTATGGAATTGCAGATTATTTTGGTAATAACTTCAAAGATAATCTAGTTATTATTTTACAGTTGGACTGAAAATTTTTGCATTTGCTATGTCAGTATTGTTTCATTTTTATATATTGTGTTAGTGAAAATGAGGTTTTGTTTGGTATTATACGCACATAAAATAACAATTTTAAAACTTATAACACATTTAAAACCAAACTATGCTATAAATATACATAAAGAATGTTTGTTAATTATATGAGAACTAATATTTTATTTTGTTTATTTAAAGCACACAATTCCACCTGAAAAGATACACCAGAGATTACAGCAATATCATGGACATAGCGACCCAAATATATCAGGACAGCAAGATCGCAGCAGCACAGGTAAGATCTTGCCAGGCACAAGACTCTTTTGCTAAAATTGTCATTTATCAATTCCTTTCTATTTTTTAATGTTAGATCTGTCCCTAATCGCAACTTGTTATATAGACTACATTAAATGCCCAATTGTAAGCCTAAATAAAAAAAATATACATATATTAAGTTTGAACAATCAGATTATAGCTAAAAAGATTTCTATTGAAAATCCTGTGATACATTTTTGAACCAACGATCATATTAAGCTAAAGAAAGTTTAGTTAAAGACAAAATAAACCATGAATTCAATATTCATTTATGTGCAATACTTTTATTATCACTGAAAATTGCAATATTTTACTGTTATTCAATTCACACACCAACATCAATTGACCATTCAAGACAAAGTGCTTGGAACTTTCTTTAGTTATCTCTAACTAAAAATGGCTAAATACTTTGGATATTTTGTATTAGCTATATCTATTACTTGAAAAAAAATTTAAACTTATTTGAGACATTTTAATTATCTGAAACAATTTTGAAAAAATCCACTATAAGTCAAACTAGAAAGTCTTTCAAGATGGCAATTACTTTCAGGGTTTCAATGGTCTATTTTGGCACCTTAGCCAAACATTAAACTTAATAAAAAGTCTATTAATTATTTGAAATGATCTGCTGAACAAAAGCATGGGATGATAGGGAAAAATACATGTTTAATATATATATATTTAAAAAAAAGACATGTACACACATAAAATTATAAAACTAAGAAAACGTGGAAAATCAAAAACTAAATCAAATTAAAATAAAATATGTATATATATTAAATAATGTGGGCTTTTGTTGCAGTCAAAAAGTTGATAGCAATTATACACTTTCTTTTGAATATAACATTTTCATTAGAAATTACTGCTAGATCATTTAATCAATTTTGGGACATTGCTGCTTGTAAATAACATTTCAAAATTTTCAGTTTACATTTATATTAACTTAGGCATGATTCATTAGGATTATTTGGAAAAAAATTTAAGAGTAAGTGTAAAATTGATTTAAAGAATTGAGCAATTAATTTTTGCTAAAAGAAAAGGGCAGTGGGGTTATTCTTTACATTAAAATCATCTAAATCTTTTTTTAAATTCTATCTGTTAGTAATTATAATGGAAATTGAAAATTTAAAAAAATCTTTGATAGGATAAATTTCTATATGAATTTTTATTGTGTGCTAAAAATTGCAGAGTACTATTATTCTTGAGAAATGTAAACATCCATATTTTAAAATATTCAGTTTTTCTTAATCACCAATGCAAATTACAAGAGTGCTGAAGTTATGGAATTATAATTCAGTTTTAATTCTTATATAAAATCAAATAATGTTCATTTAATTTATATATGTTTTGTAGAAATGATAAATTTCTGACATTAGTTGTGAAATTGTACATCATGCATTAATCTTTAAAATGTCACATTAAAACTTTTTCTATAGTCATAATTTTGAGTGTTTATATATGTATATATTTTTAATTTAACAGTTCATTTCTGCTTAATTTATAGAGTATTTTTGAATGTACAGAAAAAGATAGATGAATTGTAAAAAATATTAGGAACAACTCTTCTTATATTTGAAGATATAGCGTATGCTTTTCTTAGTGGTTTTCTGATAGGAGATATACCAGACATTTTATTGAATAAAAATAAATACAAAATTGAGGTTGGAGCTTATAGGAATAGTTTCATTTAATATAATTTTTTTTTTTTTTTTTTAAATTTTAAGTTTAAAATAAGCCAGTATAATAACAGATTTATACTTTAATCCCTGACATATTTCATTATAGTTGTAATATTTTTTTCATTATGTATATATATCTTATGTTTTTGTTTCTGCTTTTATTAAGGTTCTTCTTTATATGGATCCTCTGCTAGTCTTGATACTGCCTTACAACATGTTAAGAATCCTGATGACAGTGAAGCCCCACCCCTTCCTCCTAGAGGCATTGGCCATTCACGTAAATTAATTTTTTACTTAATAACTAAAACTTTTTTATTATACTTTCAAAGAGTGTATGTGATCTTGTCCTTGAGATAAAAATGCCATTTAAAAATGTTTTCAAGCTATTTTTCCATGTCGGTTGGAATTTTATATTACCTGCAATGATTACAATGCGCCTTTGGGATGTTCCAATTACAATTGTTATATTTCTTTTACATAATTATTGTTAATAATATTTTTATAAAGCACAGACGGTATTGAAAATTAAATTGAGAGAGTGCAAACTTCTCAAGCGCTTGTGACTATTAGTAACCAATCAGATCTTAAGCACTGGGACAGAGAATTTAACAAGAAAAGAGTGGTTCCCACTCTCTTCTTTACTCATCTTTCTATATATCCTAGCCAGGCCAAAGTACTTATATCTGAGAGCGTGAATTTTAAATATCATCACAAGTCACAAGCGCTTGAGAAGTTTGCACTCTCTCAATTTAATAATTATAGTTTAAAATTCGATTTTTTTTATTATAATTGACTTATTTTTTATAATTTTGCTTTTTAATATTTTTGCCATTAGTTAAAATAAGTTTTATAACATTTGTTTTAAAAAGTAGAAAAATAAAATAAAATTGCTTTTTGAAGATGAAAAATTATTTTTAGCTGTTTAGATAAGAGGAGGGGATTATAAAATTAAATCCATGCAACCTAAATTCAAACTAATTTGATTTTTGCAAAATAGCTATATATATATAGGAAGGTACTGAGAGAGGTATCTTTTCGGTAAAAGCCTGAAATCCGGGCAAAGCCACTTGGAGCGTTGATGCTAGACAAAATCAATGAAATATAACGTTACCGGGCCGCCGCAACTTTTTCTTTTTTTAGACAACAAGGTTTTTTTTTTTTCTAATATTGATTAAATGAATAATTTTTATTTCATTTAGAACATGATTTCTTTATTATTAAACAAATTTTGATATTCATTTTCGTTACTTTTGGTGGGTTTTTTGGAACCTGACTGACATTTTTTCAACAAATTTTGCTAATTGTATTTTTTTCTTTTTATCATTTGAAAAATTCGGACCGTTTCATGACGTCAAAAAATTTGTTTGAATCTCACCGCCGAAAAAATAATAATACAATTATTTGCAACTTGTTTAGAACTTAATTCTACCTTTTTTTTTTTTTTGGGCTTGACTAAATGGTTTTTCTTATTATTATTAATTTTACTTTTTTTTTAAAAACACAACTTGTTTTCACTTTGATTTAGATTATGTTTGAATTAGCCTTTGGGGGGGGGGGGGCTACTACAAGAAACAGCTTTTTGAGCAGGGGGAAGGGGGGGATTCGTACTGTTATTATTAACAAAAAGGCAACAAAAATAGTCAATTATTTTAACAGCGCTGAAAAAAGAGAATCAACTTTGGGACTTGTTTCGAATTTTGATTTCTTTTTGGTTGACGTAATTGTTTTTCTTAATATTAAATCAAAATTTACTTTTGTGTTTTTGCCGATTAAAAAATTGTTTTCAAACACCCACCCCCACACACTCGGAAAAAGAATTGTAACCAAAAAGTCAAGAATTTAACTTTTTTTCTTTTTTTTAAACAACTTTTTCTCACTTTTTACTTTGATTTCTATTTCGTTCGAATTACCTTTTTTTTTTTTTTTTTTAGCCTTCTACAATAAACTGCTTGTGGGGGTGGGGGGGTATTTCGTAATTTGTTATTCTTAACAAAAAGTCAACCAAAGTCGTCATTTATTTTAACCCCGCTGCAAAAAATTGAATCCAAATACTTGTCAATTTCTAATGAAATAAAAAACAACAAAAAAGGACACAAACTTTGGACTTTTTACAATTATTTATTCGATTTTATTGCTGTAATAAAAAGTGGACATTACGTGTGCCTGACAAAAAAAAAAAAACACAATCTCACACACTTTCTGTACTCGGCAATTCTGAAGAAAAGTTTCAAAATTGCACGTTCGTCTCAGACCTTTTAGTGGTCTCGAATATTTTCCCCATGCTGAAACGTGACTTAGCGCGTGAGCTTTGTCGAAGCCTGTTCGAACATACACTTTGCCAATTTTTTACATATTAACCTTTTTTTCAGGAAGGGTGGGGACCATATGACAATTATTAATAATTAACAACATTTTTAAAATCGAAATGACATTACTCTATTACGGAGATTTGAAAAAGTCGTACCGCCTTGAAATTTAAACACCCTCAAGCGATACGGTAATCAGCTATGAATAGAACGAATACGCGTAAATAGCTTCGAAGCACAAAACAGGTTGTAATATTTTTGTGCAATGTCATGTAAAGCAGCCTAGCTCAATGGGTTGATACAATACGTAAATGTTGTATTAGCCTGTAAGGTCGCGGCCGCCGAAACGACATTTTTATGTGTTTTGACACGTAAACAATGCCCCAAGCGGCCATGCCCGGATTTCAGGCTATTACCATCTTTTCAATTTAAAAAATTAAAAATTAAGACATTTGAAAACTGGTAGCAATATGATATTCTGCTTGTAGCCATTGTGGGTTAAATATATTAATATATGTAAATTTGTTATTTACCATAATTTCATATGTGTGTGTGTATAATACACATATAAGACTGTATAATTTGAGATTGTCAGTAGTTGTTTGTTAATATATATATATATTATGGCTACTGTGAATAATTTTTGAGTTTTTTTAATCATTTTAGCTTGCCAGTAGGAAGTTTAAAATAATCAAATTTTTTTCTAACATAATCCAAAGAGTTATAGATTACCTTTTCGTATATATATATATAAATGATGTACAACATAATAATTATTGAACTATACGAAGCTTAAAAAATATTATTGTGTAGTACTTTAGTATTGCTTACTGTATTTATGATGAATATTGCTTTCCTATCATGTTTTGATCAAATTGTTATTCATAAATATTCTAATTTTATTTTTTATTTAAAGGGGCCAAAAATGGCAAATATGTTTTGATCTTGTCTTGTACAATTTAATGTAACGGTAGAACAAAAACTCAAAAGCTAAAATATTTCTAAATCGAAGCTCAACCTGTCACTTCTGATGTTCTGACATCACATGATTTCTTATACAACTAGCTATTCATTATATTTATTATTGATATTTAAATCAATCTTTCGAATTAGAATAGATGTGATATCTATCTTGAAAAATAATTTTTCACTAATTTTTATTTGAGTTGGGTGTTTTATTTTTTAAAAAAATTAAGAAATAAAATGTACATATTTATTATTGAATTATGGCTAGAAGTATATTAAATAAAAACATGAAAATTAGATGCTTAGCAACAATGGAATATAAAATAAATAAATCTTGTATCATATTTTACATTGAAACTTTATTTGCCATGAGACATTAAAATGAACGTAAGAAAATAAAAAATCTTTTAGCAAGCTGCAACACACAAAAAAGAAATCCATAAGAAATGAAATTCCAAAAAGCAATCCATTTAGAGAAAAAAAGGAAAAAAAATATTTATAAATGTGCCAATCGAAAAAGTCTATTTCTTAAAATGTAGGTAACTACAAACCACAAATGGTGTTGTAACATGAAGTTGTTGATATGTTCTAATCTTTGTGAATACTTTTTGCTTATTAAAACTTTCATTATTTTTATACTTTTATTTAATACAATTATTACTGTAAATGAATTACTTTTTAGAATTTCATTTTTTATAGATTTACATTTGGCTTTATTCCTGTAATTAATTTCTGTAGATTGCATTCATTTAACATACGTATTCCCATCAGTTATTTTCATATGATACTTTTTGCATTCTGTGCTTGCTAAAATTTTAATTATTTTCTTATATTTGTTTAATTCTCATGTAAATTGATTTCAATATAAAATAAACTTATTCATTTTGTATTGCTTTCGTTGCTAAATATATTATTTTCATGGCTTTATTTAATATATTCTTTAACAAAAATTATTTATTTATTTCATGATTAACATGCATTGTGTGGCTTAAAATTTACCTATTAAAAATTTGTAACTTAATGACCAAATACAAACTAAAATTTTTTACTAAGTTATGTTGATAGAAACCAAACTTTTTTTAGTTTTATTGCTTTTTTTAATGATTTTTATTCCATTTTTTGAGCATAGGATCTGTAGAAATTTTGTCCAATTACAAAAGATTTCAGACATATTCCAGATAAGTGATGTAAAACTAGCAAAAGAATATCTTTTTTTTATTTCAATAAAATGTTAGTTTTTCAAAATTTCAACCTAAGTGTAAACAAATGCAATATCTAGTACTATAAAAAGAGTGATGTGATGCATTGTGACTTCTCCTTATTCGGAGACAAGAATCTCTCAGCAACAATGTCCAGAGAAACCTGTTACTACTATACCTTCACTTTCCATTCTCCACCCTAAGTTTTCCTATATCCTGCTTCATCCCATTTCCACAACATAATCTTTATCAACTCCATGGCTTTTATATCTAAATCCCCCTAATCTTTTCCCAAACTCAACATAAAAATCAATAACCCACTTGCTGTATAATCACTTTCCTTATATTTATTTTTTCACAACTTTATTATTTGTATCCTTTCTGCTTTCACATTCAATTAATAGATGCTTAATATTTTTTATGCCTTCCTTATACAACTTGCAGACTAAATCACCCACATTTTTCCGTTTACGTGTATAATCCCTTGTTGCTAAAGATCCCATTTGAGCCTTAAACAGTAAAATACTTTCCTTGCTATTATCTATCATAAATTAACTCGCACCTAATATTTCGTTTACTTCTATATATATTTAAACTCTTTTTACTCTCCATCTCTCCAACTCCCTAGTCTTTATTAGTGCATTTATTCTTCTATCCCATTCCTTACCACTATAACACTCAACAATTCTCCTAACATAATCATCCCACCTTTTGTACAAGTATACTGACTTATATTCTTTATCCAAATCTTCTTCATATCACATTACCTTCCTCATCCATCTTGTTACCTGCCCTTTATTCATAACCCAATTAAATAGAATTTTGGCTATTCTTTTATTATCCATAAACTGCAATCTACCAAACATTTTCATTTTGCTTTTTGCATCTCTCATATAAAAACTTGCCCATCCTCATTTCTTGAATTGTCTTTTTTGTTGTCCACACATCAGCATCTAATGCATGTCTTTCTACTTCTGCTTGTACTTTTTCCAAGTAATCTAATACCCCTTTATTAACACATAACTCATCGTTACCATATGTTAACCCTGCTACCGCCACTCCCTTTCCATACAATTCTAGCTACATGATATTTATTATATGAAAACACTGTTAATTTCTTTGTCAATCTCTTTCTTTTCTTTGCTTCATTTATCAATTTTTTCTCCCATTCATCCAAGCAATTTCTCTGATTACTTAAGATGATTCCCAAATAATTATATCTATTCGCCATACTTAACTTTACATTCCCCAATAAAAATTCTTTATCTTCTTTTTCCCCAGTATTAATCATCATTACTTTTGATTTTTCTTAACTAAACTTAATTTCCATCTCTTTACCCACCCTTGCACATACCCTCTGCATAACTTCCATATCTTTCCTAATAATTTAAATACAGGCTTATTATATACCTGTATCAATATATGTAATATATAGGGTATATGAGCAGACTTTCACATGACCCACCACTCTCCACTCTATCTCAGGGTGGCCTTTGAGCATTCCATCATCAGATTTTTTAATTGGATGGACTGTTGAAGACATGGAATGTGGAGTGGATTGAAGCCTATCCATTAAAATATGAAGATTGGCTATCTTAATATATGTATCTGAGCACTTATTGCATATATGTGTGGTGATGATAATCTGGACCAACTGATGATTGCTGGTTTAACATGAAATATGTATATTGGTGATTATTTATCTTTTCGACATGTATGTGTCCAAATGTATGAGTGTTATAAGAGTGTTATGAGATATAATGGAGAGTGGTGGGTCATGTGAAAGTCTGTGCTCATATACCCTATATATTACCCATAATCTATTTACTCTATCATATGCCTTTTCTATATATATAAAAATCATATATAACTGTCTACCTGTATATCTACTCATATCCATAAGTTGTGTAACTACTGAAACCATTTACACCATCGTCAGTGTATGTTTACGTTTAAAATATTTTAACTCAATTGAATTCAAACCTTTATCCTTACCAAACCAGCTTTTCTACAGTTATTCTTTCCAAGGGTGAATTGTTACAGTGACCATGTATTACTAACGGTCTTTCCCATACGAAGTTTTCCCGAAAACAAATCGAGTCATTCACCTCTCATAAGAAGTTTTCCCAAACTTTGGGTCATTCAAAGGGGTAAGTGAAGCAACCGACAGCAGAACACATACATATCAGGTAATGAAATTGAACCCTCCCAGCTTTAACATAACTTTTAATTAGACCTCTACGTTTATGGACAACGTATATTTTTTTTTTTGTTTGTTGCCAAGCGCCAATCTCGTTATATACAAGAATCATAGGGCCTATTAAATATTTATTTGATTCAACCTTTTAATTAGTTGCCCGTCTTAATGCTCAGGGGTGATAGCGCCTTGCGCCGGAGAAGAAACGAAGGTGAACGAAATTTCAGATCAATTCTATCTATATCTTTCTCTTCTCTTTTATTCCCATTAAAGTTTAAACTAAACCTTTTTATAATCCTCATATACCTTACTGTCTAATCTGTCTCGCTATAAATTATCGTTCAATTCACACCAGCACGCACGTGTATAAGATTTTGGAACTTATAAATTCTATAACGTGTATCGCACTGAATCAATAATTTAATTACAGATCTACTATTACTTATTCAAAAAACACAATCAATAAATGGCACACATATACATATAATAAATATTTTTAATGAATTATTTATTAAGGAGAAGACTATAAAAAAAAAAAATTCAATAATACAGGTATATTATGAAATATTCTCGCAAATAGGTTGGATTAACTTTAAAAATTTAAAATGGCATAATAAGTGTATATTTACCAGTATAGTATAATTTGAATAACTGGCATATGTGTTTCCGAGTGCACTCGCAAAACGATTCTGGGGATCCTACCTAGGCAAATATGGCGTCCATCGCTTCCAATTTACATTTCTTTCCTTTAGTCCCTCTAAAGTGGCGTATTCAATTTTCTGTTCCTTATTCTTTCGGCTTAATTCCAGAATGGCATATGATCTACACTGGATTCAAATAGCTTTAGTTATGCAGGGCGGAGATGTTAACTGTGGAATATATTTACGTGGCATATTAAAATGGTTGGAGTCCGAACATCGACCAAGCACGATGGTGATTCTACCCCATGCGATCCATGAGGTCACTCATATATATAGTTCAGTTCGCACTATTTACTTCTCCAACTTTCTACTTTTCAGTTAATGTAACAGCTTTTCCTAATAATTTTTCTTCAATAAAATTCAGAATATCTGCACTCCTTACATGTCAGACTAGCAGAGCTCAACTGTCCGTTTATTTCAAATTAATTAATCAATCCCAGTTGCCTCCCTCCTGATCGCTGGTATTCCTTTGTTTCAAAAATAGATTTTTTTTTATAAAAATGCCAAACAAAAGGAAAACCATTTAGCGATCTTGACTTTTACTTATCTCTCTTTTTTCTTTTAAATTCCTGAACTTTTAATTACATATCCTTTTGTCAACTTTAACCAAACAAAAGAGATCGAAAATAGTTCAATACTGTAATATCCGCACTTACGACTGTGCCAAGGTTAAAACTGCAAGTCATACTGTGCGGTCAGCAAATAACGTTATACAATTTCCACGCTGTTCTTTTCCAACGAAGCTCTCCAAACGCATTGGTCTGCCATGAAGCTCTCCAAACGAATTGGTCTGCAACGAAGCTCTCCAATGAATTGGTCTGCAACGAAGCTCTCCAATGAATTGGTCTGCAACGAAGCTCAGCCACGGATGCTCTCCAAGGAATGGTCTGCACCGACTGCTCTCCAATGAATGGTCTGCAAACGGATGCTCTCCAAACGCATGGTCTGCAACTTGCTACTGCGTGCCTGCTCTCTACTACTCCCGATGTTACACTGCCTTCTATTCGCTCTCTGACAACTGCAATGATCAATCAATGCACTGACCAATAAGGTAACGTCTCTTATCTAGAAACATTTGTAATTAGCAAATATTTCTAGGAATTGTCGATCGCCATTACGTCAATGCACTAATTAAATCCCTCAGCTATCAGAGCGCGATCTAAAAACAGCCTTATGAATAAATTCTAGTTTTTCTGGAGTGCACAAACATGTCTGCCATTTCTACAAACACTATCAACAATTTCCAGCTTGCTGTGTGACCGGAGTGGAAATCTATTTTAGAGAAAGGTATATACGAACAACGGAGATATAACCCAGAACTAGCGGAGTCTGAAGGTTCCAAGATCCGTATAGGTAATTACAGATCTTCTCGATCTTATTATTATTTTTGTACGCCTAAAATGGCTAATTTTAGAATACGGAATAATTAAAATATTAATAGACTTTAAGAAGAGGTTTTGGCAAACCAGCCATATTAGAATAGAACTGTTAGTGGGGAAATCGGACACGCGATTATGTATATAATTTCTTATATGTGTTATGAACTCAAAATTGTTATAAACTAAAATATAAATAAATTGCTGTATTCTATTTGTAATAAAAATCTTTTTATTTATTTAATTTTGTTACATGTGAATACAAAGCAAATACTAATGGCATTCCATGTTCATATTTCTTTCTTTTAGATTTTTAATCAAAATTATTTCTGAAAAATCCATTTAATTAAAACAAACACACACAAAAAAAATATATCCATTCAAGCAGTTGGATTTTGCTTTCTTTATTTTTCTTTCTTTTTATTGAACAATGCGATCCGTTTGGCCAATTCATTCAGGAAGTTTATACTTATAAAAGAAAATTTTCTTTTACCTGCTTTAAAGTCTTCTAAATTTCTACTTTCTTGTTCTCAACAATAATATTTACCTAGATATATGTAAATGTATGCCCACACCCCTCGTCCCAGCAAATACACGTGCGCTTGGTATGTGCGACTTTTTCAAATAATTATATAATACTAATAATATATCAAATAAAAAAAAATTATTTACAAACTACATTTTCATTCCCTTTTTGTAACAGGGTTTGAACCCAGTTCCTGTTACACTACAAATAAACTCTCTTCTATACGCCTATTTGATTGAAAACATCCTTGCATTTCTCCCACTATATTATTTTTTTCCATCCATTTTGCAACTCTTCCGGCCACTATATACGAGAAAACATTATATAAAACTGATGTTACCGCTATCAGTTTATAATTGTTTATCTTTCTATGATCCTTATTTTTCCCTTTAAATAGTAGCTTTACTCTTGTATTACTCCAACTACCCGGAAAAACTGTCTTCTGTGCCATCTGATTAAAACACTATAATAATTTTACTTTTGCCCTATGTCCTAAATTTCATTACCGTCTCTGTTGCCTATCCAGCTAAACCTCTTGCCATTCCACTTTTCAGTTTATTTCTTGCCTCATTCAGTTCATTTTCTGTAAACCTAATATTTCCATTACTACATACTTTCATGTTTACTATCACTGTCTTTCACATCTAACATCTTTTTCTATATCCATTACATACTTATTCATTATTATCTTTAATTTTTCTCTAGAGCTACTCCCTATTCCCTCATCATCTAGTAATACTATCTCTCCTACATTCCTTCTTTTAATATATTTCCAAAATTTTTTACTCCCATTTCTTCCACTATTATTAATATTCTCCGACAATTTACTATTCAATTTCATTTTCTTTTTATAATTATCTATTTTAGCCAACTTCTTCTTTTCTATGTACTTTTCCCATTTAACATTAACATTTTCTTTGTTCTTAATAGCACACTTATATTATCTGCATGCTTTTTTCCCTCTCTTTTATACTTCTACTAACTCTCACTTTTTTATTCTTCTGAGGAATAGTCTCACTTAAAATCCTATTTGCCACTTTTTCTATTGCACTACACCAGTCCTTATACTCATCTCCAACCAACTTTTCCATGGTTTCTTCAACTTTTATTTATATTCTTTTAATTTACTCTTATCATTCACTCTCTATCCACATCTTTCACTATCGTTTCTATTTTTATTTCTATTTACCATCACATTACTAACCATTTCTATTATAAAGAAATTTATGACATTCATAGCTGTCGCTACCATTTCTGGACTTCCTTATCATTCCTATTCAATAATTTCTTTATCTGATCACACTTCATCTCTAATAATTTTAACTTTGCTTCTGCATCCTTTATCTCTTCCTCTATCTTACTTATTCTTTGGTCAACCACCTCCATTGCACTACCTATTTTTTCATCCATATCCCTTGTCTCTCACTAAAAACATACTCTATCCTGTCTACTTCAATTATGTTTCGCTTCATTTCTCCTGACTTTCTCTTTAAGCTATCTACACTTTGAAACCACTTTTTCACCTCTTTTATCGCATTTACACACTGCTACATAACCATAAACCTGTGATGTGATGTACTGTGACGTCTCCTTATATGGAGTCAGGAATCTCTCGGCAACTACATCCAGAGAAATCTGTTAGCCACTCTACTTCCCTTTCCATTCTTCATCCTAAGTGGTTTTCATATCCAAATCCTCCTTATCTTTTTTCAAACCCAGCATAAAAACCAATAACCCACTTTCTGTACAATCACTTTGTTTATATTTATTATTCCACAACTTCATTATTTGTAACCTTTCTGCTTCCAAGCATTTGTATTGAATTAATAGATGCCTCATATTTTCTGTTTTCCGTACACAACTTGCAAACTAAATCACCCATATTTTTCCATTTATATATATGTACTTTTGTTGCTAAAGATTCCTTTCAAGCCTTAAACAGTAAACTACTTTTCTTGTCATTATCATGTTAATTTGCACTCAATGTTCGTTTACTTCTATATATATTTAAACTATTTTTACTCTCCATACTAGTTCTCCAACTTCCTATTTTTTATTAATACATCTATTCTTCTATCTCATTTCTTAACCACTATAACACTCAACCCTCCTCCTAACACAATCATTCTATTTTTTGTACAAGTACACTGATATAAATTCTTTATCCAAATCTTCTTCATACCGCATTACCTTTCTTACCCATCTTGTTGCCTGCCCTTTATTCATAACCCAATTAAATATTATTTTGGATACCCTTTTATTATCCATAAACTGCAAACTATTGAACGTTTTTATTTTGCTTTTTGCATCTCTTTTATAAAAACTTAACCATTTCATTTCTCCTTGAATTGCCTTCTTTGCTGCCCACATATCTGCATCTAATGCCTGTCTTCCTACTTCCCTTTGTACTTTTGCTAAGTAATCTAATACTCCTTTATTAACACATACTGCATCATTGCCATATGTTAATTCTGCTACTGCCATTCTCTTCCATACAATTCTAGCTACATCATAGTTATTATATGAAACACTGTTAATTTCTTTACCAATCCCTTTCTTTTCTTTGTTTGTGATGTGATGCACTGTGACTTCTCCTTAAACGGAATCAGGAATCTCTCAGCATCTATGCCCAGAGAAACCTGTTAGCCACTTTACCTTCCCTTTCTATTTCCCACCCTAAGTTTTCCCATAATCTGCTCCATCCCATTTCCACAACATAATCTTTGTCAACTCTTTTAATTCAAAGTTTTTATCCTGTAATATATTTCATTATACGCACGTTTAACTGTTTGCAACCTGCTGTTATTACTTGAAATCTATTTATGTTCATTCTTAGATATTCTCTTATAATCAAATTTAAGATTATGGTAATATATGTATTTTTTCTAAATGATACAAAATATTTAATAGATTCCTTAAAAAACAATATCTACAGAAATCATATTCATAGATTTTTAACTGGCTAGAAAATCTGCCCGTTGAGTTTTATTCTGATCATTGTTTTTCTTCTTCCTATAAATAAAGATTTAATTTTTTAAGTTGAAATGGTACATGATTTTTTTTTTCCACTTTATCTACATTGCAATGAAAGAACTGGTAAATGACTTTTTCTGTTCATGTTTTTTATGTAAATAAAAGCCCTGTATAATTTAGATATAATGGTAGTGGCAGATTCTGGAACTCTGGGCCATGGATTGCTGCCCCACCACTGTTACTTCTAGTGTTTGAACTTCTTTTGAAATCCCAAGCAATAAAACATTTGTTTATTTATATATATAAATAATAAAAAAAAAAACCTCTTTAACTAATTCACTTGGTGTTAAACTATTTCCTTTTTTTGTAATTTATAAACTATCTTTGAAAATGCCTTGTCTAACAATTACAGATGCTGAAAAAAGTTTAAATTGTGGTGATCCTGAAGCAGATCTTCGGACATCTATACAGAAGCGTTATCCCAAAAAAGTAAGTTTTTTTTTAATGACAGATAATCTTTAATTTATATTATTGATTGTGAATTACTAATAATTATCTTGCATCTAACAGTTGATGTTTTTGACCACATATGTCTGCTTTCTTAGAACATATATTTAAAAACCTTATTAAAAAAAATTGATGGGATTTCAGGCGACATGATACATCCATGTTGATTTATTAACTTTTTTTCCAAATTTGACCAATTGATTTTATCTTTCTACTATCAAAATTGATTCAAATATTAATTTATTATTGTATTTTATTATTTTATGTGACAACCATGATTATACAATAAATTATCACAAGTTATTATGTTCAGAATTATATAGCATTTATTCAATCTTTCATTTGCTTTCTGAGAAGTATCCTGAACTCCCTTGAATTATATAAGTTTACAAACTGAAAAGGATGCTTATATGTTTTCTACTCCAGTTGCTTAAAATAAGCGCACAACTTAATTTAATATTTTAAGAGAGATTTCACTTCTACAGCATGAGATAATTAATGAAGTTATCTTGCTATAGGTTATTATTTCTTTGTCAATATGCTTATAATACAATTGGCCTTTTTGTCTACATCTGCCTTCCTAGAATGATCCTTATATTATGTGTTTGTCTGAAAGTTTATGATAATGGTATTTTAATTGCTATTATATGTCTGACTATTTTCATTGTATGAAATTAATTGTTAAATATCTTTTAGAAAAATTCAAACTTTATTTAGGCTTTCCAAATACATTCAACTGTTAGTAGTAGCACAATATTTTAATCAGTATTATTCTACGTTGGCTGCAGAAAGGAGTTTGCTGCTAACTGAAAGAAGATCCTTTGATTCTTCTTGGAGGGTTTAAAGGAACTGAGCAGGGCAAATTCCTAATGTCCACTCCATACATTCTTGTCACTGCAGCTGTTATTACTATGTGATTATTCATATAGTATACAAACATGAATGGGCTGCTCATCAAATATGCATTACCCAACATGCTAAGTTTATCGGCTTTTTACCTCGTGAGTTTAAGATCAAGAAATACTATTGTTTTTCTTCTCAGTTGCCTGATAAGGCAGAATGAATGTATGTGTGAATGAAAAAAAAATTTTCTAATAGATATATACTATCATGACAGACAAAAATAAATCATGGCCCTTATTTCCAGGAGGCTGTAAACTCACCAGCCAAGATGGTGCTAAGAATTCTCTGATTGCTGATCCTATTTGATGATTTTTTATTTAGGTACTTACAACTGCAGATCACTTATAAATGAAGGAAGATTGCAAGAATTGGAAGAAGAACTGTCTCATATTAAATGGGTCATTATTGGTCTTTGTGAAGTTAGAAGAAAAGGTGAAGAGACAATTGATTTAAAATGTGGACGTGCACTCCACTACAAAGGCACAAATGTTGGAAGTACGAATGGAGTAGGATTCATTATAAATAAAAAGTGAAAGAACAACATTCCACTATGGAGATTGATGGCTTATTGGACAGAGTGCCAAGATTAGTTATTCAACCTAATAGCAGATACCAAATGCAGATAATTCTGATTTATGCCCCAATAAGTTCTCAGTAATAAAATAGTAGATGATTTTTATGTGACTTTTAATCAGACTAAACAACATTTTAAAATTGTTATTCAGATTTTGTTGCTAGAATTGGTAAAGAAATGAAAGTGCTGTAGGTAATTTTGGTTATGATAATAGAAAAGAAAGAGGACATAGACATGTGAAATTTGCAGAAAAATAAAAACTTCATATTAAGAATTTTTTTTTGGAGGGGGGGGGATGTTAAAAGGAAGTGTACATGGAAGCATCCAAATGAAGGTATAGCAGAACGGATTATATTTTGACTAACAGAAAATACAATTTCAAGATTGTAATGTCCTAAATAAATTCGACACAGGAAATGATCATCGATTAGTAAGATATAAGATACGTGTTAATGCAAAACTAGAGAGACAAAAATTATTAAGAAAAACAATATTTACAGTTGATAATTCTAATCTTCAGAAACATTGTAATGAATTTAAATTAGAACTTGCAAATCATTTTTAAGTATTAGCAGATTTTGAACATGATTCACATTTTTTAAAAACTGCAACAAAGATAGCAGGTAGAAAAAAGGAGCAATTGATCAATAAAATTTCTATTGAGACTATAGAATTTATGAAGAAAAGAATGAATATGAAAATATATAAAAATGATGCATTAAAAAGGATTGAATATCTCAAATTTTGGAAAATGATGCGAAAAAGAAGTTGATAATGATATAAAAAAGTATAATTGTGAACTAACAAGGAAAGCTGTAGAAGAGAATAAAAGTCACTTATATTTACAATAAGAAAAAAAGATGGAACTATGACTAAAAAGAGAAATGACATCATGAAATGGATAGAAGAGTTCTCTCAAGAATTATATAGTAATAAAGAACAAGTACCTCTTACATCTATTATATGTTTTGAATTGCCAAGGATTTTAAATGAAAAAGTAAGACACAATTAAATTTATAAAAAAGGGAAAAGCTTCAGGTAATAATGGAATTATAATTGATATATTAAAAGAAGCAGATGAAGAAATAGAAAAGTTTTTGGCAAAGTTATATACCAAATATCTAAATGATAAAGATGTATCAGATGATTGGAAGAATGCAGTATTAATATTTTAAAAAGATGATAAAGAAGATATTAGAAATTACAGACCTATTAGTCTTTTATCAGTTTTATACAGAATTTTTACTGAGATAATTACAACTCGTCTGCAGAGAACATTTCAACCAACTGAAATAACAAACTGGATTTAAAAGTGGATTTAGTATAGTAGATCATATCCAAGTATTGAGGGAAGTTATAGAAAGGATTAATGAATATGAGTTGCCATTATGCTTTGGATTTGTAGATTATGAAAGGGCATTTGATTCTATAAGCATTTTTTCAGTGATTAAAGCATTGGATCATCATGGTATAGATCCAGGATATCGTCATATTCTGGAGATTATTTATAAAAATGCAACAGCAACAATTAGATTACATAATGATACTAAGATGGTTAATATTAAGATGGGTGTAAGACATGGTGACTCCATATCGCCAAAACATTTTACAGTAGTTTTGCATGAAATATTTTGTGGATTAAAACGAGAAGCTAAAGGAGTAAAAGTAAATGGATAATATTTAAGTCATTTAGATTTTGAAGATGACGTAGTTGTTTTTGCAAATAATGCTTCAGAGTGTCAGGAAATGTGAGAGTTATCAGATCAAAATAAGACTAAAGGTAAATGTTAAAAAGACTAAAGTAATCTTCAGTGGATTTTCTCAAAAGGTGAAAGTAAAGATTGATTATGATAAGTTAGAAGAAGTTAACAACTACAAATACCTTGATCAGATTATTATTACAGATGGAAATCTAATGGATGAAATTAATCATAGAAGTGAAAATAAAGATTGATTATGATGAATTAGAAGAAGTTAAGAGTTACAAATACCTTGGTCAGATTATTAATACAGATGGAAACATAATAGAGGAAATTAATCATAGAATTAAACTTGGTTGGAGTCCTTTTGGTAGAAATAACTTGATATTAAAAGGAAATATGCCTATGTGTTTGAAAAGGAAGATTTTTAATAAATGCATTTTACCAGTTCTTAGTTATGGTTCTGAGACTTGGACACTTAATAGAAAAGCAATACAGAGCTTTTCAGAACACTCAATGAAGTATGGAGAGATGCATATTAGGAGTAACAAAAAGAGATTGAAAATGCAATTTGGCCTGGACATATTATTAGAAGGGGTGATAATAGATGGATAATTGAAATCTTTAAACTGGATTCCAAAAGATGTGAAGAAGAGATGCTAGAGATCGGAGATCATTTGAACTTGGAGGAACCATCCACATTGGATTGATAATGGTTGACGATGATTATTATTTTCTTTTTCAGGTATTGCTAGTCTCTCCAGTAACAGTACTAATAAGGGAATTCAACCAGAGACCTTTAGATTAATGAATAATGAATTTACGATGATGTTGATTATCAACTAGACTATTTTGTCTTTGACAGAATAATTGAATTGATTAGAGCATCACTTTAAATTCAATATTTATGAATCTAAAAACGATTCTTTTGCTAGTATTGGCCAGGCTAGCAACATCCGAAAAAGAGACTAATAACACTAAAAATATTGTCTTATATATCAACCTATATGCTTTTACTAATAGTTGAATATATTTAGAAAATTTTAAAAAGTTTGAATTTTTCTAAAATATGTTTAACAATTAATATTAGATGATAGGAATAGTGAAGCATATACTTACACCTGATCTATATATTAGGCTTCTGATGACTTAGTTACATATTTTTTGTGATAACATAAATTGATTACACATAATATGGAAATGCCTTTTTTTTGTTTCGTTTTAATTTTTATATTAATCAAGTATTGTTTTCACAATCTGGAGAGATCAGTATGTCTACTTTGTCTTAAATAATCATTTTTACTGCATTTTTCCTGTTCAGTTACTTGATTTGTACCTTGATTCATTTTTGTTTTTGTCTTAATTTTTGTATCACTTTCATAACTAATTATTTATTTATTTTACTTTTTTATACTTTATTCTTTTTACTTTATTCCCAGTTTTTATTCGTTTTTTTTTTTTTTACTGTTTTCTGTTTACCTATATTATTGTTTATTCTTTTTTTCAATTTCTTATTCCCTATTTCAACATTGATGAAACTTCATTCTTTGACTATTTAAAGAGCTTAAATCAGGATAAAAAGTTGGGTTTGAATATAGAGGTTGCCATGACAGTAGATTGTGGCTATTTTACTGGTTTATTAAGCATTAAGTGTTGTTCTTTGAATTATATTTGGAAATCAGTTGTCTAATGGAAAATTATGGTTTAATATACGGATATCTATTTAATCTATTCCTCTATTCAATTAACTTTCCTATTATCAACTTAATTTATCTATCCTTTCTTCCAGCTATTATTCTTTCCATTCATTTATCTATCATTTCTCTATTCATTTATCATTGTATTTGTATCTATTTATTTATCTATATCTTTTTCTAATTTTTAAATCCATCTTTCTTTATATTTCCTCCCTTTTTTTTTTTTTTAACATATCATATTTATGTAAACTTATATATATTTTATTTAGATATCAGCCCCTCATTTATTTAGCCAAGATCAACGGTCCATAAATCTTGATAACACAAATCTTATACCTGATTCTCCACCTAGTCCTAATCCTTCTCCTCTCACATCGCCAAGGCCTAGACGACCACCTCCACCAGTTCCTGCTAAAAGATCTAGTATTCCAAACACACCCACAACTCCTGGAGATCCTTTTAGCCAATCAGTCAGTCCAGAAAGCAATCCTTCTACTCCTGTTCATACGTCTTCCCAAGGCTATCTTATTGCACCTCCACCTGCCACTCCTCCTCGTCAGCAATCAAATAATACTCCTCCATTACCTAGCCGCCCAAGGCCTAAAGTGTCATCTAGTGCAAGTTTAAACTAAAACGATATTAGGAGTCATCAAAAAATTCATTTTTCAAATATTTTTTTTAAAATACATAATCTCATTCAGATTCATTTCAGTTTTTAAAAATAAATTTTGTATATTTTGCAGTTTTAGAAACCACCATCGTGAACAGTGAATTCTGATTTATAAAACTTTGATGAACTATTGTACAAATAAAATGAATTAACAGTTAACGCCATTTTTAAGTGAACAGGACTATTTTAAGTTACCACATTATTGTGTATTTAATAATGAATTTTTCTGTAAATAAATGCTCACAGAACAAATTGTTTCACACTGTAAAGTTTTTTTTTTTTTTTTTTGTAGAAATCTGAAGAAGTTCAGAAATTTGTAGTGCTAGAATCTCTTAAACTTTGATCGTGTATTTATATAGCATCTGACAAGTTGCTAAATAAACTCATAAATTGTTATTTGGTGTTTGTTTTTTTTCATTGATTAAATAAATTTTATATTTTATGAAAACTCTCAATAAATTATGAAACTATTTTCATTTTCCAAATTTATTTTATTCCAAGTGATTGTAAAAGATCTAGAAAGAGACCACATGGGAGATGGATGGATGAAATAAGAAAGGGTGCAGGGGTGATGTAGAGAAGAGAAGCTAAAGATCGGAGAAGATGGATTGAACTTGAAGAGACCTTTATCCTGCAGTGGATTGATAATGGTCGATGATGATGATGGCTAATAAAATGTTTATAAAGAACTTTATAAAAAAATAATAATTATAATACAAATTGTAAGGACTGTGATGTGAAAACATCCACTTTGCTATTGGCATTTTTATTAAATACTTTATTAAGTCTTTTTATTCTCATCAGATTTTCAATAGTTTCTACAAATGCATTTTAGTGAAAATTTCAAATGAGTTAATATAGAGTTTAAAACCTAAATCCAACTTAATTTTAATTCTCCAAGTTGTAAATGATTTAAAATTTTCCCACATATTTTGTTAATATGATAATATTAAATCATGCTATCACACTTCCAGCATAAAGCTGTCAACAAAACAAACATAAAGCATAAATCTACAGGTTATTACTTAATATTTTGTTAATGGAAAATGATTTTTTGTGATATTTTAGCTTAAAGAAACAAATATATGTATATATTATTGCATGTTTATTAATTAATATTCACTTTATATATTCTATTCAAAACAATAAAAAGCTAGTAAAAGTTAAAAATAAAATGGCAAAATAACTATTCTAGTATTTCTACAGTGGAATGGCAAAGACATCAATCGTCAGAGTAGACAATTACCATTTGGGATAATTTTTATAGTATTCTTTTCTTGTTTATTCTTGGCTAAGAATAACTAAACATTTACTATTATTAGATGTTATCATAGCATTTATTCAGAATGTTTGATAATCTGTTTAGTTGTGGCTGCTTAAAGTTAATTTCATTATTTTTTGTGATAGCACTTATCTATCTCTTTGTTGATCAATCTCTTTTTAACCATTAACTTTTTACCTTATTGTCAATTGAATCCTCTAAAGCACAAATTCTTCTTATTTCCAGCGTTAACATATATCATAGAGATACAAGAAAGATTGATTGAACAGTCTTTATTTTTAAATATATTCCCTACATATAAAAATATCTTCAAATTTTTTCATCGAAGTTTTGCTCTATAATGATTCTTGACTGATGAATAATCCAAAATAGCAAAAATTATTGATCATTTCTGTGCCTTCTTTATCAACTTATTCTTGTCATCATAATCTTTATGTTTAACTGTTATTCCATCATAATCTTCATCTTTTTTTGTATTTAATTGTTATTCCAACTTTTCATTCTGTTCTTTAATATTTTTAAAAGAATCTTGTTATATACAGTGTATGCATTGTCTCCTATCATATATACATTTAGTTAAAACTTAGATTCAACTATATAATAACTAGATTGTTGGGTGTAATCATTCATTAAAACAAACATTAGCCAATTTAAGTTTTATTAAGGTATCTGAGAGACTTAATTATCTTAACTATACTATATAAATATTTTTAATTGATTGAAATATTCTCTTTACTATGAAAATATATCAATTTTGTTTTATCCCAATGAGATAAATCAGTAATAATTTTTATTTTTAATACATGTAAATATTATTAAATATTTAAAAGATTTTTAGCAAATGATAAATTATAAAAAATCAAAATCTTAATACAGCATTGTTATAAAATGCATATAAATTGCAAAATTTATTTGTGTAAATTAGAGATAGTTCAAAATTTAAAAGGTCAATTTCAGTCCTCCTGCTACTTTATCTTAACTGATATAACTGGTAGAGTAACACTATGGATTTTTCTTAATTTCTATTTGCCCAAATAATTTATCAAAATTCTTCAACTTGAGAAATTCTAAGTATTCATTTACAGATGATTAATTGAAAATTATAATTATTTAATATTTTTTTAATGATGGATTTGAAGATTATGACAATACATCATCATCAAAACAATTTATTAATTATTGCCATTTTTTTTATATAATAATTCTATAATAATCATTTCTTTATAGTTTCTTCATGCTATTTTCCAAAGTTCATTGTTATTCAGAGCAATTAGAAAAAGCAATATAATAATGAAAATGTTGTAAAATGTTTTCTCCACTATTAGAATAAAATACATAATGGTTAAATTTGTCTTTTCTAATTTTTAAAGTAGATTGATGTCTTTTCAGAGCATTTTCAATTTCAACATCTAAATAAAACTGCATATAATACATTTAAAAATATATACAAATTGATGTAAATTTTCTTATCTACACATTCACAGTTTTGCTAGATGTCAAAATTGATATTTATTTATTATGTGGGTTAAAAAAATTAAAAAATTCAGTTATAAAATATATATAAAATAACACATTAATTACTACTTTCTGAAAAAGATTACAAGTACAGTCAATAGTCAAATATGTTTAAAAATACATATATACAAGCAACAAAGATTACAAATTATAAAATTATTATATAAAAGCCTTTTTCGGCAAATTATGTTTTTTTGCCCTTTTCAATATGTCTCCACGATTTAAAGCACATACAGCGACATCTATATAAACACATGAGAGAAGATAGATAAACAAATGGATATCTGACATGATCTATTATGTGATTTTTTCCCTCTCAATTCTACTACAAAATTACTCTGTTATATATATTGAATGGATATATATCCACATATATTAATTAATTAACTATCCATTCTTTATCCATTAACCACTTATTATTTAACTTAATGGATGTTTTGTATATATTCATACAGTTGTTTTTATTATACATGATGTAATTTGTTTCATATATTTTACAGTCAAATATTTTTATATAAAAAAGTAATAGTGACAAATTTCTGTTTCATTATTTTAAGATGTACTGCTAATATCAAATTTAGAAACATTTATAAAAAATAAAAGTATTGTCATATTGTAACTGTATTATTCTCTATTCACAAATTGTAAAGATGTTATATATGTTACATATGTATTTTCATGCAGAAATCGATACCTGAATATCAGATGTTACTTTTTATATGTACAATATAGTGAATGTATATTCCACTAAACTTCATTTTTAAAAATAGATCTAACTGTTCTGCCATTCTCCCTTATATGTTTTCTTCATTTATAAAATATTAATTATATTCATTATAAATAATCATCTCATCTTTTTAAATTTTTTTTACAGAAAACAGCTTCGATTATGCTGCCATTAAAATAAATTTGTATGAAGATCAAAAAATAAAAAATTAAAAAAACTAATTACTAAATAATAAAACATTTTTCAATTTCTGAAAAATTTAGTAGATTCTAATTAAGTAAATTTATTATCAATTGGTGTACTATTTTTGTTTTGGAAGAATATATATTTAAATATTATTTGATTAACTGATTTTAATATTTCAGCTTTATCATCAATATTTTTATCCATCATTAATCCTCTTCAAGATGAAGATCTCACTGAACTTATTTCAGTTTATGGCTTACCTTTCACATATGACTGTTTTCTAAAGCTTTTATGATTCACTTTAGGAAATGAGTAATCCATCTGTCAGTTTTCATCTTCTCTAGTGACATGCAACCCATCATTTTATTTACTTCAATGATGAACTCATTTGATTGTTTTGTAGATAACTACATACTTCCAACTCAACCACTAAATTTCTGATGCAAATATGCTTTACAATATGTAAATAATATAGACTGAAGAAAATTATCCATAACGTTATTCTATAGTCTCTGTGTACGATTTATTATAAAAGATTATTAGTAAGTAAGCTTTATTATTAATTAATAAATAATTCGCAATTATCAAATTATTAATTATATATTTTGTTAATAAAAAAATATTAACTTATACACATTTTGAATATTTGACATGTATAATATTTTATCAGGTGTTTGAAAGAATTACCAGGTGCAACAGTAGTACATTTTCATGTTTTGAATTTTTTTTTCCTAATGCAAATGTTGTTTCAATTTTTCCTCCTTTTTCTTTCCAAGTTTATTCCAGCTTGAAAATATATAATCAACTCATTTCAAAATTTGTTTTACTATTAAACCAAAAACAATGGAAACAATAAAAATAAATTAATACAAACAAAAATATGTTACAAATTTTTATTTCATCATAAGACATTTTGTTTATTTATTATAATCTTTTTCAAGATAAATATTTCCAGTATATTTATGTGAAAAATAGAAGTACATAAAACATACAAAACTATACCAATAGAAATATACAAATATTGGAAAAAAATATTTTCAAAGTGAAGAAAAAATCATTTTAAAAGTATAATTAAAAGTAAGGTTTATGATAAAATAAAAATATGTGACATTTTTGTATTATTTACATTATTTTGATTTAATAATAAAATATGTTTTAAAAAAAGTGAAAATCTTTTTGGTATATCCCGAAATATGCCTAGTTTTATAAAATTATCAGTGATTAACAAAAATGGGTCTTTATATATATATATATAATTGTGTCATTTGATATTAGAGTTACAAATATTCAAAATTGGAAATTTTTTTAAAAACCTTATGTTTCTATATATATTAAATGTGTGAGAGAATATAGATGGTTGATTCATCTTTAAGCATCAAATTTACAATTTATCTAAGCTATTACTGCCTCCTCACTGTAAAGATTTACAATACTGGACTGTTTTGTTGAGTTATTCTTTACAGTGCATTTGTTTCCAATAATTTATTCAAAGATATTCCCAATAAATCATAAATAAGTTCAAATAAATGTAGTTTCTATAAAATGTTTTGCTTATTTACAAATCATTTCCTAAATCTTTTTTTTTTTTTAAATATTGCTTTATATTTTAAAAAAACATTAATAATAATCTCATAAACAATAATTATAGATATAATTACAAATTTTTTTATTGAAATTGTACATTCTTATTAAAATTTGATTATCTATGTTATTTGGATAACTAAACTTTCAATAATCAAAGTATTGTATATGTAGCATTCCCTTGTATCTGCAACTTTGGTTCCGAACCATGGCATGGACACTAGAATTTATGGATAGTAGCTAATCATTTAATTTATTCATACATATATATGTGTGTGTGCATATTATGATATATATGTTGAAAACGTATAACAACGAAGTTTGTATGGCACTGCCATAGTTACCTTAGAAGAAACCAAGACTATGTATACGAGTCTTTGGATCTTAGGGATTCTTTTGATTATATATATAAAAAAGTATTAAAGTATATGTTGTGAATATTAAAATGAGCCTTTTAACTAACAAAATATAGAAAAAACTTTTTTTATTACTTTCCATTATTTATTCAATATTTTTGAATGTAGATAATAGGAGATTGTATATATATCTATCATGTTAAAATTATTTATTTAAAATTATTTTATAATGTAAAGTTATAAAAGTTTTAACATATTTTTCAATACTTTAAAACTTTCTAGAAACTCTATGAGCTATCGATTTATACTTTGAATTGATTAATTAGTAGCACTGTGTCATCTAAATCTAAGATGTGTATGTAAATATTAATTATTTATATATAAGACAAACAAGATTTTATTGTGACAATACATTAGTGTATTGAGGATTTATTACTAATAGGTAATTCATATAAACTTGTATAAAATTTATATAAATTATATAAAAATATTTTTTTTATTTATTTTTATTTTTTTATAAACTTCACATCTGTAATGTAGATCTATAATGCAATGCAAAAAATAGATTGAAAGTATTCATAAAATTAACAAGAGTCTGGAAATATTAAACTGTGTGTATGTGTAGATATATACAAAGAGAAGACTTCAATATATATATACATATATTACATATAATCAATGAGAAAAATAAAATCATAAATCAAAATAAGTAGTAAAAAAAAAAAAAAATTTACAGCTAGTACAAGAAATAAATAGATGTTAATTAAGCTGGAGGAAAAAAAAACATGTACAATGTTTAGACCTAAATGTACATACATATACATACACAAACCATACTGATATGTACGTAACAATTTTAATATCCCATGAGACAAAGAAATCTAGTTTTAGTAAATATCTATAAGCATGATATGATCAATTTTTAATTATTTATTGAGATGAGGATTACATACCTTGCTGTTTTTTCTTTATTGGCAATCGACCCCAAAACAGTTATCAGCCATGAATATTTATTGATGATTTTAATTACAAATTAATATTTTTTTACTCTTATGAATTGGAAAGTAACATTTTGTATACAAAGAAGCCTACAAAATGAACATTATTATAGTACATGCATGTACTTTATATGCTGTGTTATGCTGAGGATTACGTAATTTTGAGTCAAGATCATGATTTGACTTGTATAACTCAAAAATTAATAGAGATTATAGAAGATAAAGCCTGAAAGTAAATACAACAAAAGAAAAGCATAAATTGAGAGAACACATAAAAGGAAACAATAATGAAACTAAAAGAAAAAAAACCCCACTTGTTACAAAAGCTATAACAATGATAAATAGGATCAGAATACATCAAAAGTCAATAAATGACAGATATATGGCATAATAGTGACAAGTATTATTATATATAGTAATAAGGTTTGGAAGTTGAAGGGGAAAAAAAATGATTGAAGAAAATCAAAGAGATTGGATAAGCAAAAAGAATTTGAGAAAAAAATGAATATTAAAGACATAGTAAATGAAATCACAATCAAACACTTGAAATCATATGGATGTGTGCAAAGGATGTCTTGGAAATGACTAACAAAATAAATATTAAACTGGATATCACTGGGAAAGAGAAGATGAAATCCAAAAATAAAGAGCAACAAAGATTAGATAGAAAAGGAAATAACCATAATGATTTAAGAGTTGTGGCAATTGAGATTAGAAAATGTCAGTTTCATATACTGATAAGATTATAGTGTATATAAAATTATTTATTTGTTATATTAATCAAATTTGAATATGAAAGTATAGTATATTTATGAAATTAATAAAAACTATATATGCGTATATATACATACACAAAAATAACATTATTTTGCCATACTTCAGTATTTTCCCAGTGAACCAACCTTATAATAATGTGTATATATATGGATATCTATATAGGTTGGACGCAAACGTTTTGAACTTTTAGCCTAATATCTAAACTCTTCATGTATGGGTTTACAGAGAAATAGGCAAGAGTTTATATATGTACATATATAAGTACACACACACACAAACAGTATATCTAGATATTTAAAATTAAAATTGCTGTATATGGAAAAACTTGTTAATATATACTAAAATCATTGAAGCAAAATATTTTATTAAAGCAACTGATATATGTAATGTTAAAAGTAATACTTTATTTGTAAAAAAAAAACAAAAAAAAAAAACATTTTAAGATATCGGTGATTAAACCAAATATGCTTTAAACTGACTTAACAATTTTATTATTACTTTTTTATTATTTTTCTTAACTTTTCTTTAGTATAAATATTCTTATGGATTTATAATTAATTACAATTCTTTAAAAACTTGTACATATAATTATATAAGAAATTAAAAAGCAAATGTAGAACACTGATGGATAACCCGAATTTACTAGTGGCCATTTAATACTTTGCTTCCATTTATGATGTTAAACAATCTTTAAAATATAAATAAAAGATCATATATTTTTTAAAAAATATATAAAAACATAAAATTCAAAACAAACTGAAAGCACTCATCTTTCTAATATGATTGCTAAATAAAGTTGATCCGTTGTTTTTTTGTTTGTTTTGTAACCATCCGGTACCAAAGATGATTTATGTACAATGATCTGAACAGTGACTTTCACATAGCTTGCATTTTTAAGTACTAATTATCAGTACTTTTTAATATCCTCACGGATAGCAATGAATAATACAAATTCAAAAAAAAATTCTGTCTAGTTCACATATTTACCTATGTACATATACTTACATATATGTGTGTATATATATAAATATATTTATATACTTGCATATATTGGTAATATATATATATATACATACACACATCTTTATGAACACACACGTACATATATGCATACATGTCTAGATGTGTATATCCATGTACATGTGTGTTTATGTTAGTAGACAATTTATATACTATTAGGATTGTTTGAATTAATTTAAATGTGTCATTTTTTTTTTTTTTTTTTGGAGATTTTAACTCAATAAAACTAAATAGTTAGTATAAAATACAATTGTTAAACAATCCCAGATTACCATTTCCTAATTATTGCTGACTTTTTTTTTTAATCGAAACAATGGGAAACATGCATCGTTTGTCTTCTTTACCAAGAAGAACTGAATTTTGCAGAATACAAATCTAAAATATTTTAATCAATTATAATAAATGATTAAAATTATATAAAGAACAAAAAAGTTATTTTCGTTGTATGAGATTTTAATACATGAATCAGCAATAATGAAATCATATCCATCTTATTATTCCTATTTCCTCCGTAGATGCACTACAACCTCTCATCATTTTTTCTGCCTACATGGAATTACATCGAAAATGAAGTAAATAAAAAAAATCTAATATTTTGAAATAAATACTTCTAATAAACATTTTGTAAAATTTCTACAACTTACTTTTCCCTGCTTGTAAAGAAAATGTTACATAATTATCTGCCAGTATTATTTGTCTTGATTGTTTTGTAATAAAGACCCAGTTATAAAAAAATGTCTGAAATAGAATAATGCTGTTAATTAAATAAGCATAAACTTCTATTATGTAATATTGCATCGGATGTAAAAATGATTAATGGCGCTTATAATGGATTGGATATTTAATTACATGCCAGAATATTTTAGGCACACTCTGATAAAAATATCAGAATTGATATTTGCTATTTTTTTAAAAATACAAATTAATTATTCACTAAAGCTTTTGGAAATTTTTTGACGTTTGGATGTCTAAATTTTCTTTTGTGAAGTTTTTTGTTTTGATGGTAAACAAATAGCTTTCCTTACCAAGCTAAATGAATTATACCGAGATATACTCTTTTTTCCTTCTGTCAAATATGTATACAAAGAATTAGATATACAAACTTCTGCGGACTATTCTGTAATGAATACCACGAAAAATGAGTATGATAGTGCATAAGTTGGCGCCCTCTAATCTCTGGCTCATTATAGAAATGGCATCAATGAAAAATTCAGAAACGCTATTTATGAAGATTTTTGAAAGTGACGGTAGGTGTTGCATGGGTTTCTTCTCCTTTAGAACTGCCCTCTATTTGTATCTGCACCCCATCGCCACTATTCGTGGACTCTTCAGGAGTTTTAGAAATTTCATTGTCATGATCGTGGTCATGGTGGTGACGGTGGCGGTGATGGAATGCTTGCAAAGAAAAGCGTCTGTGCGTTTGTTTACGACCCCCACGTCTTTTAGAAATATGAGGGTTATCCTTTCTCATTGTTTTATTTCGAAGAATTTGCAACTGAGTATATAAACGTTTCAATTCTGCCTGCAAAAAAAAAAAAAATCATTTTTTTTTCATATTTACTAAGAAAGATTTACAAATATAATTCTAAAGATGATTACTTCTTTTAAATATAACAAACTTAATGATTATTATTCACAAGTCTTTTATATTTGACACATTTATACAAAAATATCTGCTATATTTTTTTTCATATTGATTAACTATGATTAAAAATTAACCAAATGAGAAATACAAACAGTTTAAGGGTGATTTGACACCCCTAGGCATGAAAAGATTAATGATCTACGTTTATACATACATATTGTACCGATGTAGGTCATTACATAATATTTCTAGCATTTATCAAGAGGGAATTTTAATGAAAGAAATTTTAAGAAAATATTTTTTAAAGTTTGAAAAAAAAAAAAGGATTTTCATGAAAGTTTGAGAAAAAGAAAGGGGAGGGGGGAAAGATTTCAGTAATGAATAATAATTAAAGGGAAAAGTGATTAACTTGATTATTTTTAAGTTAATGTGTAACAAATATCTCGTTTTTGTCTTATAATGTGGAAGTAGTGGAATGTGTGTGTCTATAAATAAAATGTAAAAGAGATGAATTTTCTTAAAATAATAAAATTGAAAGCTGATGCAATGCAAATAAAAGAACTTAAAACCAAAACAAAGGGACTAAGTACTACTGTTTGATTAAAATAGAAGCCAATGGAAAGACTATAATGAATCTTAAATTCAAATAAAAGGAATAGAAACCTGTAGTGTTTGTAAAAATGGCAGACATTTTTGTGCACTCCAGAAAAACTAGAATTTATTCGTAAAGCTGTTTTTAGATCGCGCTCTGATAGCTGAGGAATTTAATTAGTGCATTGACGTAATGGTGATCGACAATTCCTAGAAGTATTTGCTAATTACAAATGCTTCTAGATAAGAGACATTACCTTATTGGTCAGTGCATTGATTGAGATCGTTGCAGTTGTCAGAGAGCGAATAGAAGACGGTGTAACATCTAGCAGGAATTAGAGGACAACTCCAGTAGAGAGCAGTCATGCAGTAGTGAGTAGTGAGCAGTATTGGAGAGACGTCTGTTTAACATCAGAAAAGATATCTCGCGTCAGTGCTGGCGGTAAATGACTAGCACACCCAGTGAAAATGTAGTTCACGGGTGTAGCTGAAAGACACCGCAGCAGAGAAGAGCATTAGTTGCAAGAAGAGCATTAGTTGCAGAGAAGAGCATTAGTTGCAAGAAGAGCATTAGTTGCAGAGAAGGGCATTCGTTGCAGAGCAAGGCATTCGTTGGAGAGCTTCGTTAAGAAAGAACAGCGTGGGAATTGTATAACGTTATTTGCTGACCGCACAGTATGACTTCCAGTTATAACCTTGGCACAGTCATAAGTGCGGATACTACAAAACCCAATAGGATTGCAGCAGACTGCTCGATCGATCCTAAGATAAGAAACACTATATAAGGGAGATTTCGTATTGTTATAAAAAAAAATCAATCAAAAATTTGTTAAAATTTGATCTAAAAAATATTGAAATAACTAAGAATGGATGTGAAAAATCGTTAATCATTAATTAATCAGAATTAATCAAAATTTGATCTAAAAATATTGAAATAACTAAGAATGGATGTGCTGTCATATAGAATGCGTTGTTGAACCCATTGGATTGTGCGGCCAGCCTGAATTTTCTCTGCAGTAACATCAGCAGTTAGTTTGAGGGAGAAATCATGTTCGTGTGAAAATTGGAATCATTGGAGTGTCCATGCCAAGACCCACAAGTAATTTATATGCACAAAATAAATAAAAAAGGCCTACGAGGAATCAACACCAACCAGCTGGAATCAGCAGAAAGCTATGCTGCTCTTTTCGCATATGAAAGTGCTCAAATCCTAGGTAAATCACTCATTTTTTGTCTTACAAAATCTTAATTCATAGCCATAAATAAATGAGAAAAAAAACTTAAAAATATCTCAAGAACTATAAGTTATATTTAATCAAGTACAGAACTATTAATTTCCCTAACTACATGCATTAGCTTTTGTAATAAGACTTTGAAATCAAATATCTCATTAGTTCTATGTGGGTATCATATGCTTAAATATGTGTTTATTTTATTTATTATTTAAATATATATGTGTGATTTGAAACGTATTAAAATGTATACTTTAATAGAATGTGTGTACGTATTTATATTATAAGGCAAGAATGAGCATTTAAAGAAAGAAAGCTGGGTATAAAATATTTTACTTATTTTCAGGTAGGTAATTTGAGATAATGTTAAAAGTAAGGGAAATTTTCATGCAATAGAGTTAAATAATGCATAAGTATTCTATTAATCAAATATTTGTGATATAAATGTTGAGAAATAGAGATTCATCATGTGGGCAGAAAATTGGGAAGAGTTGGATGAGCTAGCTGGGGGAGGTCAGGTACTAAATTCATAGTGGTTGAGCAAGCATGTTAGTTACATAGTAATTAACTGGCACCTAAAGGTTTTTCCTAGTGCATAGATGGCCAGTGTTATAATTTAGTAGTAGAGAGTTGGTATTATTGGTAGCTTGCTACCAGTGATATTATCTTTACCTGAAGGACTGGAAGTCTTCAAAGATAGTGATAGAGACTAAACAAAAGGGATAGAAATAAATGAATCTAAAAAATGTATATATATATATTTGTTTACAAAGAAAGTAGGCATTCGGTACAATAGTGTAGCCAATGTGGACCATAGGTGATGGGGAAAGAATGTCAGAAAGCAACTAGTTTAGGTTTGAAGAACCCACAAGTATTCGGTTTAACAGAGACAGTTGAGATTTTATATGTAAATGTGGAGGCATAATTATCAAAAAAAAAGGACACTCCGGGCAAAGGACAAGTAGAACTAAGAGGGTCGGAATTGATCATGTGTTCATATAAAACAGAAAAATATTTTTGTGCTGTTTAAATAAGAGTAGGTATAGCATTTAATTCTGAAATGGAAGCGGCAAGCTGGGTTTTACAAAAATAAAAACTTTTGTGGGAAACGGGAAGTATCGAATAGGCACTTAGAGAACTTGGAACGATTTTTCTCGTGCAATGGATTCAGCAAATCAGTCAAGGTTAGCATAGCTAGTAGCTACATAGAAATGATGCTCAATTTTGTGGGAGTCAATGGAGTAAAAGCAGCAAACTGAGGAATACAAACAAGCACTAATGAACTACTGGGGGGAGGGACTCCAAGAGAATGTTAAGTGTCAAGTAGCACAAGATAAATGGTGACCAGGAGAGTTGCTGATTACATTTTTTCGCAGACAAGCGATGAAATTAAGAATGGTTACAACATTCAAGCTATCTGAACAACAGATTCTGCACATAGTAAGGAGGGTTTCCCAGAAAACATTCAACAGATAGTAATGGGGAAGGATATGGTAGAATAAACTGCAGAGGTACTTATGATGCTAGACAGTGATAGATAGCATGAAGAAATCCAGAATAAGGAAGAGAATGCTGAGGATACTTGTGTGCAAGTAGCAAACCTAGTATAGAATGAAGAAAGGAAGGAGCTAAGAATGCCCCCTCTGCTGTCCTAAAATAGAGATAAGTATCAAAGAAATAAGGGTTAATGCACTGCTTGACTCAGGGGAATCAAATATCAGTGATGTCACAGAAAACCTTTAATGAGTTAGGTCTGAGCAATTTGAAAATAAAAACCTTACCGCTAAAGAATGTATACATAATATTGGTGAATGGAAAAAGAGCCAAACTGCATCGGAACAAGCTTGGGTGAGTGCATATAGCAGGAAAGGAATACAACCACGTCATGTTAATTTTAGAGGGACTAATACATGGTGCTGTTCTGGGGTCAGGTTTTATGTGCAAGGCAGGCTGTGTGTTGGATTATGCTTCAACAGGTGAGGGTAAACAAGGTGGAGATCCCATTTGAAGTCTGTGAGGCAAATGATGGTAATGTGAAGTGTGGTGCAGAATGTGCAGGGATAGAAATAGAGAGAAAGGTGAGGAGAGATGGATGTGGGAGTAAGGAGCAAAGGGAACAGTTGAAGGAATTGTTGGGCAAATATGAGTGCATGTTTTCAGAAATCCCTGGAGTTATCGAGGGATACGAGCATAGGATTAGGCTTATAAAAGATCAAACTTGAGCATATTCTATACTGCATCAATATAGAAGTGCAGTGGAGGAACAACTACAGAATATGTTGAAATGGGGAGATTATCTCTAAATGCTCATCTCCATACAATAACCCGATAGTAATGGTAAAGAAAAAGGATGGGTCTATTTTTTATGCCTAGATGCATGGCAATTAAACAAAGTAACAGTGGTAGACACCAATGCCCTGCCACCCATGAATTACTAATGAAATTTCAGAAAAAGATATTTTCAATTTAACAGCCAGCTACTAGCAGATAAGGATGCATCCCAAGGATTGCAGCTTTCTGGTATAACAGACAGGCATATAGTTTCAACCAAATTCTCTTCAGTTTAATAAACAGCTGGGCAGGACTTATACAGTGCCTCGATCATGTAATGTCAGAAGAGATTAAGGACCTGATTACTATGTACTTAGATATAATTCTAGCTTCAGAAGGCGTGGAAGAACACTGAGCATTTGAAGCTATTTTTTTGTGAATGTAAAAAAGGGAATTTAAAATAAATTTGGGCAAAAGTCATTTAATGATCATTAGTGAGCAAGGTATATCTCCAAATCCAAGCCATACAAGATTTTTCGAGGCCAATGAAGAAAAAGGGACATTAAATCTTTCCTTGGATTGTGCAATTTCTTCAATCAGTTTTATAAAAAAAAATTCCCAGACATGGGAGTCTCTGTTACAACTACTGAGAAAAGAAAAAAAATGAGCGTGGGAAGATCACCATGAGAACAGCTTTATAAATGTAAAAAGGGTTTTCTAAGGGAAGTTATGCTGTCATACCCAGATTTTAGTAAGCCACTTGTGCAGTCAGACAGCAGCGGAATCAAATTTGGGGCCACACTGTCCCAGATACAGGATAATGGGTGGCATGGGCTGCTTTTCATGAGTCGCTTGTTAAATTGGCCAGAAAAGAATTATACAGTAACAGAGGCTTTAGCAATCATGTGGGCCTTTAAGAAGTTTAGACAGTACTTAATAGGATCACAGGTAATAATGATGACCGACCACAGGAGCCTTGAGTTCCTTAATCACAGCTTTCTCACAAATAGGCTGATCTAGTGGAGTCTATTCTTGCAGTTCAATTATAGTGTACAATACTGCTGAGGCAAAGATAATATGGTAGCCGACACTCTGAACTGCTACCCAATAGCACATAAGCAACATCTGAATTGCAAAAACACATACATAACAACAGAAATACATAGAGGTGAAGAGATAGAACATAAGAGGAGGATGCAGATTGTAAACAAATGATATGTTATTTGCAGCACCAATCTATAAGTAGACCTATAAACGGTTCAATATGGAAGGAGAGAAAACGGTATTGCTTAAAAGGAGGAGTTTTGCAGCAGAGAATGAGAGAGGGTGAACATACATGAGTCATTCTTCCGGCAGGCATACAAGAACAGGTGACTAAGTGCAAACATGAAAGATATGGACATTATGGGGCAAGCAAAATTAAAGGGTGGATAGGCCATTGGTTTTATTGGCCAGGAATGTATAAGATTATCTTAAACATCATTGAGGGATGTACCATATGCACAAAGACCAAACCCCTTAACATGTCAAGCGCAGGACCATTTTGAGACTCATATATGCATATCAGCCCAATAGTTTGTTGGCAATAGATTTCTACGGACCTCTTCCCCAGTTTAATAAAAAGAAATATCTCCTTGTGGCCTATGACATCTTCATGGCTATTTATCCGGTGACGCAGGCTAATGCCTGACAGACTATACAAGTACTGGATCAGCAACCTTTTCAAGATGTGAGAATCCCAAATCAAATTGTATCGGATTATGGAGCACCTTTTCTATCTGAAGAACGGAAAATATGGATGGAACATCGCAGAATAAGGCATATCCTCACTTTGATTTGCAATCTGCAATCCTATCCCTGCAAACATATGAGAGAGTTGGGATGTATTTCACGTATACCTAAAGTATGATTGTCGAAGATGGGTGAGGGAGGCAACAAGAAATCACCAGCATGATAAATTGGTCAAAGAATGAATCAACAGGGTTTGAGCCCATCAGACTTCACCATGGAGAAAATATTCCATACCCATTTAAAACCATTTTGCTGGTCAGAACGAAATATATTAACAAAATAAAAGATGCTGACAAAGCACAGCATAGGCTCAGAAGGATGGGTAATATAAGACAAAAGAGGCAAGGAGAGTCAGATATGTGTTTAAGTTGGTGGTTGAAGTCATAGTGAGGGTAAACCCAGTAAGCTATCCTGAGAAGGGAATGTATAAAAAGTTTCAGCCAATATATGATGGGCCATATAAAATCATATGAGAATATGGAAACAATGCATTTGAGATCGCTCAGGGGACAGAAAAAAAGGGAACATTCAATGCTCGATCATTGCAATTAGTAAAAGGGAATAGTTGGTTTTTTTTTTAATTTGGGTTTTAGATATGACATTTTACTCTCAAGGGGCGTGGAGATGGAGAAGATGTACTGATGTAGGTCATTACATAATATTTCTAGCATTTATCAAGAGTAAATTTTATTGAAAGAAATTTTAAGAAAATATTATTTTTTAAAGTTTGAAAAAAAAGAAAAGATTTTCATCAAAGTTTGAGAAAAAGAAAAAACAAAAGAAAGGGGAGTGGAAAAGATTTCAGTAATGAATAATAATTAAAGGGAAAAGTGATTAACCTTATTTTTAAGTTAATGTATAACATAAATATCTCAATTTTGTCTTGTAATTTGGAATGTGTGCATCTATAAATAAAATTTAAAATTTTCTTAAAATGAAAAAATTGAAAGCTAATGAAAAAACAAAACTTAAAACCAAAACAAAGGCAATATAATTAACTAACAAAGGGACTAAGTACTACTGTTTGATTAAAATAGAAGCCAATGGAAAGACTATAATGAATCTTAAATAAAAGGCCCCAATAGGATCACAGCAGGCTTCTCGATCGATCCTAAGATAAGAAACACTGTATAAGAGAAATTTTGTATTATTATATAATAAAAAAACATTAATCAGAATTAATCAAAATTTGATCTAAAAAATATTGAAATAACTAAGAATGAATGTGCTGTCATGTAGAATGTGTTGCTGAACCCATCGGATTGTGCGGCTGGCCTGAACCTGTGCAGTAACATCAGTTAGTTCAAGGGAGAAATCATATTCATGTGAAAACAGAATTATTGGAGTGTCCATGCCAAGACCCACAAGTAATTCATATGCACACCATAAAATAAATAAAAAAGGCTTATGAGGAATCAACACCAACTGGTTGGAATCAGCAGGAAGCTATGTTGCCCTATTTGCATATGAAAGTGTTCAAATCCTAGGTAAATCATACATTTTTTGTCTTCACAATCTTTAATTCATAGATATAAATAAGTGAGAAAAAACCAAACTTTTAAACATCTCAAGAACTATAAGTTAGATTTAATCAAGTATAGAACTATTAATTTCCCTAACTATACATGCATTAGCTTTTGTAATAAGTCTTTGAAATCAAATATCTCATTAAGTATATGTGGGTGTCATATGATTAAATATGTGTTTATTTTATTTATTATTTAAATATATATGTGTGTGATTTGAAATGTATTAAAATGTTATTTATTATTTAAATATATATGTGTGTGATTTGAAATGTATTAAAATGTATACTTTAATAGAATGTGGGTATGCATTTATATTATAAGGCAAGAATGAGCATTTAAAGATAGAAAGCTGGGTATAAAATATTTTACTTATCATTAGGTAGATAATTTGAGGCAATGTTAAAAGTGAAAGAGATTTTTATGCAATAGAATTAAATAACACATTAGTATTCTATTAATCAAATATTTGTGATATAAATGTTGAGAAATAGAGATTCATCATGTAGGCGAAGAATTGGGAATAGTTAGAGTCCGATGAGCTAGCTGGGGGAGATCAGATACTAAATTTGTAGCTGGTTGAGCAAGCACATTAGTTACATAGTAATTAGCTGGCACCTAAAACTTTTTCCTTAAAATAAATGAAGTGCTTGGATGGCCAGTGTTATAATTTAGTAGCAGAGAGTGGTATTAGTGGTAGCTTGCTACCAGTAATATTATTATCTCTACCTGAAGGACTGGAAGCCTTCAAAGATAGTGATAGAGACTAAATGAAAGGGATAGAAATAAACAAATCTAAAAAATGTAGATCGGTACAATATAAAAATCTATAAAATAGACATCAAAAAAGGTATATATAAAACATTCATATTGTATCGCTAGCGCTCCATATAAAATTGTGTTTACAATTATTAAAAATAAAAATTTTTGCGTAAACAACATAAAGATTTTAAAATTAAAATTCGAATAAATAAAATCACTGCAAAATAAGTTTCATAAAAGGAAATGAAGGTTTTAATAAATAATATGTAAGTCAGAATAAGTTGGGAGAGTTGTTGTTTATAAAAGTTTGGAGTTTTTAAAAATAAAAAAAGAAATACAGTTAGTCCAGGAGAAAATTAAACCCTGCATCATTCGTAAAGTTTACAAATCAATTAAGAGTAATTCGGGAGAGAGAGTTTAACTTGGAAAAGTTAAAACTATAAAAGACTAAAAATAAAGCTTTTATATGAAATTAAAAATACTCTCTTTTCATTTAATTTAAAGAAGAAAGAAAAAATTAAATACTAAAAATCTCTTTTCATTTACTTAAAATAAAATATACGTGTGCGTGAATAAAGATTGTATTTAAATATAAAAATAAAATGTGTGCATATTGAAAAATTAAAGTATGAAAGTTAAATATTAAAACAAATGAAAGTATAATTAAAATTTCCCACCAAGATTGCATATACTCATAAGCTACATAAAAATAGGATTACGCAATGACTACTGATTAAAATCCATAAGCAGGATTAATTAAAAGGCATCTTAAGAATTTAAAGCAGTGAATGAATTTAAAAACTAATTTAAAAAATGACAAGGTCATCACATAAATAGGGCCAAAAATTTTGTCAGTCAATCTTGTATCTAGAGTCATTCACATATCTTAAGTCACCTATTAGACTTTTTTCAATGAATATGATACAGTGCTAAGCAGTTTGGGACATGCATTGAACTTTAGCCTCAGTCTGATAGAACATCAGCAGACTGCCCGATAGAAGCAATGCCCATGTAATAATTGGAAGCCGTCAGGAATGTCTAACTGCCTGAAATAGAAGTAGCATGGAACTGCACATCAGAAGCCTAAAATTCAACCAGTTATGAAACAGCAAGAAGCCACAATGTCCAAAATCCTATAGGTAATAAATATTTTCTTATTCCAATTCTGATATTAATTTAAGTAGCCATTGCAATCTTGAAGCCTCCCAGAGTCAGTTAATAAATGAACTCTATAACTGCATAAAATGAACTATTGATGTGCATGTTTTAAATGCTGTGTACTTATTTAATGCTTTATGTTATGTTATATTTTGTTGTGTGTTATTAATAATGTGTGTGTGGGTATTATAAAGTTATTGTTTATTTAATTGAGAAAATTTATAATTAGTTTACAAATTATGTAAGCACTTTAGTTAAAATAAATTATCTTTGAAAATTAATATTTTGTCGGTCAATTCTTTACTAATATCACTAATTAAAATAGCAATTTATTATATCATTCTTTTGATTGAGATAGTTAGGATTTCTTAGGCACTGAATTAGTTTGCCAACATTCAGGGCACATTAGTTGCTTTTGTAATTAGCTGGTGTCTGGAGTTTACTCCGAAACAAAAAATGATAGGTGTTCAATTTTGCAGCCAAAGATCTGTGGTCTTGAGACGTAGTCATAGTTATATATCTTATATATGTAGCTCCGGCTTGGTCACAGGTATCCTCTGGGTATCATTCTTCTCTGCCCAAGGGACCAGTGGAGCAATACTTAAATTGCATTGGGAATAGATCGAATGTATAATAAATAATTGTATCATTTTTTTTTTTGTATAAAAGTAAGTCTTACAATATTGTTCACAATTTCTATTTTTATTAAAGAGTAAGAATTTCATGTTAGATTTTGTTTCCCAATCAATGTACTACCCCACCTGGTTCAATATATAAATTAAATGTGTAAAAAAATTCATTATTAATTTTTTCATTATATTAATATACCTAAAAATTTTCAATTATGTCTAAGTCATTCAGTTGATAATTAGATCCAACAATCATTCAAAGCATTGTAAATCTAGTGTCCATTTTTATAAGATAATTTCAAAAATGAAGTAATATTAGTGGAAAGCAATATGTGCTTACTGAATACTGTTTTCACAGATATAACATTGACAAAGGATATCTAATGACAAAGTATTTTCAAAAATTTGTTTTGCTATTATTTGTAATTTCTTACATAAACCCATACAGCTATGTTTTTAAGTAATGCTGAACTACTATAGAAGTCATGCATTGTATTTTGTGTATATTCAAATGAAAAAAAAAATGAGATGACTGCAGATTTTTTTAAAATAAGGTTTTTTTTTAAAGATTTTCTTATACTTTATACATAATTTGTTAATGTTTTTCTAATTGAATTAGGTTTTGGTCTAAATTTAGCTTTGTGTAAAATTCTTCAGTGAGATTTTGTATATCTATCAATATTTTTTCCAATTTTCATCATTTTTCTTGATAATTAATATTTTTTTGCACCATGGGTATATTTTATGGCACTATGTATGTGATAAGATTTTAAGTCTGAAGTTTATTTTGCATCTTATCATACAGTTCCACTACACTCAATTAGAGTATCATTTTGAAATATTTCTAGAAAAATAATGTATTTTCTAACAAATTATTCAAAAAGATTTAATGAAATGATTCAACATTCCCATCTGGTGACACAGATTGTGTTGAGAATAATAATGAAAAATGGAAGAAAAACATTGTAAAGAAAGTTGGTAAGATTAGTGATTCAGATATATTGGAAGATGCAAACTACAGACAATTCAAGTTTATGCCCCTCCAAAGTTCTTATTAATAGAGAATTTTTATATAGGTGTTGATCAGAATAAACTACATTAAAACTCATCATCATTAGCAGCTATTTGCAATGAGTGATGCTTCAACTCCAAAAAGAAAAAAGACAATAATAATATACTAAAGATGAGTTTTGTAATGACTACACAAACTAATCTGTGAAACACAAATATGTCCACATAATAAGCTGATATATTACTTGTTATTTGTATTTCGTAATGCTAGCTTTAAACTTCTTTCACAGCAAATTAGTCTTCTGAAGGATTTCAATATCTAAGTTGTAGCTCATTACTGTATACTATTCTTAGCCTAATTTCCCAGTAAAAGCAATCAACATGCCCTTCTTTAGAATTTCTTTATGGTTACCAGGGTCTGTCTCTCATAAAAGCCATGCTCAAGTTTATTATAAAATAATTTTTTAGGAAATCTTTGCTTTGCTCATTCATTTCACATCTAATCAATCCAATGAAAATGGGATTTACAAAAGTAGACCCTATAGTATCATATCCAATAAATTAGAAAATATATTAATTTATCATTCTTAAATGAAATTTTTGTAATGCCTTTATGTTTCATCTAAAGGGAGTCCAAATCCAATTTTTTTTTTTATAATTGAGTAAAATAACAGCTCTATATAGAACTAATTTAATTACTGTAATTATTTTCACTATTAACTTGTTAACAGCAGATTAGAGTCTGCATTTCACCCCAACTTCTAAACCCATATTTCTACTTAAAAAGTTACCAAAATGTTTAAAATGTCTCATATTCTTAAGCTGATAATCAGCAAAATTAAAAGTTGCTGAAGATTTTTTTTTCCATTACTAGTCAATAGAAGGCATGGCTTTTTTTTTTTTAATTACTAAATCATATTTTTAATTGCATTTAAAACATTTTGTGCATTTGTAGATTGTCTTTTGAACTAGCAAAAATAATACAATTATCAGCATACTGTAAATCCAGAATTCAAGAAGATAAAGTTTTTGATTTTGCTTTTAACTAATTCAAATTTAAAATTCTATCATCAAATCTGTATGGTTTGTTGATCCTTGATTCATTAAGTCAATTATTAAGACCATTGGAGCAAGTATAAATTCTTCTTTCATTTAAAGTGTCCCAGATTTTCCTTTTATGATAATAACATTCCATCATGTAAAACTATTATACACATAAACTTTAGTGGACAATCAATTAATTTCAAACAATACCAGAGTTATTTAAATAAAATTTCTTACCAAATCAATGAAAGCAATATATAAATCATTCCCTTTTTCTGGCTTTTTTTTTTTGCTTTTGCCTTACAATAAGAATTCGCAATAATGCTTCTTGATTTTCCAAAACCACATTGAGTCTCTGCTAAGTATCTTTATCAATGATTATAAACAATGTATTCAACAAAATTCTTCAAATTACTTTTTTCTGTAATCTTGTCTACTCCCTTTATTTTTAAAAACTTGATCAACCGAAGCATTCTTACAATCAGCACATTTTCATGAATCAATAAAATTTTAAAACAAATCCAATATTTCTGTAACTAAAATATCATATATTACAACTAACTAAAATATCATATATTATAACTAACTAAAATATCATATATTAAAACTTCTTCAAGTATTTTATCAGAATCTGTAACCTGTCCAGATTTTAGTACTAGAGTAGAAAAATAATTAAAAGATGAAAGCATTGTAAATAAATTTGGTTACGAATGCAGAGGTGAGAGAGGTCATACATTTATGGAAATTGGAAAAAAAGAATTTTTGTTTTAAAAAAATATATGAAAATAGACATAGAAGGTACAGCAGAATAGGATTATATTTTGATTAACAGAAAATATGTACCATGACATTATAATATGCTTAATAGGCAACACAAAATACTTGTAGATTAATGAAATGTTAAGATACAAATTAAATCTAAGCTAAAGAGACAATCATTGGTGAGATATTTCTTATTAAGGAATTCCAAGCATCAGTGATTCATGACAATGATGACCCTTGACCCCAGAAGTAACTGGAATTTGTGGCATGCCCACATGATGCCGAGTGTTTCTTGTTCCATTACCATGTACCTCTTCTCTGCATCCTTCAAGGTCCAGCTGCTAAAGTATAGTATTTTGTGCTCACCTTGATCCCCAACCTGAAATAACCACCCTGAGGCCTTCCTTGCTGCTGTCGGTCTGAAGTCAGGATAGTACAGATGACCTGGAGGAAGTGCTGCTTTATTTTCTGAAAGTCTCTTGCTCCTCTGATCACTGCCACTGGGTATCTCTGGGCAACAGGCCCAACATTGTGCAGAATTTTGGGCGAGATTATTATAGAATTTATGGTAGAGATTATACAGCCCTAGGAATGACCATACTTGTCTCTGGTTTGTTGGTTGAGGAAAGTTTTTTTGATTGACACTATTTTTTTATGGTGTGGCCGGATTCCCTGTTCTTTGATGTGCCCAGGGGGTGATTTTCTCCACCATGAAATGACTTTTGGCCAAATTAATTGTTATGTTTTTTTTTATGACATTCATCAAAAAATCCCCGTATGTGATCCAGATGCTCTTCCTTGTTCCGAGATACGATCACGTCAACAACATAGCATACCAAGTGTTGTTTTATCTTATCTTGCTCTGCTATTGAGGATACTGAAAGGTATCCGCTTGACCAGTAGGTGTATCCATTGCATGTAAAGGCTGTATACTGGCAGTCCTTTGATGCCAATTCAATTTTCCAGTAGCTTGAGGTTAGATCCATTGTGGTGAATATCCTTTTATTGGCCAGGCACATTAGTATCTCTGGAATCAGGTGTGGGGCATCTCTTTCTGTTTGAGTGATGCCATTTAGGTTTTATGCATCCAGGCAGAGTCAAATCATCCCATCTTTCTTTACTACCACTAGTGGGTTGTATGGTAATGGCCCTTTCTCTATAACTCCCCACTCAAACATTTGCCTTAGTTGATTCTCTACCTTGTCCCTGTATTGTAACAGGATCAGGTAACTCCCTGTCTGGAAGTATGTTTCTTTCTTGACTCAGATGCATTGAATATATCTCTGAATGTTTCCTGTGGTGTTCAAGAAAACTTGGATGTAAGGGATTAACAACTCCTCCCATGCCCATCACTCTGAATCATAAAACATCTTGATTTTCACATATTTTTCTCTTTGATCATAGTTAAAGTCTCCCTTTGTATAGGTGGTGTGTGCCAAAGGTTGATGCCTCTCTTTTTTGAATGCCACCATTTATTGGCTGAAGCAAGCAGTTCCATATTCATAGTCCAACTGGGTGTGATGATAGCTGAGGAAATATGACCCCAGCATGATGTCCTGCACCAATCCTTCCAGTATCAAGAATATGTCGTCCATTTCCCTATGCTTATAGACAGCCATAGTTGCTGCTTCTCTGTCAGCATTCGGTTCCTGTTTGCTAACACCAAATGCATTGGCACAATTGGCAGGTTCCTTGGCTCTCATTACTTATTTAATCTCTTATTGCTGGAGATATCAGTGATGCCTGGTCAATAGTGTCAACAAGGGTGAATGTCGGTATTTGCTCTGCTTTTACTTTGATCACCAGATAATAGTGGTGGGGTAGTCCATTTACCGCCCTCTCTTTTTTGAATTATGGATGATGCTATGTATGTCCCTTGTTAGTTTATTACTATCCCTCCTTTTTTTGCTTTGCCACTCATTTATGAGTGTCTTCAGCTTTGGTCACCTGTAGTGCATCCATCCTTTCCAGACATCAATGTTGTTGAGGAGCTTGAAGGCTTATTGTATGCTGTTTGAGGTGCTGCTCACCATCACTGTTTGCACATTCTGGGGTAGATTGTATCTGATGATAATGATGATCTGTCAGTCTAATCTCGGGTATTCCAACAGTGACTTCATGGCTTTAGCCTGCCTCCCAAAGGACTGGGTTAGCATGCCTTCCTCCTTGTATTTTTGGGTATATTTCTAGCTGGATCTGGTGCTGTCTGTCCCCACTCCAAAATGCATTCATCAGACTCACTGCATATTCCTGGTATGTATCCATGTGGGGTCTGATGCTGCTCCACCAATGTTCCACTGTCTCCTCTAACTGGCTTCTGGCAAAGGATAGTTTTTACTTCTCACTGCATTTGTATCAGTTAAAGATTTCTTTTACACCCTCCAAGTATTTGATCAGGCATTTTTTTCTGGGCTGCTGCTGAATCTCCTTTGTCCAATGGTTTGACTGACATCCATTATTGGTATTATATACTCGAAAACCAATTTTTTTAATGAAATGGTCACTTCTCTTGGGTCATCTTGTACATGGCATGTTCCATCAGTCTTCATCTTCCTATTCTGCTAAAAAAAAATTTCTACCTTCACTATTTATTTCTTTATTATTCCACAAAAAAATTCCTAAAGTATTGTACATATATATATATATATATATATATATATATATATGTACAATACTTTAGGAATTTTTTTAAGGTCACAATACATATATATATATATATATATATATATATATGTATTGTGACCTTCTGAATGGGCACAAGTAATTAAATCATACTATGTCAGTGGTGAATAACTGCAAGCACTAAAATTTTAAATTTTTTTGTTAATGGTCTAAAACCTTATGTGAGAGTTGCTTATGAATGTTAATTGGGAATTTTTAAAAGCATTTTTTATTATTATTATTATTATTATTATTATTATTATTATTATTATTATTATTATTATTATTATTATTATTATTATTATTATTATTATTATTATTATATTTGATGAAATTTAATGTGAGAAAGGGGAGGAGGTGGATTATTACAGGAATTGTTGATAGCAAGTTAAATTGATGTAAATTTATTTATTTGTAGAATAGTGGTTGGTATTTGTTTAGGTGGTTTTCTGATCTGTTTATTCGTTGACACACCCATCTATATATAAGTAATATAATTAGTGAAATATGTTTAACCCATAGCCATATCAGTCATATTTTAGTCAGGATAATTTAGTATTCATATACAGCATATGTGTATCCATGTATGTCTGTATCATCTTCCAATTTCATTTTTCATATTTAATTACAAAATAATTTCACTTTACAATAAAACATTTAAAATTACAGCAAATATCTCTAATAACAGATGTAAACATATTTTGAGTGATTAATGAATATCTGGATTGGTAAATTATTTGACAAACTAAATTGTGTTATCAACCACTTTATTACTAGCTAATTAATATTTATTTATTTCAAAAGTATAAAAAATTATTTTTTTTATTTATATTTGGTTTGATTTAATTTAGAAAATCAAAATGACTTTTTTTTCAAGAAAAGATTTCTTGAATATTTGTTCTTTAATTAACTGAGTGCAAAGAATGGAGCTAACCTTTGGAGGATAGGGTGACATCTTGATGGAAAGGAAATGTATTTAAGCAATAGTAATAAATTATTATCCATTCAGTCAGTCATTCATTCAATATCATCCATTATATTATTCATTTCTCTTCTGCCTCTTCATCTTTGTGCATTTTTAAAATCTCTTCCAGAAATCAAGTCAGTTAAACTCCAAAGTGTAAATTTTTAAACATTATTTTCGTTATAAAATTCAGTGTGGGAATTCTAGCTACCAGACAGCTTTAATGAAGGATGTCAGGCTAATTTATACAAAAGATATATTTTCTTCATTTTTTCCACTAAGTTAAACATTAAATTAACCCTATCATTTTAAAATGTATTTATATGCTGATAATTTTAATCTACTTTGTTTGCCTATGTCTTATCTTTTAAGGAAATTTATGCAGGACTGTTTAACAAAATCTACAATAGACTCTAAGTTTCAATTCTCTTCTAATTATGTAAAGGTTAAGTTAAAAATGAGAGGATGCGTATATAATTTATTATGCTATGTTTTGAACTACTCCATGATAATAATTGTGTTTATTATTCATGCTTATAAATTACTTTATTAATGAAGTGAATGTGTGATTTATAAATAATTAATTATTAGTATTTATTAATGTATACCTGTTTTAAGTCAAGTAGTAGGACATTAATATATATTTCTTGTTTTCCTTGGTAAGGGGACTTATTATAAAAGAAAAATGTTATTGCTTAAGGAATTGTAGATTTTATGTGAATAATTAATTAGCAACGGACCAAAATAATTATATTTGTGCTCACTTATGAAGTTTATGGGAAGCCTATGTTTTCTTTTTGGAAACCTGCTAAAGTTACTGTTGAATAAAAAAAATTTCCAGAATTCATTAAATGATCAATACCAAACAAATACATAGCTTAAACTATCTATCTATATCTCTGTTATTATAAAAGTTTATTATTCGCACGCTATATAAGTGAACTCAATTAGCTATTGCTAAGAACATTTGACATTGCTGAATTAAACTTGAATTGTGAATGTTTGTCGTATAGGAATTTGTCTGCATGTTTACTAACATATACTCATCTGAAATCATCATCCGTGTCTTCACATTGTTCAGGAAACTTAATGTTTTAAAAAGACTTTGCAAGTGATTTTTTTGTTCTTTAAATTAAAGAAGAGTGCCTTTTTTCTTTTTCTTGTTGCTATTGATATGCCCCAGACAGATAGATAGATTTGTTTATTATTTATTTAACTGTTTAATTTGTTGTATTTCCTTGACTTCAAGAATGTCTCGGATAGTGTATTGCAAATCGCAATATGCTGGTAAATGATTATTTGAATAGAATTTCTTATGTGCATTATATATACACTTTTGTGTGTTCTATTAAAAAAAGGTATTTTTTATTTATTTATTTAATGTCTCGAAGTGAGCAATTTGGCTTAGAGAGTAATAAATGTATGAACAATAAATACAATTTGAAGTTATTTTCATGCTCTTATTTATACATTTGTGTGTCTGTCTTATGCATTTATTTCATATAATTAGTAAATATTCAGTCTTATGACTGTTTTTCTCTCCGTTAATTTCGGATAATGCCATATGCTAAAAGAATTGAAAGGAATTAATGACCTATCTGTGTATGTGTGTATAGAATGAAATTTATAAAGTATCTATGAAAAAGAAAGTTATCCGTGATATATTCTATGTTGATTGGGATTGAGAATTCTTTCCCTTAATATATTGTATTTGCCATGAGTGAAATATATTCCTAGATTGCATATCGACATTTCGAAAAAATGGGCTACTTAACAGTAACTCATTTGAATATTCTCATTTACATATATCAAGTACATTTTCACTAAGGCTATGAGTATGAGGCACGGTTCCTCGAAAACGTTCAGCCAAATTTATTACTAACTATATTTTTTCTCTAATAATTTACAATTAAGTATTTTTCATTTTTACAAATAAGGAGAAATTAAAACCACATATGTATGTATTATAAAAATGGAATTTTATGAAGTGGAATAGTATATGTCCCCTTTATTACAGTGGTGAGACCGAGTTTCACACCAATAGTTTACCTCAATGTTAGGTGGAGATTCATTATTTGTTGTTAGATTTATTAGCCAAGAAGCTTGTTTATTCCTCACATGCTTAAATTTTTTTCTTGAATGTTTATTTTTGTGTTATCATAGAATCGTAGCTATATGTAATGTAGTTGGTGGTTAAATAAATGGTAAGATTAAATTCTTTATGAAATATTAAAGCAGAAATAGTGTTATATTTGTTGATTGGTTTATGGCATTATCCATACTAAGACACTTATTTAGTAATTCATAAGTAAACCGATAAGATCTAAATATATTGATTTTGTCTTAATTATAGCACAAGATGTTACACATACATAATGCAAATCTTGTAGATATGAAAGTATAATACTGTTAAATTTATACATCGGGAATTAAATATTTTGAATTATATCATGTTAATTTACCGCAGGCTTTAAATCATCAAATAATCAGAATGATTACTTTTATTTGGAATGTGTGAAAAGTATAGATATTTAAAGGAATTATTTGATTGAACTATTTACGTTACTCTCTTGATAGCTAAATTTATTAATTTGTTTTATTCCAATAATTGATAGTCTGACCTCTCCAACTTGTATATTTGTGCCCATAATAAAATATTTAATTACCCAGTGTTGTTTCTAATAAAAAAAAAGGATGTTAGGGTTAATTAACAGCCTAAATTTATTCGAAGTTACAATATGAGGGCATTATTGTATTTGTAAATGTCTAGTCAATAAATGATAAAAAAGTGTAACAAAAGAGATATCAAACCCAGATTAGTAAATTATGTGTAAATTTAAGGATTAGGACAAATAGTCCCAATGTGAGCTAATTATATCTATTTTAATTGCAAATGTAAATAAATGCTTTAATAACAATTTTTATTTCATCTTCACTTTGTAATTAAAAATACGCTGATGCATTGTGGTAACACTTTTTTATGTAATAATTTGTAGGCTTTTTTTATATATTAAAAAAAAACCTACAAATTATTATATAAAAAAGTTTCACCGCAACGCATCAGCATATTATTAATAAATGCTTTATTTATTATTCAAAACTTTGTCTCCAGTTGTTCTTATATGCATTCATATTCTAGTTTCCACATTCTACATATCTATTACAACATAAATGCATTACTTTGTAAATTTAATAATAAACATATTGAAATCTGATAATATTGTTCTCTTGATCCAAACATTATGTGAAATACTTTACCATTTGGTAAACTTATAAAAATGTTGCTTGCTTTAGTTATTATTTAGACAATGATGTGAGATTAAAAGGTACCCTATTTCCTTCATTATCTAATTGCTAGTCCAGTGAAACATCATCCAATTTATTCCATTATTATTATTTTTTTATTACAATAGTTGTAAGTTATTGTATAATAGAATTTCTTTAATCAAATCGTATTAAAGATTCCCTGAGATTTGATTTTATAGTTCCAACTTAATATTGATTTAGATATTTAGATTAAGATGTGCTAGATAGTGGAGTTATTCAATATCATGTTTTTTATGTTAAAGTTATGTTGTAGTTAATCTATGAGTGTATTTAGATGATGGAAGAGATCAAATGTAAATTATAGTTTATTAGCTAGAATAAATAAAACTTTATTGATTTCTATCATTTGGTTGATTGACAAGTGAGGCATATATTTTATTTTAATAATCAATAGTATTTCTTCCTTCATTTATTTATATTCTGTATATTCATAATTCTTTATAACCCTCCACTGAACTAAGCTATAAGTCAGGCAAAAGTAGAAGAGTATCAATACTAATTCAAAGTAAAATAGAGTTAATTTATTTTATTCATTAATAGAATTGGTGCCCTGGGCATTTATTCATATAATGTGTAGAATGGGTGTTGAGTGGGGAGGGTTATAATATATATATTGAAATATAAACCTTCCAATCTCTTTCCGTTTCACCATCAACCTAATGACCTACTTGTCTGAACTAGTTTCGATCCTATCTTAAATGTAAAAATGTTATATATAAGTCAAGCGGGAAAACTTTACTACAAAGGCTGCTTGAATGGCATCATCCATTTACATATGAAAAACACGCTATAATTAGACAGGTTTGATAAAATTATAGCGTAGAAATGCTCATAAATTATTATAAAATGTTTTATTAATTTTCAGTCAATTCTTAATTATATTCGCTATTATTTCGTATGTGGATGGATAATTTAAACCTTGGAATAACGGTAAAATGATTCGTATACAGTATATATATTTAAGTTTAAATAAAAAGATATAATGTAAAACATTTTCTTTAAAATATATTTAACGGTTTTCTGATTTAATGTTTTACATATATAATTGAAACTAAAGTATTTTCTTTAAATTTGCTTTTTTTTTAAATAAACAAATAATATTGTAAAAACAAATATGTTAGAAGTTATTTATTTCAGTAAAATAAAAATCCATTTAAAATTAAACAAGAAATCAATTAGTGACCGCACCTGGGTAAATGTAAAATCTGTTTACTGATTGATTTTGTTTGCAACAAAAGACTTTATCATTAAATCAGAATACCATTCCTTCTGCTAAGCTTTAACATTTTATAACACCTAAAAAGAAATTTAACTAATGAAACTGAATCAAATTATATGATTTATATATATTAATAATTTTTTAAGTAATTTAAAAATAACACCTCAGAGATGTTATCTGTTGTAGAAATTAAATTATATGATTTTGTTTAATTAAAAGTCAATTAGTCCTGAGGCAAATGAAATTCCAAAAAGGTGTTAAGGTTTAGTGAAAATGTATAAATAGGCCTTATTTTAAGCGGGAAGAGATACTCCATCTTGCTTTTGAAGAGCTGTTAATATCAGAAGTGATAAATTGTTTAATTTTACCATGTCTGGCTAAAGTCAGGCAAAATTTTGCTGCTTTCCTGTGATAGAACGCCAAAGTTCAATCCATCCAATGCTGAAGCAACAACCAACAAGCTTATACCAAATAAAAGATATCGTAAGCCACTAAATAGGACTTGCCTTCGTTCCAACACCATTTTAAAATCGTCTCCCAATTAAACAGAACATGCCATAAGCCGCCAAAGAGTCACCTTTGTTCCAGCTCAATATCTCCAGTTCAGCTATAGGAGAACTGTCTTAATATTACTAAAATAGCAGAGCTCTGTGTAAATTTCAAAACAATCATTATTTCTTCAAAATCAGGTTAGCTAACCATATTATTGTAAATTCTTTCTAAATTGGTTTCGAAATAATATTTAAATTCTATAAAATGCAATTCTTTTGCTAATTTCTTTATTAATTCAATATTGTAAACTCTTTCTAAATTGTTTCTAAATAATAGTTAAATTCTATAAAATGTAATACTTTTGTAAATTTTTCTTTATTAATTCAATATTTTTGCTATATAACTTAATCACTGCCATATATTTGCTTTCCTTTTGATTATTTTAATAATTATTAGTTATACCTACATTTCAAAACGGCATGCATTTAATTACCAAATATGTTTTTTTAAAAGATATAATTTAAAATCTTTGAATTATTCGTTATTATAGTGTCATTCCGTGCACTGTTTCGAAAACCTAATTTTTAAATAGCGGCGACCCGATTGTGCTCATTGTTATTTAGTCATTTATTAATTAATTAATATAAATATAAAATGTGGCTTTTCAACCTTTATTACGTTACTAAAGATTAAACTAGCCTGGAGTGTAATCATAAGTATATTTTTTTAGTTAAGTATTCATAAGTCCCTTATTAAATATACTTTTCCCCCTTTTAAAAGTTTAGTAGTTATAGATAACTAAAGAGATTGAATGGGATAAAGTAAAGTTTGTATATATATATTCCCGTCAGTAGCATATCGTATTTCTCATGCTACAGAAGAGTTGGCTCTTTTGATCTGATAAACTAGTGTTTCTTTAATATATAATATTTAAGTTATAATATACTTCGGCTTGGCGGATGTGGAATTTATTTATATTTTCTCATTGTGCTGTTTTTTATACATATATAAGATGGAGCCACGGTAAGTCCAGCCCATCTTCTTCTCTTATGGGTAGTGCAGTAGCTAAATCTGAGCTACAGGCCAGATTAGCACTAAGTCCCCCGCTTCTTATGAACCAAATAAAGGTTCCCGTTTAGCAGCATGATGACCGGTTATTGGGTAAACCGTTGTTTGTCACGAAAACCCTAAAACTATTCTTCCATCCACAGAGCAACTTTATTATTGTATTTTACTTGTGCCTAGCATATTAGTAGAATCTCTATAGCCAACTCTGCCTCCCTAATATGCAATCTTTGGCGTTTGATCCGAAGCATTCTTGAAAACCCGTTCGATCTAAAGCTATCTGGGATGCTTTATATGCCCATATTTAATATATAAATTCATTATAATTAGATGTATTATTAAGCTTCACTCCAGACTTGGTTTGATTTTATGTATAATAGTGACTCAAACTGATTATAAAAGGGCATAACTAATCAGTGAATGTAGTGATTAGTTGTATAGCATAATATTGGCGTAATTAAATAATAGCCACAAATTTATTGTACTAAATGGCCTAGACTAGAGAAATGTTACTTTATAAATAAAATGCTTTGCGTGCATTTGCCAACAATAATGTTAGATCAAGATACATATGAAATTTGTCAATAAATATATTTTATAATTCATTATCTATTAGTTTCTGTCTCATTATTAAATCAATCCAATTCACTAATTGCCCATAGTTATTCATTAGTAAAACCCCTATTAACTAAATATATTAGATTTTATCTTTGGAATGTCTCTAATATTAAGTTGTTTATATATATGTTTAAGTCCAAGAGTCTTATTGTTTTCTCCATTTTGCTAGCGGGCCGGATTAAGAATTAATTCTTGTGTGCCATCATTGTTATGTTGTCCATTAGGTGTTTGACCTGGGGCTTGGAAAGTGGGTTCAAATCCAGGCTGGTCCCTGACCAAAATCTCAGGCTCGACTGGGTTTGAAGTACATTATGTGAGTTCCAGCTTGTGTTAGATGGATAATAATATTTTGACCAGCACAATATATACATGTGTGTGGTTATGTTTATGATTGTTCCTTTGTCTGTGATGCTGGTCAGATCACTCACTCTATTTGCAAAAGAAAGCAAATATTATTTTATGGTATTATTTCACCCCAAAGCCCATTTCTCTATATCATCTAGTTTTAACTTTGCCATTCTCACAAAATGTTCCATTGCCAGTTGCAACCTGATAGATTTCATCAACCCATCCACAGTTTTGTTTTCTACAATCTTTTAGTACATGATTTTACATGCTGTATGACCATACATTCAATAACAATAGTCTTTTCTGTTTGTTGCCCCGGTCATTTAGAGGGTGGTTCAAAAACCTCATGTTGGCTGTGCCATGTTGTATAAAAAAACCCTATAATGGTCAAGATTGTATAATTAGTCAACAAGGCCCAAAGACCGTATAGGAACTCTCAACCAGCTGGTGTGGGAAGGCCCACACCCCTAGTTTAAACCCCTATGTAAGCTTCCTGGTCTCAAACATCCTTGATGTCACAGCCTTCTTTTATACAGTGTGATGTAACTCAGGGACCAAGCATAGACTCTTTCTTAGGGTTCTCCACACTGCCAACATCACTCTACACCTCTAACACTGTATGGATGTATTAATACTACCATTATCAAGAAAATCATGGATGTGTAATTCATGTTATATATGTTTTAAATTCTTAAATCATGACTAATAGCTAAGAAATAATGATTAAAGATAAATAGTAAATCATCCACACTGCAACCCACAATAAAGACACATATTGAATGAATAGAAGGTATATAATTTATTATAAATTATTAGTGTAGCAAGATTGGTTTACAGCAGCTAACTAAAATTATCCACTGGCTTTTCAAGGCTTATCTGAAGGTCATGACGGCTTACTAGTTGATGTGTGCTATTTATAAAGGGGTAATATATACCTAACTACCAGATCATTTCAGGTTTCAATACAACAATGAATACATTAATCATTAAAGGGGCACTTGTATGAGTTCGATGATAGGCCACTTAGGGTCACCAATGGAGGTAAGCAGAGGTTGAAACATGGGCATTACAAAAGAATCATGGTACTACCGCTATCAGTATGGGCAATGGCCTAGGAACAATGATGATCAGCTGGTTGATCTGAATAGATGGTCTGCCACTATAAACTGGATGTCCCTGGCTGCAGAGGTGTGTACTTCTAACCAAGGGTGCATACCAGGTGGAGAGAGTATGGTATGCTAAATTTAGGATTTGGGATAGCAGAGAGTCTTCAGCTTCTGCTGAACCTAGATGAGTACTAATCTTTTAATTAGGAACCTGGACACATGGTGTCTTGTCCGTCCTTATGCAGTTTGACCTTCAGATGCATGGATCACTGAGAGAACACATAGTTAAATCCTGAGAATAATAATAGCCATTTTAAAATGAGTAAATTAATATTATATTGACTTACAGCTATTACCACGTTTGCAATGAGTTTTGTTACAGAGTATCATTTTATTAATAGCATTATTAGCTTAGTGGTACATAAAAACAAATTAAATTAAGTCAATATATTATTTCATTACAACAATATATAATAGAGTTATTTCTAATACCTTGGGTTAGGTTGCACATATATAGAGCAATTCATTAACAAATAATTTAGAATATCCTTGAATAAATATGCTTGCCAGACTTGTTTTGTACATAATTCTGAGAATTAAATATAACTTTCTTGACATGATGGGGGGGGGGGGTAAGGTATATCAAGAAAATAAGTTAAAAGACCTTTTTTTTATTGTTTGACCTTTTAAATTTAGGTTTTAAATTTGATATCTTATCTGCTTGCTTCATCCCCATGGGACTTTGAGAACTAAGAAGCTTAAACACATTAATTATAATGAAATCTTGTTACCTCCATCATTCAAGGAATTCATATGAATAAAATAACAACTAATTTATAAAACAGTTAAGCCAATAGATTTAACATTAAAAATAAGTATTAAAACATGTAGTTAAGACTAGTTAAAGTGAGTATAATATATAAAGTTACGGTTTACAATTAGATTTATATTTTTTATTGTTTGAACTTTTAAATTTAGGTTTTAAATTTGATATCTTATCTGCTTGCTTCATCCCCATGGTACTTCAAGAACTAAAAAGCTTAAACACTTTAATTATAATGAAATCTTGTTACCTCCATCATTCAAGGAATTCATATGAATAAAATAACAACTAATTTATAAAAAAGTTAAGCCAGTAGATTTAACATTAAAAATAAGTATTAAAACATGTAGTTAAGACGAGTTAAAGTGAATATAATATATAAAGTTACAGTTAGATTTATAATATAATGGAACATATTTATCAGGAATGATTGATAATCTTGGGACTTCATAGACGTATAGATAGATGGTTGATTGAGATAGGATATGGTTTGGAACTTCACATTTTCATGGAACAGCTAGGATTCCACCACCCCCACCCCCAATGACTATAGAGAAACTGACACCCAGTTACTTATGCATTGCAGAGATGGCAATCATTCTATATATTTATTTATGCAGGCACAGTTTTGGTTTGATGTTGTTATTTTCAGCAATCTTCGGTTGAACGTTATGACAAAATTTGGCTGATACTTCTTGATGATACAAATTTAGTTAATAATCATGAAAACTCATAATATTTCATAAATTTGGTAAGTTATTACTGTTCTATATGTCTATATATATTTTTTTAGACAATGGCGAATCTTACACTTAAATATTTGAGTTTCCTCCCTCGAGTTGCTCTTAGTGAGTTTTTTTAATGGATTTTTCGACTAATTTCTCTAATTTCTACCCATCCACTCTTCATCTCCTGTTTCACCCAGTTTATTTCCTGACTTTTGTTTGTTTTTTTTCATTTAACACCTTATCATGTCTAAAGGTCTCTAACTGCAACTATTTTTGTAGATTGAATGTACTGATATAGAACTGTGGCACTTAAGATCCCTTCCCTAATAGCTAAGTCCTTTCACGCATTGTATAAAATTATGCAAATATCTTTTTACAATTGATTTTACTTTTACTAAATATATATTTTTCTTTTTTAACAATAATTAATATTGCCTGATTTTAGCAAACAACTCTAGCTTTTTAAGATGATGTCAGAATAATGCCAAGTGATTGAATGTACTGATATATAACTGTGGCACTTAAGGTCCCTTCCCTAATAGCTAAGTCCTTTCATGCATTGTATAAAATTATGTAAATATCTTTTTACAATTGATTTTACTTTTACTAAATATATATTTTTCTTTTTTAACAATAATTAATATTGCCTGATTTTAGCAAACAACTCTAGCTTTTTAAGATGATGTCAGAATAATGCCAAGTTGTACACACACACACGAATAATGCCAAGTTGTACACAGACACACACACCTATTACTAATGTGTGTGGATATTTAATAATAAATGACATATATATGATGGAAGATAGATGAATTAAAATGTACAAGTATATCTACATACAAGATATATACCACTTCAGTATGTAGGAAATAAAGAAATGATAACAAGTGGATGACCAAACTTTTAAATTGGTTTCCAAGAGATTGCAAAAGGCATATAAAAATATTACATATGACATGAAAATTTTCTGACATGATATAGAGATAAGAAACTAGGATTAAGAGAAACTATATAAAACTTGGAGATATCCTCATCCTGAAATGATTGAAAAATAATAATATCTTGTCTGCAAAAAAACTAAATTTCTTACTGATTTTGTTAATATAATCATGCATAAAAATCATTTAACTTATAATAACAAAATATAATGCATATACATACATATATCAGAAGCAACAACAATAATAATGTGATAAAACATACTCGAATATCTTCTGGATCCATATCTGCTATATTGATCTCTGCAACATCTACTTCACCATTTGATGCAATGCCATCCTGAAGTTTTGTACTTTCAGGATTAACATGATCATGGACATCTGACTGAGAATACGCTCTGCTTCTAAAATCATCCTCTAAGGGCTTAAGAGCATACCACAACTGAAAATATTTATTTCAAAACAATGACTACCATATAATAAATCTTTTTAAAAAGTAGCAAACTGAACATTTCAATATAATTTGTTATTATCTGAAGTTTTGAAATCTATAGCTATGTGATGGTTTAGCATAAAACAATTCTATAATTGAAATGTATAGACACTCATAATATTCATTCCTGATTACACACAATATTCTTAATTCTTTATTTTTTGAGAATAACATTATTTTCCCAAGTATTTGCATAAAATGTTTATTTTTTAAACAATAAATTTATTTTTCAGAAATAAAATAATACTAATACAATAAATTTATTTTTCAGAAATAAAAATAATACTAATTATGGAGATGATTGAAATAATTATTGGTTGCAATGTAATGTGAGCTAAAATGGTTTTTCCTTAAAATCAGAAGTTTCTATGGATAAACCATAAGTGCAAAAATCCTATTAATCAAATTAAATGTTTCTTCCTCATTAGTTCAACTAATCTATCTTATATAATTCCTCAATTTCAAACTCAAAACGATAATTGTCCTTCTCTTTTATTCTCTGTACTTTTAATTTTCTCCCATTCTCTGTTCAATTTACATTGAACTTTCAACATCATGTTTTCCAAAAACAAGTGTTCAATACTCTCCCTTCCATTGCCACATAAACTACATATACAAATCTTAAATTAAATTTTGATTTTTTTTCTCCTTGATATTTAAAACTTCCATTATTATATCAAATAACAATAAGCTACCTTTAGTGGTATCATGTCCTTTTTTTAATCAACTTACATATTTCCCTTTTTCACCTTTCATAATTATATATTATAATACATTCTATTGATCTTGCATACCATAAAATTGTCTTGTCCAATCAATGTATTTGTTATCTTCTATCATGTAAACTGTTCAAATACCATTTCTACTAATTTATTTTCATTCATATATTATAAACATCCAAACATTTAAAATTTAGCATTTGTTTTAGAGCCTTTGGTGATACTACAGTTATATGTTGGACTATTTCCATAACCTAGTTACATTTCTTAGAAAAATTCAAACTTTACTTAGGTTTTTTTAAATACGTTCAATTGTTATAATGATCCAGAAACTAGTATGAAACAGAACATTTTGAATAGTATTATTTTTTCTTAGATGTTGTTGACTGGTGATCTTTAGATTCTTGACTACTGAATTTAAGATGAGACTCTGACCATTTAGATTAGTCTGTCAAAAGCAAAAGTCCATAAAAATGTTAAATACTTAAATATGAGAGTCCTTTTAATTTTTTCCATTTAAGAGTAACATACATGAATTGGATTCCAAACATCATGGACTATAACAGTATGTTGAGTTTGAGATTATTGGATGTTGACATCTGAGCAGCTTTTTAAAACTTTCTTTTTACCATTTCCTCTCTGCTCAATACTTTTGTATTTTTCAATATCAAGCATATATTTATTAGTTCATGCATGATTTATTACTTTAGACATATGTTTTTTTTTTCTCTATTATTTTGTGTTCTATTAACAGTTTTGATGGATTGGATAGTTTTAGGTATATATGTTATTTCACACGACATGTGGTATTTCATATATATTATAACCCTTTGGTTTATTCCATCTAAACCAAATATGATAAACTTAAGTAATGATGGAAAAATTTTTTTTTTTTTGGATAAAGAAAAGTTAAGTTTTGGCTTGAGAAAGTAATGGCTATATAGATTACAAGTAACAGATATAGAGACAGTTTGTGTGTTTGTCTGCAAGGTGTTACTAAAGAGTTGCTGAGAAGTGAGAGTGAATCATTTTGTCAGTGGCTTTGGTAACAGAGAATAAGTTTACAGTTATAGGAGATTGTGGTAGATATTTATGGTTATGATTATCTAAAAATTATAAATTTATATGCTTGAAATTATAAGCAATTGTGAGAGATATTTTGTTCTCATAATCTAAACAATCAGTTTTATGTTTGATAGTCTGTACAGTGTATGTGTGTGTGTAGTGCAGACATATGGGTTGATTTTTTTTTCTTTCCTTTAACGAAACTGAAATAATTTTTCTTTAAATTATTAAAGTGTAAATCTAAATAAAAAATTATTTAGATGGAATGACTGTAGTCTTTGTTTGACCAAAACAGGTTTTAGCAAGCTTATGTTTTAATTATACTGTCTTTAAAACTAAATTTCATAAATTGACCAGAGACATGTTAATTAAAAAAAAATCTGGTTTAAGATCAAAGAGAAACGATTAGGAAGGATAACACCTTGGTGAGAGTAATGGCTCTGAATGGAAATTGTTTTATGACTAGACTTGGGAAGAAATCACTGGGGGAGGGGGTAACAGACTTTCTTTTTTCTTTTAAACTATAAAAACTAAAAGAACAAAGGAGAAAGTGGAGAAAAGAAACTTTTCATTTCAACAAAAATTTTTTATTAACAATAAATAGTGATTACATACTAATAAAGGATAGATAAATGAATAAATTGTACAATAATATGATTGTATAATGTTCTATTTGTCATCTGGCTAGATTTTGTTATGAGAGTACAATTGTTATACTCTTATGTGGTTAGGTATAGTGATGAGATTCTAAGAACTTGTTTAATGAAATAAGCATTTTTAATATAAACATGCATATTTTCTTTTAGAATTTCCTATTATATAATGCTGGGTAGGTGGGAGTTGATAATCAGGAAAATGAAAGAGCAGTTAAAGACCAGGTGTCATCAAAGACTTTACTGGAGGCCAGGAGCTGGTCACGTTTCTTGATTTTTTTGAGCGTTTGATAAAACAATGGTATGATTTGTGGTGGGGGTAATTCCATGAGAGTTTTGCATCTCACTATCCATATGGAATAAAGGACAAAGGTAGAAAGCCTTATTATTGAAAAAAAAAACCATTATGAATGGCATTTTCAAGTGAGAAAATCATATCAGGTCTTATGTTGGAATTAATTATAATTATCTCTTTCAGTGTTTTAAGTCTTGGGCACCGGTGTATAATATGGTCTATGGTTTCATCTTCACGAGCACACAGACCACATATAGGATCAATGCTGTTAAAACCTCTTCGGTGATAAAGGAACCAATTCGTGGGAAGCGCATTAAGATTTATTTTAATGATGAAATCAAGGAATTTGGGTTCCAGACTCCATCTTTTGAAGTGTGAAATGAGTCTTTGGTTGGTTATTTTTAGGCTGGTTTTAATGGGTTGTTGATTATAGTTGATTATATTGTATGCTTCCCATAAGGTGATTTTTTTGTTAAGGTTAGAGGGCATTATTGGGTTATAAAGTTGTAAGTGGTCTATTAGGGAGGCTATCCATGAACTGGCAGAGGGCGGAGGACGATCTGTCGGTGTAACTTTTTTAATAATGTTGGAGTATCCACATGAGATGATCAGATTATGTAGAGTGTTGTGGGTTTTCTGTAAAATGATTGCTTGTATTGAGTGGAATGACAGTCCATTAAACCTGCGTGGTCGTTGGATGCCTCGCAAGCTAATAGCAACTGTCCTTCCTCTCCAGAGAAGTTTGGTACATAATCGGTTGATTTTATTTTGAAACTGTTTAGACATCTTTACGAATGGAAGATAATATGAGATTTTTGGCATTATGATCATGTTGAGGAGGCCAACCTTTCCATATAATGAAAGGTATACTCTAGAGAGTGACGTGGTGATGGCTTCAGTTGAATGGAGGATTGCATCTTGAATCTCTCTTGCCATTGCAGTTGGTGTTTTGAAGATTGGGAAACCTAGGTATCTTTGGGGTTTTGCAGAAAAGGGAGAGTTAATTTGTTTACCAGACATGATCTTCCAGATGGAAGATTTGTTAAAGTTTATTTGTAGGCCAAGTTTCGCTGTATTTCTGTTTAAGATGTTCATGAGATGGGGAAGGTATTTAATGGTGGGAAGAACAACCATGATGTCATCTATATATGCAAATACATTGAAGTTTTTATTGAGAGAGGGAAGGAAAATTCCTGGGAGGTTTTTTTCTATATCCATCAGAAGAGGGTTGATGTATGCTGTGAAGAAAAGGGCACTGAGTGGAGATCCTTGAGGGATCGACTTGTATGGCTTGAAGCCTGGTGTAATCTTGCCATCAAGAGAGAGAAAAATCTCTCTGTTGTTGAGCAGATTGCTGATCATCTGAACAATCCCGGCTGGAATGTCGCATTCCAACAGAATATCCAGGAGGATATTTATCTGGACTGAATCAAATGCTGCCGCAACATCCAGCTGGACAGCAATAGGTTTTGATTTACGATGTCCTCTGATGTAATTGAATAGTGCAGTTACATTGGACATAGCATGCGAGGTTGATGATCCCTTTTTCCCGTATTGGTTTGACGAGATATGTCTAAGGATTTGAGTTTGGATTTGATCTTTAATGACTGATTCAATTATCTTGATAAGCAATGGGGTCATGGAAATTGGCCGGATATTGTTAATGTTGTTTAGTGGTTTTGCTTTTTTAATAAAAGGCACGAGTGCCACTGGGTAAAGATCTGTTATGTTTCTGTTGCCGGAGGCTAGGTGATCAATCATTTTTTTAATAATTGGCACAGTGAATTGACTGAGGTGTTTGAGAAGGAAATTTGGGATGCCATGAAGGCCAGGATGAACGCCGTCCGGGGAGAGATGTTATCTTCTTTTTGATTTGGATTTCTGTGATGCCAGGTTCGCCGGGTCACCAGCATCCAACCAGCTGTTTATAGGAGGAGCACCATCTTTTTGCATTAATTGGCAGAATTGTTTGTTGGTGTGCTGCATCATTGGAAAGCTAACGAGATTGGTTCCATTAGAATTAATGGATAAGGGAGTGATTTGTTTTCTATTGTACCCCAGTGCCCATCTAAGGTAGTCTCTCATCCAGCAGTGTTGTTGTGCTAAGAAACATTTGGCCCTTCTGATGGATATATATTCTGCAAGGGACTTTTGCTTAATTTTGTACAGATTTTAAGGAAGATGATTTTTTCTGTATTTGTGAAATTTTGCTGTAAAGCTTGAAGTTGTATATTAATGTCTGTTAGATCATTTAGAAGGCCATTAGGTCCTTTGATTTTCCTGGCATGGTGATTTAATATGGATTGTAGTATTCCGATGAAGGAAAACCAGCCCTCCTCAGCAGGAAGGGAAAGGATGTTTATTTTCTGGAAAAGGATGTATGCCTCAGATACTATCGCTTCGGTCATATTTGATTGGGTGATCATGCACATGGTTTTACCAGGTCCATCAATAGGTGCAGGGATTGAAATAGGTGTAAGTTGTAAGATTAGAGCCATATGATCAGAGAAAGCAACAGGGGCCAAGGCTGCATCAAAGTTGAAATGGAGGTCTGGGGTGTAGTAAACCAAATCAATCAGGGACTTTTTAGTTTTAGTATAGAAAGAGTAGGCTTCAGGAGGGAAGAAGCCCTCTCTACACATTAGTTTGCGATTTATTAGATGCAAAAATCTCTTGTTGAAGTCATTGTATGTGGTGTTAAAGTCTCCCAGAAGAATAGTAGGGGAGGCTCTGTTAGCATTGATGGCATTTAGGATGTGGATTATTTTTAGATATTGAGAGGTGTCTTTGGCTGTATATATATAAGCTATGATGATCGGATAACCCCAATAGTCTATTTCTATGATAATAATATTGGCATCTAGGAATAGAATGCTAAAACTGTTTGGTGGTGTTGACTTGCTGAGAAGAATACCGACTCCACCTGAAGCAGAATGGCCTACAGAAAATCTAGTAAATCCGAGAGTTGAGAGAAGAGATAGTATTTTATGATCGGTCTTGTGATGATATTTAGTTTCACCCATAAGAAGATATGAGGGGAGCAGAGCGAGAGCCAGTTTTTAATAGCTAGAACTCTATCAATTGAGTTGATGCCGCGAATGTTAATGCCAGCAATTTTGCAGAACATGATAGATTAATCCAAACCGTCCTCAGCAAAGTGTGCCAAGTCAATGTGGGACATCTCCATGTTAATGAGGTCTGATGTTGTTTGGCAATCAGAGTCTTGTGATTGAATTTGTGGATGGATTGGCGATATAGTTGTTGGTTACTGGAAACGCATCCATGAAGTCTTCAGTGTCTGATGAAGTAGTGTAATCTGTCTGAGATTCGTCAGAAGGATCAATGGTATCAATGGTTATAGGATCCATGGTTTTCCTCTTTTTTTCTATGGATTTGCGAGGCTTTGTGCTTGATATATCTGGAATTTGTTTGTTGGAGGGTGGAGGTGAGTAATGTATCAGATGGGCGCTATCATCATCAGAGCTTGATTTATCGGAACGAATTGATTTTCTTTTAATTTTCTTATTTGTATTTTGGGTATTTGTTGTGTCGGTTTTTTGAGGGTTTTGAAGTTTAACAGTGTTTTTTCATTTTCCTGTTCTTTTGATAAAAGTGTTTTTTTATTGTTATAGGAATTTGTTTTAAATTTTAGACCTGAGTCTTTTCTCGGTTTGCTGTAACTGTTGGGAAACATTAACTATGCTGACTTTCGGGTTGAGTGTTTGACAAGTCTTTTCATCTGGATGGTTAATTATTGCAGGAGTTGAAGAATTGGAGGACAGTTTGTGGATCACTTTGTTTAGGTTTACTGGACTTAACTGACCCAAATGAGGATGTATCAATGGTTTTAGACTGGGTGGGAGTTGTTATGGATGGATTGTTTTGAAATTTTTTGAGTGTATTTTCTTCATCTCCTATATTTTCCTTGCTCTCATCAGGTGGTTTGGTCATATTGCCTTCTTTTGTATCAAGAGTTTGGCCTAGTATTGTTTCTCTGGGATTAGTATAATATGTATCGTATGTATGATCTTTAGTCTTATCGGTTTGAGTGATTGGTTTAGGCGCGGTATATGTAATTGCTTGGATCTCTGATTCACTACTATTAGTGTAGAGGTTGTCGTTTGATCTTTCTTGAATATTTTCATTTTGAAAGATAGGTTTGGATGTGAAAGGGTTTGTTGGAGGATTTATTTGAATCAGGTTGTCTGGGTTTGTGAGGTTGCTGATTGAAACTAAGCTAGCTAACTAAAACTAAAATTCATATCTAAAAGTATATATTTTGTAAGTTTTTTTTAAATTTTCTATACAATTTTAATAATGAAATCAAATTGTATCGTAGACCCAAATATGAAGTTCTAATTCAAAAATCATGGTGCATATCTCTGTCTTCTCAAGATTAATCATGAAGAAGTCAACTTTTGATAAGTTATTGTCTGCTCAAATTTTATCCAATCTACTTATAAAATCTCCTATAAGGAGAAAATGGTCAAATTTCTTCTATCAAATTAAAAGATCAATTCCATTTATATGGCTATTTAAGATTCATTTAAAGAATTACAACGATCTTCTGTTATAATATTTTGAAAATAAAGTTTATTCATGTTAGTAATCAAAAGCTGCATATTGCCATAATTTGAACTTTTAAATATCTACGATCAAAGAAAAGAAGAAAGGAGAACAAAGTGAATTCAATCTCTGGAAGAATCATCAAGTGGAAGGTAACAACAGAACTTTTTAAATTTATTAACTATAATGTATCTACATTCTGATTTAAATATCTACAAATTTTAAAGTAACTAACTATCTACGTTTTATATCTACCTTGATTCAAATGACTGTCTGTGCGTTTTTAATTAAATTAACTGTCTGAGGTGCAATTGATAGCTATCTCAAGAAAGATGAATCAAATATAGTAATTAATTAATGAACTGTGGAAGAAAAGAGAAATTTAGAGAGACTGTCTGTAATACTGATATTTATTCTTCATTTATTTCATTAATATAATATGTCATTTATTTATTTTTTATTATTATTATTATTAGTATTATATGTCATTTTGTTTATATGCTATGTAACACTCTGATCACTAGATTATTTAATTTAATATTTTGTTTATGGTTAAAATGTGAAGGAAAGAAAGAAAAATGATTTTGATACCATTTGAATATAGATGCTCACGTAGATTTAGACTTAAAAGTAAAGAGAGAAATGAGATAAATATTTTATTACTCGTAACAAAATTTTAATTGTGCTTAATCGTAAATATGAAGAGCGAGAGGATGGTCATAAAACCCATTATTATGCTGTGAGTGTTGATCTGTTATTGATATAGATATTAGGTATGTTATTGGCTTGACCGGTTAAAATTAAAGTAATTCATCTATGTGTTGATTTGAGATCCGGTTAGTCTTGTCATTATCTAGACTAGAATCGATGTATGTGTGGGCAGATTTAGAGTTATAAATGCTTATCATTACTAATGAAAGTAATCCTACCACCCAATGGATGAGAGATGGTTGTCTCCAGATTTATAGATACCATAGCAGTTAGAGGACTAAGTTTCCATTTATTTATTAAGATAGGGAATCAGTAATAAAGTTACTGTTTAAGTACAGAAAATGTTGCAAGCCATTATAGGGAATAAGTGTCTAAGACAAGCTCTTTACACAATTCTGGATCTTAGGATAGATCTCTCCCTGGCTCAAGCAAATCGTTTAAGTTTAAAGTCGATACCGTTGTAGTTGTTATATTTCCCTTATCGAGTTATAGACGCTGTATGGTAATGTGATGTGAAGAGAGTTTTTCTTATCTGAGACATACCAATGTTGCCCGGAAAGGATAAGGATTCAGTCAGATATATATGTATGAGGAAGATGACAAGGATTTTAAGTAATAAACTGACCGATCTAGATTGATTTGTTTTGAATGATGGTAAATTGAGGTCGTCAAGCTGGGTGGGCATACCGAACTAGTTACGATATATACAGTCAAAACGTAAAGATCTGACAAGCATGAATGTGAAAGTGGGGGTTTTGAATTTAAACCCGTTTGTAAGATTTAGTAGGGTAAATTTTGTGACGTATAATCCTTCTTCATTGGAAATGTGAAAATTATTACTTAATAAAATGATTTAAATTTTCGAATTATTTCACATTGCTGGTTAAGATAATTGAAACGAATATAATATTTTGGAATAGTCCAATAGACAATGTTTACGATAAAAGGAGGGGGAAGTAGAGATTTGTAGGTTTTCTTCTCTCTCAAGCTAAGATTTCTTAAAGCTAAAATATACGAAATTCTGTTTCCAGCGTCTGTATTTATGATTGTTATTAATCATTTATAATAAATGAATGGGTCAAAACCGAAAGTGAGTCATCCAAGAAATTAGTTAACTCAAACATAGATCAGAAGCATATATTTGTGGAACAAGATTACAATTTAGTGTGTTTTGTTTTAATTTTATATTTATTATTTCATGTAATAAAGTTTTATTATTGTTATAAAGATCGGAAGAGCGTCGTGTAGGGTGTTTTAAATATCTCCAGAATCCGTATATCCAGCACCTATATTTAAGGTAATATGAGTTATATTTTAAATTTAGTTAATTATTTTATAATGATGCTTTGTTTCCAAAATCGATTTGCAGTAGTCATTATTATATTGTTTCCATATTCGATTCACATAGTCAATTTGATATTAATACTTTATTTCATTATTGATTTACAATAGTAATTCAATACTGCCATATTTGAGTAATATAATTCATTTTATATAAGTCATTTTATAGACTTCAGTTTATATAATTTATTGTTATGATTAATTTGCTTAATCTAGTTTACGGTTATTTCCGTAATTTACTTTCATAAGTAAAATTTAATTAATTATCTGAATCATGTCCATGGTTTACTTCCATAGTTTACTTCAGCAAAATAAAATTTGTTAAGGTTATCAATTAAAAATAAATTAGAAATAACAGAATAAAATGACAGGGAATAGTTAAATTAAGTTGATCAATTTAAATTTTGATTCATTGTAATGTGTTGAATGCTGGGAGCAGACATAAAATCCCTTTCCTGCTCTCAGGTGTTCAAAGTGATTCCCACTATTGAACTTTTATTAAATTTTATTTGGCAGATATGGGATCATATCCGTTGCAATATAATCATTTATATGGGCACCTCTTGATAGATCTAGACTTTGAGAAAGAGCAATTCAATTTTGATCTCAGAGCTAGTTTGGAAGTCAAGTAGCTTAGTATAACAACATTATTATACTGTACTAAATTATTCCATTATTATAAATAGGGACCATGAATTTATAGTTGATCTAAAAATATATGTGAGAAAGAAATAAGATTAGGAACTCTCTGATTAGAGAACATAACACAGACATTCCGTGTTATATAATTGTAGCTATTGAACATAAATTATGAGTTCTTTGCATTCATTACAGAGTTCTCTCCAGTCAGATATAAATGAGAACTGGTTACCATTTATAGCTGCAATTTGGCGCCCCGGTATACATTTAATCCTAAAATATAAAATTTAACTAACTAGCTACTTGATATAAATGAGAGTTTTATTAAGATTAAACAAGTGAAAGGTGCACAGAGTAAGGTTAAAATCTAGCACCGCAGATGAGGTTACAGTTTTAGCGCCACAAACGTGAGGCTATAGAGTTTAGCACTAGTAAAGTTTGGCAGAACAATTAAGGTTAGAATATATATATATATAGTTTTTATTTTTCATCATTTTAAATTTAAGCTGTTAAAATATCTTGCAATGGATTTTGCCTTTAGAAAGCTGTTCTAATATATTGATTACAGACTTTCTTTAATTTATCAAATATTTATCATTTGTTTTTTATTATCTATTCAAGTTTTTATTGAGAGTTTGTTCTATACTGAACTTTTCTCACAAGCCACTGACTTTTGCACAAACTTCTTTTGCAACACTGTTCCATGTAATAATATAACATACTTTTTATATTTATGCCACGATTGGATATATATGCCATTTCCTGTATTGTCACAAAAACATCTAAAAAATGCATATTTTTGTTATAGTTTTAGGTTGAATGTGAATTTGATTGAAAGAAATATATTGTTGATGTGTGATCAGAAAGTTTGTGATAGTGCTTACCATGTAATCATGCACTGAGGGGACAACGGTGGAGAGCTATTATATTTATATGTTGCTAATCAAAGGTAACAGAGGTGAACTCACAGACTTACCTTGATTTAATTGGAAGAATTCTGGGTTAAATTGAAATTATATTAGTTGTGCAAAATTATAAGAGGTCCATTATACTATTAAAAGATAGAGTTGTTCTGATTTATAAATAACATTTCATCACTGGCTGCATTTGTGAATAAAATTTCACTTCAAGGATTTCTAAAGTTATGACTTTGATTAACTCCACAAAGTGCTTAGAATCCATTAAAATTACATGACCACCTTTTTTTATGTGTACACAAGCTGTTAAAGCAGTAGCAAATTTCTCTATATAATAATGCCATCTAGTTCAAGCTAGAGTAATCAAGAGATGCTAGAAAATTGTGTAAAAAATCCAGGTACATTTCTCTCAAATCCAAGGCTCCTCATTGATGAAATCCATAAACTAAAAATTAGTCTGGAGATATTGGATAAGAAAACACTGGATAGGGATTAAAATGCACATTCTTGTAGCATCTATTGATCATTATAGCTTGCCTTAGATGGTATTATTGTTGGGAGAAATTTGCTATTGTTTTTGTGATAATCCCTAAAAAAAAAAAACTCAGAAATTTAGCTTTTTTCCCCAAAGATTATAAGCACTTTGTAGAGTTAATTAAAAACATGAAGATGGAAAGAACTGATATATTGGATAAACTTTGATGGACCAGAGCAAAAGAACTTTGTTCTACATTGGAGAAAAAAAAGTCAACTATAGAATAAACTTTCATCAATAATGGTTATTCATCAGCTATCGTTAAGAAAACCTAAAATAGGCAACAAAACAACAACAACAAAAAAAGCAAAGACAGAGAGTTATGCTTTCATACATTCCATGAATATCAGTCAAATTAAAGAAAATCTGCAATTTTCCCTCCAGAAGACAAAAAGAAAATAATGATAAGTACAGTAATTTACTCATCCATATCAGAGATATCAGTCAAAGTAAGGATAATCTGTAGTCTTCTTTCAAAAAATATCTGGTGAATTAATTTTTTTCTTCTGCAAAATGAATTTAAAGTCATAAATTAATAGAATTCTAAGATTCATAGTATCTAAATCATTAAAAAACAAAAGTGATACCACTTTTCTCTATATAGGAAGTAAATTTATTCAATGGTGGATATGAGAACACCTTTCAACTTTAACACATTTAATCTCCATTTTAATTTATTAAAATAACACCAACAAAAAACTAAGCTTAAATATATCCAAGTTAAATGTATGAATGTAATTTTGTTTTCATATTTATCATCAAATAAATTCATTGCCGATATTATAATTTAGGCTGCAGACAAGAGTAATAATATTTTTGTTTGCTTAGTGGTTTAGTGTTGATAGTATGATAATTAGAACACATTATAAAAGCTCTGAATATACTATATAATATTTGATGTAATAAATATATTCCATATTGAGGATGATGTAGATTTTTCACAAAGTTATTAAAAGTGAATATTAGATGACTCTGCTTTGAAAATTTTAATTGAATCAAATTAAATTAGGATTGATTGTATCCATGTTGCCCATCTATACCATTATTAAGTCTTGATAATTCCTTAATGATTAGCACTGATTTATGTTCAGGTCTCATTCAAAATTTTATATTTCATAAAAGACCTATTTATTATGATTATTTTTTATGGTACCACCAATAACTATTTTTCATATTGCAGTTATTACTATTATTTAAAAAGCAATTTTTCAAGACATTATTTTTTTCTATGTTCTTCCACATTTGTAGATGAAGAGAAGGGTTATCTCTAAATAGAGCTTCCCAATATACAATCATTATCTAAGTAATCCTGTTCCAAACAAGTTGCAAGGGATTCATTAATGATTGCCTTCATTCCCACAAGATCACTAGTATAGTCTCAAAGTCTGCCCACTCCTTTTCTCAGCACTTAAAGCATAAATATTTGTTTACATTGAAAAGAAGTCACTATCATATTTTATAACAACACTAATTATTGATTGTTGCAGTTTACTGCCATGTTTCACAATCTGTGAATCTGACTTCAGCACCTGACATATATATATGATACTACTATTAAATATAATGGAAGTTATTTTTTTAAATACTCTGTGTGAATACAGTAATAAATTATTTCTTTATAGAACTATAGTTATAATATCATGAATGTGTTTATTTAAACACCCCCATTTAACTTAATATTTAACTACGATATAAGATATCGCAACCAAATTCTAAATATATATATAATTCACTATTTCATTAAATAAAATTATTTTGCAAAATCAGTTTCAAAATAAATATTGTCTCTTTAATTAACCAATCTAGAAACATAATATTCTGTACTTAATATATATATATGTTTGATGAAGCGTAATATTCAATTTCATTAACATAAAAAGAAAAAAAAAATTTCCAGGTATTTTGATAATTTAAAACATATTCCCAAATGATGAAAGACTCGTTGACTTTTATAAGTATGATTGATTCCATAATACGTAACTTATAAACATACAAATCATCAGCTGCTCTATAAAAAAAAAAAAAGACTATTTTTTTCTACTTTTTATTAACTTAAAAAAAAAAAAATCGTTTTAAAAATGAAAATATAATTTTTGTTTTTAAATAAAATTTCCTCTTAGATATCTAGATTCAAGTATAAGCTTTTTCGTGGATACAGATTTGTAATATAACAAAACGAGGTGTCATGGATTTTATATTATATATCCTAGGCATAAAGCAGGAACACATTCACAGAAAACATAAAAAGAATTTTTCAACAGAATTATAGCTGCCAAGCGTAGAATAATTTAAGAGATAACCATAACATTATCGTTAACAAACCTCCCTTTTAAAAAAATCTATAAAGAATAAAAAATCCCTCCTGTTGTTGAATTGATATTCCTTTTCTAAACATTAATAAAATCTCTTCTAAATTCAGTGATCCCACAAACTCATCTAAAATTTATGTTCAACTTTCTTCATGAATCCACAATGATATATATATATTTAGCTGTAAATTTCAAAATGAATCTATTTGTGACAATTGTAAATATGAAAATCAGACGACGTTTAACTTTTTTTAAGAATATGTATTTTATAACGAAGATTGTAGGCAATAAACTTTTTCTGACAAATGGTACTAGGATTATATTATGTTATGTGAAATACTGTTTCTTTTTCCATATATAAATATTTCAAAGTCCTGTACAATATTGTGACAACTTATTAAACTTAATTTTGAAAAAAAAATGTTATGATTATATATAATAATTATAAATAAAATTGTGATGTGAAATGTTAAATTTTTTTTTACTCCTGCCGTCCATTTTCAGGTGTGTCTGTGACTCGTCTTTCAGCAATAAAATAAAAAAATAAAAAAGACAAATAAAATTCTTAATTTTTCTTTTGCTGTCCTGGATTCATGTTAGCAAAATCTGGTCACTTTGTTCATAGTCCGCATGCATGCATTAGATTGTTTTCCTGCCTGACATTCATCAAACTATAGAAGCTGAACAAAATGTTTAAACCAGAAATATGAATAAACCAATCTACTGCTCTTTCACACACATGATTATAATAGGCTAGTTTACTGAGAGACTATTAAACTGTTTTACACATATACTGTTTCATCTATATGCAAAGAAATGCAAATGAAAAATTACTGTTGGTCGTGTATAAATTGTCCATGCTGATATTTATATCCCGAATGACAATATTAAGCACTGATGGAAGAAATTAACTGGTGAGTAGAATATATATATATTGATAATGACATTTTTCAATCATTAATTTTGAAGTTAAAGTAAATCTATTTCTATTTATTGTCTAAAAGAAAATATTTAATCGGCTAAAATGATTAAAACTAAATAATTTTTTTATGAAATTAAAGCAATTAATCATGGACATAAATTTGAGAAATTTTCTTACAAGACAAAAGTTAGAAGCAAAAGAATTTTTAAACAAAAGATATGTACACTTAAAAGTAATCTGAAAAAAAGAACTTTTGTACCAGGATTATCTAAGAAGAAATACTTTTTGTGTGTCTTTTTTTCTAAAAAAACATTTTTAAAAATTGCATTAATTAATTAATAATAATAACGTAGTAGGCTAAAACCTTTGACAGAAGCGCCTTAAAAGTGCTTATGTGACAGCCAATAAGATGTAATAATAACTCCACATCTCTAATTTCTTCTCTCCTTTTCCAAATTGATTGTTTCAGATCCATATAAAAATAAATAAATTCTAATCAAAATGTAATTTCTTTTTCCAGATCTAACTTTAGTGGATCACAGAGCATTTTATTTTTATTTTATTTGGTTATTGTATTTTTTATTATTATATTTTATTGTCAGTGAAATGGCATTTCATATATTTAAAAACTGCAGATTCAAACTATCTTATATCTAGTTGTATTTATAAGTTGAACTATTTCCACCATCTAACATTAAATCATGAATGTCTTTCGAAAAATTTTAAACTTTATTTAAAATTTCCAATTCCATTCAACTAGTAATAGAACACAAGTTTCTAAAGACATTCGTGATTTAATGTTAGATGATGGAAATAATCCAACATATAAATACAACTGAAATGCCATCTTACAAACCTTCAGGCAAACATTCATATTTACTTATATCAATCCAGAATTTTTTTACTATTTGTATATAGAAATCTTGTTTTTTGAGTCACTTTGTCTTTTGTCATTTTCTATTGGAACCATTATGACCAATTTTCTTTTTGTTTCTAAAATGAAAAATTTATTTATTTAGTATATGGATTTTTTAAAGACAATTTAACTATTAATAAACAGTAAAAAAATTCTAAAGATTCCAATCAAATATGGATTCAATAATGATTTTATTAAATCCTTGAATTCTACCAATGTTGTCCCAGAATTATTGTAGTTAATAAACATCACATGATCACCATTTCTTATGCTAGCTCTTAACTGTTATTAAAACGGGTAAATCTATACATATTGCATCCATTGATTACTCTGGCGCACTGAGTGGCAATATGTATAGAGAGTTCTGCCTGTTTTAATTATTGTAGTTCATGTTTTAGGTTTAATCATATTTACACAAATTGAAGACCATTAAATTTTCTTTATAAATCAGATGATAACAATAACTACGGATGGACTTGAATCTACTGATGAAATTCTAGAAATATTTAGGAAGATAAAATCCAGCTTGTTTTATTGTTGGATCTGGGGGTGGGGGAGTGGAACTTCACAAGGCCATTTTTGATTGGTTGAAGAAATCTCATCAAGAAAGAAGACATTAATTTGAAATGAGTCTTAATGGTAAAACTGTATTTTGAGTTAGTGTTAAGCTGACATATTTAATAGTTTTTTTTATACATTTATTGATGATTGGAGAAGGAATATGTGAAAAATTATAAAACCACTATAAAAAAGGTATATTCAAGTCAGTTATATTTTTTCATAGTAATAACTAATTGATTGTTCAGAAGTTTAATGTGTGCACTTTTTTTTTTTGTAAAAAAGGAGTCTAGTATCCATTAATAGAATATTCCATAGCTAAGAAGCTGTAAAGGAATTGTATCACAAGCAAAACAGTCGCTACCAGCTTTCAAGAAAAATATTACCAAAAATTGTTTTAGATCTAATCTTTGATGATGCATAAAGTAAGTTAGGTTACTGTACTAAGATTATTCCAATGTATCATGAATTTGAATTGTGTTTCAGTCCATTGTTGTGAAATATGACATTCACATTACAAGATGTTTTTCTAATGTTTAGATTAAAAGTTGAACAGACAATCTAGAAAAATTAAATATAAGATCATAGACTTTGCAAAAGATTTCCAAACTTTTCATATATTTACTATGAGACTTTACTTCTGGAAAGAATCTTTTTTGTGAAGCAATATTATCAGCGGAGTTGAATTTTTTTGCATCCTGTTTCTGGAAGCTCATTATTGAATGTACATAATGAAATTGGTTATCCTGCTGAAGACCATTTTATAACATTTTATATTTGTTACAAAAAAAAATAAATAATGGAATGATTTATTGCTTGAAAGTTTATAAGATGTTTGAGCACTGTAAGAAAGAACTGCATTGCAATAGAGGCACCTTAAATTCCAAAATTGGCCACTCCTCCCAAGCAAAGCAAGGTTGTGTTTATTATCATTTATCATCACTTGAACATTTCAGTTGGAGAGGATTTTGTCAAAATAATTTAATTGTTTTTACAATTAAAGACTTTAGAATATCATTTTCCAAACAGAATCATGAAGTGAAATTAAGTGAATAGAGGTAGCATCAGTTTTAAGTTTATTTTAGATTTATTTTTAAAAAAAATTCAGAATATTTATGAAATGGACAAAAATAATCTCTCAAAATATGTAGTATATTTACAGAATAAATATTAATTCACTTTTTATTGCTTTTAGAGACTGATGTTGAAGAAGTATAACTTTTTTTTATCTTTGCTACTTTTATCTTTATATACTCCAATTTCATAAGATGTCTTCATCCTTCTTACCTGTCTTATCTCTTGCATCTTTATCTTATTTTTTAATATCATCTTTGTGTTCAGCATTTCTATTGGCAATTTTATTATTGATAAGATTATGTAGTACTATAATAGAGTGAATGAGAGAAGCTAAATAAATTATAAAAATTTGATCATTAGTTTTGATATAAAGAAAATATATAAAATTAGGCATATTAACATGAGGATGTAAATTAAAAATATCTTATAATTCTTAGATAGTGATATAATTAATAGATAGATGGCCATCAACAACCTCTTGTAACTATGTACAAATATCTAATATTGGTGAAAGCATTTAAGACCCATTAGTTGATTAGTGACACACTAAGATAAAGTACCAACAGTTGTATCTTTAATGTTCCTTCATTACTTCTTCTACAGTTATGTAGGCTTCAGTTGGTAGGTCAAGGTCTTTTAAGTTTAGCATCAATAATGACAAAATGAAATTTTGACAATAATATCAAATTAACCATCATTTTGATGAACTTTAGGACCTGTGTAATATCATCCTATAATCTTGTCTCTTGCATTAACTTTTTTAAGCATTCCATATATATTCAAATTATACTTTAGTCAAAAGTAGATGTTGCATAGAAAGAACTTGCCTATATAAGTTTGTTATGATCATATTTAAAATTATACTTTTACATTATTTCATGTTTAAAAAAATACTTTCTGATTAATTAATATGAGACAACATTTATTTATATTAGCTTATTCCTAGTCTAGATGCAGCCATCTTTAATTAATTTTAAAATTCTATTTTTTAAACTGCATGGAATCAATATCATATTCCATACATAGAAAGATTATGGGCAATTACATAAAAGAAAAATATTTTCTGATGTAGAAATATGGTAGATAACAACACATTATAAAGAGTTTTGATATTATTAATATCTGAATAATCTGATTAAACATTATAATTGTTTATTTATAGTATTTTTTTTTTTTTTTAATAAAATAGAACTATAATTATGGAGCATGATGATAATAACAGCAATAACATCAACAATTTTATTATTATTTAAAGGCGAAATTTAAAAAATCTAATTTTAAAGACTTCACTTATATTCTAGTTTACAAACAACTTTTGATCTGAATGAACAATACAAATTTTAACATGGAAAACACTTACCTTAGGTCCAAAGACTAGAGCTAAAACAACTGTTACTGTAAGCTGGCATCGAATAAAATACATTAAAAATATGTAATCTGGATTAATGATGAGCCAAACAATATGCCTAAAAAATACATTTGTATATACATAAACAAACAACTATTTAAGATTATATATATTGCTTAGTCATTTTCAGGCAGAGAACTTAATATATATATTTAAATATATGTATATTAACTATACTAAATTTAATATAATTAGAAAGGACCTAAACCCAAACTTTCAAGCTTCCCACAGCTATCTGATCCATTTTATAAACTGATACACATGACCATATACATATATATATATGTGAAAAAGATAAATAATCTCCTATATGCATATTTTATGCTGAATCAGCAGTTGTTCCAGATCACCATCTTCTACACATATATACAATCAGTGTTCAGTTTATATTAAAAGAAAAAATCTCCAAACTTTAATGAACAAGCTTCAATCTTTTCCACTCTCCAATTCTTATTGAAAATCCGATGATGGTTTTAAATGATTGTCCATTAAAGTTTGAAGATTTACTATTTTAATATAAGCTGAGCACTGATTGTAAATGTATGTGTGTGAGATAGTGATCTGGACCAACTGATAAGTGCTGGTTCAACATGAAATACATATATTGGAGATCATTTATCTTTTTCACATGTATGTGTTCACGGATATTGATTGTATAAAATGGAATAAATAGTTGTGAGGAGCTTGAAAGTCTGGATTTGGATACTTTATATATATATATATATGTGTGTGTGTGTGTGTGTGTGTGTGTAATCTTATAATTAAGTATTAATAAATACAGTATCGAAATATATGTAAAGTACAACTTTAAAAAAAAAATTAAAGTTGTACTTTACATGTATTTATTAATATTTAATTATAAGATTATGTATATAACTTTGAAGAAATACGGACATTGAATAAGAATACCATTACGCATATATATATATCAAATAATGTAAGTATAATAAAACAATTCACTAGAATAAAACTACAAAATTTTTAAAAAATGCCTATATAAAATTGAAGATTAATATCCTTTGCTATAGCCAGCTTCGGCTATTCCACAATCCGCCGAAGCTGGCTATAGCAAAGGATATTAATCTTCAATTTTATATAGGCATTTTTTAAAAATTTTGTAGTTTTATTCTAGTGGATTGTTTTAATATATATATACCCACATGTATACATAACTTCAGAATTATTCCAATAAATTTGATAGTTGCTTAGATCTAATTGAATTCAATATCTTACATAGACAGCACAAGAAAGAATTAGCAATTATCCAATAAAATTTCTACTTAGAAGGAGCAGCATATGAAGAAAAGAAGAAATATGAAAATATTTAAAAATAGTCAATTTACAAAAGTCATATATTACGAATTTGAGTCAAAAGGTACAAAGAAGGTGTAACATATATTTATAAAGGAGTAACAAGTAGAGATAAAATTGACAGGTAAATAACCAATAAGTATTACTGACATCATTGAAAGAATAATAATAGATAACAAATGAAATCTTAAATTGAATCCAAAGAGATTTAAAAACCTAGCAAGAGACCACATGTGAAATGGAAGAATGAAATAAATAAGTTTGTTGGTATGTTATAAAAAAGATGCTAGAGATCGAGAAAGTAAACTAAATTTGGAGAAATTTTCATTCTGTAGTGGAATGATAATGGTTGAAAATGATTAAGATGATGATATATATATATATATGTACACGTACACATACATTTAGTTCTCAACATTACTCTTCAAACAAATGAAACAAGAAGTCAGAGCAAGGCAAATGATCCCTAAAATACATTCTCCATTGAACAACTCTAGCCTAATATCTACTCATTAATAATTATTCAAAAGATAATAAATCATTATTAAGGTTGTACAGAAATTAAACTTAAATTAAATAAAAAAATATAAGGATGATTGTAAAGAAATACAATTGTGAATTGACAAGATAATCTATAGAAAAGATCAAAAATGCTAAAAGAATAATGCATTATCTTAGTTTTGGAAATAAAAGTACTATTATTTTAAAAAAAAGGAATAACATCGTTCATAAAGCATTTGGAAGATTGCCATCAGCATTTTTAAAACATGGTAGGATATTTGGTAATATTTTAAACAAGTACAAATGGTTTGCATTAAACATAATGACAAGAAATATAAAATTAAACAGGCATGGTTCATAATAAATGTTCACTCAGTTGAATATACAGGTACATTTAAACATATCATTCCATATTACCAGTTTTATTTTGGATATAATGACTGCCTTTGACAATATTGCTCAGCATTAATATATTAAATATTACATTTAATGTTTTTAATATTTTCTGTATACATGAAGCAATAACACTATCATCTTTAATTTACTATATATCGATGATGGAGTAACATAGTTTTTAAAGAAACCTACATAATAATAAAAAAGAAAGCAAAATGGGAGCTCCTATTGTTATATTTTTTGAAATGTTTTAAATGAAAAAATAAGACCATAGTTAAATCTATGAAAAAAAGAAAAACTTTATGAAATAATGGACTTATTTTCAATATCTTATGATACATATGAAAAAATAGAAAAATTGTTGGAAATGCTAACATCAAAACAAAAAAGAGAATATAGTGGTGATTGTGATATTTAAGAAAAGTGAAAAGGAATATATCAAAAATTGCAGGTTTATTATTTTATCACTTCTATACAATATCAAACTAATATCATTACGATACATCTACAGAGAATTTTAGACTCCAATCAAAAGAAAATCTTAATCTAAATTTAATTATATCATAATAGTTTTCAATCAAGTATCAAGAGAAGTTATAGAGAGAAAAAAACTAGTGACTACAAATTACCATTCTGCTTTGGATTTCTAAGTTATGAAAAGATAACTCCATAAGCCTTTCAGCAATGGCCAAGGATTTGGATTTTTAATAAAATATAGAACTTGGTATATGTTCAACTGCTTAAGAATATTTATTAAAATGCAGCATCAGTGATTAGATTAAATGATGATATTAAGATTAACATTAATAAAGTTGTTCAATAGGATGATTTCATATTTTCAAAACATCTTACAGCAGTTTTATAAGCAGTATTTTGTTGACTAAAATTGAAAGCTAAGGGAATAAATGGAGATTATTTAAGTCATTTACAATTTTCAGATTATAAAGTTATTTTTACAAATAATGCTTGAGATTTTCAGGAAATGTTACAAAGTTATCAAACGACAGTAAAAAAGTATTAGTAATAATCAATGAGTTATATATAGAGCTTGCAAAATACAAGCTTATTAAATTGGGTCACATGATACCTGACTTGATTTTTTTATAATAATAATAATAATAATAATAATAATAATAATAATAATAATAATAATAATAATAATAATAATAATAATAATAATAATAATAATAATAATAATAATAATAATAATAATAATAATAATAATAATAATAATAATAATAATAATAATAATAATAATAATAATAATAATAATAATAATAATAATAATAATAATAATAATAATAATAATAATAATAATAATAATAATAATAATAATAATAATAATAATAATAATAATAATAATAATAATAATAATAATAATAATAATAATAATAATAATAATAATAATAATAATAATAATAATAATAATAATAATAATAATAATAATAATAATAATAATAATCAATGAGTATTTTGTGAATTGAAATGGGAAGCTATGGGAGTAAAAAAGTAAATGACGATTATTTAAGTCATCTAGATTTTGCAAATGATGTGATTGTTTTTGCAAATAGTGCTTTAGAGCTTCAGGATATGTTGCAGGAGTTATCAGATGAAAGTAAGAAAGTAGGGTTAAAGGTAAATATTAAAAAGACTAAAGTAATGTTCAATGGATTTTATCAAAAGAAGAAAATAAAGATTGATAATAATGAATTAAAAGAAGTTAACAACTACAAATATCTTGGCTAGATTATTACTATAGATGCAAATATAATGTATGAAATTAATCATATAATAAAACTTGGTTGGAGTGCTTTTCGTAGAAATAACATTAAAAGAAAATATGCCTATGCGTTTGAAAAGAAAGATTTTTAATAAATGTCTTTTACCAGTTCTTATTTATGGATCAAAGACTTGGACACTTAAAGAAGAACAATAGAGAGACTTCAAATCACTCAGTGAATATGGATAGGTGTATTTGATGAGTAACAAAAAGAGATTAAAAGTGAAATACATGGGTGAGAACAATAGGTGTTACTGATATCACTGAAAGAATTAAAGACTGAAGTGGAATTGGGCTGAATGTATTATTAGAAAAGATTATAATGGATGGATGATTGAAATCTTAAACTGAATTCCAAGAGATTGTAAAAGATCAAGAAAGCGATCACATGTGAGATGGATGAATGAAATAAGAAAGTGTGCAGTGGTAATGTGGAGAAAAGAGACTAAAAGTCAAAGAAGATGGATTGAACTTGGAGAGAACTTCATCCTGTCATGGATCAGTAATGGTTAAAAATGATGATGAATATTCAATAGTTTTTTTTTTTTATAAAAGAAAACAATAAAGATTGAGTGAAATGAATTATAAGAAATTAATAATATCTTAATCATATTATTTATACAAATCCAAACAATATAATGGATGAAATTAATTATAAAATTAAATAATTTAAATGGAATTTGATAGAACAAGTGCATATCCATAAGAAAAAAATTTAAAAAATGACTTACTAGTTCTTGTTCATAGATCTAACATTTGAATGTTTATAAACAAAAACAATACAAAATCTTCAAATTACTTACGATGGAAGAAATAAAAAGATATAATAGCAAAATAGATGAATGATAAAGGTTAAAATAAGCTGATATGGATGCTAGTTAAAATAACAATAGATAGTCTATTGAAATCTTAAACTTGATCGTACAAAAATTGTAAAAATTCTAAAAACTGACAACAAGAGAGGTGGATGAGTAAAATAAGGAAGCTCACTGTAATAAAATGAAAAATAGAAATTATAAATAAGAAAACCTGGATTAAATTTAGTTAGACCTTCAACTAACTGAGGATTTATTTATTTTATTTAACATGTGGATTATACAGTTGACAGCTTTAGCATATTAAAAAACAGACAACATATATGTGCAAAATATTTAACTAATAGATTATGTCAGTGGTACATATTTGTCCACTAGAATTTAGAACAGGCTTAAATAGAAATTATTTTTGCCAATTGCAAACAAACTATTTCAATCTTGATCATAATTTAAAACAAGCACAGACATAAAACTAAGATATAGAGAATAAAATAAAAATTGTCTTGACATTTTTTTAAACATTTAAACTAATTATTGTGTACAATGAGGACTCAATTATTGTTATTGTGATGTATTTGGGTTTATTTAACTAAAAAATGTTGACACTTTTGAGTGAAATAATTTTTTTACATATTCTTTAGTGCTGAGTATTTATTAATATTATTGATAATAAAAAACTCAAAAAATTTATAAAATTTCTAGATCAGTTTTTAACTAAAGAAGGTAATAGTAAAAAAAAAAATTCCAGTTTGGTTAAATGAATAAAATGGTAGTGTTCACATCAACACTTTGGTGAATAAACAGCTTTTGACCTTCTAAGAAATTGCTCAGGAATTCATTAAAAATTTGGACATTTGGAAGTGTCAGAACTAAAACCACCTTCCATGGATCTTGATCTTCAGAGTATATCATTGTATGACTATACTAAACTATGCAGGCATATAAAAATTTGTAACAGACAGGCCCCTTGTAAACAAGGCATTCACCAAACAGTTGATAGAAATAACGATTTTTAAAAAAGTACAATTATTAAACAATAATAGTATTTGTATTGTAAGGTCATGTCATATTTAACACCAAACTATAAAAGTTCCATCTCAAAGTAGTTAAGTTTGGCTTTCCTCTTTTTTTATACTTCCACAATTAGAAGACAAGCAGAAATATTTGTTTACTGATAATTTGCTTTTAATATGAAATTAAACATTAATAAAATATTTGATATTTCTGCCATATATCTGTCTATATATTAATGCTCTTGTACCTATGTAAATAAAAAAGATACATAAGATAACATATATACATGATAATCAAAACAAGTTATACATTTCGTAACTTGCCTTTAAGCTTGCATTTTATGATCACTAGATGGAGCTTACCAATCAGCTCCAAACAAGCTTTGATTACATAAATGCTGAAAGAGATAGAATTCAAATCTCTATCGTTGTCACCCACCTCCAGACCAGCTGGTTTTGAGCTTATTGGCTCTCATCAGTGAAGGGCTGGGAGACTAAAAACTAGACCTAAAATACCAATTCTAAAGTCAGCACTTATTAAACATGTTTCTATCAATTTGAAAGCATGAATTTATTAGACACATAAATGTCTTCAAATTCAGCCTAACAAATCAGATAGCTATATGGGTCTGAAATCAGTTCAGTTTCACCATATAGTAAAAGCCTCTGCAATATATAGCATTGCAAAAACCTTCAAATGTATATTTATGATAATCAAAACAAGTTATAAATTTCGTAACTTGCCTTTATATATATATATATATATATATATATATATATATATATATATATATATATATATGGATAGGAAAGGTTTCTCAAAAATAAACTGAAAAAACCAATTTGATATAGAAAATGTTACTATTCAAAGCATTCTAGGAAGCCCTCAGAAACCAAGGGGATCATATATAAGTAATGTTTTAATTCACTTTATTAAAACTAATGAGAAAAGATATAAAGAAAGTTGAATTAATAATATTATATCCCCAATGAATTATTTATCTTCAATTATTAATAGGAAGCTAGTGGTTAGATCACATTTGATGAATGACCAATGATAAGAAACTAAAAATTCTAATCTTTGGTATCATATAAGGCTCAAACAATGAAGAAACACTCTTAAAATAGGTATGTGAAGCTAGCCAGAATTTCCTCAAATCCTACTCCTATGCAGATGAAACTCTAGAGAAGTGGTAAAATAAAATGCCATGCACCAATAGATGCTGATAATCATTTTAAATTGTATTCTAAATCTATCCTTAATTCATGAAACATTTATAAATGTTTTGTATTCATGGAAGTATGAGGATCCTTTGGAATATATATATCATCTTACAGATACATGATTAAAAATATTTGTGGATTTTAGTTAATAAAATTTTAAGCAATGATAATAGGATTTCTCCAGCAAGTGTATAATTTTTCAATCAGTTTTTTTATTTAATTATAATTTAATAAAGGCATTAAATAATCAATATTGGATAAGTTAATGTTAATGCAATGACTATAAAATGAAAATGTGATTGCAAATTTGTCACACATCAATAGAAACTCAATCTATAGCTAGCCCATACTTTTTAAACCAAACATCATATGATCACCATTTCTTATGTTTGCTCATAACTGTTATTAAAACAGGCAAAACTTTCCATATAGTAGTGTCACTCAGTGCAATCCAGAGTAATCAATGGATGCCAGAAGGCTTGTGCATAAAATCCCTATCTAGTGCCTATTCATCCAATATCCCCAGACTAGTTTTCAGCTTGTGGCCTTCATCAGTGAGGAGTCTTGGATTTGAGAGCACTGCACCTATATCTTAGGATCCTAAGATCTAGGTGCAGTGTTCTCAGATCCAAGGCTTCTCACTGATGATCCTAAAATCTAGGTGCAGTATTCTCAGATCCAAGGCTCCTCACTGATGAAGGAACCAGAAACTAGTCAGGGGATATTGGATGAGTAGGCACTAGATGAGGATTTTATGCTCAAGCCTTTTGGCATCCATTGATTACTCTGGCTTGCACTGAGTGGCACTACTATATGGAGAGTTTTGCCTGTTTTAATAACCCTTTTTTTAAAGTTTAAGGATTATGTGATGGTTTAAAAATGTCTTTTTATATTGCTAAAAAATGAGCAATTTTAAATAATAAGTCTAGTTACAAAAAATAGCTACCACATGGGCCAAATGTGTTTGACTCCATTAAGTTAATGAAAACATATATATGATGCCCAAATATTTTTATTAGTGTTAATCCTAAAAGATTAAATTATCCATTTTCCTGCACTCATTTTATTTCCTATAAAAAATAACTTGTTCTATATTAAATACATTCACCTATTTTTTAATAAATAATTTTTTTTAAATTTTACAAAAATCATTGATTCATATTGACTTTCTTTTCTTGATTAAAAACTATAATATACTCATAGCATTAACATTGTTGTTGTTGTTGTTTTGAAAAGTGCAGGAAGATGACTTGAGCACAATATTCATCTTCGATATCCTCTAATATAACTTCCTGTCAATCAGTCACATTTGAATGTAAAAAATCAATGATTGACAAAATGAAGATAATGTTGAAGAGGTTTGATTTAACCATATAATTTGAATTATAACCAAAGTTTACCTTAAAATAGTTTCTAAATTCACATAAAGATGATGATGATCAAAGCACATGCCAATAGTTGATATCAGTCATGCTAATCTATCTAAAAATGATTGCTATAAAGTATGGATCTTTAGAAGTTATGCAAGTTGTTTGCAAGAAGATTGTTATAAGAAACCAATAAGAATTTCTTCAGCCATTACACTTAATATTATACTAGTAAAACAAATTCATACAAAATATTTCATTAAATATAATAACTAATATGTAGGGAAAAAAACACAAATTTTAATCTAATAAATTAATTCTTTTTTATAAAATTATTAAAATAATGAACAAGTAAGTACCTTACTATATGAAGAATAGCTGAGACAATGGCTTCTATATAAATAGCTAAACACAAGTACCTCTTCTCTGAATAATCAGAAGAAGCATTGCGAATGCAGTAACTAAGATAAATACCCAGAAGAAGAAATAAAAATTCACCTATCAAAAAAGAATATATAATAAAATTATATCACAACATATATATATAAATGCACTTTAAAATATATAAAATTAATGTGAAAAGATTAGTAATTATTCTATTTTCATTATTTCTATGCCATCTAGTGTAAACTTTAATTAGTAATCAATAAATCCCAAGTGATAAGCTGTTGGTCATGTGATGATCATAATGTGTTAAACATATGCTATAAGGATGCCATATCACTTGAAAAAATTGACAAATCACGATGCAGTATGAATACATATTAAAAAATCTATTTCATTATCTCTTAGAATGATACCAACCTCCAAACAAATATAACAAATGTCTATCTTATATTGGAATAGGCTAATGTATAGGAAAGAACACAGTGCTAAATATTCATATTAGGTGTTGATTTATCATTTTTAAATATTACAGGTACCTGTTATATGTGCATGAAAGGTTGCCATTATTCTGCAGTATCTGCTGTAGAAGTTTTCTGAAATGTATGCAAATTACACACATGATTTGTCAATCTTTTTTACAAGGTATGACAATGGAATGATAAATGATTTAAGGACTATGATTGGAGTTGACATCACTTTAGATTTATTTCATTTCTTTATGTCTTAAAATGATGATTTTCATGAATAAAAGGTGTGAAAATATTTTTGGGTAGGTCACTGTGTTCCAATTAAATTGTCTATTAATGTTAATGTTAACAACAGCCAAATGTAAGCACAGAAAAAACAAAAATACATATTTAAACATGTAGATAAACAACAAAAACTGGATAAATGTAAATGACTCCTAAGATGTATTTTAATTAGACTAGTCTCTTCAGGTCATTATACTTCTCAAATGTCCTTTACCATTGTTTCTTGCTATCTCGAGTATATTTATATCAATTTATTTTATAAACTTTGTACTAGTTCTAACCTGACAAAAGAAAATTAATAATAATCATCATTGAGAGTATGCTAAAAATGCAACTCTCCTAAAATTAATTACTATATATTAATTATTGATTTATAAAAATAATAATTAGTTGTTTTTTTAAAAAGTGTCAAAAATTTAATATATATATATATATAAAATTACATTATATATTTTTCATAAATAATAGTTTTTTCAACCATAAAACAATAATATAAATAACAATAATAACATACTGTTGATTTGAAAGTCTGTGATCATGACATTGCAGAATGAGAACAAATATTGGCATTCTTACATGTTTTTGTGACAATGACCCTCTCAGAAAATCAAACCTACAGTTTATAGAAAACCCCCACACAAAAGAAAATACTTAACATACACATCCAAGCATGACAAAAATCCTAAACATGAATTATATTGTCACAGAACAAAAGAAGTTTATTCAGAAATCAATGTTTTGGCAAAAAAAAAAAAAAACTACATACTGCAAACTCTCATGAAGAATGGTTGTCCACCAGGTGTCAATAAAAAAACTTTAAATAAACAAAAAGAAAATAGAAATATCAAAAGAAAAAAAAACAATTATAAGTATTATAGCATATACCTACATATCATGGATAACACACAAACTAAAGAAAATTTGCAATCAATATAACATCAGAGCAGCTTTCCAAAGCCATAGTACTTTATGAGGAATTCTAATCTCTACAAAATATAAATTGCTGGAGTTGATTACGTTTTCATCTTTTTCTTTATATTCCAAAAGAAAAATTTTTTGTACTAGTTTTATATAAGAAAAATAATACTCAAAGAAAAGTTGTACTTTTGAATTTAAATTGAATATTAACTGCTTGATTTTGGAAGAAGAACCACCTAGAGAGAGAGAGAGAGAGAGTAATAAAGCAGAGTACTTCATTATATTATTTTTTTTTTATTACCGATTATTGCTTAGATACTCATTTCTTTCACCAATCAAGAGGTTACTCCCCCCAAAGGTCAAACTGCTAAAAAACAAAAGCTGCATCTACAAAATATGTAAATGCATAAGGATATATATTGGGAAATCAGTTGCCCTCTTGAAAATTGATCAAAAGAACACAAACTGGTGATTAGTAATGAAAAAAATATATCTAAATTTAAGCATACCTTGTATATATCAATGATCATCTGAAAAAGACAAAAAATTGGATAAAGAAAAAAACACACACACATGTGATAAAGCCGGACAACTCAATAAGTCAATCTAATGTTATAATTTATAATTTTTGGAATTAAATTTGCCCTTAGAAAAAAATGCAGAAATCAGGAGAATCCTCATAGATAAGTATATGAAATTTTTTTAACTGTTACCATTATCAGAATAGCCTAGTTGGTTAAAACTTTGTTTAAATTCAATAGTCATGAATCTAAAAATCCTAGGTTAAATTTTCTTGCTAGTACTATCACTGTTCAGGCTAGCAACATCTGAAGAAGAGGGTAGAATAATATTTCTTAAAACAATGCTATATAGCAATTTGTGTGCTATTACTAACAATTGAATGTATTTGAAAAGTTCAAATAAAGTTTGAATCTTTAAAAAAAATAATTAACATTTAATATTAAATGATAGAAATATACTCTTCTACAAACTTCACACAATGCAAATATGATATTTGATTATTCCACACTTCCAAAAATAACTGATAATTTTGACTGACTATTTTGCAAAGAGCTATAAAAGATTGCAATTTAGAAATGCAAAAAAGATAATATAAATTCATCACCTTTTTTTGAAATATCATTAACATGATTATTTGGATATAAAATAACCAAAAATATTATAAATAGCAAGAATCATATTTTTTAAAAATTTGTTCAGCAGCCATATCAAGACTATTTAAATAATTTTAAATTTTAAGTGGATGAAAAATAAATAATTATAAAACAATTTCATTTCACTAATTAAAGTAGGTCAATGATTTCATACTCATAAGAGTACGAACACATCATTAATGAATGCAATATCACAATTGTATTTATATTTTTATATCAGCCCATCAATATTCATCTAATTAATCTATATTAATGTGTGATGATTATTTTATAACTTATAATATATAGAAATTCATTAATTGACAAGTACTGAAATGGAATCCTAGAATATGAAATGGTACTAGGTCAAAAACCTTTTCAATTAAAATAAAATATATTTACTTCTTAGTTTTTGAAAAGATATATACATTCTTTACAAGTATATTATAAACAAAAACCACCTTTGATTTTCATTGTAATTTCAACATTTTTAGAATTCTAAAAAATAAGAATATTGTTTTTAAAATATAGAATAAATTTAGAGATATATAAACAGATAAAAAAAAAATCCAAGTTATAAGATCATAATCAGTAAAAAAAAAATCTTATGCATGTACATAGAATTGAATATAAAAACAATAAGTCTTTAAGATAGTAAGCTCTGCAGACAGTAGTGCCACCCAATGCAAGCTTTAGTAATCAATGGATATAGGAAGATTTGTGCATAAAATCCCCACCTATTGCATACACATTCAATATCTCCAGACTTGTTTCTAGCTTGTGGCTTTCATCAGTGAGGAGATTTGAATCTGAGAGCACTGCACCTAGATATAGGGATCTAATGTGACCCTTCAGCAAACTCCTTTTACCTATTTAGTTAACTATAAAGCTATAAGCTCAAGATGAAACCACAATAATGTTTTCAATCCAAGCTCATTTGCTTGTGTAGCCATACTGATATGAATCTAATTGAGCATTTATACATTTTGGTGTCCTCAGCTTATTAAAAACCACAGTCATCATCAGGAAGAAATGGTATAAAACCAACAAAACATTATATTATCATCATTTCCCAAGCTTATAAAGCTGTTATTAGCAACAGAAAACTCTCCAGACTATAGTGCCACTGAGTGCAAGCTTTAGTAATCAATGGATGCAGGAGGATTTGTGCATAATATCCTCATCTAGTGCCTACTCATCCAATATCCACAGACAAGTTTTTAGCTTGATGCTTTCAGCAGTGAGGAGCTTTGGATTTGAGAGCACTGCACCTACATCTAAAAATCTAATGCAACCCTCCAGCAGCCACTTTTTACCTATTTAGTTAACTATAAAGCTTGCAGCTTATGTAAGCATAGGAAATGGTGATCATATGAAGTCTTTAAGATGTATATTTTGTATAAAAAGAAACTCAAGCATATGTAACAAATTATATAAATAAGTAAACAAAAATGATATTATGCTCATGAAGGTTAATAAAAAATACTAATATAAAATTATCTGCTGCTAAATTTTTAGAACATAAAAAAAAAAAAATGTTTATCATGCCTGTTGAATATACTTTTGAACTTTCTTAAAATCTTAACTTTTCTCACATTCTCAACAGACAAAAAGATTCTAAAATCACACACTCATAAAACATTTGCATATATCAAACAAAATAAATATTTTTAAATAACCTTCAAATATTTTCATGAATAAACAGCATTAACAGCTTTCAGTTTAAAGGTGAGATGAAAATTTGGAAGCTAATAATATTGTAACAAAATATTAAATGAGATTCACTGTTTATACTTAACATACTTCATAACTATCTATTGTCCATTAGAGTAATCAATGTTAAGTCAAATAGTCTTCAGTGATGAAAGTTATATTCCAAAAAATTAGTCTGGGGATTTGAATGCTGTAACACTCACCATATGAGGTTTATTGATTACTTAGGCTTGCAATAGATGATTCTGGAGTTAAGAGAACTGCTTCAGAAAGTCTAATAATATATTCAATATACTCATGTTTTAACAGAATTATCAACATTTAAAGAAATAATACAACAGAAGTAGTAATTAATATTTTATATTGAATTGAAATTCTCATATCCTAATATGCTGTTTACACCATTATTTTACTGTATAAGGACTTCAAAATTATTGTATAAGGATTTCAAACAAAGATGTCATGTCAAATATGTATAACAAACATCAACTGAAGATGCTAAAATACACTCAAGATATATTAACATTATTTTTTGGTCAGAGTATCTATTGCTCCAATGAAAACACTCTCAATAAATTCTGAGCCATATCAACAATGCTAAAATAAAAGAGTTAAATAAAGTATTAGTCATCCTTATGAAATAAGACTTCAATCAATGACTTTGATGTAAATGTATCCTATTTTTTACATAACCACATTTAGACATTAAAATCTATATTTGGGCAGAACATGTACTTAAAAATACTATAATAATTAAAAATGTATTTAAAAATAATTAGAAAAAAAAAAGAAAAATAAATAGATGATTGATAACTATAAAGTATCCAGAAAGAAAGATTTAACGATGTCACATGATCATTACTGCTAATAGTTTACAATTCTTTGCCACTTATGAAATACATTATTTAAAAATCTTGTATTTAGCAGTCAGTTGTATATAGATACTTTGTAAAATAATGACCTTATTCTCAGAAAAGTACAAAAGTTAGTATAGTGTTGCAATCAGGTGTTCTCCCTGAATGAAGGGTGTATTTTGATGCCATGTGTATGTTAAGAATCTTCATTATATAATAAACCTTTAACATTAAAACAGGCAAAACTTTCTATACATATTGCCATAAGAAATGGTGATCATTTGATGTTTATTGGCTTAAAATCTTTAACATCTAATCTTTTTAGATGTGAAAAATTATTCTAATCTAAAAAATTTCACCAGTGTTAGTTTTCACATTGCTCTTATTGAACTCAGTCTTTCACATGACCCTCAACCATCCATGCTATCTCATACCGCTTATACACTTGATCACACACATATAGAAGTGCAGGTGTGTAAAAGATTGTACTGTAGAAAAAAATTCATATTGTGCTTATTGTAAAATATATTTAAAAATAAATTATATATATATAAAAGTGACTTAGACAGAATTTAATTCAGTTGGAAGGATTGAGGTATATTCCTCTAAAATATTATACTACCAAGCACTTAAATTTGCAAATAAATACAAAAAAAAAAAAAAGAGTTAATAGCTTTGAATTTTGACTTTTAGAAGAACAAAAATTAAAGGAACAGAAGTCACTATGTTGAGATTTAAATAAAAATTGATATTGGTTAACACAGTACTCTAGAATCAATAGGAAAAAAGACTGATGGTTAACATAATATTAGTTTACCGATCAATATTTCTATTTAGATCCTTCAATGAAACATCTTGGTAAACATTTTAACTTATTTTTATTAATAAATGACATTTACCTGTATATAATTGATTATTGGTAAATAAAGCTATCTTTAGTAAAAACAATTTTATATATATATATATATAAACATACATATTCACTTTTTAATATAGTGAAAAATAGTGAAAAGACTAAAATGGTTAAATAATATAGATTTGACTTTTAAAATAGAAAGATTTCATATTAAAGAACTAAACCTATATGTATGCATTTCAAGATCTCAGCTCAAAGACAGATAGAATAACTGGATATGAGAGGTGTAAGGCCAAATCAATAATACTAGGTTATTAATAGATGAAAGTTTGTCATTGATTGCCATCTTTTAACACAATTTATTTTAGAATCTCAAACTGGAAGCAATATCAGTTATTCTATTTTGTTGGGGACAAAATTCTTTAACAGCAGGAAGTATTAGAATAGCCTGAATTATCAAGAAATCACATACACACACATATATATATATATTAAAAGACAGTTAACTACATAATTTTTAATATCCCAATATTTAAACAAATAAATAATAGCTGCAGCAAGGAGATGATATTATATATTCTTAATAGCAATTGCAATCAAAATTTCAAGTATAAATGTTATTCAAAATGGAAGTCACCTCTTAAGCTAAATATTGCTACGACATTTATTTATATATGAAAATATTTAAAATTATACGGTTAAGTGTGTCTGAAATTTATATATATATATAATAAGTAGGTGAAATTATGAAAGTCAATATGAAATAACTATAACAAATGAGATTTATGAGAAAAGGAATCTTTGAAATTATAAACCTGTGGGATCTGTGACTTATTTTTATATTTTTCATTGCTTAATTAAAGTAGAAAGATGATTAGGTTATTGGAATATATAACTATTGTCTAGAAGTCAGATTTATTATGTAACTACACAAGAAGATTGGTTTGGGACAAACACGATTTTTTAAATTTCAGGCTAATAGGAAATAAGGATTTAAAAATGTTTATCAGATGCATAGCTTTGCATTCCAGTCCTTACTAATAAAAGCAAAATTCAGAAAGCATTCTAGAAATGTGGATTTTAATGTACTATCATTAGATAATCACTGATTTCTTAACATTACTAAAGATATTTCTGGAACAGAGGTAGGCTATATCAAGAATCTGCACTCATATGTATAAATATTTGCAACTTTTTATATTTTTGATAATGATAGCACAAAATAGAACTCTTTTTTGTATTATATAAAATAGTACTCATTTATTCCTGGATTCATCATCGATAGCATCAGCCATCAATTATTTAAAAAAGTATTAAATACAAATAAACATGCTTAAAAGGGAAGCACTTTTTCACTCAAATATATTCTCAATTATTTTATTCTACTTAAATATAATTTTTCGAATGTGCAATTATTTTTTATGATTTAAAAATGTAAATTACAACTTTAAATGATTTTTTTCCTGCTCCATAATGATTCAATTCACAAGCACTCTAATCACTGTCACAAATAAAGATTTGCATAGATGTCTGTTAGATAATGAACTCTTTTTAAATTCTCTTGTGATACGGTAATCATTCATTTGCAAAATCTACAAATTAATATCTTCATCAAATACCTGAAACATTGGTCTGCTTTACTGTGTCATGTGTGTCTGACCAAAAATGTTTTCATTAAAATAGATATTTACAATCAAAAGTTTTACAGAAAATAAATTAAATTAAAAAGTAGCTCATGTTTCATACAATCCCAAATATAATTTCTTTAGAGTTATTCATTATGCTATCATTAATTAAAAGATTGAAGAAGTTGTGTTTGTGACCACGTGGTATGTTAATTATTTCTGACTTTTTTTTATTTATATAAAACTGTTTTATTTGATTTTCATATATATTTTAATTGAAAAAGTTTTCAAACAGGATCACATTGCAAAGCTTCATACAAAGCCAGACCAATGTTGTTTCTTTCAGACATTTTGTAAATTTAATCAAGATGATTTTAGATTATACACATACATATAAATATATACACACATGTGCATGTTAAAGAAAAAAATTTTATATCAGAAAGTGAATACAGTTTTTCTAACTTCATCCATATATTTAACTACTTTGTTATTACTGCTATATTTTGAATAGATCTTACTTGCTTTGTGTATGATAGCAAAATAGCTTGGAAGCTGCTTCTAGAAATAATAGCAGCAGATTATATACTATAGTTGCATTGTGACATGAATTAAATATTGATTATTTCATAAATTATTAAATTTAAAAGTTAGTTTTAACAAGAGTTAGTGGTGCTAATTAAAATAATTTTTTGTTCTTGATTGACATGCTTTACAAAATATTTAAATTATTGCAGAGACACCTAGGTACCTCTGCAACCCTCTATTACTCAGATAATGATTAATAAGATGCTGAAATCTTGGTGTCATGCTAATAAATATATATAAGAATGAATCCAAAATGTTTCCATATATACAAATCAATGGAATAATTTACATATTGCCTTTATTAATTTGGTCAAGGTATTTGATTCAATTAATCAAAAGAGAACTATAACAATATTTTAAATAAGTTGGATATCCATCAAAATTTATTCATATTATACAATTTCTACATTATGGAATGACAAAAACACAATGGAAAATTTGAATTGTTTGAAATGAAAGTTAGTGCTAATCCTTGTCTTCGATTTTTACTATAGCGATTTTTGGAACTGTTTGTTAGTAAAACAGGGATCTATATGCAATACAGATTTGACGATAGAATTTTCAATTTGGAATCAATTAAAAGTGAAAACAAGAACTTCGACTTTTTGGATTTTGAATTTAAAATATGCTGATGATTATGCTATTTTTGCCAATTCTACAAATGATTTACTGAAAGTATTTAAGGTTTTGAAGACAATATATAAAGATTTTGCTTTAATAATTGATAATCAAAATATTCAAATTCTTTATCAGTCAAATGAAAAAAACATCCTCAGCAACTTTTAGTTTAAATAATTATCAGTTTGAGAATGCGTATCAATTTAAATATCTTGATAGTTTTATAAATAGAAAGACGGACTTTATTGTTAAGATATGACACAAACTCCAATGTGAGATGTAACTCAGATTCCAATGTTCAGCTATTGTTTTTAACAAGTCAAAAGATCACATGATGGAGAGTTTTTGCCTTTGTTTACAACAATTATGTGCTAGTGTAGAGATAGTGATCATGTGGATGTTTAGTGGTTTAACACCAATCCTGCCTAATAGGATAGTGGTGGCTATGGTTGTTTAAGAGCCAAAGACACCAAAATGTACGGGTGCTGAATTGAGTTCAGACCCATATGACTATATAAGCTATTGAGCTTAGATTGAAAATATTTTTGTGTTTTCAATTTCATTCTCATGGTTTTGTAGTAAAGTAGAGTTAAGAGGTGGCTGTTGGATGGTTGCATTCGATCCTAAGATGTAGGTGCAGTGCTCTCAGATTCAGGGCTCCTCACTGATAATGGCCACAAGCCAGAAACTAGTCTGGGGATTTTGGATGAGTAGGCACTAGATAGGGTTTTTATGCACAAGCCTTCTGGCATCCATTGATTACTCTGTTTGGCACAGGGTGGCACTACTGTATGGAGAGTTTTGCCTTTGTTTAAGTCAAAAGATATTTCATCACAGGGAAATAACAACTGCAATTAAATTAGTTGTTTATAGAATGGTTATTTTATCTAATTTATTGTATAAAAAGACTTGGACACCATATGAACACAATATAAAAAGTCATTAGCAAATTTTTATTTACAAATGTTCTATAAAATTTTAAAAATACAATAACAAGATCAGACATTTTCTTCAACATGCTAGATGTGATTCGACAAAGCATCCTATCATAAAACTATGCCTTCATCGGATTGAATAAATAAAATAAATGAATAATGTATGTTTTATAGTGAATTTGAGCAGAAGGGAAATGTTGACTGTTCTAATTGGTAAGATAATGGCAGAGAATAGAATACATTGATCAACTGTAATTAGACATTAAACAAGGCAAAACTCTCTCATACAGTAGTGCCACCCTGTGCCAACCAGAGTAATCAATGGATGCCAGAAGGCTTGTGCATAAAATTCCTATCTAGTGCCTACTCACTGTATGGAGAGAGTTTTGCCTTGATTAATAACAATTATGTGCTAGTATAAGAGATGGTGATCATGTGATGTTTAGTGGTATAATTAGACATAGTGCTAAAATATTTCAAAAATAAACATTTTCTGCAGAAGTTAAAAGATAGCATTGCAAAACATTACATAAACAGAAAAATGAGCTAGCATATCTTTTATGCAAATGTAATTGTGGTTCAGTGACTAATTTAAATAGTCATTGCAAAGCTAATCTTTAGAGTAATTTTTCTATTTTTTTTTAATGGAGTTGGAATGACCATAGCCATTTACAAGTTGTTGCTTATATATACGGCATCATCCCAATTTTTAAATATTATCATTTCATTGCAGAATTTTCTCTAAGAGTTAAATCCATTTTCTCTCATTCATAGCTTTTTATTCTTTACATCAACTTATCAAATGATATGTTCAGCCTAATATCTCTTCAGCATTTTAGTTCTTTCAATGATTCCTGTTTCTTATGTACTCTGTTATCAATCTCCTTTTGTTAATCTCAATATATTGAAGCTCTATATATGCTTAATGCCAATTTGTATCTAAATACTTTTAAACTCTTTTATAGGGACAATAAAAATTTATTTTATTAAATTTACTAAAGGCACATGATGTATATATAGAAATGATCATAAAGCGGAGATTAGATAAATAATTAGTAATGTCCAAATGCATAACAGATTAGGTAAAAAACAATTAATTAAATTTAAGCTAATTAAAATTCGTTAGCATTAGATTTTAATAAAATTGGTAAAAGCAGGTTAATTACAAGGCACTGGTAATTTTATTATTAAAACTAATTAATAAAGAATAGAATAATTATCTGAGTATTACCTATTTAAAGTATGTTATATACAATGTTTGGCTTTGTAGTAAAAAGGTGTTAATTGATGCTTAATTACTGCAAGTAAACAAAAGTTATTCAGAATTTGGAAAAATTTCCTAATTTATAAACAAGCATAGAATCAAACTGTAAGATAGCTTATCAAAATTATTATCAGCAGAAATATCTTAAATAAAATTAATTTGGATACCTTTTGTTGAAAAAATTTCCATCAAAAGACCCTGTTTTTTCATTTACTTGGGCATTTGTTCAAGTAAATGAAAAAACATGGTCTTTTGATGAAAAATTTTTCAATGTTGTTAACAAGATCTCTCTCCAAAGTTATTATTAAGAGGTTATTTGGCTGTTAAAAGCCACACATAATGACCATCTGTGAGTAGAAGCTTGTGTCCACTTTCCTTTCACCATCCCAAGAGAGCATGAATTTGGAATTCTAATGGAGTTAGTGAACTGCTGCTCATCTGAAGTCTGTTGACCAGTGTAACTATGCTGATGTTCTTGTCATCATAAATTAATTCAGTCACTGATCAGCCATGCCTTCATTCAATAAATAAACTATTTACACAATTATGCCAACTTCTGTCATATGATATTCTGAAGAACCAGCCTGTTTCCAGAATTAAATTAATATCTGAAAAAAAAGGTCATCTAGGACCAAGTAAATGAGAATTGCATCATGAAGCTATACCTCATCATACCTATACACTGCTCTTTATACTGTGTCATGTTTTTAAAATCCTTCATGAAGTAATTGCAGACAAATTGAATTCTCTTAATGAAATCTCTGAAATCCTATACCAGTAAAACAATTCATATGCATTTGATGTTTCTCTTTTGCTTGTATTATTTATTTTTTTGTGTTGTATTTTTTTTAATATTGTTTTACTAACCTGTTTTGTTAAGAATGGTCAAATGTACTACTATATGCAGTCATTCTTAATTCTATGTGCTAGAACAGGTGAGGTTATTTTGTAAATATATTTTATTACTTAAATTCCAAGAATCAACCCCTCTTCCCCAAATAAAGCTAATTAAGCAAAAGTGCAGATGTTTTTAATTCCCCTTCCCCACTTGGTTCAAAGATAATAATAATAGTCATGCATTTCAATTAAAATTTTATTCTTACAATTATCAAGATTAGAAAACCAGATTTTTAAAAACAAATATAAAAATAAGTTGAATTAGTTTTAAAAATAATGTTAAAAATAAGGTTAATTTATATTATTTTTTGAAGGGACAAATATATGTCATTTAATTTATGTTAGCCTCATAAATGTTTCATTATAATTATATATATTGAAGTGGTAAATCTGTGATATAGATTTATCTTCACTGTCTAACAGTATGATTAACTATAAGATGGGGTTCAAACCCACACTTTTTCTTGCTTGGGTTATCAGAAAGTGTAGGCATGCAGATACATATAACTGATTCCATCTTCTCATAATAATTTTAAATATTTATCCATAAGTATTTGATTTGTAAAGTTAATTATAGCTTGAATATGGGCATATTTAATTCCATAAACATAGGAGTCAAGTATGTGTATCTATGTCTGATGGAGTCATGTATGTGTGTCTATGTCTGATGAATATCTCAGTATAATGTAAAGTATTATTCTTACATTTATTATTATTTTTAGCATTAATGAGATGATTATAGAAGCTGATGCAATACTTGAAAAGATTCTGGAAGGCAATTAGCATAACTTAAATTTAGTGAAAAAAAAGTGAAACATTAATTTAATAAAAAAATTGCTCATTTAATTAATTTGGCCAACTAGTTTACAGTGCATGTGTAGTGAGTGATTCCTAATGAATATTGCAGTTTAAAAAACATAGTGCTATATAAATAAATTACTTTTATATAATTGTAAATTATTCTTAAACAACAAATTATTAGCATATTAACTAAGATAAATAAGGTTTGAAAATGCAGAATATTTGGAAGTATATTTATTAAAACTATATTTGAGTTTCAGGACAAGTAAAACCTGAACATTTTCCAGATTATAATTAGTCTTAGAATTTTACTTTTTAAATAGGAGCCCGCAACCAACCCATATATTCACACCATTACTGATCATTGAATGGATATCCAATCAATATTAGAGAATAAAACAAGGGTGAAAAACTGCTCAAATTTTCATTATCTAATAACTACTAACTTGGAGACTCACAACTTTTCTTTCTTTTTTTCTTCAAAGTATTTATACACTAATTTTTGATAATCAAATTAGACATAGACATATAAACACATTATTGTACCAGGAATCTTTGGGTAATAGCATAATTTAATTATAATGATAAATGGTAATAGTATCAATGACTGTACCGTTCACTTGATGGCGCTCTTGCTAACGAAAAACAATGAAATATAACATTACCTGGCCATGACCTTTCAACAACTAATTGACCTTTTCTTGTTTTTTTTAAATAACATTAAAAAAGTAAATTTCTTTTTTTTAATAACAACAAATACGGCATCAATTTGACAAAATGAAATATATTCTTTTTTAACAACATCAATAACAAGAACTAATTGACATTTTTATGTTTTTTTGTTTGTTAAATAACGTTAAAAAAGTAAATGTCTTTTTTTTTAAGATCAACAAATACAGCAGCATTTGTAAAAAAGTAAATGTATTCTTTTTTAACAACAACAATAACAAAATATTTATTTAGGATGTTTTTAAGATTTTATTAAATATATGTTATTCTTCTAATACTTTCAACACCAAAACAACAACAAAAAAACATTAAAATGTCAGCACATAGCACTGGAATAGGCATGGGGGAATCCTGATATCTTTGACAATCCAAAGGATCGTCCAAAAGATGCATTACTTGATATAAACAAACTAATCAGACTAAACAACAAGAAAAATTTTTTATTTATGACCTTTTTTACATTAAATTTAATATACGAACGTTATTCTTCTAATAATAAATTAAGCATTTAAACAAAATTAAAATACAAAAACAAATCAATACATTAACAAACTAATGTCTCGCGAAGATATTGCGACTGCTGTGACTGTTTAAGAAGTCGTGCTTATAACAAAACTTTCCCTATTTTTAAACCATTACAAAGTCTTCACAACCACTGAGATGGTTTGAACATTTTTTGGACATCATAGTACATCATTTAAATGTAATATAATACTTTATTAAATGACATTTCAAATGTTATGTTGACTTCAAATCTACACACCCTCAAATTATACAATAGCGCGGACTCAATACCGATCATTTGTAGGGTTAGAACAGGCCACTTGAAAGTAGTGTGAATTGTGAGATAATTAGCATAACACACTATAAGGCATTACTGGCTGCTTCAAAACTGGTATATTTAACTGTTTTTGAGTAACACCAGTGCCATCGAGCGACTGATACAGTCATTGATACTATTACCTGATAAATCATTATGACAAAATGTTCTTCATTTCTTACTAGCTTTTTAACTTAATTTTCTCCAGCTTTTAAGTTTCTATTAAAATAAATATATCATCAAATTTGAATTGTTTATAAGCGTATGGCTTTGTTGATTTTTTTCATGAAACCAGATCCATAAATAAGTAAAGTCTTACCAACTTCAATAACATAATCCCACCAGTGTGATTTGCAGATACTATATCTGAGATTGTCTTCTGTATGGCCAGCAACAAGAATACTATTACCATCTCGGATGTGATCCATATTCACAGCCGTCCATGCTGACATATAACCAATCACAATCAATACAATCCCCATCAAGTACTTGAGCAAATCTTTGTCACGTACATGAACACGATGAGCTTTCCTAGTTTGAAATTCAGCCAAAACTCTGAAATTAAACAAAACTAAAATTTAATTTTTTAAAATATCAAAAAAAAAAAAGTTTACAAATTTTATTTATAAAATAAAATTTAAAATGTATATATTCACAGGTACTGTTATATTCTTTATTTAAAAGAGTTATAAAAATTCTTACATGCAACAAATAAAAAAATAATTTCTATGATACGAAAGTGATTAGATCTATGCTTTCTAATTCCACTAGAGCATAACATATTCAGAGTTTTGAATAAAATCAGTTTCACAAGTTCAGAAGCTTAATCATATTTGAATTTATTTAAATATTCAGAATACTGGGTTATTTTTGAGAAATGACTAATCAATAGATTATCAAATAATGAGATTTGAAAAAAAAAAAAGAAAAAAAAAATCTAACAAAATAGGGTTTACAAAAACCCTAAATTGCTTCTTTTTTAAAAGTTTATCCACATCTTAGAGACAATCTGTTGTCACAAAATATGAAATAGGATTTTCTTTATTAACTGATCAATAGAAACTATTTAGTTTGAATCTCAAAAAAAATAATAGGTACAATCTGGTTTGAAACTCTGATTAAATAAAGTAAACTTTCTGATATCTACTAGTTGAACAGATTTTAAGGAAATTATATTTTTAAAATTATATCAAATTAAATGTTAAGTTTCCATTTAACAACTTTTTTTTTCAGAAACAGAAATTGGCAATCAAACACATAATATGTGTAGGCATTTCAGCAGTGCCACCTATCTGTCATCCAATTTATTTCACAATCATGTTTAATTCTAAGTATATTGAATTCTTTTCACAAAGACAGATGGATACAAGATAAAGTTATGCTTTCAATATATTCTTAACATAATTTATTTAACATCTCAATATTTGCAGCTACAATCTAAGCTTTAGTAAAGTTCTGCATCATTTATGATGCACATAATATTGTTAAATAAAATATAGTAGATATTGTTACAATGTTTACTATATATATATACTTTTACAAAAAAATCAAGTCATAGGTCACATGACCTAATTTAACATATTTGTATTACAAATGTTAGATATAGAGCTTGCAAATAAAAGCTTATTTGCAAGTTCTATATATCATTTTGTATAGTACATGGTTTAACCCAAAAAGACTTTATTTACATCTTATAACCTTGAGAATACTAAATAATATATATATATATAATTATGGAAAATATTCCTTAATATAAATCTAACAAAACAAAGCATACATATATAATGTACCATCTTGGATAGGACTTAAAGTAGACATTGTTATATATTGAAAAAAATTATTGTTATTTTATATGTCATTGATTCTTAAAAATCATCAAGTGATGATCAGTATAATTTTGTAAATACACCTAAATACAAGGTAGTAATTCCTGATTTTTTTAATTTTTTTTTAAAGTAATACAATAAATAATTTACTGTGCTGCACTTAATATCTTAATATAAAATTATTTAATACTTAAATACAAGTATATTATATATACTTTTAATATAGATGTAATTAGAGGGGTTTTGAACTCAGACTTTCAAGCTTCCTTTAATTATCCCTTCCATCTTATACAACCACGTATACATGACCACATATATGTGAAAAAATAAAATGATCTCCAATATATATATATTTTGTGCTGAACCAGCACTCATCAATTGGTCCAGATCATTATCTCTCCCACACATATATAATCAGTACTTAGTTTATATTAGGATAGAAAATCTTCAAATTTTAATAGACATGTTTCAATTTTCTCCATTCTCTAACTCGTTCTTCAGCCATCCATATCATTGAAAATCAGATGATGGTATTTATAAATTTCAAAATTTTATATTTTGATGGATTTTATAGTAATAGTTTATCTATTTGCATATTTTAATACCGTAGATTTAAGTAAATAAATAAATTACATTTTCATATATGTGTGATTACATATGTGCATGTGCATTTAGATTATTGTGTAAATTTAAAATCATGTATTTTTATAGTAATACTGTTATTAAAGGTATATTATTTGTAATATATTTTTTTTGTTAAACAAACAAATCTATTTTTATTTTTAAGAAGAAATAGGGAAATTATTGTGTATTATCTTTATTTTGAAATGTTTTAAAATATTTTTAAATTTAAAAGAAAACATTTCATTCATAAGTTGGTGTGACTTGAATGAACTCTAGTAAAGTGAATGATAATTCTCTTTTAAATAAAAGGGACAAATTCAAGTTGTAAATTAGTTACTGTTTCTAGGTTAATAATCTAAATGTTATGTCAGTAAACAAATGATATAAAAGCCTGTGAATTAACTTAAGACTTACACTTTCTATATTATAATATCTAATACTGTGCTAAGAATTAAATTTCTGTTAAATGTGATATATATATTTAAAATATTTTATGTAAATAACATCATGAAAATCTAAGCAATGAACAATGTTTTACTCCAAAAACAATTTAATCTTTTGGAACAACTAAAGAAATGGAATTTGTTTATGAGCATTACAGAAGTTATAAAATGCTAATAAAGTTTACCACATGAATTAATATATATATATATATATTTGTGTGCCAAGAAACCAATAATTTGCCAAGGATAATAATAATAATAATTTGTCAAATGGATAATTTGGGATTTGATAAATAACTATTTAATTATTTTAAAAGGATAAAAGAATACTTGTTTCTTACTGTCAAATACAAAAGACTATTACTATAAACCATTAAGAATGTGTTTGTTAAATAAACTTTGGATATTTTAAAAGAAACAAGTTCTTGGGAATTACTGCATCTTCAAAAATATCATTATTTCATGGATTTTCTTTATGAATTTTATTCTCATGAATTTAATACCAGTAACTTAAAGATCGTGGAACTCTTTATATATAAATATTGATCAGTATCTTGCCATGTGATAATGCAATATGCTTTATTTATATAATTATTAGTTGTATTATTACAATTGTTATTTTAAAAGTCATCTAATGTATATATGGAAGTGGACATATAGAGATATAATTAACCAAAAAGAAATTTTAATGACTAATTCAAAATTTAAACAATTATGGTAAATTTTATTTAATAACTTGTATATATATTGTCTATTGGAGACAACAGATAACTAAATAAGTCTTTCTGGTCAAAAATGAATAATGTCTTAGCATCAGGTTATAGTCATAATCAAATAGAATATTTTATAATAAAATTATTCAAACTATCAAAGCATAGCAATTAATGTTCTTATTATTTATTTTGTAAATAAAATTATTGTTTGTTTATTAAACTTGAGTCAATAGTTTCATTTGATTTAATAGATACATAAAATAATAATTTAAAGTCTCAATGCAATCATAAACATATAAAATTTAATTAACAAAATAATATAAATTTTGTTACTTTAAAATTTTTTGTAATTATTAAAGGTGAACCTAATATTTTCATGGACACCAATTGGTATTATTCAAACATAAAAGTTAATTAATAAATTACAGATATAAATTTTATATAACCATCAATCCAAATAATCTTATTAATTCTTTAATACTATTATAAATTTTAGTATATAATAGTAATCCTAATATAAACTATTAACTAATACATCTGTTATAAATTTTCCAATATATTATTTATATTGTGTATTACAATTTTGATCTTTAGTGAGATTGATATTTATTTAATACATAAATATTATTTTCAAATTTTAACTTTATTCAATATAGATTTTGGATTACTTCATTGATAGAGATTAAATAAAATCATTACTTAAATTTATTCCATTACAGATTTGGTCTTGCTCAATTTGTGTACCTCTATTAATTTTAGCTAACCCACTTATATTGTTACAGATTTTAGCTTACTCAATTTGTAGGGCATATAAGAGTAAATATTCCCATTTCATCATTTTATTCTATTACAGATTTTAGCATCCAGAATTTGAACGTGTAAAAATAAAGTCTCTTTCTTTTGTCCTACTTATTCCATTATAGATTTGGCATCTCAATTCATGGGGCATAACAAAGTCTCTCTCATTTACATCATTTATTTTATTACAACAGATATGCTTTAAATTGTTTTTTATAAAGTGGTCTTTGGATATTAGTAAGAATAGTTATGATTATGGTGCTTAGCATTAAAATGCATTAAATTAAATAAAACAGGCATTATTTTATGCATTGGATACTTCATAAAGCATATTTATATAGAAGTTCATGAATTTTGCTATACATGCGTACATAGACACATATATGTAAATAATAAATAATTCAGATTATATGTAACTGAACAACTGAAACTTCCAATGAGTTATACGCCTGTATTTTGGAGAGTTTATTTATGTTTTATAACATTTTAGTTATTTCCTGTTGTTATAAATGTATATATAAACTTTTATCAGTGGTTAATATTATATAATAACTAGATTAACACTCTAACAATGAAATACTCTCAGCCCGAAGCCTAAGTTAAAATCTTTTGAAAAGACTTTATTTTAGGCTTTGGATTGAGAGTATTTCATTTTCTTAATAAACCAGTGTTGAATGTTAATCTAATTAATATATATATATATAATTCTAAAGCAGTATTTAATTGGCTTATACTGAATATTTCATATATATCTAATTATAGGATTAGATGAACATAATGTTTATATCTTCATTGGTTTTTCAATAAAATGGATGGTTGAATAGTTGAAAGGGTGAGGGAATTGAGGCTTATCCATTAAACTCTAAGAAATTGCTATCTTAATATAAACTGATCACCGATTTGTGGGAGATTATGATCTGGCCCAAAATGTGAACATTGATTCTGCATGAAATACATTTATTGGGGATCATGTATATTTTTCATGCGTATGTGGTCATGAGTATAGGTTGCTTGCAATGAAGTGGAGGATGAATAGACTGAAAAATTCTGAGTTCAAACCTTTTAATTATATGTGTGTGTTTCTCTTTCCAAAAATATGTTTAACAATCTAAGAAATAAGTAGCTTTATGATCCAGTGGTTGTTACATTTTTATTTAAAATGTGGATGAGGTTTGAACTCTTTTTTTATGTATTGGGAATATTTTAAGCAATCTTAGGAATTATTCTGATAACTTGGTCATAATCATCCAAATTATGTTAGTAAATAAGTATGTTTATTTTTAGATGGAAGGTAAAAATTTCACAATTTTACATAATTAGTATAAGCCTATAATTTGAGTTTGAATGCAGATTAACTAAATTTAAAACTTTTAAAATAAATTTAGAATGTTTAGAGAAGCCAGCCGAAAGTTAGAACTAGTTAACTATCCCATAAAAATTAGTAAACCTAGTAAATACTGATTTTTCTTTTGTTTTTTATGAACCTGGTGAAGAGGTCCTTTGCTTTGCAATAGAATATTTAAAAAGATTTATTTCTCTCTTTTTGCAAACATACACATACACTTATATATATTCGCTTCATCTTATACAACTGATACACATTACCACATAAATGATCTCCAATATACATATTTTGTGCTAAACCAACACTTATCAGGTGATCTGGATCATCACACACACACACACACACATATATATATATATATATATATAACCAGTGCTTTGCTACCTTAATATAAACTGAGCACTGATTGTATATATGTGTGGAAAATGATGATCCAGTCCAAATGATGAATACTGGTTCAGAATGATATATATATATATATATATATAATGTGGATCATTTATCTTTGTTACATATATGTGGTCATGTGTAATGGTTGTATAAAATAGAGTGGATGGCTGAAGGGAGCTCGAGAGTTTGGATTCAAGTCCACTCTAATTACATCTAGCTTAAAAGTATATATGTATAAGATAGAGAGTGTACCAATAACTCAAACAAGCTCTTATTTAAAAAGTGCAGTAAGAGAAAATATTTAAAATCTCTATCTAGAATATTCTTATCCCCAGACTAATCGGTTTCAAGCTTAGGGCTCATCTCAGTGAGGAGCTAAAACATTCAGATGCTAGATCTAAATTATCAACTCAAAACCCAGAACTTATTTAAAATGTAACTATTGAGAAAAAAATCTGAAATTTTCAGACACAAAAATGTCTTTAAATCCAGATATCTAACTCAAATAGCTATATTGGATTGAACCAAATTCAGATCTACCATATATTAATAGCCTTAGCATTGTCAAAGCGTAATGTGGCATTGCTTTTAAAAGCTTGTATTTACAAATATATAATATAGAGAGTATACCAATAGCTCAAACAAGCTCAGATTCAAAGACATTTTCGTGTCTGAAAATTTCAGATTTTCTTCACAATAGTTACGTATTAAATAAGCGCTGGGTTTTGAGTTGATATTTTAGATCTAGTGTCTGAATGTTCTAGCTCCTCACTGAGGTGAGCCATAAGCTCGAAACCAATTGGTCTGGGGATAAAAATATTCTAGATAGAGATTTTAAATATTATCTCTTACTGTAATTATTAAATAAGAGCTTGTTTGAGTTATTGGTACGCTTTCTATATTGCATATTTGTAAGTATAAGCTTTTAAAACCAATGGACGTTTTATATGACTTGCTTTATTGATTATATATACACACCCATACTTAACAACACTACTTATATAAAATAAATTGATAGAATTAATCAATTATTGTAAATAGGTTTTATTAAATAAAACTGCTAAAATTATCAATTTAAACTTTACCAACGATCTTGCTTATTGGTGATATTTTAATATAATAATGTTGTTACATTGATGAAAGTATTTGAAGAAGACTTTTTCCAAAGAAAGTTGAAAGAAAAGTTATCAGAATTATACTTTGCGAAAACTGATTTAGTTTTTTTAAACATGAGACATCGAACACAATGAAATGAAAAATTGCAGTATACAGTGCTTTGAAAATTTAATATAATTATATGTAAATATCATTTTCAATCATTACCAGTCCACTTCAGGATGAGTTTAATACATTTTCTCTGATTCCTAGTCTCTCTTCTTCACAATACATCAACAAACATCCATATGTCATCTATCCATCTCACATATGGTTTCTTTCTAGGTCTTTGGGGGTACAATTTAAAATTTTCAACTGCTCAATCCAGCTTCATTTCGGTAATTTAATTCATATATATATATATTGAATTAGAATGTGCATAGCCGAATGCATATTCTCTATAAACACAGACTAATATAACTAGAAAATAGGGTATTATAATTAAGGAATCATCAAATTATTATGCCATTTTCTTATTTTCAACTTATTTGTATAATAGATAAATCCAACAATAGCCACATGCAAGATGGAATGTTGACACTGTGATTGGATCAATTTTCTGTTAAGGTATTCAATCAAACCACAGATTTAAATTCTGGTTGTATGTTACACCTAAAAATATGCATGCCATTTAAATGTCAAATATAATTATGATTCTGTACATTTAAAGCAATGACAAATTATTATTACTTAAACATGATTTCAAGCAATACCCGGGTCATGGCTAAAAGTCGTCTTTGGAATCAACACATCTTTTTTCATCATCATTTTCAATACACGTGCTGTATATAAAAAAATAAAATACTGTTTTTCAAAGAAAAAGAGTTGAATTACAATTTGGTCAATTATTAAAAAAGGAAAATAGTTTCTGTAATGGTTTTTCTTCAGCAGTGAAGAACGTTAGAATTTTTCAACTTATAATTTTTTTCTCCAATTATTTTCTCCTAGTTCTCAAAATTATTCTTCGATTTGTTTTCGCAAATAAAAAAACGAATTTTATTTAACTAAAATCAGTTTTATATCTTTTTTTTTTTTAATAGTCTAACACAATATATATATATGTTGCTAATTATCATAATGTTTTAATAGTTATGAACGATGAATCAATATCAGCTACAAAAGTGCCCCCCCCCCCTCACATCTTAAATTGGATCTTTCATAAACTTTTTCAGTTTCTTTTAATAAAAAACTGAGGTAAACACAAGTCAGTACAATTTTTTTTTCTATATATATACTTTTTTCTAATTATTTAAATTTTTTATTTTAAAAATTGATTATTCTATTGATTTTTAGTCTTTTGGTTACATGTTTGTTTATTGAACAGTTTTTAAAAAAGTATTTTCTATTTATTTTTCATACCGATTTATTTAATTTCTCTACAACAGTTATAGAAATTAATGTATGCATTCATATAATACAAATTTTATGTGTGCAAATATATAACGGCTGCAGAAAGGAGTTTGTTGTTAACTGAAAGGAAGCCCTTTGATTCGTCTTTGAGGTCTTAAAGAAACTGCACAGGGCAAAGTCCTAATATTCACCCCCTACATTCTTTCATTGCAGCTATTATTACTATGTGATTATTGATATGGTATATACACATGGATGGAAAGTTTACTGCCTTTTAACTCTGGGTTTAAGATCAAGAAACACCATGGTCTTTCTTCTCAATTTTCCTAATAGCTCTTAAATGAAATTTCAATTGAGTTTTCTTGAAGGCAAAATGAATGTGTGTAAATGAACTTTTTTTCCTAAAAGATAATTGCAATCATGATAAACAAAACTATAGCATGGTCCTTTTTCTCAGGAGGTTGTAAAGTTACCAGCTATGGCAGTGATTAATGGCCAAGGGCAGAGGTGTTAAAATCTCTTGATTGCAGATTTGCACTGTCATTTGATGACAAATTTTTATTTAGGTACATATAACTCCAAATCAATTTCAAATGAAGGAAGATTGCAAGACTTGGAAGAAAGAACTGTCTAATATTAAATGGGACATTATTAGACTTTGTGAAGTTAGAAGAAAAGATGAAAAATTAATTGATTTAAAAAGTGGATATTATATGTACTTCAAATGCACAAACATTGGAAGTACAAGTGGGGTAGGATTCATTATAAATAAAAAAGTAAAAGAACAATAGTGTGATAATTGATGGTATATTGCACAAACATTGAAAATACAAGTGGAATAGGATTCATTATAAATAAAAAGTAGAACAACAATGGTAATTGATGGTATAAGACAGAGTAATATCAAATGCAGATATTTCAGGCTTATGTCCCAATAAATTCTCATTGTGATGAAGAAGCAGATGATTTTTATATTGAGACAGTTATGTCTCATGGCATAGAACAACATAGTAGTGTGTATGCATATATATATATATATATATATATATATATATAAAGTTGAAAGGAAAAGAAATAAATACAAACAAACTTTTTTTTGTAGATATTTTCTATATTACACTAGAATAAGTTATGGATTAAATAATTTTGAATTAATTTTTTTTATATAAATTAAACATTTAAAAAGATCTAATTAATATTTTATTAATTCTGATTTTGAAATTAAAACAAATATGTTTTTATGTTATAATAGTTATACTGGTAATTATAAAATTCAGCTATTTTGATTGGCTTAAAAAATTTAAAATTAAAGATTGTATAACATATTTTGATTAAAAATCCTACAAAATTGTTTTTGAAAAGATTAAGATGAAATGAAAAGTCATTAACTTTTTTCAGTCAAGATAAAGAAAGCTTACTTTTAATTACTGTTTTTTTAAATTCCACTCTGACTATAAAAAGATTGGAAAAAAGATTATATGACAGATTATGACCACATTATTAGAACTATTATAATAAAAGTATAACTAAAGGTGTATAATACAAGCTGCTGCTGCTAATGCAATGATGAAGTTTTGATTCATATGAAGGCCAGGACCAGCTTTTCTGTGGTTCATTAGCCTATATATATTGTGTACTAGTCAGTATGCCTAAAGTCTATCACATTCTAGACTAAATGGAACTGATTGAATGTCATCAGTTATCTGATTTATACCATTCCCAAAGATGATAATTAACTAGTTTACTGTTTTAGAAGGGATCAGCTTACCAAGAGAGATCATTGGCTTGTTCAAGAATAAGTTTATACATATACTGTTTTATCTATATGCAGAGAAGCACAAATAAAGGTACTGCATCAGATATATAAAGGACAAATGATGAGTAGAATGTGCTATATATTGAGAAGGATATTATTTTAAATAATAAAATGAGTTAAAATTTTTAAATTACAGATTTTTAAAAGAAAATAACTTTTGTCAATTAAAACTAACACTAAAATTATGAATGAAAATAATAAATGACAATTTTCAGTATATTTTATTAAAAAATGAAAATTCCAAAAATCTTTCTATGTTGAATAAAGTAATTTGCTAGAATACTTTTAAAGATGTTAACAATTAAGAGTAACCTGAAAAAAAAAAGAAAAACTTTTATGAAGGACTATAGAAGAATGAATATATTTATTGAACATCCCCCCCTTAAAATGTACTAAAAACTTAAATTAGTAAGAAGATAATATATACATACATGCATGTGAATTTTATGTATATTTTTTATATTAAATTAATTGTGTCTTGTGAAAATATAATATGGTTTAATAAGTTTATTTATTAACTAATGAAATATTATTAAGCTATAAATGCCTGTATATGCACATTTGAATGGTTACCCAAAATATGTTAAATTGATCATTATTTATGTGTTATAAAAATGAATTTTTTAATTGGTTTATGACAATTATAATGTGTTCATTCTATATTATTAAACAGCATATTGTGCTTATATCATGTAGACACATATATGTTAAAATTGATCATAATTATGAATTATTAAAATGAATTGTTTTTATAAGGCTGTGACAGTTCCAAATGTATTCACTTGTTCATACAGGCACATTTGGGTGCAGATATATAGGTGTGTTAGGTAAATCTATTGAGATTTTGTAAATGACAATGTGATAGCTTATTTCTTTTTTATATTAATCAAAATCAGACTGCCAAATTTATATTTATAGCATGATCAGAAGACCTTAATTTCATTTTGTTTCTAATTAATAAATTTATATTTCACTGTTTAAATTATTACAGTGAATTCATTTAATCCTAGACTGGATTTAATACATATGTTAGGATTATATCTCTTGCTCACAGCGACAGTTATAGAACTTTTGCTCACTGAGCTGGATTTATGCATAATGGTCTGTTCTATAAAAGGAATTTATATTTAGTTTTTTTGGACATCCAGATGACCTTGGATTGGTGCAAAAGGATATTCTTTAACATCTATGCACTACATTAAATTTTATTTTAATATTAATTAGAAATAAAGTTTATACTCTGGCAGTAAATTAATGATATTAAATGGACAGGGTATTGATGATGATCAGCATGTTTTAATGTACCAGCATTATTTTTTATTAGTATTATATATTCTGATGGATTAGCACTTTTAAATATGTGTATCCAAATTATTATGTTGTATTTCAACCCCAAGTTTGGCAAGGGCTAAATAATTAGCCTGGTGGATAGTAGATCCATTTCAAATCCAGTCACAAGATTGACTGTTGATTTATTTTTATTGTTGATCATTTAAGATGATGAATGATTATTACTTTTGTGATAATGCTGATCAAATTTATAGTGTTTTTGCTGATCTCTCATGCTCCTCATATTCATTATAACATTCTCATTCCTTTTTTATTTAATTTTATATTTTGTCATTGACCTAGGCATTGATGACGATGAGCATCATAACTCCAGATTCACCCCAAAATATCACACCATTACAATATGGATATGCAAAAGGCTTTTGATTAGATCAAGCAACATTTTAAAATTGTCATGAGATACTTTAATGATAGAATTGGTAAATAATTGAAAGATGAAAGTGTTATAGACAAATCTAGTTATGGTGATAGAAATGAAAGAGGATATAGACTTGTGGAGTTTGGAGAAAAGAAAAAAGTTTCATTTTCTGCAAAAATGGACACAAAAGCATCCAAATAAAAATGCAGCAGAATTGGATTATATTTTGACCAACAGAAAATATGTATTTGAAGATTATAATGTTTTAATAAATTCAGTACAGAAAGTGATCATCGATTAGCCAAATGTAAAATACATGTTAATGCAAAACTAGAGAGACAAAAATTATTAAGAAAAACAATATTCACAGTTGATATTCCTTATCTTTAAAAACATTACAATGAATTTAAAATTAGAACTTGCAGGTTATTTTCAAATATTAACAGATTTTAAAATGATTCAGATTTAAATAAAACCAATAGGAAGTTATTCTTTTAAAAAAACTGCAACAAAGATAGTTGCAATTGATCAGTAAAATTTCTAGTAACAAAAGACAATTTATGAAGAAAAGAAATATGAAAATACATAAAAATGATGCATTAAGATAAATATTTATTTTTAAAAATATTTAATCCTAACCTCGGAATTCTATTCTTTTCCACTTACGTAAACAAACATCACATATATCTGATTTAAATGTTCTGGTATAAAAATAACATTAAAAAAATTCTAACATGTCAAGCATTGGTGGTCGAATAGTCAGCATAGCTTCCTTACAAGCAGTTGTACCAGGTTAGCGGGTTTGCTTCCCAGCCGATGCTATGATACATGAGAGAAAAAAAATTCTAACATCCTTTAATAAGTAAACAAAATATTATAAGAATGATTGAAGTTCAAGATTTGTAAACTGTAACTCCAGTGTCCAACTACTTTTAGTTAAATGCTTGGCTTTGAGTTGGTATTTTTAGATCTAGTGTCTGAACCTACCCTGACACCTCTCTGAGAAGTGCCAAAGCACGAAACCATGGTCAGGGGTTTGGGGAGGGGTTCCTGACAGAGATATTTTAAGTGCTGGCTCTGGCTAGGCATTTATCATAAAGCTTGTAGAGGAATTGGCAATCCTCATTGCTTTTATAACTTACAAGCTTAAGAGATAGGGTCACGTGATCTATGACTCTTATTTTGACTATTTAATAAATCATTTACTTTTTTAAAATAAGAATATTAATTGAATCCTTCTAATCCTGAATTTGATTAAATACAAAATCAACTTCAATGTACTGACTAAACTACTATTTTTTTTAACAATTTACTGATGAACAAGCATTTTAAATCAGCCAATAAGAATATGGTTTTCAAATATCCGAAATGAATAATTGTGTTAATAGTTATTTGATAAAGAAAACAAGCTGCTGCTAATAAGAAAAATTTCTCGATCCTACTACTCTTTCATGAAAGTCTCTTTTTTTTTTCATATGTCATAGCATCTGCCAGGACGCGAACCCACACCCGTCTGCAACCAACTACTTGCTTGCATGGCTGCTGCGATACCTCTCGGCTAACAACGCAAGACATGAAAGTCTCTTTGGAGTCATAAAATCTGCTTTTTGAAAATCTCTTAACATACTCATGTAAATTTGTCATGTGACTGATTGCCTTTTTGTAAATTTCTGAAGTACAATCATTTTAAGCAATGAATTTTTTATTTTATTTTTAAAAAAAAAATAGAACGAATATAATGTAGTTTTATAAGATTTTCAAATAAAATATTAAAGTTTTGATATTGTTCCTGCAAGAGAACTAACTAATGTAACATATTTTATTGAATTAAAGAAAATATTCCTTTTGCTTGAGACAGTAACAGATCAATAAAGATCTGACATCCTTAATCAAGTTAACATATTAATTTATTTTACAGACAGATAACTAAAGAAATGATATAATAGTCTTAATTAAATTTTCTTAAAACTATTAATTTCCAAGACAAAGAAAATCAATATCATTAAACATAAAAAGCTAAAAGTAGTTGAAAATTAAAATAATTTAATAGGCTTAATGATAAATTTCTTAACTGGAATTACAAGAATATAATTTTTCTCATTAATTCTTAAATTATATATAATAAATTATGAAATCCATTATCCTTTATGCCGTTTTGTTTTCTTGTTACATATCGTACAGATTTTTATGTTATCAGTTGATTGAGAAGTCAATTAATGTCTGAACACTACAATGTGTATAAAAATGCAATTATTCTTTTTAAATAACGAAATTTATTTATGTTTACTCTTTTTTAGTTGACAATTGACATAGAAACATTTATTTTGTAAGTTCTCTATTCATTGCATGACCATCACTTAGCATCTTTGATTACTATGGATTACACTAGATGGCACTATTGTATGGATGATTTAGTCTGTAAATTATGTAAGGAAGGAATAAAAAATATTAGCATCTGTTAATTGAATGTAAATGCTTGAAAACAAAAAGGACACATATAACGAAGTTATAGAAGAATATGAAATAAGTGATTGTACAGAAAGTGGATTATTGGTTTTTATGCTGGGTTTGGGAAAAGATAAGGGGGATTTAGATATAAAGACCATAGAGTTGACAAAGATTATGTTGTGGAAATGGGATGGAGCAGAATATGGGAAAACTTAGACTGGGGAATGGAAATAAAGTAGCTAACAGGTTTCTCTGGGCATAATTGTTGAGAGATTCTTGACTCCATTTAAGGAGAAGCTACCATACATCACATCACTGTTTTAAATTCTCTATTTTCACACTAAAAAAAAATTGAATGGTACATTATTCAAGATTTCTAGCAAGTCAGTCATAACAAGTACTAATTGAATCTAATCTTACTAATTGAATCTAATTTTAAAATCATCAATGTTTAGATAAAGTTTAATATTATCACCATAATATTATCATAGGTAAATAGCAATTCTTAAATAGTCCATCATAATATGAAGGGTTAGCTAGAAAATCTCAAGTGTTGAGAGATATTGAAAAAGATGGTTTTTCTATGTCAGTGAGAATTCAGAATTCTTAAAAAGGATTCGAAATATATAAAATATGAATTCATCTACTACTTACTATTTTGCTGGAATAATTAATTTTAATGTCTGATTTTTGGTATAATCGTTGCACTGATTTAATTTTTACATATTTATAATTAGATAATAAACCTGACTTTGCATAAAGTTATGTAGTTTTTTTTTTTTTTTTCTCACATGTCATAGCATCGGCCGGGAACCCACCCGTTGCAACAACTACTTTATAATGCGGATAATAAACCTGACTTTGCATAAAGTTATGTAGTTTTATAAATGTAATCACATGATAATTCAAGCTTATCTAAATCATGCATCTTCAATCTGTTTATAAGGCATCTTCTATAAGAAAGGAATCTATCTTTTATTTATAGAGATTGTCTTGATAATAGGTTGAAGATTCTTGATTTAGATAACTGAGGCTGTTACAGTCAGAGTTAAGACATATATGCACATGTAAATACTATAGTAAACATTGTATAGACAAAATAGTCTTAAATAGTTCAATGCAAGGACAAATTTTCTTCCAGAATTTCTTTAAAAAGAAAATAATGAAGATAATGTGTCTTCATCTAATCAATAAACTGCAACAGGATAGTAAGTTAGTTTGCAGTTTCTCTTCACATTGACCCTCAAGCTAATATTTTTTTTAACAAATTTTGTTCTTATCAGTGTATCTTTTACTTTAGTTTAATCATATTACAACCATTCATCAGCTCAGAAGTCAAATCAACTTCTCTCATTCTGGATGCATTTTGAAATATCCATTTCACTTTTTTCAAATGAGTAAGACAGGGGTTCCCAACCTTATGCCCATGGGCACCATGGTGCCTGCAGACCATTTTATGTGTGCCTGCTGCTATCCAAACATGATAAAAAATTATTTATCTGATATAAATAAATTTCTTATAAATTATTGTATAATATTGTAATCAAATTGTAGGGCATACTATACTTTTACAGCATAAAAATATAAACGTTAATTATAAGTTAAAATTTTATTTTTTAAATAAATATTTTTTTTTACATTATGTGTATTATTAACAATATCCAACTATAAATTTACATTGAAAAAATAAATGGTGCCTGCCACCTGGCCGGTATTATAGAATGTGTTCTTAAGTGCAGAAAGGTTGGTACCCCTGGAGTAAGACATACATAGTTCATATTATAATTTATATTCATATTTTTAGAGATACTTTAACTTCATATATGTATATTTCAAACTTCTATTCTATCACACATTCCTGAAACAAATGACCAAAGATATGTGAAAAAAAAAGATCCCCAAGGCAGGCATTTCTTGCTAAACCAATATTCACTAGATGAGTCAGATCATAATCTGTTACATACATATAAATAAAAAAAATTTTCTTTATTCATATTTTCACAGAAACCATTTTATAGAAATATATTAATGATATTTATGGATCCTTTATTAAACTAGAGATTATCCCTAGGCGAGTTATATCTTTTATTTCTCAATTAATAATGTGTGGTGTTATGTCAACATACACTAATACATAGGTATATATGGCAAACCAGCATCAATAATTGATTATTTAATCTAGCAACTTTATAATCTAGTATCTTAAAAGACTTTCTATCAAGAAAATCACACACACACGCCCCTATATTTTTAGCACTATATATTGTAAGCTTGAGATAATAATGTTTAACAGGTAATTAGTGCGGTTTTAATTCCTATCCTTACACAAGCTTCTGACCAGATTTAGTTCTCTTTTTACAATTAAAACCATAGCTTGAAATTAACAAAATAATCCAATACTTTTAACCTCAAATTAATCTTTCTTTATAGTTATATACATCTGACACTAGCTCAGTAATTACATATTTCAGCTTTTTTTTTTCTGGCTAAGAGTGTAATATCAATAGAACATCAATTAATCAAAACTTATTATATTAATAAGAATATTTGTTCTTCTTGACAGCGTCTATTGTAACTTGACCTATCAGCTTTTACAAAATAATAATGCAATTTTAATCTTCATTTTCTATCTGGTAACTACTGCTAACTAACTCATGCTTATATAGATGAGACTAGAATATCGAGGTGAAATATAATCTTAATATAGCAAGCGTCAAGTTTTGAGATTCAAATGATTTAATGCATGGGATTCTGAATATAATGTAAGAAATTATTTTATAAATTTAAGTAGCTAATGCAAATTTAAATAATAATTAAAAGACTTAAAACTATATAAAATATTAATAATAATCATATTGCATTTATTAACTTTTAAACTACATTTGGCTGCAACAATTCACTTCACAACAATACATTTATAAGTAATGCATACCAGATGGCAGTATCAAACTGATTGCTAAACTTATTCATAATAGAAATAGATTATGGATAAGTTTAGCAAATTTGGGAATGGATAAAGCTTTAATAGATATTATTAAGAAATTGTTTGAAAATAATTATTATATATATCAATTAGAGAATATAGAATCAATTAAAGTTAAAAATGGTGTGGGACTAAGGCAAGGATGCCCTATGTCACCTATTTTGTTTGTGTTGTATTTGAGTGAAATGGAAAGAGCAATAGAAAGATTAGGAAGAGGGATAGAGATACCGTTAATAGGTAGTAAGGGAGTATATATTTTGTCAGGTCTGTTTTTTGCGGATGATATATTTTTGTGTGCAGAAAAAAGAGAAGATATGGAAGTTATGTTGAGGACATGTGCAAGGGTGGGTAAAGAGATGGGGATTAAATTTAGTGAAGAAAAATCAAATATAATGATGGTTAATACTGAGGAAAGAGAAGATGTAGAATTTTTATTGGGATATATTAAGTTAAGTGTGGTGAATAGATATAGTTATTTGGGAATTATTTTAAGTAATCAGAAAAATTATTTGGATGAATGGGAGAAAAAATTGATAAATGAAGCAAAGAAAAGAAAGGGATTGATAAAGAAATTAACAGTATTTTCATATAATAAATATGATGTAGCTAGAATTATATGGAAAGGAGTTGCAGTAGCAGGGTTAACATATGGTAATGATGCTTTATATGTTAGTAAAAAGATATTAGATTATTTAGAAAAAGCTCAAAGGGAAGTAGGAAGACATGCATTGGATGCAGAAGTATGGACAGCAAGGGAGGCAATTCAAGGAGAAATGGGATGGTCAAGTTTTCATATGAGAGATGCAAAAAGTAAAATGAAAATGTTTGGTAGATTGCAGTTTATGGATAATAAAAGAATAGCTAAAATAGTATTTAATTGGGTTATGAGTAAAGGGCAGGTAACAAGATGGGTGAGAAAGGTAATGTGGTATGCAAAAGATTTGGATAAAGAATTTATATCAGTATATTTGTACAAAAGATGGGATGATTGTGTTAAGAGGATTATTGAGTGTTATAGTAGTAAGGAATGGGATAAAAAAATAAATTTATTAATAAAGTCTAGGGAGTTACAGAGATGGAGAAATAGTATGGAGAGTAAAAAGAGTTTAAATATATATAGAAATAAACAGAATATTAGGTGTGAGTTAATATATGATAATAGTAAGGAAAGTAGTTTATTGTTTAAGGCTCGAATGGGATCTTTAGCTACAAAATAATATACATGTAAATGAAAAAATATGGGTGATTTATTTTGTAAATTATGTAAGGAAGGAATTGAAAATATTAGGCATTTGTTAATTGAATGTAAATGTTTGCAAACAGAAAGGGTACATATAATGAAGTTGTGGAAAAATAAATATGAAAAGAGTGATTATACAGAAAGTGAATTATTGGTTTTATGCTGGGTTTGGGAAAAGATAAGGGGGATTTAGATATAAAGGTTATAGAGTTGACAAAGATTATGTTGTGGAAATGGGATAGAGCAGATTATGGGTAAATTTAGAGTGGGGAATGTAAAATAAAGTGGCTAACAGGTTTATCTGGGCATAATTGCTGAGATATTCTTGACTTCGTTTAAGGAGAAGCCATAATACATCACATAATTTAAGAAACATAGATTTACATAAAAACTATCCTAGTTTGATAGTCAAGCTAGTGGCTTAAAATTTTAAATAAACTAATTTAAACATCTGTTTGTCACTAAGCTTCTCTCCTAACTTCATGGGAGAGTTATGAGCAATGTGATATAAGGTGAAATACAGATTAAATAATAATTACATATTTAATAGTTTGATGCATATGCCATTTGTATAACATTAAAGGCTAATTTGATAACAAACTTTCTAATTAATTTCATAGCAGCAACATAAATAACTTCATATATTCAAATTTTTTGTAAATTTAAAGAATATCTGAAATATTTGTTCATTAAGTATATTTAAAAAAATATATAATTAAATAAAATAAACAAGTTTTTATTGTTTGTTGGTACCATGTGGCAGAGTTGTTTGCTCATTCTTAGTAAAATTAAAATCCAGAGAGTGAAATTTTCTTGAAATAAGTGTCAAATTGAGAGCAATTTTGAATTTATAACTTTGAACAGATTTCAGCAAGGCAAACAATTGGTCTTTTCAATAATTATAAAGTAATTATAAATTATAATAAATAATAAAAATAATATACAATAGCTATATATGTATATATATTAAAATAATTATACATAAAAAGCCTTTTTTGGCATATAATTTCATGCCATTTTCAAATATTAATAATCTATTTTAATGTTAATCCATTATTGCAGATAGAACACTATCTAGTATTGTATTATATAGTCAATTCTTTGAATTTATATTGAATTCTATATGAAGGTTTTATTTTATTTTACTGATGTTTTATTTTATTATTGTTGTTACTTTACTTCAATTATAGAACACTAGATGGTGTTCTATCTGCAATAATTAGTTAATTGAATGTAAATGTTTGAAAACAGAAAGGTTACATATAATGAAGTTGTAGGAAAATAAATATGAAAAGAGTGATTATACAGAAAGTGAATTATTGGTTTTTATGCTGGGTTTGGGAAAAGATAAGGGGGATTTAGATATAAAGGTTATAGAGTTGTCAAAGATTATGTTGTGGAAATGGGATAGAGCAGATCATGGGTAAATTTAGAGTGGGGAATGTAAAATAAAGTGGCTAATAGGTTTATCTGGGCACAATTGCTGTAAGGAGAAGCTATAATACATCACATCACATCATAATGTGAAAATAGATGATTAACATTTGAAAAGAGCATGAAAACATGTTCTGAAAAAGGCTTTTCATGTATAATTACTATTAATATATGTATTTATATACCCATTGTATATGATTTTTATTATTTATTATAAAATAGTTACAGTTTCTAACCAATCGAAATTTCAAATTTGTGATATATTCATCTAAATTTGTTACTAATCTTGAATTATAGCTCAGTGATAAAATCTTCCAGATAATCTTTCTTATTACTCATTTATTTCACCAGAAACCCTGGTATATTAGGTGAGATAGAAACTTGAAATATATAATAATGACAGTTAGGTTTCTTCTTTATATATCTAGTTGTAATCAGATTTGGGCAACTTTTTTAGCAATTGGTTATATGCTTATACATTATTTAATCTAAATTGGTTTCTGGGTTTAGCATTACTATCTGGTAATCATTGATAACACAAGCTTTCATAGATAGCATTAGAAAACAGCAAAAAAGATATTGTTAATATAATGAGATCTAATATGTAACTAAAATTGTATTGATATTAATAGAATCTGTTTTATCACAACTTCATTCACTTCTTCAGCTTAGAAGTTACTTCTTGGCAAAAGAATCATCCAGAAAGTTAGAAAAAAGAGCAATAACAATAACATTCAGAATAAGAGTCATGGATCACATGACCCAATTCTCTTAAGCTTGTAAGATATAAACAATGAGTATTGCCAATTGCTCAACAAGCTTTGTGATAAATGCTTAGCCAGAGAAAGCATTTAAAATATCTCTGTCAGAAACCCCCCCCCCCCAAACTCTGACCATGATTTCATGTTTTGGCACTCCTCAGAGAGGTGCTAGGTAGCATCAGACACTAGATCTAAAAATAGCAACCCAAAGCCTGCATTTATCTAAAATTTATCTATTGAAAGGAAAATCTGAAATTTTCAGACACCTACATGTCTTCAAACCCAGCTATCCAATAACAGTATAACACTATGATAATTGAGACAGCTTGTGTTTTTTAGTAAACAAAAAAATCCTACTTTATGAACTGCATAAATCACTCAATTATTAAATGTCAAAGAAATCCATAAATTTATAATTCTTTGGGCCTAGGGATGGTTATCTAGTACATTTCTTATTAAAAAATATTATTATTTAACAATATTGACTTGATTCAATCAATTTTTTAATAAAGGAAACTACAAAAATTTCACTATTAATTTAATAGGTGTATATATATATATATATATGAAAATAACATTATTGTTAAGACTAACTGAAATAATTATACAAATATATAAACCATTATACAATTACAAATATCCAGTACCGCCCTCTGTTTAATAGTCTATATCTTAATAACAGCAAACTTCAACATTTAATAATAATAAAGAAAACATGGCAAAACCTAGAATTATCCTAGAAAATCTGAACTGACTGATCATTCATCCTTTTTCTATATCACTCAGCATTTGAATTCACAAGTCAATTTAGTTTTTATTAAATGAACAATACTCAATATTATTAAGTTGTTACTGATGCAACAACATGCACATGCTATATATGGAGAATTTTAATTTTTTTTTTAGTTTTTAAATGTGTTTATTGATTTTGAAAAATATGTTTGTTTGTTAACTTATGATCTTTTTCAAGTTAAAATAAAATTTTGAAATATTTAAATTCAATAAATTGCTTGAAAAATTGATATGTAAGTAAGTTATATCACCCTAATCCATTTAAAGCACTTATATTTTCAATATATCAAGTATTTTGATAGATATGGAACAGAGCAGGGAAAAATATGAAAAATATTCAATAATTTCATGTTTTTCAGTTAACAATTATTATTAGAATTTTCATTTGTTTTAAATAATGGTCTTGAGAGGGCAGTTTAAATTTTTTTCTTGCAATTTAATAACAATTTTTAAACCATTTTAAACTCTTAATGCATATATCATATTTAGTTTGGGTATGCAATTATATATGTATAATAAAGCAGTAACTAAGTTTTCTATTTAAAAGTGTTTCTATTTTTATTTTAAAACAATTATTTGTTTGTTTTTAAAAAAAGTGTGAAAAGTTAAAAAAGATTGTGAATTTTTTTTTTTAGCATTTTTTATTAAAAACAACTGTTTTAAATAAAAAATAAATCTATCAATTTGAATAAAAGACTTAGTTATTGATTTATTATGCATATATAATTTACATATAATATATATTAAGAGTATAAAATAGAAATTCATATAACATTAAGAGTATATGTATCAGTCTGTTAATAGGTTAAGCAGTATTGATGTTCTTTTGTCTGTATTGATTAAGAAAAGTTCTTTATCAAAAAATAAAATTAAGATAATTAAAGATTTGCTTTTGTTATTGGAAGATTCTATGTATTTTACTTATAAAGGTAATTTTTATAAGATTAAGGAAGGTTGGATAATAGGTTATATTATTTCTCCTTTAGTATATTCAGTTTATATTAGTTTTATGGAAGAGGAAATTATTATTAAAAATAATTGTTTATATGTAAAATTATTTGTCAGATATGTTGATGATTGTTTATTTGTAGTTGAGAATGATAAATTGAAGGAATTTGTAAATGAGTTTAATTGTTTTGATCCTTCTATAAAATTTGTGTTAGAAGGAGGGGGTTTAGATTTTGGTAAGTTAAAATTTTTAGATCTTTTGGTGATTAGAAATGTAGAAACTAATTGTTTATTGTGCAGTCATTTAGTTAAAATTAAAGAATTAAGATCTATAATTAAACTTGATAGCTATCAGTCTGTATCTCATAAAGTAGCTGCTTTAAGGAATTATTGTCATAGAAATATCAATTTTATAAAGATTACTTGATTGTTGGATACTCTGATAAATTTGTTAAAAGTATATTATTTAATAGTAATATTTGTAAGGATGTAAAGGTTAAAGAAAAATATGATTTTATTTCTTTGCCATTTAAATTGTCTTCTTATAAAATTGTGTGTAGAAATAGTATATTGTTTGGAAATAAGAAAATTGCTTGGAAAAGGGGTGTTACATTGAATAATTTATTAAATAATACAAAAGAAGTTTTTGATAGAAAGACTATTCCTGGTGTAGTATATTTTATTCCTTGTTTATTTTGTAAGAAGGTTTGCATAGGTCAGAGTAGTTTGAGTTTAAATGAAAGAATAAAGGTTCATAAAAGTGGAGTTAAAAATAGATATCTTAGTTCTGCTTTGTATGTCCATGAAAAAGATACAGGCCACACTATTGATTTTGATGAAGCTAAGGTTGTCTTCTTTGAGAGAAATGAAATCAAAAGAAGAATTAAAGAGTCTTTATTATTGAAAATTTATTATTCCGAAGCAATTAACTTATTTAAGAGTTCTTTTAATATTAAGGGTGGATAGGAAATGAATGGATTTGTGGGTAGTTTTTAATATTATATATATTGTATAGTTTTTGTAATTCTTTACACTTGAGAAGTCTGCTTGTAGCAGTGAAACCTTAGGTTGTGTTTTTTATATTATTTTTATGCTGGTCTGGTTTAATTTTGGATTTGTTGATTTTATATTGACTAGTTTAGCTTTATGCTTGTAATGTTTTTATATATATATATATATATATATATATATATATATATATATATATATATATATATATATAATCTTACTGCAGAAATATCTAATGACTTACACATATTATATGTGTGATATTGATTTAAAGTAAAATTATATGTATTAAGTGAAGTTCATTTGCAATATATACATATGTATTATTATGTACACATACTAAATATGATATATACATAAGAGGTATATATTTTAACTTATAGTAGAAATATTTAGTGATATATATTATACCATTTATATATATATGGTACTAGAGTGTTGACATCAGGTAAAATTTAAATGCTAAAAGAAGTAAAATTTAAAATTGTCAATGGATGCAATTTAGTTTTTTTAGTTAGTATAATTTTTTTTTTTTTAGATACATACAATGAAAGCTATTTGTGTTTGATATTATCTATTTAATTAAAGCAAAGTTAAAATTAGAGGGAATAGAAACACACACAGATTGATAAACCAGATGAACAAAAGAAAATGATTAAAATCAAAGTAATGTTCTTAATGATAATTAAAGATAGCAAGAATAATTTATAAAAAAGAGAATTTTGTATCACAAAAGCAAAAAGGAATGTAGAACATTATCAACTTGTATTTGGTAATAAAACAAAAAGATAAAAAGATATACATAGAGATTTCAAACTGGTCATAGGTATAAAAGACATGGATAAGTTTAGAAAAGGTTATGTTTTTCTGGCTGTTTTTTGTATGCATTTTTGAGGCCATAATAAAATGCTTCCATCCAGAATTACTATACCGAACCTAGTCACCATATGTGAGTAGAAACAGAGCATTTGCTTACATCTTCAGAAAAAGTTGCCAAAAGCTTCAAGTCTAGCCTTATCTAAGTATGGATCAGAGTGAAGTCATAATTAATTACTATGAAAATCTTTGTAAAAGACCAGGCCTTGAATGATAATCAATAATCTATGTAAATCTGAGGAACTTATTGGTAAGTTATTAGCCATATCATAACTCATGTTTAAATCAAAATGTTTTCAAACCAAACTTAAATGATAAACTCCTAATCTATACCAAAGAAAGAAAGAGACATTTGCTGTTTATTTTTCAATGTGAACTGTTTGAATTAATTGATTAATATAGTTATCTGAGTGTGTGTGTTCTTTCCAGTTTTATAAATATTTTGTAATAATTGTTTAAATATTTAAAGTGTCTTAATAAAACTTTTACTATTAATATAAACCTTTCATTGTACATTCTTAATTTTAGTTTATTAGATTTATTGTTAAATAATTGTGTAAGAAATGTATAAATTACTTTTGCCAACATGTTTGTTTAATAGTTAAGCCTGGGGAAATTCACATCAGAATCTTGATCTTACTTTTAGTTATTTGTTTTGAATTAGAAATGCAATGCGATGAGAGTTAGTGGGTCTATAGATTTGGCACCCTCTTAAACAAATTAAAACTAACTCCATCAGCAACTCGAATCGGAATAAATATTAGGTCAGTTAATCAGGAAATATAATGAAATATTCAAACTCATACAAGAATGGAATATTCTTTTTTAAATAGCTTGATTAACTAGCACTTTATAATGAGTAAAATAAGATCTTATCTATTGGAAAATAGTGCAATATATATAGCAACTGTAAGTGTTCAATCAATTTAAATTACAATATGGTTTTATATTTTCATTTACTGTGCCAATACTAAAAACTTAAAAATAATAGAGATAATTTTTTTAATATATTTAATGCTTTTATTGACTGTACCCTAAAAAGAAATAAAACAATTGTTTCTTCAACTACAATTGGAATTTTTAGATTTTACTTGAAATAAAAGCATGGGGAATCCACAAATTAATGAAGACAATCCCTATTTTTTATAACAAGGCATTTTGGACACCCCTCCCACTTCCCCATGCTTTTATTTCAAGTTGAATCTAAAAACTTCAATTATGGTTGAAAAAACAAATTTTTTTTTTTTTTAGTGCACAGTCAATAAAAGTATTTAATATAATTTTTTAAAAATCTCTATTATATGAAAATGAAGTGCTGAGAATTGATCAATCCATAACTTGATTATCAAAATTGATGATTGAGCCTTATTCCTCTAAGCAGATAATTTTATCTACAACTTAAATGCCATATTTATTCCATTTATTCACTCAGAGGAAATATTTCCTTCCAACCAATTCAGTAAGTTGAACTAGGTATTGTTTTTGTCATTTGATAACCTGATGTCATCCTAGATATGATTGGAAATGTTATGATGAGAAATGATTAAAACATTAAATAAAGTATGTGGGGTTTTTTTTATCATAAAAACGATGTAATTTTACTTTCAATTGTGATCTGGTTAACACTAGAATTCTTCATGAAAAAAGAAACCATAATAAAATAAAAGTCAAAGAGACAATTTTTATAAATGAAAAGAAGTTTTTAAAGAGACAATGTTAAAATTTATGAATCTTGGGATATCACATAAAGATGTTTACTTTCAGGAAATTTAAAATGTTCTTCAGCCAAAAATAGTTAACAGTATTTCAGTGATTTTATAATTATTTTGAATATTTATATTCACTATTACCTTTACTATTATTCCAATAATTAATCTATAAAAAGTATTTTTATTTGATTTACATATATATATATATGCAACATCTATTATTTATATAATAATACAATAGTATTAAAGAAGATGGCTAGACAGTCAAAATTGTTAAACAATTTAATAAAAAGCATAGTGCAAGTGAAAAAAAGAAAATTTTAAATTTTTTTTATTTAATATAAGCAATGCAAAAATAATGAAAAAATATTGAACATTTTGAAATAAAAACTTATTGGATTATTAAAGAGGTTGACAAAGTGTGGACATATGATCTTTTAAAAAAAAATTATTACAAAACAATTATTTCAAAAATATTGCAAGACAAAGCTTTAAAATGAAAGATAATTGCTTTAATCTTTTGTTTTCATATAAAAATGTATTCTAAAACACATTTTCTATTTATTTTTCATAAAATAGGATTATAATGATTCACTATGAGTTATACAACAAGATCACCATTTCCTATGCTTACAGAAACTAGTCTAGAGATATTGAGGAGTAGGCACTAGATAAAAAATTTATGCACAAACCTGCTAATATCCATTGTTTACTATAGCTTGCACTAGGTGGTTCTACTGTATGGAGAGTTTACTAGGGATGGGGAGTATGATAGAATAGAAATAAATTATGGATATGTTTAGGAAATTTGAAAATGCACGGAGCTTTAGTGTATCTTATTAAAAGATTGTATGAATACTATTACTATACGTATCAATTAGCAAATATAGAACCAGTTAAAGTTTAAAATGGGGTAGGACTAAGGCAAGGATGCTCTATATCATCTATTTTGTTTTTGTTGTATTTGAGAGAAATGGAGAGAGCAATAGAAAGACTAGGAAGAGGGGTAGAGATACTATTAATAGGTGCTAAGGGAATATATACATTATCGAATATTTTATTTACGAATGATGTATTCTTGTGCACAGAAAGTAGAAAAATATGGAAGTTATGCTGAAGACATGCACAAGGATGGGTAAAGAAATAGGGATTAAATTTATGGAAGAAAAGTCAAAAGTAATGATGATTAATACTGGGGGAAGAGAAGAGAAAGAATTTTTATTGGGGAATATAAAGTTAAGTATAGTGAATAGGTATAACTATTTGGGGATTGTCTTAAGTAATCAAAGAAATTGCTTGGATAAATAAAAGAAAAAATTGATAAATGAAGCAAAGAAAAGGAATTGATAAAGAAATTAACAGTGTTTTTATATAATAAATACGATGTAGCAAGAATTGTATGGAAGTGGCAGTAGCAGGGTTAACTTATGGCAATGATGCATTGTGTGTTAATAAAGGAGTATTAGATTACTTAGAAAAAGTACAAAGAGATGTAGAAAGACATGCATTAGATGCAGATGTGTGGATGGCAAAGGAGGCAATTCAAGGAGAAATGGGATGGTCAAGTTTTTATATGAGAGATGCAAAAAGCAAAATGAAAATTTTCAGTAGATTGTAATTTATGGATAATAAGAGAATAGCCAAACTAGTATTTAATTGGGTTATGAATAAATGGACAGGCAACAATATGGATGAGAAAGATAGTACAGTATGCAGAAGATTTAGTTAAAGAATTTATGTCAGTATACTTATATAAAAGATGGGTTGGGTGTTAGGAGAATTGTTGAGTGTTATAGTGGCAAGGAATGAGATAGAAGAATAGCTGCATTAATAAAAAAATAGGGAGTTGGAGAGATGGAGAACTAGTATGGAGAGTAAAACGCATTTAAATATATATAAAAGTAAACAGAATATTGGGTGTGACTAATTTATAATAATAGCAAGGAAAGTCGTTTATTGTTTAAGGCTTGAACAGAATCTTTAGCAACAAATGAATGTACACATAAATGGAAAAACATGGGTGATTTAGTCTGCAAGTTGTGTAAGAAAGACATAACCAATATTAGGCATTTGTTAATTGAATGTAAATGCCTGCAAGCAGAAAGGGTACAAATAATGAAGCTGTAGAAGAATAAATATAAGCAAAGGGTTATATAGAAAATAGGTTATTGGTTTCTATGCTGGGTTTGGGACAAGATAATGGAGATTTATATATAAATGCCATGGAATTGACAAAGATTATGTTGTGGAAATGGGATGGAGAAGAATAGGAAAGAATATGGGAAAAACTTAAGAGTGGGGAGTGGAAAGGGAAAGTAAGATGGCTAACAGGTTTCTATGGGCATAGTGGCTGAAAGATTCCTGACTCCAATAAAGGAGAAGCCACAGTGCATTACATCACATACTGTTTTAACAGCAAGAAGATACATGATACAATGTATATTTTAAAAATAAAATTTGTTAAAAATTTCATGAAATGAAATATTAGGCTACAAATTAAAAAGACTGCATCATATCATTGAGATTATGGAAGCTATTTCATCATTATTAATATAGAGAGTAATAACAATGACATGATTATATAGAGAAACAAGTAATTATATAAAAAGAAAACAAAATATATAAACCTCTAGATATAAGTTTTATCAGTTATTAATATCTCTATTTTTTCAAGATTTTCTTGTAGAAACAATACATTTTTTATTTTATTTATGAAACTAATTATAATATCAAAGACATGTTTATTTCAAAAATTGAAACAAGATATTCTTGAAAATATTTTCAAGATTAAAACTATATTAGAAAAAGAGTTAAATTTTTGTGAAATAATTTCCAGTGGTTGCTATGGCAATATCAATTTGAACTTTCTTACTGCTAGCTGCATTTAAACAATAAAATATAATAAGGTGTCCTACAGAAATCTAGATTTTTCTAAGACAATAGTCTCCAATGTGGGTGCTCATGATTTCTGTGAAGGGGAAGAGGTGTGAATAAAAATTTTAACGATCAGATTGCATCACTCATAGAAATTAAAATCTATTTATAGGTACATTTTTGTAATAAGTCTATAATTTAAAAAATAATTTCCCATATTTTAAAATTTTATTTTTCGTGTGTTGTATACTTGAATAAGGCTATTGCAGCCGAAATATATGTAGCAAGAGAGATCTATTCATTTACTTCGTGCTATGTACATTGTACAGGCTTAAACTTGCATTTATATATGTAATATATGAGAGATTCGGACTCAGACTTTCACACGACCCACTACTCTCAGAGCCATCTCATAATGCTAACCCACCTGATCACACACATGTTGAAAAGAGCCAATAGTAGGAATTTAAATTTGCACTCATGGTGAAAGCCATAGATATGCCTGACATATCTATAGCCTGGGTTCTATTCTAAAGCAGAACTGGGATTTTTAAATAACTAAAAATTTCTTAAAGCAGTACGAGAATTTTTTGGGTAATTACTTCACAGCTATCACATATATCTATCAATCACTCGTCTGTACTGGATATTTAGAAATTCTCAGTTGGAGAGTAAAAAAATTCATAGGTGATTAAACGCACACCATTGTGCTGTCAGTAAAACAATGATGCAACATTGCTAATAATGGGAAAATACTACAAATCAATGAGCACAAAACCCTTATTTGCATACATAACTATTATAATGTTAATTATAATTGCTCATATTATTACTTACTTTTAATAATATATAATAAACTTGATCATTTCGAAACTGCTTTAAAGATCTAATTGATAAATATAGTCTTGATTTACTCTTTGATTAAGTTATATGGTTTTACTTTCTTCCCAATATATATATAATGAGAAACATGGAATTTTGAATTTTTTTTCAGGTTAGGATTGTTTTTTTCCAAATAGCTGACTCATAACCAACCAGCAAGCCATTTACAATGTGCTAGTAAATGAATATCTAACAATAAATAAAGTAAATTGCTAAAATCTTCATCACTTGTCATTTTGGCAGGCCTGATATAATCCCTCACTGACTTTCAATCCTGAAGGTGAAAAGTCTATATAGTTAGCCTTCATTTGAAATGACTTGAAACATATAGTTGTTCTTTCAGAATCAGATTTACATAAAAATGCAACTTTGATTGAATTCAAAGCCCTATAATTTTTGAAATAAGTTTATTTGCAATGCCATTTGTTAGACATTCTTTGTTCATATGGATTGTTTCTATAGTGTAAATAAAAAGTCACCACAATTAAAAATAGGTTAGTTATCTTAATATAAGCTGAGCATTGATTATATATATGTGTGGAGATGATAATCTGGACCAACTGACAAGTGCTGGTTTAGCACGAAATACATATATTGGTGATTGTTTATATTTTCAACATGTGTGCAATCTAGGGTGTCATCAGTATGAGATAGTGTGGATAATGAGGGTTGTGTGAAAGTCTGAGTTCAAACCCCTATATATTACATATTGAAATGCAGCTATGAAAAAAGCCTGTACTATAGAAAAAATTCATATATTAAAAATAGATAGATTGTATTATTTTTATGAATTTTTTTAATCTACACTTTAAAATGGTAATATATATATATATATATATATATATATTACCATTTTAAAGTGTAGATGTTTTTATATTTCAAATTAATTTCAATATTAAAAATTCAATTTTTATTTTATAAATGTGCTTTAATTTATCTAGCATGTATAAACTTTTAGAAAATATCTTCTGATAATGAAATTTTTTGCTTAAACTTTGAAATCTTGAATTTTGGATTAATTTTATATTGACATGTTTTTAGACAAATTAACTATTAACTAATACCAAATAAAATCTGCTTAGATTTCAGTCGGAGATACATTCATTAATGGCTTTATTAAGTCTTTCAATTTGGTTACTGTAGCTATAGATTTGATAATTGTGAAATATATGTTTCATGGTTTCTATTTATCATAGGTCAAAGATTGATAAATTTCGTTTCTGAAGCAGATGATTGCAATAACTATAAAATGTTTTTTGAATCTAATATATTAATGAGACTCCAGTAATAACTAAAATGATCAAATCCAGCAGCTTTTATTGCTGGATCTGGAAAAAAAATTTAGTTGGAAACTCAGACCATTTTTTTTGCCACAATTCTTTGGTTGAAAGTTTCCAGAAAAATGATTTTGAATTGAGAAGAGTCTTGGAAGATGAAACCTTATCTTGAGTTACTGTTAAGGGTAATATAGTCAATAACTTTTTGTATATTTTCTATAAGGCATTAAGTAATATTTACTGAGGCTATAACCTCGAAAATGTGCATATAAAATGCGATAGTAAGGACCTCTACAGGTGTTTTAACCACAAGCTTATGCTATGGAAGAAAAGAGGGATAGATCAGACTTGTCACTAACAGAAGATACAATTTCACTATTTAAGACTCAAATTAGAACTATCTTTCTGAATAATCAATCAAAAATTTCTTTACTAACAGAAGGACTGTGAAGTATAAACAATAATTTTTATTTTCAATCAATGTTAAAACCAGAGAATTTGATCTTCTAAGACATTACTGGAGTCTTGTCAACAGATGTTTATTATTAATTAGTATTATTGCTATTATTATTAAGAATTCTTTAGATGCTCTTTATAACCATATGTACAATTTAGCATTATCATTGGATAATGGTCTTTAAGGCTGAAGCTGTGTATTTGAATTTATCTAAACCATTTAACCCTTTCATCATACAATTCTTCTACATCAATTATATTCATATAGTTTCCATGGTAATTGTGCTTTATGGTTAAAAAATTATATAAAAGACAGAAAACAGGCAACCCAAATTCATAGTAGTATTAGTGATTTAAATTGGTTAGTTATGGATTTTTTCAGAGATCTGAACATGATGTTATATTATTTTTGATTTATATGAATGATAAATTTGCTTTGTTGTTGAATTCAGCTACTTATGTTTTTGCTGATGTTATTATTCTGTCTTACGATAAGAATTTGGATTTAATTAGTAATTAGCTTATGTTAATATGTCTAATAGTTAATAATAAAAAATTATCTATGTTCTCAGTTAGGCCAGATTATTTAGTAAAATTCTTGCCTAGATTAATATTTTGTTCCCTATGTATGTAGCTTGTTATCAAAGACTGTTTTTTATAATATCTCTACTTTGGGTGGTTGTACAGCTTATACAATATTCTTATTACGTAATTTGAAAAGTTCTGCTGTGTTTTTACTTTTGGCAAACTCAGATAGACTTTTGTGTATGATATTTATAATAATTACTTAATATTGTTAGTTGTTAAGGTTTATAAATATAGAGTGATTATTTATATATATGTCATTTTTTTAATATCATAAAATGTTCATTGTTAATACTTATTAATCCAAATATTTTCAATTGGCATTATCAGACTTTAATAAACATAGACAATTCAGTTACAATGGGGTCAGATTGTTTATTTTTTTTTCTCATAATGTAGCTTATATTTTATCTCCTACATGCATTTAAGAAATATTTGAAACTTTAGTTATTGTTTTGAATGTACTACATTTATTTATTACTGTGTTAAAATTTGTATGTATTGAGCATGATTAATGTGTGTGTGTATATATATATATTCTACTTTGTTTTAGATTTTTTTTTTTTGTAATTAATTTTAATATCTACTTCTTAAACTTATAATTTGTTGCTGGATGTATTGCACACAATTAATATATATATATTCTTTTTTTTCTGTAATTATTTTCGAATTTGATAACTATTATGAATAACTCTTTACATAAGCCTCTTCTTGTTTGGAATTATTTTATTTTGCTTTATTTTGTATATATTGATTAATAAATAAATACAAATTATTATTATCATTATTGTTATTATTACTATTAGTCATAAAAATAAAATAATTGAATATTTCTTGCTCGAGAGTTTATAAGAGTTTTAAGAGCGGAAAGTGGTAGAGCTGAGTATATGATTCATTGACTTTAAGCTTCAATGTCCACCACTCTATCATTACATCAAATCATAGAGGACATGTATAGATGCTAAGTTCTCTATTTAAGGCAAACTAAAATATCAAAGAACTAGTAGCACTGGTACTTACATATTATTCTGTCTCCAGAAGATTGCAAGGCATTTTTTAATTATACATTTTCAGGGGCCTTCAATAAATCTTGAAAACAATATAGCTAACTAGAAGCTGCCATTTTTAATAGTTCCTTTTTTAAATACTATTCTAAAAATACAAGAAATTATATCAAAGTACAACAACTGATTGTAATTAAAATAAATTTAATATAATTTAAAGTCCAATAAACAAAATTTAAAATGTGGGAAAACAAAATAGCAAATGTGGGTTATTTATGTCAGTGGCTGGAAAGTGACATCCTTGCAAATGCATCTTCTTCTTTGTGCAGTCACAGCTACACAAATTTTATTAAATAGGAATCCACACATTGTCACACAGTTCCCCAGTGTGTGTTCTTCTGTCATAGGAAGATCCCAAATCTTAATTATTTTGGCAAAATGTTACAAAAAAAAAAAACTTGTTCACTGACAATCTTTAGCTAAATGTAAAAAAATCATGACAATGTTTGCAACATGTTAACATTTCTACATTAAAATATTTATAATTAATTAAATCTTGTGAATGGAATTTTAGATTTATTAATATCTTTTAAACTTAACAGGAATTTATAATGGATTTCTTAATATTTTTTTAATTTAATGTAATACATGTTCGGTAAAATAATTTTGGGGAAAAAAAAATAAAGCTTGGCAAGCTTCTGGAGATGGGATAATATGTTAAGAACCATAGCTGTTAGCACAATTTATATTAGCATTATAAACTCTTTAGATTAGTAAACTACCTTAATAATAAAATACTTACCTATATATTTTAAGAATAATAGCACCGTATAAAATTGAAAATCCTAATTCTCTAAACCATGGCTCCAAAAAACAAGTAGTAGTAGAAGGGTTAAAATAACGAATTATAACCTAAAAGCAAAAAAAAAAATTATAAAACTTATTGCAAATTAGAAAGAACAAAGAATGTTGTAAAAGTATAATTAATTATTTTACAAATCTGTGCTTGGTTTTCAGGCTTACAAAATTTTTTCCATATAATTTCTTTGCTGTTAAAAGAAAGAGAAAAAAAAGCTTAATAACTGCTTTTATGCTTGATGTTGACCATTGGTTATTTATTAAAGCTTTTCTTATTCTTCCATAGCATTTTCTCACTACTGGCCAACAGGATAAAATTTCAGCCAATAAACGTTTTTCCAGGTGGAGATATGCTAATGAAAAATTCAGATGTAAGGATCTGAATTTCTTAAACTTCATGTTTCACACAGTATGATATAATTCCATTTAGGGTATCATAAAAGAGAAAAAAAAACAATTATTTTTTTGCAATAATGGAAATCTAATAGCTGCTGGAAAAAAATCTGCTTTTAATAATTTTACTTTTTTATAAAAAATAAAAAATTATATCATCTCTGGTGAACTGAAAGAAGCTACAAATTACATAAAACTTGCAAAAACTTTATAAATATTCTATTGTTTTTAGAGAATGTTTATTAAGAATTATTAATAATAATCCAGACTAAAAAAATGGCAGTGAGTTATAGAATTCAGTCTTGCTTTATCTAAAAATATATGCCATTTTTTTACATTTTATACAATAAATTATTACATTAGAGGCAATATTAAGTTATATTAAAATAAGTACTTCTAACATGATGACGAATCATATCTATAAAATGATATACTAATTCTTGAGTAGCTTAATCACTGATTATGTAGTTGTTTAGAATGAAAGTAGAGATTATCATAGTTTGATGTAATGCAACTTGAAATAAACTGTGGAATCTTTTAATGACTTGGTTTCATATTAGTTTCTACTATTCTTAAACCATATCAACTTAATAATAAGACATACTTATGCTATTATAATTTAATGATACTAAAAACAACATGATAAATAATTGAGAAAAATAAATAAATAGAAACTTACTGTTGCATAAAGTAATAAAGCGCCAAATAAGATCATTTCTAACATTGTCCACATACTGAATCCAACAACCTGAAACAAAAAAAAAATACTGATATAAAGTTGCATAAGTAATTCTTTTGTATTTTCAATCATTCATATATATAAAATAATTATTAAAGTTGACTAATATTACTAATCAAGATGCAAAACATAGAGATAACCTTAGGTCAAATAGTATCTTAGCAAGTAAACATGAAGGAAATAAAATTAGAACTCAATTATACAATTATTAATTATGTTGCATTTAGCAATAATCGAATACAAAAATGTAAAATGAAATAATAAATTTAACACATGCTAATTACAGGAAGTTGATTCTACTATGACAGTTAAATCAATAATTTCCAAATTAATTCTATTTTTTACAAATGAACTAGTCACTATGCATAGTTATTTTGTTGTGTTCAAATACCGAACACATTATAAAAATGAATCAATAGTTTGAATGAATTTTCCTTGTTTGTAAAATCTTTGTTAGTAGAGAATTCTAATATCACTCAAGAAAAGAGTAAATAAATTACTCTTTAGTATCATTAATAATAATTTAAAAAAAGAAATTATTTTTAATATAATAATTAGAGAACTTCTTAACGATATCATTCTAAACTTGAATTTTAAAGAAGATAGATATCAAAAAATTTATATATTTAAACAAATTATTTTAAAAAAATTTCAAGTTATATAAAATGCATTGTGAGTAAAGACAATTTGCCATAGGATCAAATGCTATTGTTTTAACTCAAAGCAGTGTAATTACTTGTTCCTATTGAAATGCCTAATATATATATATATATATATTTCATCTATATAATTCAATATCCAACTTCAATTTAAAACAAGTTGATTTACAAAAAGAGATGTCAACATCACATGAGAGGAATGTTTATGAACAACGAAGTATACTGATTGCCTCACAGATGATTGATGACAGGAAAATAAAAAACTTTATCCTTAATGAACATTACTACTCAAATTATGAAAATGAATAGGACAATACCATAAACTTTTAATACATCATATCATCTTTTTATAGCATCATCCACAAATATCTAATTTTATTTCCTTTGCTTGTAAAATCTACTTATGTTGGAATTATCCAGTATGGAAAATCATTAGATAACAAGAAAATGGAAAGATCATTGGTTTAAATTTTTTTTTAATAAAATGTAGGTCTTCCTTGTAAAGCAACTTGACCAGGGTAATAAGTAAACTTAATATGAAGGTAAGATTTTATTGCTCTTCATATTAAATTCATTCACTTATGACAAGACAGAATTTTTATTTATTGCAAATTTAATTAATTTAGTAATATTTATTTGTTTATTATTTGTATAAATAACTAATATCCTTGGATGAAAGGTCTTTTTTTCAATAATAGGGACCACACATAATAGGGGATCTTATAAAAATGGAATTCCCTCAAAAGGATTCACTATTACAAAAATCTTCATTTATACTTACATTGTTTTATTTAAATTTAGTCAATTAGTACTATTATAATTTTTGAAATTATAAAATTTCATTTATTGTTTTACAACCTATTAATAGGGATATGGGAAGGTATCATTTTAAATTTTATATATTATTATAGTAGAAATGTATGTAAAACACTCATAATTATAAATTTTGATATATATAAAGATAAATTTAAATTGTCATCAGTTAATAAATATTATTAAATTTTTATTTTATTTTAAGAAAGTCTCTCATTTATTTAAATTATTTATTTTATTTTCATAATAAAATAAGATTTAATACACATACCCATATATTCCTCATTTAACATTATGATAACTTGGTTGAAAGTAAGTTTGAGAATGTATTGAAATTATATTAAGTATTACTATTACTACAGGATATTGATAGACCCTGAAGAAAGTTAAGTGCAAAATTCACCCTGATTCCGACTGAGCATAATGGAATAATCAAGAGAGGTGAAGATTGGATGAAATCGTCTGTTATATTTGTATTGAATATTTAAATATTAAATTATCTTATTTAAAATAGGTGCAATCATGGATTAATTTTTTATCACATCATTTATGGCATACTATATGAAGACCCTAAGTCCAACTATAGATAGATGTGAAGGGAATGCAGACCATTACAATATATATAAACTTTAAATTAAACACAATCGGTTCACATGATAATTGTAATCCACTATTTAATAGCAAACAGAACTGGGGTGGGGGTGAGTGTAGTATTGGAATTTAATTTTTGGAGACAGGCTAGGCAAAGCAAGGTAAGAATAAACCCATTTAAATATAATAATAAAAAACATATATATTTAAGAAGTAATCAATTCATAATACTAACAGATAGGCATTTGTTATGTTTTTTACTTGTATATGTGCATGCATGTGTGTGTATAATATTTATTATCGTTTATACATTAGTAATAAAATACATTAAAAAAATTTTTTTTAAATGTATTGAATCATTTTTAATATTGTGTAAAGTAATTTTAAATTTAATTATTAAAAGGTAATGATAATAATTATGTTTGATTGATATTTTAAACTTGTAGAACACTTAATAAACGATTATTAATTTATATATGCACATTGACATGATTTAAAAAATAATAATTTAAAAAGAAAACTGGGTCTTGGGAATTTATCATCTGTGTAATCTAAAAATTAATAAGAAATTGGATCATCTACAAGTTTTAATAAAATATCTCTAACTGAATATTTGTTATGTAATTTATTGCAGTGGGAGACTAAAATATAAGAGATCCCTAACTAGATATATGAATCAATTTTATAGGAAGGTGCCCAAAATGGCTTAAGAGTAAAATATATTACATTCTCATCCTCTATAGCAACTTGACAAATATATTAAGGAATTAGATACAAAGCGATTATCAGTGATAAGTATTACAAATATAATTCAATAAACAAATAAAGAATTTGTAATTAACAACCATGAAGATATATTACTTTTAAAATATAAACTTTAATGAACATAGAAAAACTGTTACTCAATAAACAAAAAGAAATAATTAAATAAGTTACATTATATCATCATTGAAATACAAAATCCTACAAGATAATAGAAACTGAATATTTTTCTTATAATAATCTTAAAAAAAGAAAATATATCAATTAATCTAAATTATGTTCTGTACATTGCAGTGATATTGGAAGACAGATCAGGCTCCAAGTGGTGACTACAATATTAATAGGAGCCAGGGCCTGATCTTAAGGGATTTTAGAGATGTTGGGTTAAAAGTAAAATAACATCTTAGGACCCAAAGGGTAAATAGAATGAAAATAGCCAATTTTATATTAGAAAACAGTCTTCTTTGAATATTTTTAATAAAATTGTTAATGTAGAGGATTTGTTTCATGAAACAAATGCTATAATCTGGCCATATTTATGTAAAAATGTGCATTTATGGACAAAATCTTTCTTAATACATAATGACCACATTGCATCAATACTTGCAGATGCCATTCTTCCTGTTAGGAAGATTTTGGTTGATGAAACTTGAAGGTTGATTTTTAATAGGAAATCTGAGTTTTAGGCTCTAAATTTCAAGGCTTGAATTTCTGAATAATAATTTTATTAGAAACAGTGAGGAAAGAATAGGAAACTTCCTTAAGATCAGAATTAGTTACATTATGTTTCTGGTAATATCTGGATTTTTTTAAATAATAGAATAGCTGGAATACACAGGCTTATATATACCTGTGTCTATATATGTAATAGACAGGGTATGAGCACAGACTTTCACATGACCCACCTCTCTCCACACTATCTCATAACACTGATACACCTGAACACACATATGTCGAGAGAGGTGGGTCATGTGAAAGTCTGTGCTCATACCCTGTCTATTAAATAATAGAATGAAAATTGAGCATATGTATTTCAATATAAAACTGCATAAGATATTTATGAATTTGTTCCCAATAGAAGATAGTGTATTTGTTAGAGTTCAGTCAACATATTAAATTCTCTCTGATAGTAAAATGTTAGACACAATATAAAGAAAGACCAATTTTTGTTGTTTCTTCCAACTCAAATATTACCACTTGATTAAGGTAGATCATAAATAGCATATGTTACTGTAGTCTACATAATCCCAAATGGTTTAGAACAAGGCAATATAAAATTTAAGAGTTAAAGCTTTGGGTTGAGGTTCTATACATTATTTTAATACTCAATTGTCACATGACATACTGTGCACTAATCATTACTAATTATTACTATCTACATGACAAAAAAGAGACTTGGCTTAAAAGAATCATGTAATACTTAGTTTCAACACATAAATATTATCAATGAAGATCACTAAACTTTTATACTAGTCAACTATCAAATAGTCAAATAATATTAATTCATATTTCATTCTATAGATGGCATTTTCTTTCACTTTAAGTGCTTATATCTATACTATTACATAAATATAAAAGTTTGTTACTTGTTTGTGATTTTATAACTCAACAAACACTCCACTAGACTTGAAGAATCTAGCATGATTTTCTTTCTTTTTTGTATCATATAAATTTTTGTTTTAACTTTCTTTAAGATTTGTGATGATATTAACTGTATTTACATATTGAATAGTTCCCATATAGTAATATTAAGTATTGAATGTCTTTAGAAAAATTTAACTTTATTTAAATTTTCCTAAAGACATTCAATATTTAATATTAAATGATGGAAATAGTCTAATATATAAATACAACCTTTGTTTAATTATTTTTTTAAAAAATTGTAATTTGCAATATAAAAATGGATGGAAAATCTATATTGTAACTGTTTTCAAATGATATCATAAAAAAACCCAAAAGAGAGCAGCATTAATTAAAAGATTGCAGAGTTTGTTTTTTTTAACAAAATATAATTTTTAATAAAGCAAAGTAAATATATTTTAAATTAATTAAATTGATAATTTATATCAATTATAATAATGAATTTGATAATCTTTTAAATCTTTAGTTCAAATATATATTTATCACTTGTTAAAGTAAAATTTTAAATGACACGGATGCTGCAAGAATAGTACTACTGAATTTAATAAACTTTGATAACCTTCTAAGTATGTCAGTTTAAATGCATTTAACACTTGGGGAAAAAAAATTAAAAAATGCCATAGGTACAGCAAGAGAATTACTAATGAATTTGATAAACTTTTGCTATTTCCCTTTAAGTATATTCCTGCTTGATAAAGTAACTTTTAACTATATTTAATTATCACATGAGAAATTTAAAAAAAAAAATAGTATAATATTTGATCGATTTTACAGATATCTCCATTAATTAAACACTAATATAAATATGATAATAAAAAATAGGTTAAATATAAGAAATAAAAAATGCGTGTGAGAGCTAGGATCCCACTATTTATCTTCTATAAAATGTCCCCTTATAATAAATAAAAAATATATATATATATATTCTATAGTATATAAAAAATATTATTTTTTCTCTACCTTTTATTTATTTATTATCTACCTATTCTTTATATTTGTATACATAGGCTAGGAATTTTTGCTTTATGATACTTAACTCAATTTAAGCAATAAATCAATAAAAATTAATAATAATGTGCATAATAAATTAATCTTTTATTAACTGTGTTATAAATTATACATTTTAAATAATAATAATAATTATCCAATACAATGCTTTAAAGAATCCTTAAAATCTATTTTTATTATCCTTTATATATATATAATACATGCTAATATCTTCAAATTTTTGTGGTGAATATCTGAAATATGTTATTAATAATACACGCATTGATTCAGAAATGGCACTTCAGGCAGCTTAAAGAGAGTACCAGTGACTTTTTCACTTGGGCACATATATTACAATTACTGCCATTGCCAATAATAATATTTGTAATAAAGTTTATTAATCAAACCATACACAAGCATGAGATATCAGCACATAAAGAAAACCAATTATATCTTAAATTTAGTTTTATAGCTATGAACAGGGACATTGTCATGTGATCTTGGAGATTAAATAAGTCTTATCTCCTCTCTCCTCATATCTCAACATGATGATATTTATTAGTTAAATTAGAAATGCATGATTCTAATCAAGAGATAGATATATATATACTGAAAAATACACAAACACATATGTATTACAAATAGGATGAATGTCTTCAAATTTAATTGCCATATATAAATGAATATTATATGCAATTATTCAAATTAGAAATGCATTATTTTGATCAATAGAATAAAATTTAATAGTAATAAAAAAAAATGCATATATAAATATATAATAACTTCTGAATAACATGCCTGAAACAAATTCCATGAAACTAATTTTTTTTTTTTATAAATGATTATTATTTATAATTAATGAACTTTGTTACATGTTTTTATGATTTGATATATCTTGGATATGAAAAAAGGCAAAACTCTCTAAACAGTCAGTAATGGTGATCATGTGATAGCTTATATATATATATATCAGAATATATGCTTAATAATTAATAGTATTAACTAGTTTACCACATGAGAAATATATTTAAAATAAACTACTAAAAGTTGGTTATTCAGTAATATAACTGATTGTAAAAAGTTTAACATTTTATGATATTACTGTTGATAACTCATGTATTATTTCATTAAAATAATACATAAATATGGAAGCCAAAACAGCTATATATTCCGTTATATTTATTTTATTCTATTAACATGAGTGAAGCTGATATTACAGCTAGTTTTGTTACAAATATATCTGTGGGTTTATGTGCCTTTAAAGAAAGTTTGCATTCGCAACTAAAAATCTTTACAAATTTTTGTAATATCAATAAAGTCTAAAAATAATGTGATATTCACAAATATAAAAATGATATTCAGACTTATTGGGTTTAGCATAAAAATCAAGGTTAGAAACTGTGATAATAAAGAAATATGATAACATCTAAATTTTAATACACACATATATGAATATATATATTCAAAGATACACTCAGATGTAAACACCATAAACTGGGTGTTGTATTTGGCTGAATTTCAGGTTTCAGACCCAAACCAACAGTAATATCAAAAAATATGAACACTCAAGTTAATATGTATAATTTATTATAACATATATGTTATGCCATTAATAAATATAAATTTTTCATATATCAGCCAATAATGAGCTGGTCATGCTTAATAACTGAACTCACTTCCAGCTGTATATATTAGCTTGCCTCATGAGGTCTAGTCAAGACTCTTCTACCTATAATAGACAGCTTGCCTTGAGTCAGCGATAGTTATAGCATCTTCCAGTCCTATCGTGTACTTGCCTCACTGCATAGACATATCGGTAATTACTAAAGTAGAAACATTTTTGCAGTTAAAAGTGGATTCAATTGAGAGCACATTCAGTCATTCATATTATGCAGACATTATCTCTTTCTCTTGCTTGCCTCCAAAAAAGCTGACAATTTATTGCCAGATCCCCTACCTTAGTAGCAGCAATCAGATTCAGAGAGCATCATTGTCTAATGCCCATACCAACCAGTGGTAGGATGTTATACACATGTTTACACATTGGCCATACTTATGTTTACCCTTTGGCAATGTTTATACATTGGTTATCCACATGTTTACACATTGGTTAGTGGGAAGGAGTGCTCAATTCAATTAGATAAGGTAGGAATCTGGACTAGTCCACTTCTAAAGGCAAAGTCAGATATAACATCCATCCCACTGGCTACATTTAGCCCTGGTGAACATAGTCATAAAGATGAGCTGTTGGTTTTTCAGGTTTATTGCTGTTCTTGTTTTGTTTGATGGTCTTTGTCCCTGCCCTGGGTATTCACCTGGGTTGATGTTGTCTTCAGTTTGGCAGTCATCATTTTTGCTTGATGTGCTTGTTTCTGTGTGTGATTCAATCTCAGTTGGTTTAGGTGGTGATGATGTTGATAGCCATCTGCTGTTTGAACAACTACAGTATAGAGTCCTTGCAGTTGTGTAACCAATGCTGATATCCATTTTATGGATCCATAGTACATTCTACATAGCATCTGAGTGTCTATTTGTACTTTTGTCTTGCTATTTTCTTTTTTTATATAATTGCAATCAGATTTCAGTGCTGATATGTTAGTTCACAGAGGAAGCAGTTCTGCTAGAGTTTTTTCTGTTGCTAATAAAATGATCAAAAAGTGCATCATTCAGGAAATCTTTAAATTCACACTTTAATGCCAATGATTGGATTTTTTGTTGTGAACTCTGACTTTTCCCCCAATGTTCCTACATGCAGAGGTTGAAATAATATCTCTGCATTATTATCAAGGGTTTTGGAAAACAATAATCCATGAGAGTTGTTAATATTTTGTCAAAATCTAGACCAACTGGTGTTTCTCCCATAGATTGAGACTTCAGTATCTTGTAAGTTAGAGGACCTATTATGGTCATTGATGTGTCTAATTTTACCTCAAGCTTCTTGATCTGGTTAGTCTGTAGGTAAAATATTAATTGCTCTTTATAGTTTGACCAGTCCTCAGGGTGGCCTGGATCAAAGATTTCCATGGAGTCAATAGAATTAGCCATTTTTTAAATTTTCCCTCATTTCTTTGTAAGAGAAACAAAGTACCAATTTTTATTTTTGACAGCCACTGTTTATAACTGTCCTAACAAATCTGACAATCCACTAGGGAAACCTCCATCACTTTATTATGAGTTACGCACTCGTGATTGGTTTATGATTTTAATGACACACCTAATTACATTTGCGGTCAATTTTTCTTATGAATCTGCTGAATTTTTTTTTATTTGGGCAGATCTAAGTAATAGAATTTTTAAATATGATGAGTCTATTTTCTTTGCACTCGTATAATTTTTGCAAACTGCTGAATCTTTTATTCAGACTGAACAGTAATTTTAATACAACGAATGTTTGACTGCATACTTGTGTATTTTCTGTATTTTTCCAGTCATGGAGAAAATATTTCCTTTTATATGACTGCATCAAATCTATTGTACTTGGCATATTTTATACTATTTTTCCAATCATGGGAAAATTTTTCCCTTTGTCTGACTGCGCCAAAACAGTTGTGTTTGGTTGAATTGCGATTTCAGGACAAAGCAACAATAATATCAAAAAATATGACCACTCACAAAAGTTAATATATATGATTTATTAGAACAAATATACATACATGTTATATCATGAATAATACAATTTTATGTATAACTTAGTCAATAATGAGCTGGTTGTGCTTAATGACTGAACTCACTTCCAACTGGATATATTAGTTTGCCTCATGAGTTCTAGTCAAGACTCTTCCAGCTGTATTGGACCCTTGCCTAGAGCACATAGTCGTAGCAGCTTCCAGTTTTATCATAGACTTGCCTCATAGACTTGCCTCATTGCATAGACATATCATGGTAGAAACACCTTCACAGTTTAAAGTAGATTCAATTGAGAACACATTCAGTCATTCAGGTTAGACAGATATTGTCTCTCTCTTTTGCTTGCCTCCAAAAAGCTGACTATTTATTGCCAGATCCCCTACTTTACTGGTGTAATGGTCAGAAAACGTGTGACTCATAAACATAGTGCAGAATTCGACCACCATACAGAACAGCAGCACCCTCGAGTAGCGAAGCCACCCATGGTACTGAGTTCGAACATAGTTTATCGGTTCCACAATACAATCCACGAAACAACGCATCTGATGCGACATTAGTAAATATTTCCTTAGGCACGGTGGTCAGGGATATGCAAGAGACTCATGATTTTCTCGAGTTAGCCAATAACCAAACTAATATTAATTAAACATTCATATTTACATAATCGAGGAAATATTATATAGAATGGGTATCGAATAAATGAAACGTAACTGCAGACGTATAGTTTAAAATTATTTATTAACACATTTTAATAAGATCATTTACTAACAATATTTATGGATTAAAAGCTTCAGTAGCGGGATTTGCGACATGATTATATTTTAAAGAATACATTTATCTATTTAGACATTATTTTATATTGAGGATTTCAGTAGCGGTATTTCCGATACTGAAATGTTTACAAAAGGAATTCACTTATTTGAAGGCGTAATCTAGCTACCTAAAATTCTCGAGTAAGTATTTCTAATGCATGCCTTGGGGAATTTACACCTTTGCAAGGCAAGAGTCTAAAGTATGGGTTATAAGAGTAATGGCAGACATATATTTATTTAATTAAAATATTTATTTATAACTAAGGGCAAACATTTATTTGAGAGTGAATTACGAAGATAATGCAGAGGTGGAGTGATATATAGAATAATAGAATTGAGTAAAGGAACACGTGGTACGCTTTAGAAAGGCGATATGGAATGGCAGTATATTGAAACTGCAATGCCGCGAATGGGTTTATAAGAATGTCGGGCTGGTCTCTGCCTCGACCCGATGAAGTAAGGTGTCACATAAGCATAACCAGGGACAAGCGGTACGTGTCGCAATTTGCCGGCTGGCTGCATGACATTGTCAAATCCCACGGGAGCACCCATTATGCCCGCTTGTGTAGGACGACTGGGGTTAATTTCAACCCTGAAGAATCCGGAAATTTCACAGTGGAATGGGTCATCGTGTCTCTAAAATGTAACACATGTATACTGTATAAACGATTATGATGAGATTTAAATAGATTTCTGACTCAGCCCTACATTACCAACATTTACTAAAGAACTCTGGCGACTCTCAAAGAAATGTGATTTTCTAGAATTATTCATTAGATTTAATAAATACAAAACATATATATACTGGGAGTTATTACAACTAATATGCCAGCCATTTGCGAAGTAGTAGACCCTTCATTACAATAAATGATGAACTGAATGCATGTCGATTTATATGAAAGTGAAGTTATTAAGGAAAGTAAATATTAATTGTTTCAAGCGGTCATAGATTTAAACTTTGAAAATTGAGACAATTATGAGCATACAATAATTAAATAATAACTATAGATAAAAATGTAGATTATAGAAATACGCACTCAAGAAAGATGGAGTGAGGTAAGCTAGATTATTAGAGAAATTTACACATTAAATTAATTATTCAATTTTAGTTATACAAATGATAGTTTTTACATTTTACAATTTAGATAAGTAGTATGAAGAAAAGCTATAGCATATTATTAGAGTACTCTAGAGTTTGAACACAGACAGGTACCTGTTTTATAAGAAGTTTTCTGATTCCATTAGTTTAGCAGCAAAAAGTTCACGAGTGGCAATTCTTTCTTGTATTTAGATATTCATTTAATTTCATGGCAGCAGCAGCTTTCTCATTCATTTCAGGCAGCAGATCTTCATGGTTAATTTATGATGGGCAATGGAAAGTTCGGCATCCGATAGGCCATCTCCCGATGGAGAATAATCTAGGTGCTTTACTCGGTCATACCTTGGCAGGAACAAATTTTTTTTATTATTTTTGGAGACTCTCAGTGATCGAGAGCAAAGCTAAAGTTTAAGTGAATGTCTCCAGCAAGTCTAAGATGGCCTCTTTTTTTTTATCTTGATCTTTCACATTTTTGTTAAGATATTTTAGGTTATACTTAATCTGCCCTGAGGATAATCAATGCATTTTGTTGGTTTTTTTTAATTAAAGAAAGCTGCCGTTCTATTGTTTACATTTTACATTTACTAATTATACTTTGGGGAATTTTTCTTTAATTAATCTATTATCTATCACTGACCGATGCTTTTCAATTTCAAAGACAAAAAGGGAACATAAGATTATTTTAACTTTTAATTCAATATTACATCAGATTTTTTTAGAATTATTATTAAACGAAATTTAAACAAAGCAATAAATACGAACTTTATAATCCAAAATAAATGATTAAAATTATACAAAATTATATAACTAAAAGAAATCTAAATTATATTATTTTATCCCTATTTATTGCGTTTAATTTGAGATCGAAATGTGTGCGTGTTTATGCTGAATTCTACATATATTTATACATTTTTAATATTGCTACACACACAATTCGATACCAAAAAGTTTAAATTTGGGCAGGATAGACCGGTCAGTGAGAAACGACAGAAAAAGGTGGAACTTAAGATTCGAATACAAATCTTACTGTTTCACTGGCAGCAATCAGATTCAGAGAGCATCATTGCCTAATGGTCCATACTAACCAATGGTAGGATTTTATACACATGTTTACGCATTGGACATACTTAGGTTTTACCCTTTGTCTATGTTTATACATTGATTATCGACATGTTTACACATTGGTTAGCAGCAATGAGTGCTCTATCCAATTAGGTAAGGAAGGAATCTGGATTAATCCACTTCTGAAGGTAAGGTCAGATATGACACTGGGTAATAGCACACTTCATTATGAGAATACTTGTTTAGAGGAGTAAAAATTTCATTAGTAATGTCCTGTCAACTGCACCAAAACTGTGATGTACTTGATTTAATGTTACTTAAGAGAAGCAACCAAATACACCTAATTCAAGTAACTATTATGCTCTTGCATAAAATTAAGATATCCCACTTAATAGATACAAGATTTTATTAGTATGAAAAATAACAATCATTTTTAAACAGAATTATCATTAGTTCTACTAGTGCCTGTAAGGCTTACAAAAATAATAAGACAGATATAGTCGATATAATTATCCTAGGTCGGTCTTTGGTACCTTCAGACCCGAATATCTGGTTCTCCTCCCATCGTTGGTCCTGTTCTGAATTCGCGCTACACTTTAGTCTCTCAGAAAATCAGGACTCACACTAATCTGTCCTTTCTCTGCTAGATTATATCTACTTTTTGTTGTATTGTTTATTCCTTATCAATTTTAATCACCAAATTATTCTGGGCTTATTTCTGAACTAATTAATAAAATTGTTCTTTACATTTTTAATCCTTCATTTAATTATTTATTTATTCGATCTTCCATCTTGTTTTATACCTTGCTTTTAATAAAATATCTATATGAAAAACCATTTGTAATTTCTAATTTTCATTTTTATCAAATCTACTCGTTTACTTTCACATGTAATTATTTAACACTTTTAACTTCTGTGTACCTACAGTTTCAAACGTATTTTCTGTTAATATTAATCGTACTACAACATAACAAGTAAGTTTAGACATTTTTTTGTTATCTGTTTTACAAGCAATTCAGTACATTATTCAATACTTATTGATAAATGAGTATTTAACTATTTTTATTTAGAAAAGTTCAAAATAATCATAATTGGTTAAAAATGTGCCAATGTATTGAACATATAACAAAATGATTCAGTCTTTTTTAACATAGAAAAACGTCATCCATCTATGCAAGACAAGCTACTGAATTTATTTCAATTGTATATTTCAATTGTTTTGTTTTATACATGTACATACATATATAAGTAAAAAGGTAATAATCTTTTTAAAAAAAATATAAATAGCCCACTTCAAGGTAAAGATCTCTCCAATAGATCTCTTCATAGAAGAACAACAAAGGAGAAGATAGTAATTACTAGACTTGCCAATTACTAGGTGATGAGGTTATGGGTAGGGAGCCTGTTAGGAGGCTCCTTCTAAATATGATTATACGTATTTAAAATTAATTTTTAGATGCCAAATTGTTTATTTCACTCTGAAATAATAACCGCTAAAACTGCCAATGGATAGCTCTCTACTATATCTGGCAAAACACGACATATACCACAAGATTTTAATTAATATCTTAACCGTATTTTTATTACTTATTTTGTTTAAAAATAATTCTAAATTAAAATCAATGAAGAATTATCAAAATGTAGTTAGTACAAATATTTAGTCCGGTAAACGTCAATACAATTTTAACTTGTGAACACACTGAATTTGAAATCACTAATAGGAATAAACAATATGAAAACACTTTAATTTTAAGGAAATTGTTGTATTAAAATAACATTATTTACTTGCACATTAATGAATGATTAATACACGTTACTCTTCACATGTAATAATTTACATATGTTTGATAATGAAGAGGAGTATGCAATAGTGATCATAATGTCTTTATAATAGAAATAATTAGTAATGTAATGAAAAATAGTAATAAAAGTAGAAAGGATAGTGAAAGATGTGGATGGGGAGTGAATGATAAGAATAAGTTAGAAGAGTATAAAATAAAAGTTGAAGAAACTATGGAAAAGTTGATTGGGGATGAGTATAAGGACTGGTGTGATGAAATAGAAAATGTGGCAAATAGGATTTTAGGTGAGAATATTCAGAAAGAATAAAAGTAATAAGAAAGTGAGAGTTAGGAAAAGTGTAAAAGAGAGGGGGAAAGCATGCAGAGAGTACAAGTATGCTATTAAGAAAAAGAAAGTGAAAAGGATGTGAATGCTAAATGGGAAAAGTACTGAGGAAAAAGAAGATGGCTAAAATATAGATAATTATATATAGAGAGAATGAAATTGAATAGTAAACTGTTGGAAGATATTAATAAAAGTGGAAGAGATGGGAGTAAAACATTTTGGAAATACATTAAAAGAAGGAATGTAGGGGAGAGAAAAATGTTATTACTAGATGATGAGGGAATAGTGTAGCTCTAGAGAAGAATTAGGGATAGTCTTAAACAATTATGTAATGGATATATAAAAGATGCTAGATGTGAAGGGCAGAGTGATAGCAAATATGAAAGTATATAGTAATGGGAATGTACAATTTACAGAAAATGAACTGAATGAGGAAGATAAGAAATTGAAAGGTGGAAAAACAAGAAGTTTGGATGGATAGGCAGCAGAGATGGTAATGAATTTAGGGCATAGGGAAAAATTAAAAACTATAATCATATTTTAATAAGATGGCACAGAAGAGAGATTTTCTGGGTAGTTGGAGTAATACAAGAGTAAGCTACTATTTAAAGGGAAGGGTAAGGATCATAGAAAGTTAACAATTATAGGCCTATAGTAGTAATGTCAAAGTTATCTCATATATTGTGGCTAGAAGGATTGCAAAATGGGTGGAAAAAAATAATATAGTGGAAAAAAATGTGAGGAGGTTTTATATTGGATAGGCATATAGGAGATAGTTTATTTGTAGTTACACTAGATGATTATATATGATTTTTATAGATATACAGAAGACATATGATAGAGTAAATAAAAATAGATTATGGGTAAGTTTAGTAAATTTGGGAATGGATGGAGCTTTATGGATATTATTGAAAAATTTATATGAAAATAATTACAACATGTATCAATTAGGGAATGTAGAATCAGTAAGTTAAAAATAGGGTGGATCTAAGGCAAGGATACCCTGTATCACCTATTTGTTTTTGTTGTATTTGAGAGAAATGGAGAGAGGAATAGAAATATTAGGAAGAGGGATAGAGATACCATTAATAGGTGGGGAGTATATACCTTGTTAGGTCTTTTATTTGTGGATGATGTTTTTTTGTGTCCAGAAAGAAGGAAAGATATGGAAGTTATGCTGAGGACATGCATAAGGTGGGTAAAGAGATAGGGATTAAATTTAGTAAAGAAAAATCAAAAGTAATGATGATTAATACTGGGTTAAGAGAAGACAAATAATTTGTATTGGGGGATATAAAGTTAAGTGTGGTGAATAGATATAACTATTTGGGAATTGTCTTAGTAATCAGAGAAATTGCTTGGATGAATGGGAGAAAAAATTAATAAATGAAGCAAAGAAAATAAAGGGATTGATAAAGAAATTAACAGTGTTCTCATATAATAAATATGTTGTAGCTAGAATTGTGTAGAATGGAGTGGCGGTAACAGGGTTAACATATGGTAATTATGCATTCTGTTAGTAAAGGGGTTTTAAATTACTTAGAAAAAATACAAAGAGAAGTAGGAAGACTTGCATTAGATGCAGAAGTGTGGATGGCAAAATAGGCAATTCAAGGAGAAATGGAATAGTAAAGTTTTTATATGAGAGATGCAAAAAGCAAAATGAAAATGTTTGGTAGATTGCAGTTTATGGATAATAAAAGAATAGTCAAAATAGTATTTACTTGGGTTATGAATAAAGGGCAGGCAACAAGATGGGTGAGAAAGGTAATGTGACATGCAGAAGATTTGGATAAAGACTCTATATCAGTGTACTTATACAAAAGTTGGGTGATTGTGGTAGGAGAATTGTTGAGGGTTACAGTGTTAAGGAATGGGATAGAAGAATAGATGCATTAATAAAGAATAGGGAGTTGGAGAGATGAAGAACTAGTATGGAGAGTAAAAAGAGTTTAAATATTTATAGAAGTAAACAATATTGGGTGCAAGTTAATTTATGATAATAGCAAGGAAAGTAATTTACTGTTTAAGGCTCAAACAGGATATTTACCAACAAAGGAATATATACATAAAAGGAAAAATATGGATGATTTAGTCTGCAAGTTGTGTAAGGAAGGCATAGAAAATATTAGGCATCTGTTAATTGAATGTAAATGCCTGAAAGCAGAAAGGGTACAAATAATGAAGATTGTGCAGATTTAAATGTAAAGACCATGGAGTTGACAAAGATTAAGTTGTGGAAATGGGATAGAGCAAGATAGAGAAGAATATGAGAAAACATAGGGTGGGGAATAGATAGAGAAGTCAAAGTGGCTAACAGGTTTTTCTGGGCATAGTTTCTGAGAGATTCCTGACTTTGCCATATAGAAGAAGTCACAGTGCATCACATCACATCATGAGAGATATAGCAACAAAAAATGAAATGATAAAAGGTATTCTGTTTTCAGAAAATAACAGATATAGAAGTTGTATTAAAAAAATTGTTTTAATAATTTTAATGGACCCTTTTATTTTTGAGAGAATCTATACACTCAGATAAACTACCTAAAATAACCTATATTTTAATAAGTGTATTCTATTTACTGAAATGTCCATATTCATAAGACCAGTTATAAAAAGAACAATAAAAATGGAATGCTAGATTCAAACATGTTGATGTCTGTTTCCTAAGGACCACAAATTTAAATTAAAATCATCTAATGAATAAAACCATGATTTCCATCTCATAATAAATTCTTTCTTGCTTTTAGTACAATATTTATTCAAATTGCCATTCAAATTATATATTAGGAGTAAAGTGTAGGCCATTATAAATAAAATAAAATTCCAATTTCATAAATTATAAATAAAATAAAATGCCAATTTCATAAAAGAAGCCAAATTAATTTTCAACAATTACTCTAAGAATTGTTCACTAAAGAAAGAGAACAAAATATAGAATATCAAATATACCAAGCTTTAGTCATGAGACAGTAATGCCATCTACCAGAAATAGTAGTTTATTATCTCCTATTGGAAACATACTTATTACGCACATGTTGGAATTCTAACACCTATATTAAGATGTTTGTGGATAACATATTAAATAGATGAATACTTACAGCTGATATTAAAAAGAATTATAATACTACAATCTTATTGGATAATATAGGAATCAGTGATTATTAAAATTTACCTTTGGATAGATTCATATATGTATTGAAAGTGGATTAAATAATTAACAATCACCTACCATATATATAAAGGAGTTAAAACACTAAAAGTAATATGGAATAGTATACATTGGATTAGCTCAGGGACTACAATCAAATTCCCTAGTGCTATTATCATTTCATTTTGAATACCTACAAATTTTTATACCAATCTGATTTGACCATTTCAAGTTTTTGTTTTTAATTTTATTTAAATTATGTTATATACAAGGGTTAAAGAATGATTTCATGCATAGTGTTATACAAAGTAAATAATCACATTTTACATATTCAATTAAAGAAAGCTGCTCTAAACTACAAAAGGATAAATAATTATTGAATGATATTTGCCAAGGTAACTTATTAAGAGTTTAACCATAGACTATAATAAGTTTAAAATTCTCAATACTAAATTATTAGCAAAATTAAGTTGAAAATGTATCTTCCTTTAATTCAAGCTAAGTACCTTATTTGACATCACCCATAGTGTAAATGCATGCATACTAGTTATTATAAGCCAATGTTATTTTAATATGCAATTTCATAACCTACATTCTATTTACCAATGTAAATAAAATATTTATGTATTAAATTAAAATCCTAGCTTTAGTTATTTCATTTTTTATTATTCAGATAGGCCTATACAATTGAACATCATATTAACAGAATTATTTATCGATGGTAGACTTAGTCATAAGAGTTATCAATATTTACTAACCAAACAAATTTCAGATTATGATAGTGTGAATTATATTTTCATACATATGGATACGACTTTATTGTCATCAAGCGTGATTCTGTAGTCTTAAATTACAAGTTCCATAAATATTAACAGAGTCTCTAGCTCATGAGTTATATAAATTTATAGATTTCTCACATGGGCCTCTCATTTTGGAATATATATATATTGTAATGGGCACATATGCCGTTACATTATTTTTTTTTAAAAATAAACATGAAAAATAAAAACTTTTTTTTAAGAATCTAAAATTGAAAATTAAAACAACTTGTAATAAATGTTAAATTTAAGTCGGGTGTGAATGGCTGCATAGATTTGTAATGTTATGTTAGTTTAAGGGAGGGTAAATCCTGGGTTATTTGTTTCATAGTTAAATTGAGTCAATGGATTGGATATATTGGTGTAATTAGTAGATGTAGTATGAGATTCGCTACGTGCAGGATCGCATATTACACCACACACCCCCTTTTTGCCTACGGAATGGGATAGTAAGACAGAAAATGCAGTCCCTTCCTATGGAGGTTTTTTTTATTGCTCTTCTCATCAGACAGATGTAGTATTCCTGTCTGGATGAGAGTCAATGTCTTTTAACCATGCTGTTCAGATGTACATTCCTGACAGTATGCTATTGGTGCTGTCGTATTCATGCTGCATTGAATACATCAATATATCAGATAGATTGGCGTTGGTTTGACTGCGAACTTTTGGCCTAAGGTTAAATCAGGGATAGAATATTCTCCTTTCAAATGCAATCTATGTAGTTTATTCATACTCGACACTTTAATAAAATATTAAATTCATATGTGCGAACTTAGACAATAAACGTTTAAACGTAAATTAAATTCTAAGAAAAAATCAAAGTTGAAATGTAAGTCAAATTTCAAAGTAAAAGTGATTCTAAAATGATTCAAAATTTATAAATGTGCGTAAATAAATGTTTGTGTGTTAATTACTGGCAGTGGATTCTTTTATTTTTTTAATATTGAAAATATTTTTAGATAAGAATTCATATTTTATAAATCTCTGCATCTCACTGAGCTAGTGGCAATGGGCTAATGGTCGGAATAAAAATATATGTAAAATAAGATCTTAACAGCATGTATCTGCCTACTCTATAAATTTTCTAGGTTCAAGTAGCCTAGTGGTACTCTGTAGTGTAGATATGGTAGACTGGATTGATCTCGAGAAACCCCGATCATTATAATATATATATATATGAGATAGATGTTTTAAAATCAACTCTATACTCATCTCATACCTATTTCCCCATATACCAGTACAGTAGGTTTCCATCCTTGATTTACACTGTAATTTAGGACAATTAAGTAGCTATTTATTGTTCAATATTGAATGGATAGTTGAACTGGTTATTGACAGGCTATTTGAAAAAAAAAAAATTCTAAGTCCCTTGAAAAAAAATTCATTTAGTATGAATTTTAATCTTAATTGTACACATGATAGGCAAATACATTATGACTGCTTCATTCAACTCTTCATACACATGCTTACATGTGACTGAAAACAAACATATTTTATATTATTTTTAATTCCATTACAAAATAATATAGAAAATGTTTTTGAATGTGTGTTTATTTATGAAGAAAAAAATGAAATAAAATATTCAGATAATAAATGCTAAGCTAAAAATATTCAATCTGAAACCATTAATAAAATCCTTGATAAATAAAAATTATTTTTTAAAGAAATGGTTTATTTTAATTAAAAACTTTATTTACATTTAAATATATATATATATATGAGTTATTTGCATGATAATGTTTTATTAAGTTATAACAGTAATGCTTTTCCTTGTGATGTCTACTACTGATGATGGCCAATTAAGAAAATTTTAAGCCAAAAGTATGCTACATTATGATTATTTTAAGTTAAATTGTTTTTAGTCATTATTATCATTAAATAATTTATATTTTTTGTAATGGTTGTATATATATAATTAAACTGGCTTCGGAAAATATTATGTGGAAGTTTACAACAATAACAATTTCTCATAATATACAAAGTGAATCAATTGGTTGCAAGTTTTTTAAAAAGTATGATCTATTTGCATAAGTGTAGTTAATCAGTTACAATGAAGTTTCAATTGTCTTTCTCAGGGCTTATTTGTCTATTAGAGTTCAGCAATTTTAAAATAATAGCGAGAGAGTGAATGTTTATTACTCATTCATTGACATTTTTTCGTCAGTATTTTAATCATTACAGATATAAAGAATTGATAAAAAGCTTATAAGATATTCAATCTACTTCTTAATAAATATACTGTAGACCAATGTATAAGGAACTGAAATAAGTGGTCATCTAGCTATTATTAATCAGAAGAAAAAGGTTAACTTGAATTTTATAGATAGACCTTAATATATTGATTGTAAAAACAAAAACCAATATGGTGCGACCTTGAACACTGGTGGGGCAGATTTACAATTTCTGTGAGTGTTGGGAGCACATTTTGTCTTTTAAATCGATCATTAATACGTTCTATTAACAAATATAAATTATATTATTTTTTTAAATTATGATAATTTTCAATTCTTAAATATATCTAATACACACATATGTATGTTTTAAATTAAGTAAATACATAAAAAAAATGTTTATGGAATGAAGAAGTAACTTCTTGTGAAAATATTTTAAGTACGAAGAGGTCGAATGAGATTCAACATCTTAAATATGAAAAAGGCAGGCAGTTTAAAAATTAAAATTCTATTTATAGATTTAAAATTAAAAATAAGATTGGAAATGATCCAATGCATTCTTCAAAGATAGTTTTACTACTGAAAGATGTTTTTCAGAATCACCTGGTTTAATTAATTTAAATTAATATTGTTTATTATTAACACTGCATTACCATTTAAATCTTGGCTTCAGGCAATAAATAATAGTGTACAACTATATATATATTGAAGGTGCGTGTGTGTATATACGTAAACATGCGCATTATACAAATAATTATTATATATATTCATAAAACATTTGTGCACATATAAATCGAAAATATGCTTTTGGAGAGAAAACACGTATTTATATGTGTGGAAAATGTAATGTATATAATAAAAATTTATCTTTGAAAAAGCAAATGATTCTTATGTTTAACTGCAATCAAATTTTATTTATTAGTTACACATTTACTCTAAAATATAATATTAATAATTGTGATGATGACGATGATAAGTGAATGGCATAAAAATTTCAATAATAAGAACACTGATATCAAAAGTTTAAAATTTTCAGACTTACTATAAAAATAAAATATAGGGGATTTAAACCAAGACTTTCAAACCCCTTTACGATCCACACTATCTCATACTACTGATACACATGACCACACACATGCAGAAAAGATAAATAATCACCAATACACGTATTTCGTGCTAAATCAGCGCTCATCAGTTTGTTCAGACTACCATCTACCATACCTATATATAATCAGTGCTCAGTTTATATTAAGATAGCAAATCCTTATACTTTAATGGACAGAGTTTTATTTTTATATTTAACAAAGTTTTATATTTTTATAAAAATAAAATGTAAATCATCACTAAATACCTTCATCCAACACTACAATTTTATTAAATATTATGACCTCCATATCCGATGCCATTTGGTTCTAAACAATCTTTTGCATGTATAAAATGATGGATAATGTATGTACTTATGAATTGGTGAATAATGTATGTATTTAACACATAAACACACACATATGATATTATTTAATATTTAAAATATACATATTAAGACATCAATAAAAAAAATTTTTTTAAAAAATAGAGTACTGCATTTATGAAAAAACCATGCAATAATAAATCAAGAGAGAAAGAGGAAGACTATCGATGGCATTTATACAGGTGGGTATGCATAAAAATTTATAAATAAAAAAAAACTATGGGTGTGAGCCTCTGATGTATGAGGAGATATTTTAAAAGTTTTTCTTCGGAATACATTTTTGTTGGAAACAGAGTTAAACAACTACATAATGTTTCAATATTATAAAATTTAAAAATAATAGCCTCATATTCAACATTTTCTAAACTTCTAATACATAACTGTTGTTGAAAAAAATGACCAATCTCTGCAACACAATATGTTTCCAGAATTGCCTTCTTCAAGTGCTTTAAAAATGATCAATAATCCATCAACATAGCAATACTATTTTTATTTAAATGTCATTGTGATGCACTACTTGATAGTAAAGATAAATATTAAAATTAGAAACATATTTATAGTTTTTTTTACACACACACATATATATATATATAAAATACATCATAGCCACACATCTAATAAATAGTTTCTTCTTCACATATTGCATCACTATACGATGTTTATTAAAGGCATTTTGTTTTTTCTAATTTCATTACATTTCTGAAGCTTATTTGTTATAATGAATCTTATTCCATTATTTGCAATACTTCTATACATTTTTCTGAATGAGTGTAAATATACAATGTGTCCTAGTGGAAAAGCAACTGATTCTCTCTTCAAGCTCTTTGCAGTGTCATTTAATAAGCCAATTACTATATAACTTCTTAAATAAACACTATTATAAATATACAAGGCAGAACTATTTAAAATTCATTTTCATCAATAGATAATGGCTAAAAGGCTTAGAAAAATTTTCAGATGATACAGAAGATATAATACTACTTCAAATAATTACTCATTTGCAGCAGTGCAATAACGTTTATTTAAGAAGTTATATAGTAATTGGCTTATTAAAATTATGATAGCATTTGCTGCAATGAAAAATATATTTGTACTCAAAGCCATCATCACTAGAATGGGACGAAAAGACTCATTACTTTAGACATAGTATTAAGGGATGCAAAAAAAAAAAAAAATAGACAAAAAAAAACTTTACAATAAAGTTTTGGTGAATTTGTATAATAAGTTTTAAATATATAGGGTATATGAGCCCAGATTTTCACACGACCCACCAATCTTCACAGTATCTCATAACACTGATACATTTGAACACATATATGTTGAAAAGATAAATAATCACCAATACATGTATTTCATGCTAAACCAGCAATCATCAGTTGATCCAGATTACCATCTCCACACATATATGCTATAAGTGCTCAGATATATATTAAGATAGTCGTCAGTCTTCATACTTTAATGGACAGGCTTCAATCTATTTCACACTCCAACTCTTCAACCGTCCATCTAATTGAATGTAAATAACCGAAATAAATAATAAAGTTGATTAAATAAAATTTACAAATTTTGTAAACACATTTATATTTAAGAAAACAATATCCTTGTACTTCCTTTATATTATACACACATACTTCAGCTTTTGGTGACACTTTGGATAAGAAAAGAGTACAGTTTTTAAAAAGACTGCTAAAATACTGAACCTGATAAAAATTTATAAAGATAATATACAATAACATTTACTGGTGGTAAACTTATAAACCTACTCGGTAGTGGCAGATATTAAAGCTATGAATTATATTTTATTGTAAATATCACTTGTAATTTCCTCAGAAGGGATTATATTATTTACATTTCACCACGTTTCAAGATTGCATTTCCATTATATGTCTAAGCTCAAAAACAAAGTGACACTATAGTGGTAGACGTGTTGTTAAGGATAAAGTGTCTTAGTGATAAAAGAATGGAAATTACTATAAACGATAGTTATTGATATGAGGTCACATTTATATAATTATACAAGCAGATTGACATGGATTTAAAACGTTGTTGTTGTTTTGTTTTTTTTTTGTTTTTAGGCTTTTAGTTTGTTAGCAGAGAAGACGGTGCTTTCTCATTACGTAATTCTATTGATTATAGTTTGAATCTCAAGACAACATTAATAAAATCAAAATCCAGAAGCTGATATGAGGATGGGGATATAAATACACCATCATCGAATAATCACTGGCTTCTCAATTTTGTTATAGGTAGTTTTAGAGTAGGAAGCTGCTCATGTTTATATATATACATACCAAATATGAGTGAGCATATAAATAATTTTAAAAACATTTAAAAAGCCTACTGATTGGCAAAGATCTCTTCAAACAATTCTCAAAAAAGATACAGTGAAGACAAACCAATCATCAGGCTATCCAAATATTGCATGATGATAGCTTTCTTTCTTATAGTAACTTTTTAGGGAAACTCTTTGAACAATATGTTGTATTCTCTAAATAAAAGGTGCTAGATTCTGTCAACTGAACCAAAATTTGCACTAACTCCCTTATAAGAAAAACCTAATGTTATTTAGGAGTAAGAATGCAATTAATTTTCATGCTATAATAGAGGACACAATAAACCAGTGGCTGAAAATACTTATAATTACACTATTTTAAATAGAGAATATATATATATATATAATTCAAGTTAATAAACCAACAATACTCACTGAATTACTGCCTAGTATTATATGTACACAAGTCAAATTAATAAATAAACAGCACCCATTTAATTACTGTCTAGCATTATATAACATAGAATGTTAAATAGATTTCCATTACCTTATCTATGCATCCTTAAAGTGTGTTAAAACAATATCGGGAAGATCTGTTTCAAAGTTCCTAGTCAGCTTGTTAACTTATAAAATCTGAGAATCTGGGGAAATGACCCCCCTGATTTACTTCCATTGCTTCAAATTGTTTTCAAAACAAAACAAAAAAAGAGCATTTGTCTAAAGGTTTGTAATAATGGCCTTTGACAGAATAGCTCAGTTAGTAGAGTATTTGCCTTAAATTCGATACTCAAGAATTTAAAGGTGTGAGTTCAACTTCTAAGCGAATATTGTCACTAGGCATATAAGCCAGCAACACCTGAAGAGGAGTAGAGAATAATACTACTCGAAACATTGTGTAATTACTAACCTGTATTGTCTATTTGTGTGTTATTACTAACAAGTTGTTTGTATTTGGAAAGTTTAAATAAAGTTTAAAATTTTCTATATATTCAACATACACTCATAAATGATGGAAATAGTCCAACATATCACATCTTAAAAAAAGAGTGTTTTCTGTCCTGCTACTGGTTTTATCCTTATCACTTCATTATTTCTGGAATATTTCAGACAATGTGGAAAATATAGGTAGTGAGTTTATTTTCAATTTGATTAGTTCCATTTTGATTCAGTAATTTTAATTATAGTTCGCATTAATTTTCTTTTGTTAATGGAAACTTTTCATTTGGTAATGAACTTTGCTTTTAATATAACATTTTCAATAAAATACAATCATTTCAATATATATATATATATTGTTATATCTGACCTTGCCTTCAGAAGTGGACTATTCCAGATTCCTTGCTTGAGCTGGCTAGCACCTGGTTGCTATCCAATGGGGGTGAATCCTTCATTGGGGTTCGTGCTCTGGATATGACGATAAATAGTCAATCTTTTTGGAGGCAAGGCAAACAACATTAACTTCTGTCAATCTGAATGACTGAATGTGCTCTCCAGTGAAACCTTTGCCTATACCAAGGGTGTCTTCACCAGTCACTACTGATACATCTATGCAGTGAGGCAAATCTACCTAGGTCTGGAAATTGCACTTGACATGAAGTAAACTATCTGAGTACAGCTGAAAGAGTCTGTACTAGAACTGAATTGAGGCAAGCTGACCTGTATGGCTGAAAGTCTTATTTGAACTCGCAAGGCAGGCTAATCTTATAGCCGGAAGTGAGTTCTGTCACTTGGTATGACTATCTCATCATTAATTGTATAAACTATATTTATATTATTGATTAACTAACATGTGTGTCTTTGTAACTAATAAATTATACATATAATTCTTTTCTACTAAACATCACATGATCACCATCTCTTATACTAGCACATAATTGTTATTAAACAAGGCAACTAGTCTGGGGATATTGGATGAGTAAGCACTATATAGGGATTTTATGCACAAGCCTTCTGACATCCATTGATTACTTTGGTTGGTACAGGGTGGCACTACTGTATGGAGAGAGTTTTGCCTTGTTTAATTCTTTTCTAATAATAATAAGCTTCACTTTTTTGTGTAAAGCGCAATTTAAAACTTATATATTAATTGTTGAGTAGTTTGTCATTACTTTTTCTACTGGTTTGGAACCAAACCTGTAAATCAAGCCAAACACATATCATAATGGGTCTGTCACAAATTTAGCATTATACATATAAAGAACAAAAGTTTTATTTATATAACTTGCTTAATGTATTCTTCGTTATTTTCAATAAATACATTTAAATGTTTTGCATTGTCAGGAATATGTATTTAATGATTTCAAGAATGACATTACATGTCTTAATGCATTGATTATTCAGCTAGTTACACTTCAAAGTGACCCCAAATACAAAAAATCTAATAGATAAAATATAAGTTTTCTTTATTCCTTGGGATATGCCATGATGCAAATTCTTCTATTTTTATTACTTTCTTAAGCTTTAGTATTCAATAGATGACAGATAGTAGTTTTTAATAGATCCTTATCCAATGTTATTCTATCCAAATATCTAAAGGTGAGTTTTTAGCTTATAGCTTTCATCAATGAGGAGTTTTTTGAATTAGCTTTTATCAATGAGAAGCTTTTTGGATTGAGTAGTGCACTTGAATCATTTTTGGATTTAATTCACTTTTTTTCTAGCAACCACTTTTTTAACTGTATAGATCTGAAACTAACACAGTTTATATATAGTATGGCCATCTTAGTTTTTTAATAATCTTAGGACCTTTATTCTTTGGCCAGAATTGATACAAAATTATTAAGATATTAGATTACCAACTAGATGGTATGAAAGCAATGAGAATAGAAGAATTTGCTAATGAGTGATGTATAAAAATGCATGTAAATATATATAATCAAAGACATATAGAATCTTAAAATTGCTATAAAATATTATTTCAGAAGTAATCCAATTTAAAAATTACTTATTCTCCATCTTTATGCTTTATTTTAAAACAGCATTAGAAACATTTGATGAGAATAATAAAGAAATGGAGACAATATTTGTCATGTAGTGGACAACGTTTGTGATATTTGCAAGCTTTAGAAAATGCCATTCAATGTTTGGATAGAAAGAAAAAACAAATAATTCTGGCGCCTATTATTAAACACAAAGATACATGGAACCTCATAAATGAAGATTGACTTGGAAGATCAAGGAAGTACCAAATAGTACACTGACATAGTATAGACCTCAAGAATCAACAGACCAGCCGATAAACATCAATGTATATATAAAGCCTTAATAAATATATTGAGAAATAAAAACAAATAAATGAAGTTTCACAATTTAAATAAGTTTCCAACAATAAAAACAATGTATTTACATCATATAATTTAAACTTTAATAATTAAAATTATTCATTTTTGTAATTTTATTGTTTGATGATAATTTGAAATATATTATTAGCTCTTTATAAAAGTTATTTTAACTCCAGTTTAAATCAAATTTTTAAAAACTGTTTCTTCATTTAGTGTGAAATATATATGGTAGCAGTAGTAGTAGTATTCAAATTATTTTTGTATTTATTTAATTAAAGTATAAAGTTTTAAAAAGGTTTCTAAAATTCCAAATAATAAACATAATAACATTTCTCTGCAAGTAATTGTATGATATTCTTTTTTGAAAAAAGTTAGTATTTAGTAAAAATGTAGTAATACTAATAAAATTAGTAATAATACATAATTAGAAAATGAATAAGAGTGATAATATAAAAATTAAGAATAACCATGAGTTCAACACCCACATCTTCTTATCCAGTAGTAAATATTGCATCATATTCAATTCTTTTTTTAATTTTATAATCAGTGCGCCACAGATTAATCTGGAACTTTCATTCAGCTAGATACTCATCTACTGACTATTGTTTAATAGCTAGATGATATGTTTAAAATATATATATAATTTGGTTGTGCTTGAAAAAAGTTCAAAGTTCATCCAGTCAGGGTTCAATCTTATGCCATGGATATAGAAGATAAATGTACTAATCAATATACCACATAATCTTTTTGTGACAATAGTAAAAATGACAAAATATATTAATAAAAAAAAAGACAAAAATGAAAGTTAATGACACATATTTAAAGATTGGGAATAAAGTAATAGTCATATATAGAAAACTACTAGGGAAACAAAATTCATATAACATTCCTTTACTTTATGATTATTATAATAATATGATTTGAAATACAGAGAAATAAATGTGTAATATTGGTACATTAACGTAAAAAAAATTGATTAGTTCATCACTGAAATGTAATAAATTAAAAACAAAAAATAGTACCTCTTCATACTCAAAGAAAACCATTGATGATTCATAGATAGCAAATTTTGTTGGTCATGAGATTATCAGATTACTTATCAAGTATATCCATTTTTTAATACCACAAAAACAAAATAACTATAAATGCAGTATGTAAAATAGCATTAATCTATCATTAATCCATACAAAATAATTAAAAATCAAGTAATTCTTAAATAAAATGATGACTGTTTTCTAAAATAAATAAAAAATCTTGATTAAAAAAACTTAATGAATAAGACATGTCAGTCAACTTAGGAATGAAAGGAAATATATTCATTAGCAATAATGTTTTTCTTATTATTTCACTAAGTATGAAAAAATATCTGATGAATAAAACAACCACTGATATTAACAAACATATTTATATAATTTGTTATTATCCGAATATTTTTCTTCTGCCTTTGTAGTCAAAGTACCCATGCTCTTCAAAACTTTAGAAGATATTTAAATTTCAAGCTTGAATAATGTGAACAAGATAATTACTGGATGAATAAAGTAAAAAAAAATGTTTAGTGTTCGAGGGAGGGGTCATACCAATTTCACTTGTGAGAATATGCACTACCATTTAGAATTCTTATTACTCATGTTTTCATAGTTAGTTCTATTGTGAAATAAAATAGTTCACTACTATCAAGTATGGTAAACTAAAAAAATGTTTACTTTAGAATTAGAATGACTCATACAAATACTAACATTACTATTAGATCATGTTATTTCAGCTTTCATAATCAACTTTAATTGGTTGTTGCCTGGTTACATCATAGTTGAAATTTTACCTAGATTACTACACAGAAAATTCCATTATATTTCAATGTTTACATATATATTGTACCGCTAATCAAGGGTTACATATGTATAATAATAAAATTTTAAATATTAAAAAAGTCCAAAATCAATAGTAAAACGTTTAAAAGAAGTTATTTTCATTTTGTTTAAAAAGGTAGTGCAGATCGCTGGAGGGAAAATGAAGAAAAGAAAGCTGTGTCATTATCCATGGAAGTTTGCTAGGTTTAGGAAAAAGAAAAAAGGAAAGCAATTAAAAGGGGTGAGGAAAAGATATAACTAAGTAAAGTTTAAAATTAGAAATCTTTTACATGAAAATTAAAAGTGCTCTCTTTTCGTTTATTTAAAAGAAATAAAAATATATGTGTGTCAAAGTTAATTTAGTTACATACAGATATTGGAATGTATGTGTGTGCAAATAAATAAGTTGATTTTAAAATACATAGAAAAAAAGGAAGAATATTGAATTAAGAATAGAAAATAAAGTGTGTAATATAAAAAGTTAAGTCAAACTCAAAGATTTTTCGACTGATAAACAAAGATGGAATGGGAATAATTAATTAGCAATGGCTACCAATAAACAACAATGGGAATAATTAAAAATTTATATTTTATCCAAAGTTAGATTAATCTAAGAATAAATGTGAATTAAGAGACAATGGAAATTTAATTAATAAATTTAACTAATTTAAAATTTAATCAAATGGATTTGGAAGGATAAGAACAATAAGAGGACCACATATAAATAGGCCTGAAAAACTTGTCATTATTATTATCATTGTTATTCATTATATACCTACTATAATTTCTAGTCTCTATGCATATAAAACTTATTTTGTGAATGTCTAAAAAACCATACATTGCTAATCAAAAGTCAAAGTATATACTCCATTTTCTGACCATTCTAGAACACCTGAAGGTATCTAATTAGACACAATGAACATCTAATAACCTGAACCACTAGAACATCTATTTGCCAGACTGAAATGCAGCAAGGAATCACATTCATCGGTAAATCTAAATTCCAACTGGTTGATAATACGCTGAAGCCAGGAGAAAGAAAGCAGCCATCTATTCTGAGAAATGTGTACCTGAAAAACCTATAAATAATATTATTTTCTTCCTTATTCCCATTCCTATGTGACATTAATTTATTACTGTAGCCATTGCAATCTTTGAGGCCTCCAGAATTCTATAACCAGCATAAAATAAACTATTTTTATGCAAGTTTATTGTAATATACAGATATTCATAGAACTTTTTGAATCATACAAACAAATAGCTTATATGTTAGAATGTGTGTATGTCATATATAATATTATTAATGGTTTATGTTATTTATATGTGTGCCTGTTATATTATATGTAATCATTATTTCATTCAGAGAAGGAATAATAAATTAGTTCATAAGTTAATTTAAAGTCTTTTAAAATAAATTATTTTGGAAATTTAAGATTCGCCAGTCAATTCTTTTACTCATACCACTAACTATCATTTAGTAAAGAATCTAGTAAACCAGTTTATTGTATTCCATGAACTAGTTTGGAATAAATTAGGCACTGAATTAGTAACCAGTCATACAAAGTGCATTAACTACTTCTTATAATTAGTTGGCATCTGGGATTTACTCCAGATCAAATAAAGTGCTTTGGATGACAAAGGTTTACATTTAGCAGTCAAGAAGTTCTGTAGTTTGGAAATGTGGCTGTAAGATATACCTTGTATAACTTTGGTCTGACTACAGGTACCTTTGGTATTATGCTTCTCCATCTGAGGGATTGATCAAGATTATATTTTGATATATTTGTTATTTTTTATTTGTATTTTAAATTTATATAATCACAGTGATCCTTCTCCCACCTGGCTCATTTGGCACCCCACATTGGGTGCCAAATGAACTGGGTGGGAGTAAATGAGCTCTGAGTTTATATAAATTAAAAATACAAATAAAAAATAACACAAAAAATATCAAAATTGAATTACAGCACTCGATCCCTCAGGCAGAGAAGCAAAATACCAAAGGTAAATGTAGCCAGGCCAAAGTTATACATATGGCCACCTTTTTAGGCTACAGAACTTCTCAGCTGCTAAATTCAACCCATGTTATTCATGGCATTTTATTTGTTTTGAAGTAAACTTCAGGTGCCAGCTAATTACACAAAGTAATTAACATACCCTGAATGATGGCTACTAATTCAGCACCTGATTTATCACAACTAGCTCAATCAAAATATAATATAATAAACTGCTTTCATAAACTCTTTGCTAAGTGATGATTAGTGGCATAATTAAAAGACTTGACCGACAACTGTTATTTTCCAAGAATAATTTATTTATAATACTTTAAATTAACTTATGAATTAATTTATCATCCCTTCCCTGATTAAAATAATGATTCCATATAATATAACAGGCACACATATTATACATAAGCATAAACATTAATAATATTATATATGATGCACACACATTCTACTTTATTGTGCCAGGCACACTTTGTATGGCCAAGTATAAAGTATTAAGTAAGAAAATGGCCTAAAATATGTAATAAAGCCATTAAAGGGGATGTGTATACCATCTATATAAACAAAATTAAGTCATGTTATAAAATAAGTGAGAGGGGTGTGTGGATATATCGTATACTCACCCACCCAAGAAAAGCCAGTAGTTAAGGCTTATAATTTATAATTCGATGTGTTAGCATATTAACTATATGCTTATAATAAGTTTTTATTACTATTTTATGTTTTTTTTTTTTAAAGAAATGCAAAGATGTTTATGTGCAATTTGCATTATATATTTTTTTTTGTGAAGAGTTTGTAAAAAGAAAAAAAAGATGGAAATGATTTAATGTTCCGACAAATACGTAATTTTTAAAATCAAAAGTTTTACTAGTTATTTTTCTCTACCAACACATTGTTCTAGATTTACGAAAAGCCTAAAGGCATTTATATTTTTCGTAGATAAGTAATTTTGGTTCTTTTTTAATTTTCAAGTATTTCAACTAGACAAAAGAATTTATTAAAACTTATGTTAATGTGGGTGGAGAAAAATATCTAGTTTAATTTAAAAAATATTTTAAGTATAATCTGATTATCAAAATGTCTTAGATAATAAATTTAATTAAAAATAAAAAAATTTGAGATTACATAGGAATGCTTCATGCATTGTGTGGATCCATTAACAAAATTCAAAATTAGCTAATTAAATGTTTTTCAGAGGGTTACCTAGATTGGGATTGTAATGAATGGGCTATGTAAGCTATTCACCAGGTTTTTGGGAGACTCAGACACTCAGTTAACAATTCACTCTCACTGACTCTCTCTGAGTCAATCATTCACTCACTGAATCAGTCAATCATTCACTAACTCATGTTAATTTACTGGACTTATTTTTTTAACTTGCTTGCTGACTTATTGGATTTATCTTAACCTGTCTGGTTAAACTTAGAGAGTTGGAGCAGAACATACCTAAGCAGACAGTCAGCCATTCAAATTCTAGATATTTCTTTTATATTCCACTGATGTAGAGCAAGCTTCAAGATGATTTCTAAGTAGCCAATTATTATTAGTGTGGCACAAAAGTGTGTTTAATGGATGGTGCTGATATTTGAAAACCCAAAGTAAAAGAGAACCACTACCAGAGCTGTAGGGAAACAAAAAGAAAACACTCCTATTAGTGGATAATTGTTGACCAAAGAGAAAATTTATGATCAAACCTCAAACACAAGTGTACTCTTGTCTGTAAAATGGTCATGGGGTAGGAACATCCAATCAATGCACCCACCCAGCTCCACTCCTACCATCAGAAGTGGCTCCTAGATCCAGTCATCAAATGATCATGAAAAGCTGCTGAATTATGCCATCAGAAATGTCTCCTAGATCCAGCTACCAAGTGATTATGAAAGCTTCTATATAGTGTGTTTAAAAGAAGTCCTCGCTGCCCTGGATGAACAGATGAATAGCCTACTCAGAGCCCAGAAAAGTATGAAAAAGACTTTATATGGTACACTATTTTACTAATTTCATATATATTATTGTGTTACATATCTTTCATTTGTATCTCTTTGTGTAAAATATCAATCTTATTTAATGTAATATTTAGTATTTGTAAAATATATTCGTGTGCAAGATTAAAATTCTTTTTATGTTTTGATATTATATTTCTTAAGCAAAATAATTATTATATTATCATAAATTTTTTTTTCTGTATTGAGGCTTATTACTATTGTATTTATCTTTGTAATTAGTGAAGGGATATTGGGTTCAATAAATATTTATTTCATAACTTTTAGAGTTGCCTTACAACTTGCATACTTTATTCATATTTCTTTCTCTAATAATAAAATAATTAGACAATTACACAAGTTTTGCGATTCCCATTTCTTTACCTGAGATAAAGAGAATGCTGAGCTAGCATATGGAATACCAACTTATCGGGATTTAAATCTTTAGTCATTAGGATATTTATTTCTACTGGATTTTTATTTGACTATATTTAATATAATATTTGGTCTTGCACATCCTCTCAGGAGGGGGAATTATTTTTTCTTTTTCTGGGAGTGGTGAGAGGGGTTGTAAGTAATCCTTCAAAGGTATGTAAGAGCCAACACTTTTAAAAGATTTAAAATTGCTTCTTACTCTGGTGTTTCACCATTTTTTTTTTCATGTTCAATATGTGTGCATGCTCATCTTAACAGGGTTAAGATTAACTAGTATAATATAAACTATTTGTTTGTATGCTTCAGAAAGTTTTATGAATATCTGTGCATTACACTAAATCTGCATATAAATAGTTCTTTTATGCTGGTTATAGAGTTCATTTCTGTTGACTCTGGAGTCCTCAAATATTGCAATAGCTATAATAATAACTTAATGTCACACTAAGAATGGGAATAAGAAAGAAATTAATATTACCTATAGATTTTTTCGAAACGCATTTCTCTGAATAGATGGCTGCTTTTTCCTCCTTTGAAGAGTGTGATGCACAACTGGTTGGCATGTAGATTTACAGATGAATGTGGTTTCTTGCTGCATTTCAGTCTGGAAAATAGACATTCAAGTGGCTCAGGTTATTGGATGTTCATTGTGACTAGTTAGAGACCTTCAGGTATTCTAGAATGGTCAGAGACTGGAGTACAATAGTATACTTCGACTTCTTATTAGCAACACATGTTTTTTTCTTGGAGTTTGTGAGATAATTTTATTTACACAGAGACTGGAAACTATAGTAGGCATATGATGAATAACAATGATAACAATCATTATGAGTTTTTTCAAGCCTATTTATATGTGGCCCTCTTATTGTTCTTATCCTCCCAAATCAATCTGATTAAATTTTAAATTAATTAAATTTATTAATTAAAATAATTCACATTCCTTATTAGAGATTAATCTAACTTCAGATAATATATAGATTTTTTAATTATTCCCATTGTTGTTTATTGGTAGCCATTGCTAATTAATTATTCCCATTCCATCTCTGCTTATCAGTCAAGCAATCTTTGAGTTTGACTTAACCTTTTATATTACAAGCTTTACTTTCCATTTTTAATTCAACTTCCTTTTATACACACACACATATAAATTTTCTTTCCTTTTAATGTATTTTAAAATTAACTCTTTCATTTACACACACACATTCCAATTTCTATACGTAATTAAATTAACTTTATTTTTTTTAAATAAATAAAAAGAGAGCTTTTCTTTTAATTTTCATGTACTATGATTTTCAGTTTTACTCTTTACTTAGTTATATCTTTCTCTCCCCCTTTTAATTGCTTTTCTAGACTTATCAAACTTCTATGAATAATGATGCAGCTTTCTTTTCTTCATTCTTCCCTCTGGCAATTTTTGCTACTTTTTTTTTAAACAAAATGAAAAGAACTTCTTTTAAATGTTTTTAATACTGATTTCAGACTTTTTAGTATTTAAAATTTTATTATACATATGTAATGCTTGATTAGCAGTACAATATATATAATGAAATATTTTAAACAAATGAAATTCTGTTTTAAAATCTAGTTAAATTTTTCAAGTATAAAGTTTCCAATAAAACAATCAACTAAAACTAGTTGTGCAAGGTTGAAATAGTAGTAATTGTCTAAGATACTTTTTTTTTTTTTACAAAAAATCATATATATATATGTAAATTAAATGGAAGTAAATCACTATTCCATGCTTCATTCATTACATATAAACAATACTTTACATCAATAAATGTTAATAAAAAGTAGACAGACCATTTATTGGTGTTACTCTTATAGATTAAATATAAACAGGAAAAACAATATAATACTTTGTTTAGAAATATTTAAGAAACTGAATATTGCAAAATTCTAGATTGCAATTTTTCCATTTCTTAAGTTTTCAAATGCTATTTTAAATTGATCACACAAAAAATACTTTAAAATATATAGATGTGATTGTGGTTTTAGCTATTCTATTACATAAAATATTATTTGCAGAGAATAGCATTGATATATAAAATAAGATTAGATAATAAAACTCTTATTTTTACTATAATACTTTTTATTAATAATAAAAATGTTTCAATTATTTTAAATTAACAACTTCAAATATCGTGTAATTGAAAAATCATCTGCATATTTTTGCTGTTCCATGGAAATCTAAGCTTTATTTTAGTGCTCTAAGCAAGCCAAACATTAGATGCACTTAGTGTTTTCCTGAAGATTTGTGATGATGGTATTTTAATTGTTTGCATGCTTAATCAATTGGAACTCCACCCTCACCTATTATCTATTCTATTAATAGGACCTGATCTCATAGTTATAAGTTTAATAATGGACTTCAAACACAGGAATAGTAAAAATATTTTAGCAATATAAACTATTTATAACTCTAATAATAAAGCTGACAACAATTTAAAAACAGTATATAATAATAACTATAAATACAACATCCAAATGTAAAAAGTATTATCTAAGAAACAAAAATCAAATAGTCAATTTCTGAAAAGTCAAAGAAAAAAAACAGTTCTGAAAAAGACTGCTAGACAGTTGTAAAACAAGTTAGTAAAAAGCATTATGAAAAGTGTAAAGAAATGATATTTTTAAAGGTCTATTTAAATCAAAATAAGATATGCACAGGATCATGATTTTGAAGACTTTCACGTTCTCATATGTTCTTTCTATTCTTCCCCATATCTTTAAAAAACATGACTACATTTATGTGAACATCTGAAGGATACACTCCAAAGGTTACAATTTACAAGTGGTAATTAACTGAAAATATAAAAAACAGTTATAAGAATTTCTGACATTAGGCAAGTAATAACTGTCTAATATAACAACAACAATAAAACAACAATCATTGTCATCATCATCAACCAATAATGATAATTATTTGTGGAAGAATAATCACAAGTTAGAAAAATTCATTATCATCATGCATATACTTTACAAGAATAAAATTAAGTTCAAATGTTTTAATTATGTTTTATTTCTATGTGTTATATCATACTGAGCATACTTTTCTGATTATATTTGGCATTTTCTTATAAGCAATAATTTAAGCTATTCATTTATATCACTCTGAAGAAGGATAAATTATTGACCCTAATGTAGTACAGGTATACACATAGACAGATACAAAGATGGATGGATGGATAGATAGCTAGAGATAGATAGATAGGCAGACAAGCAAACAGACAGACAGACAGACAGATAGATAGATAGATAGATAGATAGATAGATAGATAGATAGATAGATAGATAGATAGATAGATAGATAGATAGATAGATAGATAGATAGATAGATAGATAGATAGATAGATAGATAGATAGAGATAGATAGATAGATAGGCAGACAGGCAAATAGATAGATAGATAGACAGATAGATAGACAGATAGATAGATAGATAGATAGATAGATAGATAGATAGATAGATAGATAGAGATAGATAGATAGATAGGCAGACAGGCAAATAGATAGATAGATAGACAGATAGATAGACAGACAGATAGATAGATAGATAGATAGATAGATAGATAGATAGATAGATAGATAGATAGATAGATAGATAGATAGATAGATAGATAGATAGATAGATAGATAGATAGATAGATAGATAGATAGATAGATAGATAGATAGATAGATAGATAGATAGATAGATAGATAGATAGATAGATAGATAGATAGCATGTCCCAAAAACACATGACTGGTTTTTTCTTCAAGCTGCTTGTAGCACTATCTCTGAATCAACATGTATCATGTAGCAATGTAGTTTATTAGCTATTCACCACAAAATTTTTTATGAATGTTGACATATTTAAATCATGAGCTATGACAGGAAATTTGATGGTGTGTTTTGCATTTTTGTCAATAATTTTAGTGCTATTCTGCTCTCATAAAATCTTGTAAATCACTTGACAACATTCTTCTGGTTGTGACTTTAATGTCATGGTCAGTTAAAATCATTTCAAGCATGTCAGTAGCAGTTTTTTTCCCAATTTAAAACAAAATTTAATATTAGTGGATTGTTCTGATCATGAATTAAGATACAAAATACATTATTACATTTCATGTCATAACTTATAATTCAGACTTAAAACCTTTGTGGAAAACCAAAATTATCTCACTAAGGAACATATTTACCTGTTTAGAAATAGTACTGCAAAAAACTTAAAGAGAGAATCACTTGCTTTTGCCATGACAGCACATTGTATATTTACACACAATCAAGAAATGGATAGAAGTATTGCTAATAATGGAATAAGACTCAATATAACTAATAAGCTTCAGAAATGTAATGAAATTAGAAAGAACAAAATGCCTTTAACAAACATTTTATTGTGATTCAGTATGTGAAGAAAAAACTATTAATTGCATATGATTTGAGTCTACAGTAAATAAATTATTTGTTGTTGACCTGTAAACGTGTGTGGCTATGATGTATTTAACTATATATATGTGTGTGTAAAAATATAAATATCTGTTATAAATATATTATATAAAAAACAAAAACAAGTTATTCACTTAACTTGCTATCACTTGTTATTTATGATCAGTAGATGGCGTTTTACATTTGTTTCGGTGGTTTTGGTAAAATGTCATCTATTGATCATAAAAAATTATATGTGTTGTGTGGTGTTTGGAGGGGTATTTTGCCGCCTGCAAGAAGTAGTTGGTGGGGAGGGGGGGGGGGTCCCGGGTGCCGGAGTGCGGTAAAAAAAAAAAAATATATTATATGTAAGTGTTCCAAATAATTTTTTAACGGTAAAAATATATATTATTATTTTTAACATTAAAATGATTTGAAACTTATATATATGACTGGTTGGTTTTTAGCATTGTCAGTTTACACACATTAATGTATTAGTGTGAGTAGTTGTTTGATTGATGTTATAAAATGAACATTTATTAATCTAAAACAATTCTTAATATTTTATGTTAAGATTGTTAAACACTTTTCACAAATTAAAATTTCATTCTGTAATTTATTATAGCTGTGATCTTTATAAGATCTAGGCAGAGTCAAAAGGATGAGTATTTCATTTTTTATCTTGCCATAATATAGCTATAACTATAATTAATGAAATATTTATTGGAGACCTATAACCATGCATGCATGTTTGTAATGTATTTTAATTATATATATATATGTTGTAATGGATACTTAGTTCCATATATAACTTTATTAGAAAGCATCACTAGATAATAAATCTAGATTTCTTTCCAATAACCAATTGTAATTTAATATTGATAATTAATATAATAAAATACTAAAGAAAGAAGTTACGTTTATTAATAAAGTCACAATCAAAAACCAATATTTGGAAGTTATGAATTACAAAATGAAACTATTCCAACTAATAATAAATCTTACAATAAAAGCAAGTTTACCCAGCACAAATTACATTTGAATACCTAGTAAATTTGGCATATCAATACTTTGTATTTTATAATTCAAACAATAATCAGTAATAAAAGAAACAAAATAATTTATTATTAAAAAAAAACAAATTATTTAAAAAAATAAAATAACAATAATATTATTGTAATAGTTACCAAATATCTAAATTAATACACCAAAATCAACAAACACATGTATGATCAACAATCTGAGACAATGCCAAAACAAACCAAGCTATCCTTATCTCAATATCTAGTACTACAATAACGTATATACTAAGGGCTATAAAATTAAGCAATGGGTGAAATGCTTGTTATATTTAAGCTTAACTCTCTACTACAATATTCTAGATAATGGAATAAAAATAATAACTATTCTGAAAACTTTATATATAAAATATTTAAATATTAATTCATCATTATAGCCATATTATTTATAAAGACATTGCTTAAGAAAGTATTCACTACAAAAACAAAATCATTACAAAATGAATGCATAGAGATTTATAACTGGAACTAAACAATAATATCAAGATAAACATATCAATAATATCTCAGTTGCTAATACATACACTATCAGTCAAATCCCATATATATAAAATAAATATCTATTATTATTTAAACAATCATTATTTAAAATTATAAATATCATTAAATAACACAGTTTATATATTTCATAATCTGTATTGAAATGTGATATCTATAAAATAAAATAAACTATCATTTATTACATCTGTATTATTTTTGAACATTATATTTAAAACATTTTAAAAATATTACTCGTATTTAGCTTTGATAATTATACATATAGTGACCAATCAATATTTAAGAATAGACAATTTAAAATAATTAATATTGGATAAAATTATTTATATATAAAAATGATTTATTATAAATTAAACAAAATATTTAAGAGACTTATAAACTTTTTTATCACTTTAACTCATTTGCTAGTAAATAAACAAATGTTTTTCTAGAAATTTATAAATATAGCAGATGATCTCTTCATTATGGTGCTTCATTTGAAATATAGAAGATAGATATAAACAAAGATGTAGAAAAAAACATGATTTTGCAGTGGTTGATGATTATGAGGTAATCCTATTTATGATAAATGAAAACATGAAGAAGTAGATTATCCATTTGAGTCTTGGATCTCAAATTCTTGGGATAAAAACTATTCATTTACAAGTTCATTTTGAGAGTTTAAAATCCAATGTTTTCCTTTTTAAATTCAGCAGCTGATACTTTTGTTCATGTGATCAAAACAGATTTTTTGATAAGAAATCATTCTTGGCTACTTGCCAATAAAATGGTAAATAAATCTACAGTCACTTAAAATTATTTAAAACTAATTGTCAATTTTTTAAAATTAATATTTTTAAATTAACCACTTAAATTTCCTTTTATATTATAATTTAATAAAATCAATTTTTATATATAAAAGAATATATAATTACTTTAAATTATTAATAGCTCAATATTTTAAAATATCAATGACATCATACTTTTAAATTAATAAAATTTCTTTCTATACATTTACTTAATTTATACAACAATGAAATATAGTCCAAAGGAATATACTATTTCATTAATTTACCTTTTACAAAAAGAAATTTTGTTACATTTAACAATTATAATGTTTATTATAAAAAAATGAAAATTTTTGTGACTTTTGTTTTTACAAATTATAAACTCTAGACAGAACTGAGTTAATATTTAATATCTTATTAATTTTTAACTCAAATACATATAATAAAACAAAATATTTACACCTAATATTTAAAAATATAAACAAACTTAATATAGATATATTTAAAAAAATACATAAACTATAGGCTTACCAATTTTAGTTAAAAAATATTGGTGGTGACCTTTAGAATTTCTCTCTAAAATTCCAATAATATAAACTACTTCAATTAGTTTAATAACCACTAATAAAATTAAGTTCAAGAATAATTAATACCTATTTATATTTTTAGATTTAAACTGAACATATTTTCCATATGAGTCAACAATTACATTATGTTGGTTTATCCATTTATTCGTATAATATTTATTTTTTTTTATTCCAAAGAAATACAGCATCCTGATACCATATAAAATCAATTTTCTTATAATCACTACTAAAAACTATACATTTCATTTTATACAGTAATTCTAAACATTCACCACTATGAAAATTTTCTCTATATTTGAATCCAATAAGATCCACATATCCACTGCTAAAACTGCCATACTCATGACTTGGTACTTTGTGATAACAAAACCATTTGTGTTTTTATTATAATTACTTTCTCTAACAAACTTCAATACTTCTACTTCTATATGAAGTTTTATAAAAATATGAGACCAAATTTTATTATGCATGGTATTCTTAAATACTTCTAAATCATTTAATATTTCCACTTGTGCTTTTTTATAATTATTCTGCCAAGATACAATTTTTGTATCTATTTCAAAATCTACTTGTATAGATTTTTGACCCTCCTAGCATTTTCATATCAATATCATAAATATCCATGATTACATCACCAATCATATATTCACTTATAATTTTTATCATCAAATTTACATTTATCAATTCCTACACCAATTTTGGAGTCTTCAATATCTATTACAGCATTTTCACAAAACTTTCCATCAACAATTTTGAATTCTGTACAAATTAAATTATCTTTGATTCATTATTACCTACCTCAAATTTATATTCATCAACAATAACTATATTAACTTTAGATTCTTAATTATATTTATACTATCAACCATTTTTTCTTCTACTTTGTCAATCTTTTCTCCTACTTTTTGAACTTTATTAGTTCTATCCTAGACTTTTCTAATTGTTCTTACATTTCAAACTGAACTTTTCCTATATCTTTATTTATTGCTTTGAAACTTTCCATCACTATTCTCCGATTTTCATCCATTTTTTGTTGCATGTTTTCATTCATTTTCTCCATTCTCTTGATTTTGTAGCAAATTTTCTTTCATTTGATCCATTCTATGCAAATATTCCTTCATTTGATTCTTATTCTCATCCATTTTCTGTTGCATATTTTCTTTCATTTGACTCATACTTTGATCCATTCTTTACTCCAATCTTATCATGTTTTCATTTGAGTCATACTCTGCTGATTCTGATGCATATTTTCATTAATTTTTTTCTTATTGTCATCCATTTTCTATTTAAATTTTCATTAATTTTATTCATACTTTGATCCATCCTTTCCAACATTTGACAAAATATTTTCATATTAAACATAGCATAATCTTTTCATCTATTTTTATAGGTATATTTTCTCTAATTATAAATTGAGGTTCCTTAAAAGTTATTTCAGGACTTTCTGGTTCTACTACTTCAACTTGTGGTTCACGACTAATACTACTAAACTCCTTTTTTTGATCACTATCTTTTTCTCTATCTCCATCTAAATTTTGTTCCATTAATATAAATACTTGAAATATTAATTAGTTTTCTCCCAAAAATTGAAACAAAACTAAATTGATTTCTCTTCATTCTATTTTCATTAAAGCCATCAATTAAAACTTTACTTTGCTGCTTAATTTTAAAATTTTAAATTAACACAAAATGTATTTTATAATAAAGAAAAATATACGTGGCTCTACAATATTCCAACTTATATCTTTTAAAATTTGAATAAAAAAAATTAGTAAATTGTATTAACTATCTCAAAATTTTTCCTTTTGTTTTAAATTCATCAAATTGGGAAGTCAAAATTTATGTAAAAAAATTATATTCTTCAATACCTCAAGATACTTTACTACTATCTAATTAAAAATAAAGACATAACTTATAAAACCATTAAGAAAAATTTATCAGGCCTCAAACACTGGATAAGTCAAAGTCTTAAACATATTGTAACATTTAATTATATATGTTGCAAATATATTGGCATTTGGTAAAAGCTAAAAAATAAAAGTAAATTTAGATATTTTTTTTTTTGACTAATTTTTTTTAAAAAAAAATAACGTACCATGAAAGTTAAATTATTCTTTCGTATTTTTTTTTATGTAATCAGAAATAAAAATAGAATTGGAGAGAACAAAAGAATTCCAAAAGCAAGTAAAAAGATAAGCTAAAAGAAAAATATTTTAGCTAATTAAAAATGGCCGAAAACTTGATAAAAAAAGAGAGAACTTTATAACGTAAAGTTTATAAAAAAATCTACAAGATTATGAAACACAAAACACCATGATAATAGCATGCGCAGAAATCCGAAAACTGGACCTCTAGTATAAAAAGGAGGGGTTCGATTGGAGGAACGTCTTGTTTGTTGGTTTCTCTAGTTGGTCTTGGATAACAATAATATATCCAAGATCGCTCTACGCTGAAGTAATTCGGCATGTTGGAGTGAACCGGAGCTTCTGAAGATATTGTGCCTGAAGATGTATACCAGAAAAGCTTTCGTGACCAACTAGAAGAATGGACCACAAGATCAACTAATAATCAAAGGCTGTGAGCTCATTTTAACCCTAAAAACTATGCATAGTTATCTACAACCATCGTGAATTCACTAAAACTTACCGGTAAGTTATGCTTCATTATCCTGATTGTGACAAATTTAAGCATTCGCAAACAATTCTTAAAAATATACATATAAAAGGATCCCGATAGTGACTTTAATTTAATTGATCAAGAGACTCTTATTTAATCAAGAACTTTTTAATTGTTTAACTGTTATTATTTTTTATTAATATTTCACATCTGAATTAAATGTGTTCTCTCCAATTTATTTGATAAATAATTGCCTTTCAAATTTTATTTTTTTAATCTATTAGAATAAAAAATATTTCTAATACCAATTTTCATTTGTGCATTATTAATAATAGTTATTATTATTTTTTATTAATTTATTATTAGTTTAATAAGATTTAAAACGTAATTTACCTTTGCCAATATGTTTGAATAAGCCCAGGAATAATAATCTTAAAAAAATAATTCTCATTACGGTATGATGCAATACCGATTAAGTTAAAAATATTTTTCTTTTTTTATTCATGAGACGCTATTTGACTATTTCAGCGGACTCTTTAGAATAAAAGGTCCTGGCGCCCATATTAAATAAATTAAAAGCTGATTTCGTCAATAGCATAATTCTCAACTATTAATAGGCCGAGTTGATCAGGAAATATAGCTATGTTTTTAGAATAGAAATACAACTTCCTTCTTTTTTGACATAGCTTGATCAACTTGCGTGCAGTTTATATTAGTGTGTAGAGGCCTAGCAAAATGGAAAACTTTATAATATATTTTAAAAATCTAATAAACAAGAGCATATCATATGAAAAAAACAAGATATAAAAATATGCCACCATTATTTTTCATGGTATAATTATCAAAATTCCTAAAATTATAATGACAAATCTTAAACAAAATACTATTCTTTTCTCTCAAGTATGAGTTTATTGTAGTTCCAAAAATTACATGGCCAAAATGATAAAAAATATAAATAACTATCTTTTTTTATCTCAGAATATAAGTTTATCAAAGCCCAAATAAATTAGGTTGTCAAAATGATAAATATATATATATATTGTAACCGGCCACCTCTCTCCCCGAGATTACCCGCATCAAAATAACCCCGCCCCACGGGTGGCTTTTTTTTTTTTTTTTCTCACCAATTTTTCCTCCCCCCCCACAGGGGGCCCCCAGATCAGTTTTTTTGAGGGGTTTTATTACTCCCTCCTTTTTTCATCCTTTCGGAAAAATTTCTTCCCTTCCCCCCCCCCCCCCCCCCCCAACCCCCCACGGTCCAACCAGGGTTGCCTCGCCGCCTCGGTGGGGTTGTGTGGCGGCCCCCCCCCCCCCCGAAACAACCGCTCTCTCCTTAAAATCAACTATTGGTTTTTTTTTTGGTGGTCACCACATAATTATTTTTTGTTTGTTGTCACTGCCTGGGGGGGGGGTTCGTCCCCGCCCCCCCTCCTAGCCCTCCCCCCCCCCCCCCCTCTCTATATATATTTTTTTTTTTTCCTGTTTTTTGGTTTGGGTGCTTGCCCCCCCCCCCCTTTTCTTTTTTTTATTTTTAAATAATAATAAAAAATACTGGCTTATGTTACCATATTTTAATAATTAAATAAAAAAAAAAATTATAAAAAAAAATAAATTTTAAATAAAATAATATAAATAAAATATAAAAAAATAAAATAATATATGGGGTGGGGGGTGTGAAAAAGATGTGAGAATGGTATTTTTAAAATTTTTTAAAAAAAAAAATAAAATATTATAAAAAATATTTAATATTTTTTCCCCTCCCCCTCCCACTCACAAAAAAAAAAAAAAAATAAAAATAAAATTATTAGTGATTAATTTTTTTTTTTTTAAATAAATTTTTTTCTTTTTTATTATTTTTTTTATTTTTAAAAAATAATAAATTAAAAAAAAAGTAAATTATAGGGTGAGTTTTGTATTTGGTTTGGATTAGTTTGTTTGTGAGGGGTGTATAGGTGTTAAATATAATAGAAAAAAAATAAAATAAAAATTTTTTTTGGTTTTTGTTTCTTTTTGTTTGTTGGAAGGGGTGGTGTTGGTGTGTTTTTTGGTGGGTTGGTTTGTTTTTTTTTTTGGGGGGTGGGGGGTTGTGGGTGGGTTTTATGGGGGATTTTATTTTGTTGTTTTTTGGATGGTTATTTGGTAGGGGGGGGGGGGGTGGTCTTCTTTAAATAATAAATAAAAAAAAAAAAAAAAAAAAAAAAAAAAAAAAAAAAAAAAAAAAAGAAAAAAAAAAAAAAGAAAAAAAAAAAAAAAAAAAAAAAAAAAAATAAAATATTAATAAATAGAAAGGGATTTAAGTTGGATGGTTTTTGAAGGTTTTTTCCGTTCCTCCCCCCCCCCCTCCCCCCCCCCCCCCCCTGCTGGGCGCGGGGCGGTGTGGGGTGGTTTTCCAACCAACCTTATCCTTCACACCTCGGATGCATGCGTGTGTGCGTGTGTTTTCCAGAACAATCAAGCTATATTAAATTTAGAAGTCGAGATTTTATCTTTTCCTCAAATCTTTTCTATAAGTTTTATTCTAGCTAAAACTATATTTCTAAATAAACATTTTTAAATACCGTGGTGTCTTTGATTGACAATTATATTTTATATTTAGGAGAGCATATTATATTTTATTATTTAGGAGAGAAATTATGTTTTGTTATTGTTTTTTTTTATTATCTGAAAGCTTTAATCATTTAATTAGATGTTGTATTTTAAAATGTGTTTTAATAAATGTATTTATGGGAGGAAGAAAATTATTAAAGTTAGAAAATAAAATTACGAGTGTTTAGGTGTTGTGGTGTGTGTGGTATCGATTTGTCGTGTTTGTAGATTTATAGTGGTAAATATATATATATACACATCCCTCTGTAATGGATATATAGTTCCATATGTAACTTTACTAGAAAGTGCCACTAGAGAATAAATCTAGATTTCTTTCCAATAACCAATTGTAATTTAATATTGATAATTAAATAATAAAATACTAAAGAAAGAAGTTAAGTTTATTAATAAAGTCACAATCAAAAACCAATATTTGGAAGTTATGAATTACAAAATGAAACTATTCGAACTAATAATAAATTTTAAAATAAAAGACAAGTTTACCTAGCATGAGTTACATCTACATACTTATTAATTTGGCATATCAATATTTTGTATTTTATAATTCAAGTAATAGTCAGTAATAGAAGAAACAAAATAATTTATTATTAAAAAAATATTTAAAAAAAAAAAAAAATAACAATAATGTCATTGTAATAGTTACCAATATCTAAATTAATACATCAAAATTAACAAACACACATATGATCAACAATCTCAGACATTGCCAAAACAAACCAAGCTATCCTTATCTCAATATCTAGTATTACAATAACCTATACACTAAGGACTATAAAATTAAGCAATGGGTGAACTCTCTACTATAATATTCTAGGTAACAGCATAAAAGTAATTATTCTGAAAACTTCATATAAAAAATATTTAAATATTAATTCTTCATTATTGCCATATTATTTATAAAGATATAATCATTATCCATGCTTAAGAAAGTATTCATTATAAAAACAAAATGAAGCCATAAAAATTTATAACTGGAACTAACAAATAATATCAAGCTAAACATATCAATAATTTCTCAGTTGTCAGTATATACAGTATTAGTCAAATAAATACTTATTACTATTTAAATAATCATTATTTAAAATTATAAATATCATTAAATAATGCAGAATATATATTTCATAATCTATATTGAAATGTGATATCTATAATAAACTATCATTTATTATATCGGTATTATTTTTGAACATTATATTTAAAATATTTTGGAAATATTACTTGCATATAGTTTTGATAATTACACACAGAGCGATTGATTCAATATTTAAGTATTACATTTTAAAATAATATCAACATAAAATTATTTATCTATTAAAAAACAGTTTATCATAAATTAAACAAAATATTTAATAGAGATTTAAAAACTGTTTTATCATTATAACTCATTTACTAGTAAATACGCTTAAATGTTTTTCTGCAAATTTATAAATATAGTAGACAATCTCTTCTTTGAAATATAGAAGATAGATCTAAACAAAGATGTAGAAAAAAATCATGATTTTGCAGTGGTTGATGATTATGAGGTAATCCTTTTATGATAAATGTAAACATGAAGAAGTAGATTATCCATTTGAGTCTTGGATCTCAAATTCTTGGGATAAAAACTATTCATTTACAAGTTCATTTTGAGAGTTTAAAATCCAATGTTTTCCTTTTTATATTCAGCAGCTAATGATTCTGTTTATGTCTCAAAACAATTTTTTTGATAAGAAATCATTCTTGGCTACTTGCCAATAGAACAGTAAATAAATCTTCAGTCAATTTTAAAATTATTTAAAACTGTCAATTCTTTAAAATTAATATTTTTAAATTCAACACTTGAATTTCTTTTTATATTATTTAATAAAATCAATTTTTATTTATAAAATATATAATGCTTTTAAATTAATAATAACAACAACTCAATATTTTAAAATATCAATGATGTCACACTTTTAAATTAATAAAGAAAATTTCTATATATTTACTTAATCTATACAGCAATGAAATATATTCCAAAGGATTATACTATTTCAATATACATATATGTATGTATAACACACATGAAAAAATGTTGACCATATTATGTTTATATGTTGGACCATGTCTTTTCATGGGAAAACGTTGGCAAATGTTGTTTTAGTATTTTCTATATATAAGACATGCGCGAGATCATTTATGTGATGAAAAATCAATAGAAGGACTAATCTTGATTATTATTTTAACTACATCTGGACTCTACATGTACACACTAATATATGTAAATATAGATAAAAGATAATTTTTAAATAATCCCATGCAGAACAAAACCTCTTCAATATTCCCCAAAAAGTGGGGGGGGGGAACCTTCTTCATCAGGCTAGCAAATTTCTGGTGTTGAAGATTAGTGTTTTTCCTTCTTTGTTTTTATTTCTAACTAACATTATTTAAATACCCATTTCCCAATCAATATTAGGATGGACATTTGGGTTGGCTATGAGCCAGGCAATTAAAAAAACAGTGTTAAATTTGTAATGTAATACATAAACATTTCTGATATTTCTTAAGAATTAATTCCAGAAATTCAAACAGAGAATGTTGTAAGTAAATATTTTGAATATCATTTGCTTAAATATGAAAGCTAAAACTTTATTTATCTAAAATATAAATAAAACCATATTAAATTTATTCTGAATGTATAATATATATAGGGAAAAAAATACAAGTAGCAAAAATAAACATTGCCAATAAAATATTATTGAGTGTTATCATTACAAAGCTCATTTAAATTATATAGTTTTGAAATTTTTTCCTAGTGGCTGTTCTTGTAGCAAATTAAATAAATAAAATTTGAAATCCCAATATTTTAAGATCTCAGACAAAATATTAAGCATTTATTAAAGACAGGATAATACGGCATCTTATATACTTGCAATAAAAACAGAAAATCGAATTGTGTGTACTTACATATGTAATACTTATATAATTGTGTGTATACACATATATGTGTATGATTATTCATATAGTATATAAACATGGATGATCTGCTCACCAATATGCATTAGCCAACATGGTGAGTTTATTAGCTTTTTACCTCTGAGTTTAAGATCAAGAAACACCATGGACTTTCTTCTCAGTTGCCTGATAAGGCAGAATTAATGTGTGTGTATGAATGGAAATGTTTTTTTTTTTCTAATAGATATTTACAATCATGACAGACAAATATAAATCATGGCCCTTATTTCCAGGAGGCTGTAAATCATTGAAAGTATTAAAAGATGGAGTTGGATGGAACATATTGCTAGAAGAGATAATAATAAGTGGACAATTGAAATATTATATTGGATTCCAAGAGATTGTAAAGACCCAGAAAAAAACCAACATGTGAGATGAATGGATGGATGAAATAAAGAATGTAGGGGTGTTATGGAGAAGAGAGACTAGAGATCGGAGAAGATGGATTGAACTTGGAAACTTCATCCTGCAGTGGATTCATAATGTTTGACGATGACAATGATATATGTATGCATGAGTACACATACACGCATTAATGCCATGCCCATATGTAAAAATCTAAAACAATCTTAAACAATAACTGTATGGTTAAGGAATAATAAAGAAGATAATATTATCCAAAAGACTAATCAATTGATAGTCAGTGACAGCTTTTCTTATTTATTTACACTCTGAATAAGTAAAACTAGATATCCATTTTATAATTAATAATAATTAGCTAATTAACTTAGCTATGTGAAAAAGTCCTAAAATGTTGCAAAAATCCCCTGTTGCATAAAAGACCACCCAATTTCCAACCTGGTTAAGATTCCACGTAATTAATATAGCAGTCCACACACCGGGCATTGTTCCATGAGATCCTTGACCTATATATATCTTCAAAAATTAATCATTGACATTTGCAAGTCTAAAAAGATATATAAGTTGAAAGACAATAGCTTTCATGCATGTGTGTTATTATTTTTATAAAAACACACATTAATTCCAATTATATGTTTGTATACATATACTCAGAGAGGTTGATAATATATTTCTCACCATTTTAAAAAACACAATGCAACTATCTCGTAAATTCTATAACAAGAGATTAATGGACAATCAGATCTATGGTGGATATTTAGATAATTAGCGTTATTCTGCATGGAGGCAGTAATTTGCACTGTACTGTGTATATAATTAAACATAAGCTAGAGAAGTTATATTAAATTTTAGAATTAATGTTTAATGCATAGATAAACCTTCATATATATAGAACAAGCTTATATAGACATAACCCCACGTTTGTCATATACATGCACACATAAATGCGTAAGTTCTAGTTACACAACAGCTGTGATTATTTATTTTCTTTTGAAAACTTAAAAAGTTTATTGATGTTCATGTACACAATAATAATTTACGATGAAGAGATTGATATTTTTACTTTGGGAATCAAAGGCTAAAATCACAAGCTGCAGAAACTGTTTTCACACTAATTAAATCACTATTAAGTTTATTTAAAAAATAGTTGGTAAAAAAAACGTGGGGGCAAGAAAGAATTTCTCACTCAATCAACAGATTTAAACTTGCAAGAGCATCCAGACAAGACCTTTGCCTTCCTTGTTCTAATTTGGCAAGGAGCCAATTGATTCTTTCAACAGAATTAACTGAGAGGAAAACAAGATTAGAGCAACATTTTGGCCCTAATATAATCACTTTAAGATTAAGTATATATGGGCTATAAAATGGTTCTATAAATCTAAATATAACTTTTTTTCTTCATTAAAAATTACCATTATATGTCATACTTTTAACTTAAGAAAGAATTAAAATTCCACCCATGTCAATATTTCACACTATTAGTAGCTTCAAAGTTTGGCAAAGGGATAGCTATTGTTGAAAGTGAATAGGATTCTCTATAGAGTATTTTATTAAATGATCTATCAAAAACAATGTTTATTTTTAATCAGTATCTTAACAACAACACTGTAATTAAAAATAAATATATCATCATCATTAATGATAGTTTGCCATTCTTTATTACATAATTTGTCAATAACATAATGCCTATTTCGTAGCATAGTGAATCTCCACCTGCTTTGGGCAGAATATTATAATGTTGATCACAACATGAAGAGATAGATAGCAATATTTATAAGTTAATAATCTATTAGAAACAAATATTAAGATTTTAAAGAATCTCTCAACAAATGTTAATTATATGACCCACACAATTAATTTATATTGCTAATCAAAATTTTTGACATACATAAAATACAGTAACAATTATAAAAAAAAAGAATATGTGTGTAGTATATTAGATTTTTTTTTTAAACTAATGCTTAAAAAAAAACATACTTTGCATATTATGTTGCAGTTAATTAGCATAATTAGATCGCGGAAGCAACTTAGTTCTACAATTTTTTCATTGATTTCATGCACTAAAAAAGTACTTCTTAATACCCCCCCCCCCCAGGCATTTCAAACATTTATTCAAGTTCTCAAATTCAGGCATATAATATAATTAGAAATTGAACGAAAACTAATGAACTTTTATTTGAAATAAGATTTTCTCGGAGAAATATAAGAATTTGAACTCTTTTGTCATATACTCAAATTATTCATAAGTTATCAAGTTAGAGTTGCCATAGAAGCAGTCAGTTCAAGTCCTGTGATATAATGCAATATAGTGATAAAATAGCAGACTCTGAAACTCAAAGTACACAGATTACAGCTCCATTATATCACTTTTGATGCTCAAAAAATAAACCATTCCATTATTATTATTAGTTAACTCAAAAGTGATATCATCATTCTAAGAATGGAAGATATGGTGAAATAATTTCTCACATTTTAAAAGTTAATTAATAAAATTTTATGGAACACGTGTGTTATGGAATATAGCATTCATGTTTAATATTTACTATTATGTACAATATATTTATTACAAACATTTAAAAATCTTATTTCAAACTTATTTATACAAAAGATATGTTGGCATTAACATTTATCATCACAGGAGAAATAATAGCAGAGAATTTATTATTTAATAAATTATTAGAAATACCCATTTCAAGTATCACAGAATTCCTTTGACCATACATTGTATTTGCATTAAATGGGTATTAGACCATTATATAATGGATACTAGATTGCATGATTACTTCCTGATTTTCTAACTGGAGCCTGTCTTAGAAGTCTAATAACACAACCATTTAATGTGTGCTTAAACAATTGGATTAAGAATAAATTAGTGAGTTTACCATTACACAATAGATACACAGAAAGTAGAGATAAAAAACTATTTTAGTTGAAATAGCTGCTTTGTCAATGTATTACCACCGATGTTGTTATAGTCATGGTTTGCATTTTATGGTCAGAATTTATCTATCTGACTCAGTCTACACAAATAAAAATAATGGCTAATTGGATGGCTAATTAGATTAACAATGGATCTTTAGCTATGAATCTTAAGCTACCATATCAATTAGGAAATTATGAAACTATATAATAAATCTTCAAGCTCTTTCATAAATGTGATGGGACTCCTTTATTTGTAATTCAGCCATACACTCCAAATAAGAGAACTTTTATTTAATAAACTAAATGAAAAGACTCTGATATCCATTTGTTGTTAATTTAAAGAAAGTCAGTTTATGCAACTTGTTAAAATCACAGTTTTATATTATTAATTAAAATTATTTGATTTGAGAATGTGAAATTATTTAAATAATGGATTTATGAATTAATATGCAGATATTTCAAAGCATAAATTGTATAAATTATTATTTTAATTTATGCAAAACTTATCTTTATAACATCTCTATTTAGAAATTCTATATAAAATATTATAAATGAAAAGCTCTACAATTTGATAACCAAAGAGTGAGGTTAAATATATTTGCAACAATAAAACAGATAAGCATGAAAAATATTATTAACACTAACTAAAGTATATATGCAGTTACATTTAAGAATAGATTATAATATATGTATATACTGTAATAAAATAAATTCCACAAGAGTATGTAGACAATTATCAACTATTATGGTAATAAATTTTTTGATATAAAACAATATTTCTTACTTTGCTGAGCCAGAACTTGTCACAGTACGACTAAAGAGAATATTAGCATATTTTCATGCATATAAATTTACATTAAACTAGTTGCTGATTCTAATATATTTGCATGTGTAAATTGATCTAGAAGTTGGCTATGTCATTGGATTAAATGACCGATGCTTGCTAAAATAAATGCTATTGGCTCTTATATTTATGGAGATCTTAGAGGTAATTACGTGCCATGCTTCTTTTACTTTTCTGTTTTTTATTTATTATTTTCTAGGCTAATAATTTTAGCATCAGCAGCTTTAAAAGAATGATCAGAATTTTTTTCATGGTGTAGCTCTGTTATATAAATGAGCATGCTGAGTGATTCTCGATTTTAAGTTTGCTCATGTCTCTCCATAGTATCCGATATTGCAAAACTGACAACACAAGGAATATACCAATTGAGATTTATCATTATCATTAATCTTATTTTTGGAATTATTAATGTTTATTTAGTGATAAGGAGCATCTAAAACCAATATTAAAATCCTTGAGCATAATTGATAATATTTTTGAATGCATAATTACATCTACATATATTAGAATTAAACTTCAACAATTAATATAGCCACATACTCACTATCTGTATTAAAATTAATTAATTTAGCATTCCACAAAGCTGAGTTATTAATTAAGAAAGCAAGTTTTTCACAATAACATTTACAAAATTTAACAGAATATCTATGAAAAGTATATTTACAACCTTATTTAAATTGGTCTTAAATAATAAGCATTAGATAAAATCTCTATTCAGTGTTAGTAAAAACATGATTTTCACCACCTCTATGCCATTTACCATAAGCTTTAGCAAATAATAATATATGCCGGATGATATTGTTTATTAAATCCCCAGTCTGTGTCATCCTATCCAATATCCTCAGACTAGTTTCAAGCTTATAGCTTTCATTAGTGAGAAGCTTTGGATCTTGAACCAATACACTTAGGCCTTTGTAGGTAATGCATCCTCCTTCATGAGATGAAGTCATATAGTATTTTATTGGTTTATATTTTAATAACCTTGTAAATTTAGTTGTAGTATTTATTTTGCTATGATGAGATAACCTACTTTTAACCTGCTAAAATCAATAGCAGATTTGAATCTAGGATCTCAGCTGCATCTCAACATCTAAGTCCACTTTTCTAATTATAAAACTATCAAGATAATTTATATTCTCAAAGTGAAACCATCACTGACTGATAAAGAACTTGATTTTGTTTAACATTAATAAATAAATCAAAGTTGTATATAATGCATTCAAAATATGAAGTACTTTCTATAGATTGCTTTTGAAGGGATAAGCAATAGCACAATCATCAGCATATTATAAATCCAGAATCAAAAACGATGAAGTTTTTGGTTTTGCTTTTAATCAATTCATATTAAAAATTCCAACACCAATGGTGTCATTGTATTTTGATCCCTGATTCATTAAAGCATCTATAAAAGTACTGAGAACCACTACCATAAAAAACTAAAATAAAGAGGGAGCTGGTATACATCCTTGTTTAATACCAGTCTTCATTCAAATTTGTCTTGCCCCATCATAAAGAAACTGTACAATAAAAATAAGCTTTGATAAACACTATAAATTAATTTAATTACCTATTCAATTAATTGAGCCAAATGCAGTGACTAAATCAATAAAAGTAATATGTTCCAAAAAAAAACAAAAAACCATATCTATAATCCTTTTTGACTTTTTAAAACCACAATCAGTTCTGGTAACCATTCATCTATGATTGGAAAAAAACTATGTCCTAATAGCCTTAAAATTATTTTTGTCGTAATGAATACAAGTGACATCCAACAATAATTAAAAATAAATATATTAAAAGTAATAGATAAAATTAACAAAAAACTGCAATGTCATCCAGGTATATTTTGAGAGCATTGATAGAATTTTAAAATCTGAGATTTTCCATGCTAAAATCAATTTAAAATGATTTTCAAGTAATCTAATAATTCCCAGTATTTCATAAAATTGTATGTTCAATTTTCTAGTCTGATTTTATACATAATGAATAAATTTATTTCTAAATACTATTTAATTAAAAAATGTTTTTATTTTTATATATTCACACTGCTTAAATTTTTAATATATATATATATATTAATTTATAAAATATTAAAAGAATACTTTGCATCAGTTTTTTCTCCAAATAAGTCATTTTAACACTATCGTACTACAAATACTTCAATGCATAAAAAAGATTTCATAATTTAGTGTTTAGTTCTCTTATAATAATTCTTTCTTTATTAAAGTTTTTTTTTTTTTTAGGAGTGTTTTTTTTTATATGTCAAAGCGTTGACCGTAAAGCGAATCCGAGACAACTGCTTGGAAGGCAGCTATGCTAACCGCTAGGCCACCAACGCTTGACGGGTGTTTTAATTCAGTATTGCATAAAAGAAAATAATATATGGACAAACTATTTATGAAATGTATATATTATCAAATGGAAATAGACTATTCATATTTATTAATCTTTAAATGCTAATTGCAATTTGAAAAAAAAATGTCATTAATGAATAAAATTAAAATATTTTGGATTTTTAGTGCCAATTTATTGAGTGATATTTAATCTCATACCATCAATAATCTCTTTGCACTTTTTTGCTAATGATGTTGCATGTTTGTGCAATTACATGTTCATTCTTTAAATATATGCGCACCAATTTTCTTTTTTTTTTTCTAACTTTTTATTTTTTAACTATCTATCTTAATTTTATCTTATGGAGTTAATATATATATATATTCATTTAGGAATAGCTGTTAATAATGATAATAAATTATTATTTTTTGAAAAGATTGAATAGTTGACTGAAAGGAGGTTAAAAATCTGGGTTCAAATCCCACATCTAGCTTAAGTATATATACTATATTTCTATTTAAATATTAAAAATTCAAATTCTAATTATAAGTCTATCCTAAAATAATAATAATAATAAAAAGTATCTGGCTTTACTGCTTAGGAATTCATAAGTTTGAGCGCCAGACCTGTGAGCGTCAGAATTGATATATATGTAATATATATTAAAGTTATAACCATAAGACTATGTGATGTGATGTGATGTGATGTCTTATGGCTTCTCCTTAAACGAAGTCAAGAATATCTCAGCAATTATGCCCAGATAAACCTGTTAGCCACTTTCTTTTACATTCCCCACTCTAAATTTACCCATAATCTGCTCTATCCCATTTCCACAACATAATTTTTGTCAACTCTATAACCTTTATATCTAAATCCCCCTTATCTTTTCCCAAACCCAGCATAAAAACCAATAATTCACTTTCTGTATAATCACTCTTTTCATATTTATTTTCCCACAACTTCATTATATGTACCCTTTCTGTTTTCAAACATTTACATTCAATTAACAAATGCCTAATATTTTCAATTCCTTCCTTACATAATTTACAAAATAAATCACCCATATTTTTCCATTTACATGTATATTCTTTTGTAGCTAAAGATCCCGTTTGAGCCTTAAACAATAAACTACTTTCCTTACTATTATCATATATTAACTCACACCTAATATTCTGTTTATTTCTATATATATTTAAACTCTTTTTACTCTCCATACTATTTCTCCATCTCTCTAACTCTCTAGTCTTTATTAATAAATTTATTCTTTTATCCCATTCCTTACTACTATAACACTCAATAATCCTCTTAACACAATCATCCCATCTTTTGTACAAATATACTGATATAAATTCTTTATCTAAATCTTTTGCATACCGCATTACCTTTCTCACCCATCTTGTTACCTGCCCTTTACTCATAACCCAATTAAATACTATTTTAGCTATTCTTTTATTATCCATAAACTGCAATCTACCAAACATTTTCATTTTACTTTTTGCATCTCTCATATGAAAATTTGACCATCCCATTTCTCCTTGAATTGCTTCCCTTGCTGTCCATACCTCTGCATCCAATGCATGTCTTCCTACTTCTCTTTGAACTTTTTCTAAATAATCTAATATCTTTTTACTAACATATAATGCATCATTACCATATGTTAACCCTGCTACTGCAACTCCTTTCCATATTATTCTAGCTACATCATATTTATTATATGAAAATACTGTTAATTTTTTTTATCAATCCCTTTCTTTTCTTTGCTTCATTTATCAATTTTTTCTCCCATTTATCCAAATAATTTTTCTGATTACTTAAAATAATTCCCAAATAACTATATCTATTCACCACACTTAACTTAATATCTCCCAATAAAAATTCTACATCTTCTCTTTCCTCAGTATTAACCATCATTATATTTGATTTTTCTTCACTAAATTTAATCCCCATCTCTTTACCCACTCTTGCACATGTCCTCAACATAACTTCCATATCTTCTCTTTTTTCTGCACACAAAAATATATCATCCGCAAAAAAAAAAACCTGACAAAATATATACTCCCTTACTACCTATTAACGGTATCTCTATCCCTCTTCCTAATCTTTCTATTGCTCTTTCCATTTCACTCAAATACAACACAAACAAAATAGGTGACATAGGGCATTCTTGCCTTAATCCCGCACCATTTTTAACTTTAATTGATTCTATATTCTCTAATTGATATATATAATAATTATTTTCATATAATTTCTTAATAATATCTATTAAAGCTTCATCCATTCCCAAATTTGCTAAACTTATCCATAATCTATTTCTATTTACTCTATCATATGCCTTCTCTATATCTATAAAACTCATATATAACTGTTTATCTGCATTCCTACTCATATCCATAAGTTGTGTAACTACAAATAAACTATCTCCTATATGCCTATCTAATCTATAACCTCCTTGCATTTCACCCACTACATTATTCCCTTCCATCCATTTTACAACTTTACTAGCCACCATATACGAGAAAACTTTATATAAAACTGATGTTACCGCTATCGGTCTATAATTATTCAACTTTCTATGATCCTTACCCTTTCCTTTAAATAATAACCTTACTCTTGTATTACTCCAACTACTTGGGAAAACTCTATTCTGTGCCATTTTATTAAAACAGGATAATAACTTTACTTTTGCCCTATATCCTAAATTCATTACCATCTCTGCTGCCCATCCATCTAAACCTCTTGCCTTCCCACTTTTCAATTTCTTCTCTACCTCATTTAGTTCATTTTCTGAAAAGCTAATATTCCCATTACTATATTCTTTCATATTTTCTAACATTCTATCATTCACATCTAACATCTTTTCTATATTCATTACATAACTATTTAAGATTCTCTCTAAATCCTACACTCAGTTCCCTCATCATCTAGTAATACTAACTCTCTCTTCCCTACATTTCTCCTTTTAATATAATTCCAAAATTTTTTACTTCCATCTCTTCCACTTTTATTAATATCCTCCAACAATTTACTATTCAATTTCATTTTCTCTCTATAAATATCTATTGTAGCCAACTTCTTCTTTTCTAAGTACTTTTCCCATTTAGCATTAATATCTTTTTACTTTCCTTATTCTTAATAGCACACTTATATTCTCTACATGCTTCTTTCCTTTCTTTTACACTTTTACTAATTTTAATTTTTTTATTACTTTTATTCTTTTCAAAATTCTCACCTAAAACCCTATTTGCAACTTTTTCTACTTCCTTACACCAATCCTTATACTCATCCCCAACCCACTCTTCCATTATTTCTTCAACTTGTATTTTATACTCTTCCAACTTATTCTTATCATTCACTCTCCATCCACATCTTTCACTATTATTTCTACTTTTATTTCTACTCTCCATCACATTACTAACAATTTCAATTACAATGAAATTATGATCACTAGTGCATACTTTTTCTTCATTATCAAATACCTTAATTTTCCGTATTTTATTTATTCCCTCTTTCTCTACCAATACATAATCTATTGTGTGAAATATATTATTTCTGGACCATGTGTATTGTCCCTCATAAATATTTAATAAATTTCCAATACTCAAATTCACTTTCTGACAAAAATTCTTCAAAAGCTGTCCATTTTTATTATCTAAATCATCAATTTCTTCAATATGTCCATTCATATCCCCTATAACCATTATTCTCTTCCCCTTTTCTTTAAAACTTTGTATATCCTTAATTAAACATTCGTATATGTTACTATTCCACTCCAATATAATTTGACTATCTCCAGTAGCTATATAAACTATAGCCACCATCCATTCTTGTCTACCCAAACTTATTTCAAACCACAAGTATTCTTGACATTTAACAATATTTAAATATTTTTTTGATATAACACCTATACCACCATCCCTTTTTTCTTTTTCTTTTCTATTTATACCCTGCCATACCAACTATTCCAAAATAGGTTCTTCTTCTTCTCTTAAATATGTTTCCACTACTGCTAATACCTCAAGCTCTTTATTTTCAATTGTTTTATTTAATTCCATCCACTTTTCTGGTTTCCTACCACCTTGCATATTCAAAAACCCAATTTTAACAATTTCTTCTTTCCTAACTACTCTTTTATAAATTATTTTAATTCTTTCTTCTCCATTACATTTATAAATTACTTTCTTACCATTAATTTTACAAACCCATTCCTTCTCCATATCTATATTTATATCAAAATCAAATTCCTTTTGCTTACTTATTATATTCCATCCATTCTTTTTATTAATATTACAATTTAACCCCCCCCCCCTTATAAGTTTCCCGAAAAAAATTCTTTATAAATCAAACTCCCTAAAACTTCACTTCCTTGTTTTCCTAATTGCAACCCATCTTTACTATATAACTCTCTCTTTCCAATAAAACAATCCCACACATCCACAAACATAACATTATTTCTCTCACACAATTTTTTCAATCTCTCATTTATAGAACATGCCCTATCTAACAAATAACTCTTGTCAAACCTTGGTAATAATCCAACTATTCCTACTCTTCCTTTAATTATAATCAAATTCCTAATCAAATCTACATACTCATCCATTATTCTCTCTGATGATTCTAATAAATTATTAGTCCCCACCATAACATATACATCTCTACTACCTTGTTTTTTTAACTTTATCTGCTACATCCCTAATTTTAGCTCCAGGCAAACATACTCTTACATACCTACTTCTATGCGCCTAGAAGCGACGGTAGCGACCTCTACAAATCTTTAACACAGGACTAATGATTTTAAAAGACAAGAGAGGCACATAGTCTTAAGGTTATAGTCTTAATATATATTACATATTGTGCCGGTCAAAATCGTGCATTCATTCAACAAGACCAATAATCCAAGCAAAAGTACCTTGAATCCAACCATGTACAAGATACATATGTCAGGGCAAGGATGAATCCTAACCTATTTGCCTAAACTACTGCCTCTCTGACTAATGGATAACGTTTGTGATGACACTAGCAGTGCTTGGTTTTTATTCCGTCCCAGCTGGAGGTCATGGTTCACATAGAGACTCAAAATAAAAAGGGGGTTTATATGGAAAACCAATGATTTAGTGGATTCTGACAATTGCAGAGTGGTACAGATATGATTTGGTTGATTAGTAATGGTTTGAACCATAATAATGATAATTCTTTCTGGCAACATTATAAAGAATAAAATTTAAATCAAAGAAATATTTAAACAAATAGAGTAATGAACCTTAGAGATTGGGAGTGATGACAAACTAAGCTTATTTAAATAACAATATTAGAGGAATTTATTAAAGAATTTAGTACAAAATAAGTCGAGTCTTTGTTTATACAACTTGGTTATTTTATTATTTAATTTGTTTTGATGCAGCTTTGACAAACAATATAAAAGTTTGTTAATTGGTCGGCCAAAACCAATTAGCAATAAAATATTATTAGCCCTGTTCAAGATAAATAAATCTCTTTATATATATTAAAAGATATGAAAGTGTACATTTAAAACATTATTACATTTATAATCATTTGTATATAATGAGTGTGGGAAGCAAAATAATTCTTAAATAAATAATTGACAATTGTACAGTCAAATTTAATTAATTAATTATTTGTTTGTGAAGGATGTGCCATCATGGCAGAGAGCATTGCAGGATTGCTACATAAAGCTATAAAATGATGATGATGAGGAGGGCAGTATGCTATTGCAAATTACAACAAAAGAAATGAGGTTTGCTATGAACCTCTGGGTGGCTTTGCTAAAGAAGTTCCTAATATGTACAGGAGATAAGAGAAATGCTAGCCCTCCAGCTAAAGCATGTCTCTAAATAATCATGATAATATTTCGATGTGTATATACATCTTAATGACAATGCTCGAAAAATCCCCTGGTATGAACCATGTCTACTTTGGGGGAGAGTGAGAGATTGGACTGGTCAGATTCCGAAGGTCCTAAGAAGTTTGTAGCAAAGCAAGAATAGCCATAATAAAGAAATGGTGGTAACTATAAATACACAATGCCCTCGACGTATATATATAAAATAATGTATCACTAACAAAATAATGAATCCTGATTCAAATCATTTGCTCCCTGACATAATGTAAAGTCCTAGAAACATTAGGTCATTAATGAAGGAATAGTAAATTATATTACTGGCAAGAATTAAAACTAAATATAAAATTGCTTTCCCACTCACACGGAAGATTACAAAATAGGACTTGTCTTTCATTAACACAGACGGGCATTAAATATCAAACTAATAAATTGTAAGTCCTACTTTTAATATTTTCTGACAAATAAAAATATATGTATGAAATATATATACTGATAAAATTCTATGATATTTTTACTCAATTGATTCACGAAAATTATTTATTCTTTCAGAAATAATTACAGGGCTATTTAAATTGAAGGTAACAGTAAGATATTTTTAAAATAAATCATTCAAAATAAATATATATATATATAACATACAAAACCAAACGAGCTTTCGATTAGTTAATTTACAGGAAGTAAGACTTCTTGTAATGATTTTTAAATTAAAAGAAAAATAACAGGGGGAGGATTTAAAGCTAATAGCTCATTGAATTTTGCAGTCAAATAATCTAAACAAACCGACAAAATTAATTTAATTTGCCGCATCAAAATAATGTAGTTTTATAAGAATTGATATTTTAACTTAAATAAATTTAAAAGATGCATTTTAAAACCAAGCCGTATAAACATTACACAAATATATAAAATATAAATTAATATAGATTTTGAAAACAAATAAAATCAATCAATGGCTTGCTGCAAATTGGATGTTACCTCAGAATCAATCAGTTAATAGAGGCAGTTAATATAGTCAGATCATTTCAGGCTTCCTCGACACAGACAGTCTCTGGCTAGATGTTCAAAGCACTGCAAAGGCATGGATAGGCTGGTGGAACAGACCTCTGAGAAGCAAACGACCGATCTTTTCACCCCGTCATTTCTTTAGGCACGATGTATATATGTATTCCTCACTTCTCTTCAGTAAACTCAGTAATAACTTTCTTCAATCAAATTTTCCACTATTTATATCTTCTGGTCTTATCTACAGGATTTAATCTATACTGACCACCAATTGTAATTGCTCTAAACGCTTCTCTGTGGTATGTGCCAGCTTTGGAGGGAAATTAGAATCCTACATGCCCAAGGGTTGATTTGCTAATTAAAAAACAACAACAAGCATATTAAGTTTATCAGTCATTGTACTAACAAAATCTGTTTAATTAAGGTTTAGATTAACAAAAATGTAGATTTTATTCTGAAAAATTTTAGGAATTTGGTACAATGACTTTTAAACATATTTTCCATAAACTTAAATAGAAATTTACAAAATATAATTGAAATATTACATTGTTTAAATAATTGATTCTCAAGTGTACATTGATTAAAAGATAAATATAAAATGTTACCCACTAATTAATTGAAGAAAATGAACTTTAATAAAGAATTTGAAATATTTGTAACATTTTATAGATATCTAGGATTCAATTTAATTTAAGAAAATAAACGCAATATACATTTTTACAAATATAAATAAATAAACTATTATAAAAGGTTAGTTAATCATAAAATACAAATTAATCAAAAGGTTATAACAATTATAAATATACCACCACCTCATATGAGATGGGTGTCAGTTAATAATGATTGGGTTCAAACCCAGACTAGTGCTGATGACATTGGCACTAGGTGAAGCAGAAATATGTGTACTATATTTCCAGCTTCAATATGTAATGAGTATGTGCTTAACAAATTATTAATTACAATAATTATATATATAAATTCATTGAAAACAGTTAACACTTAAACAATACCAATATCAATAATAATCAATAAACTCAGTATATATATATTTACAATGGAATAATGAAAGTTTTTCTGAAGACAATCAAGAAATCATAAATATATATATAGGATTCCTATTTATAATATATTAAATATATATAAAAAGTGCTAGTTGTTATTTGTAAAATAATGCAAATGATGAAGTTTTTTAAAAATCTTATTTAACTAGTATTTTAAGTCTTTCTCCTAAATTATTCCATAAATTAAAGTTTTATTTAGAAGTATTTATTACAAATATTTTATTATAGTCTCACATAAAATAATTAAATGTTAAAAATTTTATTTTTTGCTTATTATTAATATGTTATTATTTAGATATAGTTTTTTTTTTCATATGTCAAATGTGTTGACGGGGAAGCGAACCCGGACCTGCTTCTTGGAAGGCAGCTATGCTAACTGCTAGGCCACCAACGCTTGACTATCTAGACATAGTTTTAGAATTATTTAATACAATCTATTAAAGGGTTGGTGGATTTGGTGACAATGAAAATAGTTGTTGGATCAAAATATTACATAAATGACTTATTATTCAACAATTACAGCAAATGACCTCACTGACAAAAATGTGCAATAATATATGTGAATTATAGCAACATATTAAGAATCAAGTTCAAACAAAGTTACACAAATAAATAATTTTTTTAAAAAATTCAAGAAAGTAAATAAGAATCAAACAATTTATAATTAAGATAACAAAAACAGAAGAGTTTGTCCATTCAAAAGTTAATCTTGTAGTTAAATAAATAAATTATTAAAAATCTTACCAAAAGTATTCTTTACTAAATCAATTATTTATATATATGAAGATAGCACAGAAAAGAAACTTTAGTTTGTGAATTCTGTGCAGCCATACATACATATTACAAGTCATAAATGTAGCTCTGCTCAAGATCAAAAATCAAGCACTGCTCACATTAAAAAAAAAAGCCATAAATTATAGCCATTGAACATCTTCCACTCCATAACTCAAAGAATGTTCAATCCAATTTAATTGAGAAGACATAGAAAAAACTATAAGAACTCAGAAAAACAAAAAACAAACAAAAGCTAATGACTTACATGGCTTACTATAAAAGGAAAACCATCACAAAAATTAAATGACCATTTGTAGATCTTTTTTTTAGTGATAGATTAGGCATCTGATAATACATTTTCATTTTCTTTGCCATTCCAAAGAATAAATTCTGCACTCCTACTACCTGTCAAGATTTGACCAGCCTTTTTATAGATTTTAATCCCATATCACTATATGTATCACAAACAGATTTCATTTTTAACACAAATAAATATAAATCAAAAGTACTATCTTGGTAAAACAGAATTTACAAAAATATACAACTAAATGGTTAGTTATTCTAAAGATGATAGAGTAAGCTCTCATCCAACAAAAATCATGAATAGCAAGAGCTTAACCCAAAAACAAAAGCCTTGATTAGTTTAACAGTGCAATTTGTTAATACATTAATGACCAATAATTTTAAAATATTATAACAGAAAATCCATTAATAGAATTCTAGATCAGCTAATCTACCAATGTTTGTTAAAAGGAACCCACATATCTGTTAAGTGGAATGCCACATGTTCCTCAAGAAATGAAAACATATACAAATTAATTTCAAATGGCAATTTGCTAAGAAAGTGTTTGTTAGTCTTTGACAATAATATAATAAATGAATAAAAGGTGTTAACTTAATCCTATTTCAAAAAATGGCAAGAATGATAAACTTCCAACAGTTAATTGTTCTTTTGGTTACAGTATCCAATTTCCTAAGATTCTATCTATATAAATATCATTTATTATTTTTACTTAAATTAAATTTGATTAAAAAAACAATTCAGATAGTCAATTTATTAAAAAAAACAAAAACAGAGGGCGGGGGGCATATACCAATTAGCTTAATTTTGAAAACATAGAAAATATTAATTTCTTTTGAGTTTCAAACAAAATAATCAACTATTAAAAGTATTATAAAAACTATAATTTTAATAAATTATACAAATTATTATTATTATTTTTTAATTAAAACAAAAAAGAGATGTCGAAGATAATTCAAAAGTCCTCGTGTTTGCAGAATCTGATAAACATAACAGTTAGGAAGTATAAAGAATTAATTTAAATCAAAGTAATTAATTTTTTTTTTAAAAAAATAGTTTGCATAAGGTAATTAGTTTATACAATTAAAATAACACATGTGACTTTATTTATTGTGTTTTAGCTAGTGCAAATTTAATTAATCGCTTTTATATTTCATTTATATAAAGCTATAAATTAAACAGTTCAAAGTGAAATCTTGCTAGAAATGAACAAAGGTTAAATAACATAAAATTAACAACCACAACAGCCCTATTACTATAATGTCAGCCACAATAGTCCCATATGACGTCAGACACAATTTGCTCAAGCATCTCCTTGTTTTAACAGCATTAAACTATTCTTTAGAGAAAAGTTCAGAGTGCTCCCAGTAGTAAATATCAAACATCATCATTCTTTAATAATGCTTTACAGAAGCTTAATAATTATTAAATCAGCTGATTGGAAGTCTTAGATCATGTGTAATATCTTTCTCATGTTTTTCAAAGCAACATTTGTGCATGCTGTGATTATCATTTTGAAAGATTTATGGCATTTTTTTGGGAATAGGGCTATTTATCAATTCACGACAGTTTCACTACCATATTTCACAATCAATGGAAAGCAGACACTTTAACAAATGCAAAAGCAATTGAGTAATGAATAAATAATAATTCATATCAAATGACATGTTTCCAATTATTTGTTTAGTTCTTATGCTCATATTATTTCTGTATCACAGCATTCTTATCAGAAATGTTCTGTGTCTGAAACTTGTAAATAAACTGTAATCTATATAATAGAATGATTAGTAATTCAGGTCATGTGATGCTCAAGCCCCAGAAGAATTAGAGTGAGTTCAATTCAAAAAAGAAAAACTTTTGAGTTTATCATTCTAAATTGGAATGATAAATTAATTATTATGATTAATGCTGAAATATTCAAGCATGTTTTGACTTCTGCAGTGAATTGTTTCACAGTGATGTTTTGCCTGCATTGTTTTGCAATGTTAATGGTCTTTCTTCATGTTTCATTCTTCCCATATTTAGTAATTGTGGTAATCATCTTTGAAACCGATGATCTAAAAATGAAAAGTAGTTTAGCAGTTTTGAAGGTTGCACTGAAGCCCAACAGACATAAACTATTTTAATTTTTTTAAACTCTGATATATGAAACACATTTTTATAAATGTGACACAAAATTTCTACAGATAAAATTTTTTCCCAGAGTTCTATCTTTAGAAAAAAATAAATATTGCATTAATATCTCAATTCTATCTGATGTCAGTAATACAGCACTATATAATAGGAATTGTCATTATTTTATCCAGTTCTTGTATCATATTTCCAATTCAGCAGTAATAAAAACTAAATGAATATTAAATAAAAGTTTATTAATTTTGATTAACTTCCAATAAAATTCAAAATATTATTATTTAACTTAGAACAAATGGTTTGTGGTTCGAGATGACGTATAGGCAATGGAAGTAATGGAATTGATCTTTGATCCAGAGGTTTTTAGCTTCTATATCCATCATTCTATAACTGCCCTAAATTACTTAAAGAGATCTAAAATAGATAAATTAGAAAAACTAAAGAGACAATATTAATTGTTCACATATATGCACTAGTTTGCAGTACCAAGACCTGGGATTCAAATTTATGGAAAAACTGGAAACTTTTCAAACAGGATTCGAACTCAGATGTTCATACAACCCTCAGCTCTCCATGCCATCTCATATTGCTGACCCACCTGATCATTTATCTTTTCAACATATGTATGATAAGGTGGGTCAGCAATATGAGATGGCATGGAGAGCTGAGGATCGTGTGAAAGACTGAGTTCGTTTCCATTATATATTACATTATATATGTGCAAGTGTGTGTAATCCTGTACAGTGTATTAATTTAAATAATTATTTACATATAAATTTTAAATTACAGATCTTCATACTTATATATTATTGTACCCACTATTTAGATAAACATTAATTTATTTAAATTGACTAAGTAATATTTACTAAGGCTGTAACCTCAAGAATATGCACGTAAAAATGCGATAGTAGGGACCTCTACAAGTCTTAACCACAAGCTTACATTTTGAAAGAAAAGAGGGGAACCCCTATTAAAATGTTTATAATTATTTCAAATATATGAAAAATAAGTATCATGATATTATTAATTGGAGATGAATAATCTATTCTACTATTTGGCTGAAGATGCATTTTTATTACAATACAAACATAATGTGTAAACATTTCTTACTTTTGAGATAAGTCATCAAAAATAAAATAAAAAAAGAAATAGTATAATAAGAATGCAATAATGCAGAAATGACATTCCTAACTTATCTATTTTTTAATATTATGTGCAAAAATATCAAAAGCAAAATAAGTGAACAATTAAATACGAAAAAGAGAATAATGAGTAAATATAAACTCTAAATTAGTAACGGATGTCTTGTTTTGACTTGAAAGTGGCTGTCATATAAGCATTTTTAAGGCGCATCTGACAAAGATTCCAGTCTTTCACGTTATTAATACATAAATCTGTAAATGGTTAAAACACCTGCCATCACACCTGCAATCTGGATAAAGAACTCAGATATTTGAAGTAGCTGAGGCTTTCCAAGCAAACTGAGAATAGATAGTCAGCTTATATACAATCAAGAAATCATCCAATTATTAATCACTAAATGGAAATTTAATATTATTAAATAGAGGATAAAACAAACAAACAAAAAAAAAAAAAATAGAAATTTTAAATATCCCTCAGATTAAGAATGGATAAGCCTGGCAGGTGATATTTTAGCCATCATTTTTTTTTAATATTTGAAAAGTTTTTGTAATGCAGTGGGCTAGTTAGAGCAGTTGACCTTTTTACTTTTTGACTGTGATAAAAAAAAAAAGTCAAATAATTACTACTAATAGTCAAGATATTTATGAAATTATTGTTTTGAATAAATCTGTTTCATACAATAAAACAATCTCACTTATAAATAGCAATATCATGAAATGAATGAATTTATATAAACACATACACAGAAATAAAATAAAAGAACACTACCAAATAATCATTTTCACTTAGAATGCTTCAATAGCCATAGATTTTTAAAAAAGTATAACAAAATCTACATAAAAATATATTGACCAGTTATTATTTTAAATAATTCATTGATTTGGAAGATATTCTTAAATTGGTTTAATATATATAATATTTTAATATGTTAGATTAAATATTTTCATGAATTTATTACAATGTAAACATTTGATATTTAATCTAAAATATATAACTTTCTGGTGAAAATAAATTTTACAGGTTGTCAAGAAAATATATAACTGTTTGGAGTTAAATCTGTATAATAACTTGGTAAAAATAAATGAGGGATATTCTTTTGTTTCTAATTAAACTCAAGACCAAACAGCCAATAATGTGTACTAGAGGAAAGCAGCTTAGCTTCAGGACTGTTACTACTGATTGATAATTTCCTAGCAAAATTACTACTAAACATTTCTCTAATTCTACTTATTGTACAAAAATAGCCTACACTTTTTCTTTTTTGCAATATTTAAATATATAGAATAATAAATTTATTTTAGCACTCCAGTAGAAATTTAAACTGTATGCTAATACTCCAAACAACTAATTATTATGATTGAATGATAGACAAAAGAGTATATAAAGTAAAGAATTGTTTTCCAAGCTATGGTCTATGAAATACCAGTGTTTTGTGAGAAGTCAATATATGTTTTGTGAAAAATTATGAAAATTAATATATATCACATAGTTTTAAATCCTGTGCCAAGTTGAAACATGTTGAAATACACTGATAGAGTGATATGCACATGCCCAGTAATTAACCATGATGTCAATAGTTATTAGCAATCTACCAAAGTAAGCAGACCTTGGCTTTGCCAGCTAAACAAATATTATTCATGAGAATACTTGTTTATTAAACAAAATAATTGTATTGTTCTTAATATTTTCTTTCTATAATGAATAATATTTCTGTAATGTAATTTTCATTACATCACTCTCATGCAAGGTAGAGACTGTGATCTGGGCCAACTGATGAGTGCTGGTTCAGCACAAAACACGCATCTTGGTGGTCATAGATCTTTTTCAATGTCTTTGGTCATATATCTATGATTACATCCCTCTATAAGGTGTTAATAGCAGTCCCAACCTTGCATGAGAGTGATGTTGTGAAACTTATACTGCAGAAATATTATTCATTATAGGAAAAAATATTAAGATCAACTTTCTGAGCACACCACCAATTTATAAAGAAATTATAAGTCTTTATTAGCACTTTTGATTGTGTTATTATAATAGACTTGAATTGATTCATGTAAATTTTGTGATTTCTTTTATAATAAATATACATTCTTATTATAATTATATTGTTTATTTAGACTTTACGGCTTTCAATTATTTTACAACCAACGCAAAGTACAGGAATAGACTCAACATTATGCCAGATATGAGAATTTATCTTTCTAATAATATGCCTGATATCAAAAAATCATCTAAATTATTTTACAACCAAAGCAAAATACAGGAATAGACTCAACATTATGCCAGATATGAGAATTTATCTTTCTAATAATATGCCTGATATCAAAAAATCATCTAAATCATTAAGAATGCAATTTTATTATATAAAAGTTAGTTTATTTTACTCTTTTCATATGATTTGTTATACATAATTAAAATTTGAGAATAAATGTTTGTTTTGTTTTCTTAATTCTTATATTTACATGCTTAATTTACATAATCTTAATATATATCTATCCTATAAAATAATCAAAGTGAGCCATTAAAATTTCAGAATTGTGAAATATTCCATCATATGAAAAGTTTGGGAAATGTTGAACTAGAGAGTGAAAAATATGCTTTAAATTGATTCCATTTATTGTCAATGCATTTAGTAAGGCATTTATAATAATTATCAATGCAAGTAAAGTATGAAATACAACTATAATTGTTTTTATATTATGTAGTAAATATTGGTTTAAATATAATTTAAAATACAATCATATGTTAAGGTGTTCAAACTTTAAAGATAAAATATATTGTTAAAACAGGCAAAACTCTCCATACAGTAGTGCCACTCAGTGCAAGCCAGAGTAATTAATGGATGCCAGAAGGATTTTTTTTATTACTCTAGCTTGCACTGAGTGGCACTACTGTATGGAGAGTTTTGCCTGTTTTAAATAACAGTTATGAGCAAATGGTGATCATGTGATAATAAAATATATGGCATGACCTTTGATGTATAATAAATGCTTTTTTTCTTCAAACATTTTTCTTCATAATTTATAAATAAGATTTTTAGAGAAAAGTATGACTTATTTTACCTTAGTGATTTTTAATTATATAATCATCATTATAAACGACTCCAAAACAATTTAACTGACAAGCTTGTTGCAAAGTGATGCTTACGTGATTATAATATATTATACAATAGTCTTTATTGCTGCTATTAGCGCAATATATTAGACATTATTTATCTAATTTTTTTAACTTTGCCTTTAATATTGTTAAACTGCTTATTAAAGATTAGTTAGAGCTGAATAATACTTTAAAACTTCTGTTATATATCCATTTAATTTGATAGATTTCTTTATTGCAAATCACTGTTGAAATTAATAAGATATTTATTTTGATGGTTCAATTATAACTGTAATTAATATTTAATCCATGATTTAATAGAAAGCTTTCAATGTGCTTCAAATTTGAACAACTAATTATTTCTAAATATAAAAGTGTTAATCAGTGCGTTTAGGATAAATATATTCGTGCATAGTTAACAATTTTCAAGCAAGGCTGTAAATAATCTGGATAAAATATTTTCGATTCCTTAATCAAATCTAAAAAGTTCAATTATTACAATTCTTTCAGCTAGTCAAAATAAAATAGTGAAAACATATCTAATGTTGACAAAATTGACATTTATGAACCTGAATTTATTGTTTTTTGTACAGCTTGAGAGGACAACGGAACCAGAAAACTAAAAACAAAAAAGACTGACATTTTTATATTTAATAAATTAAAAAAGTTGTAGCATTATTGTAAAGAAATCATTTATGTATGGATATATAAACTTCTAAACATCACATGATCACTATCTCTTATACAAGCACATAATTGTTATTAAACAAGGCAAAACTCTCTCCTAAACATCACATGATCACTATCTCTTACACAAGCACATAATTGTTATTAAACAAGGCATGTGATGTGATGTATTTGGCTTCTCCTTAAACGAAGTCAAGAATATCTCAGCAATTATGACCAGATAAACCTGTTAGCCATTTTATTCTCCATTCCCCACTCTTAAGTCTTCCCATATTCTGCCCCATCCCATTTCCACAACTCTCTCCATACAGTAGTGCCACCCTGTGCCAACCAGAGTAATCAATGGATGCCAGAAGGCTTGTGCATAAAATCCATATCTAGTGCCTACTCATCCATTGATTACTCTGGTTGGCACAGTGTGTCACTACTGTATGCAGAGAGTTTTGCCTTGTTTGATATATAAACTTCTTAAATTTAATTCCTTTTTCTGAAACAAAATTGCAAGAATGAAAGATTTCTTAAATGTTAAAAAGTATAAAAGAAAAAATAAAGTCTCCTAGAGATTATAAAGAGGCTATCAAGAAACAAATAGAAAAGAGGAGATAAAGATTGTATATAATAATTACTAAAAAAAAGAAATAGCTATAATAAAGATTGAAATGGAATAAATAAGCTTAATATAAGAAGTTAATTAAGAAAATTAACACTATAATAAGATATTATTGTGAAAAAATCTGGAGGAAATCGAATGTTAAATTGTTAAATGCAGAGTGAAAAGAATATGAATATAAAAAAAAAACATGAAAAAGTATGTAATAAATTTGTAATAAAAACTTTAGGCAATATAGAAATGAGAAGTAAATATAATTCATTTGAAAATTTAATTTATGAAAAGAAAAATAGAATAATGGATATGGAATTGAATATATTAAAGTAGATTGAAAAAACAAACAAATAAAAGTTTTAACAAAATCGCAATTGATAATAAAATTCTAAATGAATGAAAAAATGTGAGAATTAGATTATTCTATAAAATAAAAGTCTTTAAGTTGTTAACTAACTGTAGATGAGCAGTAATAACTTCCATAGTTTATAAAATTATATATTAATATGTATAAGACATAGGACTTAGATGTCAGAAAAAATCTTGGGGGAAATCCATAATGTATTTTGGTTAGGAAAAATAATAGGGAATAATTCATACATTATATCTCAATTGAAATTATGAAATATTATATTCTTACTCTCATCAGTGATAAAATTATAAAACAAATAAGTCCACCTTTTTTATCATTATAACAATAATTATTTTATTTTTTATTGGCTCAATTTAACAATTTTGATTGACTAGCAGTCTTCTTCAGAGCTAAAATATGTATGCGTTTATAATAAAGTTTATCTAATTAATGTAAACAATACAAAACAAACATCTTAGCTACATTTAATAATCAACCTTATAACGTAACCAATGGATAACCCATAGGCATTCCCTCCGGAAGCATCATTTCCAGCCTATATGCAAGCCACTTCAAAAAATATAATCATTTCATCATACCTGGCCCATCTTCCAGATCTCATAAAAACATGTTATGTTGATGACATTTTCATCACCAGACCAGAGCCTTTAATTCAGAATATTAAAGCAAGTCTACAAAGCCACTCAGCTTTTCTGTTTACAATAGATTGGGAAGACTCACACTAATGTCTCATATACTTAGATTTAATAATATAAAGAAACATATCTAATTTTGATTACTCTATGGGTGTTAAACTATTCAAAATTTGTGGGTTCATGCATTCTAATTCAACTGTTCCTCAATCTCACACATTTTCAGGTCTATCCTCCTTCCTACTCCATTACTATGCCCATGTAAACATGAATCATCTTGTAAGGCAAACATAGAATTATGTCTCAAAGATTTAATATCTATTGGATTCAAACAAAGTCTTCTAAATAAAAAAATAAAACAATTTTACAACAAATTAAATTCTAACACTTCTACTGATGAGAGACCATGACTTTTCTTGCCATACATTTCTACATAAAAACTTTTAACAAAACATTGTCTCCAACTTATTGCCTTGATTTCCATACTCCCTCCAATCTACCAATAGATTACCCAACAACTCCAAACTTAACTCATCCCTATCCCTGTTTATAAAATTAAATACCTCCAAACTAGATGCCAATCTATATATTGTGGTGAAACTCGAGCATCGTTATTCACATGCCTTACATAGCATCAATATCTATACAAAAGAGCCTCAGACAAACTAGAACACAGTTCTATCTTCCTAGACACTGATTAATTCATTCTTCTGCAACCATTCAATATATAGAAAGAAATGACTCAAAGAGAAAAATCAGAGAAGCATGCTATATATCCAACAACAATAATGCTATCAATTGCAAAGATTCATCTTTCCCTCTCTCCAAGAAATGAATGCTCCAATCCAAATAATTAACATTGTAATTTAAATAAATTTGAATTCCATCAACTGTATGTGCATGCACATTTATCTCTCCATTATTCTCTATTAGTGTGTATACGTTCACATATTATGTTTGTTACATTATATATATAAGAAATATAAATTGTTAATTCTTTATTATATCCAATTATAAATTGAACCCTTTTTATATTCTATTACGCACACATATATATATACTTTAAAAATCTATACTACATTTGCATTGTAATAAAGTTAAAAACAGAAAGCCATTACCATTTTATATATTTTATTTTTTCCCCTCATATAAATTAAAATTATTATAATTATAAATATATAGCAAACTTAAAAACATATAAGCTTTTATTATTTACTAATATTTTTTTATTGTTTATTTTCATATTACTTATTAAATTTCTATTATTAATCATTTTAATTTTCTCCCCAAAGCAATTTATATGAGTGTCAACTCATCACCTATTGAGAAAATTCACTAACTTTTTTTGGTATTTACATATTATCCCATCACCCAAGCTTGGCATCCATGTTTTTTTAATTATACATTTCAGAGACATATAAGCTGTTGTTTATTTACTATTTATCTTTTTTATATTATTATTATTATTTTTAAAGTGTCATAGCATCGGCCGGGACGCGAACCCGCAACCCGGGCAACTGCCTGCAAGTGCAAGGCAGTCGCACTGACCTCTCGACCACCAATGCAAGACTATAATAATAATAATAATAATAATAATAATAATAATAATAATAATAATAATAATAATTCAATTCAATTTATTCATAAATAAACAGCTCAAAACAAGGCCACAAGTATTTACAAAGTAATATATATCTGTATTATAAATTACAAAGTAGTACATACAGATATGTAAAAATACTATTTACATTATTGTCAATGTAAGATTGCTTTTATTTTGTCCTTAAATTGTTTATAGTTTAAAGAAAAAATATGGATATCTGAAAACTTTTGATTATACTCTAGTTGCAATAATAATTCAATTCAATTCAATTCTTTATTTATTTAATGTACATATCAACAGCATTTAGCCAATTATAGATTGCACAGTAATACAAATCTAAATAAGCATTAAAAAAAAAAAAAAAAAAAAAAAAAAATAATAATAATAATAATAATAATAATAATAATAATAATAATAATAATAATAATAATAATAATAATAATAATAATAATAATAATAATAATAATAATAATAATAATAATAATAATAATAATAATAATAATAATAATAATAATAATAATATAGTTAAATCCATAATAGCTTCAGAAGTTTTATTTATAATTCTTGTTCTTTGTATGTTCTGTGTTTGTGCTGTTTCCTCATTGCTATTGCTATCTATTTTATTGGTGTTTTCCATTGATTCCATTGTATAATTTTGTTGTCTTTCTTGATTTAGTGTTTTATCATTTATTTTTGTTTTAACAGTTAAATCCAAAATGTGATCATCTCCAGTTATGTTTTTGCTGTTTAGTTTCTCTAATTGTTGGTTTTTAATGCTCTCTTGTGTTTCCATGCCTTCCCTAAATACAAAAAAATACCACACCTCCAAATAGAAAACCAGGCTGGCCACCAAGCCAAGAAAGCTAAAATTGAAGAAAAAAATAGTGACACAACAATACAAGATAAACATTCAAATAACTCAATGGATGAGGAAACAGAACAAAATTATGAATACACTATAAAACAACTTTTTCTCAATTCAAAACCTGAACATAAATATAACCACCAAACACCAATTCAATTTTGGCGCATTGAATGTTAGGATTTTAAACTCACCCCAAAAAATTACAAAGCTTAAACAATGGGTTTCACTTACACAACCACATATACTCGGATTAATGGAGACAAAAATCTATGCCAGATCACAAATTGACCCAGCAAAATATTTAACCAAAGAAGGTTTCTGTGCCTGGACTCTTCATCACCTTCTGCAGGCACAAGCTTCTTATTTCAACAAACTGCCCTTTCACAGCTTTCAAAATTATATTCATAGATGCTAACTTACTAATGACAACTTTTCAACATAAAACTATAAACCTCAATATAATTTTGGTCTACCTGCCTATTCAAGATAACCAAATTAACACTATAATAATGAACATCAACTCCATACTTGCAAGTATAGCAAGCCCAACAATATTGATTGGTGATTGCAACATGTCATATCAGAAATTCATAGAAAAATGGCTTCACCGAATATCTATACCACTGATGAGTGGTGAAGGCTTCCTACTGATGAATACAATATCTTTCCACAATGGTTGTCACACATCACTCATCGATCTATGCTTCTATTCCCCAATGCTGCACCATCAAATATCAATAAAATTAATCCCCTCAGCATTCTCGGACCATTCAGCACAAATAGTATCATTAAACCTTATGCAAATGCAGACATCACTTCTCCCACTAACAAAAACAATAAGAGTACTACTTCCAACAACCACACCAGAATTTGTTTTCTCAGAAACATACATAATGCTAAACAAAATAAAAGATATGAATACCCCATACAACAATATCTGGCATACATAAGCATTCTATCATTCAATATCTCACATGTGACAAAAAATCAACCACCACCATCCAAATTGTTGACACTCGCAAATGAAATTCATAAACGAATAATCATGATTGTGCCATCACACCAAACGCAGCGGTATATTCATGGTCTAACAAGTACATACAACAAAACATGTGAAACACTAAAAAAATATTTAAGAATCAAAAAAAGCAAAATATGCATAACCCAACCACATACATGGACCAGAGCATACATTAAATGGGCACTGGGAAACCCACCAATCATCAAAGTTCCAATGACAATAAAAACAAAGGATGGCACATATACAGGATACAATATGATCCTTCCTATCTTTGAGCATTTTAAAACCAAACTGCAGTCTAAAACACCACTTAAATTACACTCCAAGCTATTTGGACCAGCAGAAACACAAAAACCTTTCACAACAAAGGACTTCCTGACAAAACTAAATACAATACCAAGTGCATGCCATCCAGGAAGTCCTGGAATACTATTATTTATACTAAAACATCTAAATAAATACACAGACAATATCTATGCAACCTAGCAAACCATCTATCTCAAGAAATTCAGGATGTGGAGGGAGTTCATCCCATTGCAATAGTGCCATTCAACTAAAAAGTTAAAACTACCCCATCCCTCACAGAGCTCAGACCAATTTCCATGGAATCTTTGCCAATAAAAATTCTTGGAAAAATAATAAAAGAAACAATAGAACCACATATAATGCCGCTGATATCAGAAGTTCAATTTGTCAAAAGAAACTCCTCCACAATTCAAGTGGCATCATTATTTAAAGCAATCCTGGATTCAACAAGACAGAAAAAAAAACAGTCCAAAGCAATTCAACTAGATATCGAGGGAGCTTTTGATGAAGTAGACATTTTCATATTGCTAGACATGCTTGGAAACACATCTATCCCCAAGACACATCTGTACATCATTGCAAATCTACTTCTCAACAGAGAAATACACATAACGTTAAATGGAAGAAATTCTCCATCATTTGTTCCTACCCAATCCATATCCCAAGGCTCTCCTCTCAGTTCACTATTATTTATTCTATATATTAACCCTTTAATAGAAAAAATCCAAAAAACATTTACTGGCATTCAAGTACCTGGCACTACACAATATATAGCTGGCTTGGCTTATATGGACGATATCACAGTCTTTCTCAATTCAAAAAAACAATTACCGCAATTACAAAAAATTCTTAAAAAATATACGCAACAATACAAATTGAAGGTTAATCCAGAAAAGTCTACTGCTTGGTCCATGTTTACTGGAAAACCATGCACGTCCATTTACAAAGCAAAACCAATCTGTTTTTTAGGATTCCCATTTCATCTGGGAATAACCGGAATGAGGTGTTCAATACAAAATAGATTAAAAGAAGAAGCACAACGCATTGTCACCTCCCTATCAAAAACATATCTCTCCATATATTCTAAAGTCCAGCTAATAAACCAACTTATAATGACAAAAATAACATATTATTTACCAATAATAAAATTCTCAAAAGGTTTCAAAGCAAGGATTAAAACCATCTGCAACCAACTTCTATGGTCAAGAAAAGTGGCTGCAATATCAACAAAAAGACTAAATCAACCCCTTATTAAAAATGGTTTGGGTTTGCACAACATTGACATTTTTTATGCACAAAAATTAAGTAATCTAGTAATTTCCATTACAAACCAATTTCCAAAACTTAAATGCTTAATTCAAATTACTCCAATGGACAAACCACCCCCAAGAGGTCTATACATATCATCAATCATCCATCAATATAAAACAACTTTTAACAGAACAGAGCAATATACACACAAATATTCATATTGGAACATTCACGAACAAATTCAACAGGAAAGAGACCTAAATAACAATAACACAATACTCGGAATAAACAACAGAAAATTACTACATGAATACAAAAAGTGGTCACTAGAACGCAAATTTTTTGATTTCATTCTAAAAATAAATCTTATCGCAATGCCAACATCATACTTCTTGCACCATAAAAGGATGTCTATTTCAATAGATCCTTTTTGTGGACTATGCCACAAGGCTGAAGAAACTCTACAACACCTATTGTATCAATGTACTGCATTACACAATGTAAGAACAATGATGAGTGCAATATACCATCAGCAAAACATGACCATTGATCAAATAATTAAGGGTTTTAAAGGCAGATCAACATCCAACATTAGGGCAGCAACCTTTGTATTATATGCTTTTTGGTGTACCAGGTGTACCTATCTAATGGGCAACAACCCCAGAAGGCATCCATCCACCTTCTACAACAAATTAAACCAGATATGTAATAGAGACAAAATAATAGCAAATCCCCATATTTACACAGCTACATGGTCTCTTATCAAACAACAATCAATGCTATAAGCACCAAAAAATTCAAGAACACTGAAAATTCAATAACATTAAAACACCGAAATAAAAAAGTCAATTTTTTACTCTCTCTACAATTAATAATTTTTATGTAAAAATTAGATAACTTTTTAATGAAAACATGAACTGAAGACAATAAAAATGCTTGTATACAAAACCAATGGTAAAACCACTGTTAAAAATCAATGTAAAAAACTATGTATTTTTTTGATTAATAAACTTCCTTTTTTGAAACATCATCATCATCATCATAATAATAATTTTAATTTATTAAATTTAATTTATTAAACATATAATCTCCTTGTGATAAAACAAAACATTAATATACAATAAAATAATTAAATAGAAATAAAAAGTTTTTCATTATCATCAATTATAATCCAGTCCATAATGAATTTTCTCAATGTTTTTCTTGATAGGTCATTAACATTAAATCCAATGTTCCTTATAAAAATATTATAAAATCTTGGATCAAGATAACATTTCTGATACCAACAATGAGTTTTAAAATATGCCGGTTCAAATAATAAATCAAAATCACTTGATCTAGTCACCATTATTGATAAAGAATTATTTTTATTCATTTCTTTATATTTAATATAATAGCACAAAATATTCATTAAAAATAATTGATGAATAGTTAAAACTCCTGCACACTTATATAATTCAAGTCTTGGCAAATCCAAAGGTTTAAACAAAATAATTCTTAATGTAAAATTTTGTAGTGTTTGTAAAGACTTCAAAAAATATGCTGCAGTGCCACCCCATAAAGTTATACCATAACAAAGTTTGCTTAAGAAAATTTGCTTATATATACTTAATAGGATAGATTTATTCAAACAATCTCTTAATCTATAAAAAAGGAAATTAAGTTTTTTTAATTTTACTTGAAGCCAAAAAATATGTTTATCCCAATGTAAATCCTCATCCAAAACCAATCCAAGGTAAGAAATTGTTGAAGTCCTGGTAATTTTCTGACAAGAGGTTTGATTGACATAAGGAGGCAATTGAATTAACAAGTCTTTTGCTGGAATATTTTTAAGAGAATATATTATGTAATTACACTTATTAATATTTAGCAGTAATCTATTATTGTTCATCCATCGTGTAATTTTAAATAAATCTTCATTCACAAGTTTCTCAAGTAAACTATATGAAACTGCTGAAGTAACCAAAGCAGTATCATCTGCAAAACAAAAAATGTTAGAATGAAGAGAAAGATCAAGCAGATCATTAATATAAACAGTAAATAACAATGGACCCAGGACTGAACCTTGAGGAACCCTATATCTAATTATTTCAGAATTGCTCAAGAAATTATTAATTTTAACAAATTGGCTTCTATTACTTAAATAAGATTTAAACCATTCAAGTATAGTACTCCTTATGCCACAATGGTGTAACTTAATTATTAATATATCATGTGGAACACAGTCAAATGCTTTCCACAAATCTAAATAAATGCCTATAGTTTTGTAACCTTTTTCTAAAGATTCAGTGATGACTGAAACATGTTCAGATAAAGCCAGTTCTGTAGATCTTCCTGGCAAAAACCCAAATAGACTATTTGAAAATAAATTATATTTTTGAAAAAACAAAACAATTCTGTTTTTTACACACATTTCCAAAATTTGAGACAATGTTGATAAAATAGAAATTGGCCTGTAGTTTTCCAAACATTCCCTATCTCCACTCTTAAAAATAGGTGTAACAACAGCAGATTTTAAACAATCTGGAAATATACCTGAATCAATAGAAGAATTAAATAAAAAAGATAAAATTGGTAAAAGAATGGAAACATTTTCAATTAATATTTTTACAGAAATACAATCCAAACCAACACATTTCTTATGCCTCATTTTATAAAGAGAATCTAAAATTTCACAATCTTCAATCTCTTTAAAAACAAAAGAATTCACGATAGATTTCTCAAATTGAAAAACATGAGAACTGCAATTATTTTCAAAACTATTCATTAACAATTCCACACTATGTACAAAATATTGATTGAAATGATCAGCTATTAGTTTTGAATTATTTAAAACATCAATAGATATTTCATTAATCTTTAGTCTAGAAATTTATGAAAATCCTTCCCTAAAAATAAATTTTTTAACAACAGTCCAAAAGTTGCTTAATTTAGTCGATTTTAAAGAATCAATTTGAGTAGAATAGAAAAACAATTTAGCTTTGACTATATCTTTCTTTATTTCTTTATCAAGAACCCTTAGCTGAATTTTAAATTCTTCATTAGCAGGAAACCTTTAGAAAAGATTGTACAATTTCTTCTTTCTGTTAACTTTTGATATTAACTCATTTGTAATCCAATTATGTCTCTTCAAATCTTTCTTTTTTATATATTTTATAAAGGAACAATAATCTATAAACTCTTTCATCTTGTCAACAAAGAATGAAAATGCACAATTTACATCATTCGACTCAAAGATTAAATTCCAATCATATTTAGTAATAAAGGAATGCAAACGATCATGAGATAAAAGTTTAAAACACTTTTTACTATGAGAAAAATTCTTTTTAAAAGTAACAACAATTCCTCTGTGATCTGTAAGACACCAATCCAAAAAAGATGTTTTCAAAAGAATATTTTCAGGACATCTAGCGAAGATGTGGTCAATAAGTGAAGATAATGAAGATGTAACACATGTAGGATGAAATAAAAATTGAATAAATCCAAAAAGTGACAGCATATTTAAATAATGCTGAGCAGCAACAGAAATTTCACCAGAAATATCAATGTTCAAGTCACCAACAAGAATAATGAATTTATCATTTAATCTAGTAAGTAATTCACTGAGTTCATCATTGAAACTTTCAACTGTATGACTGCAAGACCTATACAAAGCAATAAGTGTTAATTTGTCAGAACCTAAAATTAAATTTAAAACAAGACACTCTGAAGAATCAAAAACTGCATCAATAGAAGGCACACAAAGCACTGATTTATAATAAACTAAAACTCCACCCAACCTATTATTAATTCTAGAATTAATAATTGATGTATATCCCTCTAACTCATACAGTCCTTTTTCACATTCCTTAATCCAGATCTCAGTCAAAATTATAATATCAAATGAATAATCAAGTGAATGTAAAAGAATTAACAACTCATCAAAGTGTTTCCTCACACTACGAATATTTATATGAAAAATCTTAAAATTTTCAATAGCCAAATTATCTTCTCCTGTAACAATATTTTTAAAAGATAACCCATGTCATAAATTAGACAAAAAGGATTCAGAACCAATCCTAATAGCCCTATCCCCTGTATCTTTCCTCAATCAAATTTTTCCATCTTTAATCCAAACAAACCTATACTTATTTTCTTTAGCCATAGTACGAACTTTCCAAAATAATTTCCTATTTTCAGGCAACAAATCTTCATTTAAATATATATGCTTATCAACTGTAGCAATAGGCAAAACATCAGATAGATATAATTTAATTCTTTTACCTCCTAACAAGAATAAATCTCTTACCATTTTACTAACAAAATTAACTTTTATTACAGGCCTAAAACTACCTCCATATTTTAATCTATAAATAGAATTAATATAATTTTTATTGAAGTCAGACAATTCTAATTTTTTAGCTATATTTTCAACAATATTAAATAAATTTTCATCATTAGTATATTCAACACCAACAATTTCAATATTGCTTTCTAATCTCTGCTGCTTTAAATAAAAAATTTCTTTTTGCAAATTACATAACAAAGAATCTTGTGCTTTTACTTTTTCTTGCATTTCATTAAATTCTCTAATCAATATTTTTATATTATTTTGAACTAATTCAAGTTCTAAAGTAAGTTTAGAAAAAGACTGAGATAATGAATCAATATTATTCTGTAAAACAGGCAGCATATCAAGTTTTCTATTCATCTGCTGAAGTAATTCAAGACTAGAATTATTATCTAAAGATTTAGATAAGGAATCAGAACTGGATCCATCATTTAAAGTCAAATTTAAATTAGTTCCTGCTCTACAATTTTTACACCTCCATAATGCTTTATTTGTAGATGACATATTTTTAAATGTCTTTTCACTTACTGTACTACATTTAAAATGAACTGACATATTTTTAAATGTCTTTTCACTTACTGTACTACATTTAAAATGAACATTCCCATTACAACCCAGACAAGTTATAAAATTTCCACCAAAAGGAAGAGCTAAATAATAAGAATTACATTTATCCATAATAATAAAATCTAAAGTTTTAAAACCAAAGAAAAAAAATTAAACTAATTGAAATTCCAACAGAGATTAAAAAGTAAGATAATTAAAAATCTAAAGTAAAGATAAAAAAAAATAAAAATCAATTAATTAAAAAAAAAAATTCCAACAAAGATAAAAAACTAAGATAAAAAAAATAATTCTAAAACAAGATAAAAAAATTGAAAAGAAAGAAAAAATGGCTACTTAAAAATAAGTTAAAAGAAATCAATAACTAAAAATTGAAATATAAAACCATTAGAAAATAAAATACATACAAAACAACATCAATAAAATCTCCAAACTCTACTTAATAATAGCATCACAAATACGAAAAAAACTTAACAAATAAGAATTATAGAATTCAAATATCAAAGTGACAAATAACACATGTTAACTCTACAAAGTCAGCAGCAATAATCAATAATAATAATAATAATAATAATAATAATAATAATAATAATAATAATAATAATAATAATAATAATAATAATAATAGACCTCCTCCAAAAGATTGTTTTTTGGCAATCACCGTCTACCAATGCAGGAGAGAAAGAACAATTCCAGATCAATTGGACCAAAAATATAAATATTGGGAAATATATAAGTTTATACATTAAAATAATTATAATGAGGAGATCCCGTCAATACTAGAAATAGGAAACAAATATCTGATCAAGCAATACAAAAAATGGCAACTAGAACCTAAGTTCCTAGATTTTATAATCAAGTTGAATTTGAACGCTTTACCTATTAAGTATTTTTTACATCACAGAAGAATGTACAGGTCAGTTGATCCATTCTTTGGCCTTTGCCATATGGCTGAGGAGACTTTAGAATATATAATTTTCAACTGCAAAGCCTTGGAGCAGACTACATGCATTTTGCAGGGCAAATACAGGGAAAAAAATACTACAATGATGCAAATTATATCAAATTACAAAGGTAGGCCTATACCAGCCATAAGGGCCTCAACATTTGTTTTATATGCACTTTGGTGCACTAGGTGTGTATTCATATTGGGTAATAATGCCAGAAGGCATCCAGCCACATTTGAAAATAAGTTGAATAAAATTCAAGTTAGAGACAAGCAGATCACCATCCTGGATAATTATGCAGCTACTTGGTCCCTGCTCAGGCAAATAGCAAAGCTATAAAAAACAAAATTAAAGAAAGCTTGGTCCTGATTATGCTCCTTTTGAACAATAATATGATTAATTAACATTGATAAAGTGGATAGAATCATGTAAAATTACCCATACAGATATGTACTTTTAAAAAAATGAATATTGTAGACTTGAAATTGAATTAACAATAATAAGATTCAACATGTATCTTGCTATGGCATTATAATACTATGTAACTATTGGATCAATAAAGTTTACTATTGTTGAAACTTAATAATAATAATAATAATAATAATAATAATAATAATAATAATAATAATAATAATAATAATAATAATAATAATAATAATAATAATAATAATAATAATAATAATAATAATAATAATAATAATAATAATAATAATAATAATAATAATAATAATAATAATAATAATAATAATAATAATAATAATAATAATAATAATAATAATAATAATAATAATAATAATAAAAGAAATTATACAAAAGTATGACAATTAATTGTAATTAAAGCAAATCTAATAATTTAAATAAACAAAATAACAAACTTGGGTTATTCATATCAGTGGCCTGAAATCTCTAATTGCCTGCAAAATCAATGCAGTCAGGAAGGCCATATCTCATACTTTTGGAAATACTCCACTGCATGGTCATCTGTCAATAGAAGATCTCAAATTTTAATCATTTTGTGAAAATCTTTTTGAAAAAAGCAAAGATGCTGAATTTAAAGGTACGACAACAATCTTATGCTGAATATAAAAAACATCATTACAATGTTCAGAGCATGTTAGCATTTATATATATAAAAATTGAACCTTGTGAATAGAATTTATAATAGATTTATTAATATTTTTAGACATAACAGAAATTTATAATTGATTTATTAATATTTTTTAAACTTAAAAGTAACACATATTTGGTAAACTAATATTGAGAAAGAAAGATAAACAAATACTTATATGCTCCTAAAAATGTATAATTAAAAAAACATAGTGTCAAGCTTGGGTGATGGAATAATAAGTAAATACCCTTTTTAAAAAGTATCGATATTTTTATATATATTTTTTTATTCATAATATTTTAATTCCAAAAAAATTCTATAGATGTCAGGATGTATGAAAATTCAGCGATCATTTTTAAACTCTGCTTTGATTGGTTTCTATTATCCCAATGGCAGTCCCTAACTTTTATTAAAAATAAAAAAAATATATCTTTGAACAAATCTAATTGCATGGAAGATAGTTATAAACTGTTTGCTAATACATAATCTCTGACCATCTGTTAGAATTTGTTGTGATATTGCAATAATTATTAAAAAAATTAAAAATTTTAAAGCATAAATTGATAAATTTATCAGTTATTGATATTTATTCATTCACATTTTAAAAACAAATGTAAAATTAAAAAAGATTTTGTTTGTTCCTAAAAAATATATAATCCTTCCTGAGAGTTGAATGGCAAAATAGTGCTTTTGTTTTGATCATAATACAATTTTATCAATATTTAAAGAAATAAAATGTGATTTTTTTTTTATAATTTTCTTTATTCTTATGCCAAAATATCTATTAAATAGTCAAATTTATTATATTCTGATAAATAATAATGGTTTAATATTAAATTTAACATTTAATACTTACTTCCAGTGAAAATAATTAAAACTGTCATTGAGACAGTGCAATAGAACAGTGTTAATCTAAATATTAATGTGTAAACTTTTAATTCTATAATCTTTAAATGTAATTTTAATATTTATTATTAAACATTTTATTAACTAATCTTATAAATTATTATTATTATTATGAAATGTTTTTATAAATATTTTTAAATTCTTATTTAATTAATATTAACACCAACCTCCTTTTGCCTATTCACCTTCTGAACTGCCAAAATTTGAATTTAAATAGTTTTCTTTATATTGTGTAGCAGCTTTTTTTGAAATGTAAAATAAATTACAAAATAATAATAATAAAGGGAGCTATTATATAATATCATCATTACCATCAATCATTATCAATCCACTTCAGGATGAAGGTCTCTCCAAGTTCAATCCATCTTCCTCAATCTTTAGCTTCTCTTCTCCGCATCACTCCTGCACACTTTCTTATTTCTTCCATCCATCTCACATGTAGTCTATTTCTGGTCCTTTACAATCTCTTGGAATCCAGTTTAAGATTTCAATTGTCCATCTATTATCATCTCTTCTAGAAATATGTCCAGGCCAACTCCACTTCAGTCTTTTATTTTTTCTTCTTACCCATATATTGTGTTTTCAATCTCTTCTTGTTACTCCTAACATGCATCTTGCTACACATCTTTGAGTGATATAAAGTCTCTGTATTGCTCTTCTATTAAGTGTCCAAGTCTCACATCCATAAGTAAGAACTGCTAAAACACATTTATTAAAAACCTTTCTTTTCAAAAACATAGGCATATTTCCTTTTAGTATTAAGTTATTTCTACCAAAAGCACATCAAGTTTAATTCTATGATTAATTTCATCCATTATGTTTCCATCTGTAGTAATAATTCGATCAAGGTATTTTACTTCTTCTAACTCATTAATCAATTTTTATTTTCATCTTTTGAGAAAATCCACTAAACATTACTTCCTGAAGCTCCAAAGCATTATTTGCAAAAACAATTTCATCATCTACAAAATCTAAATGACTTAAATAATCTCCATTTACTTTCACTCCTTTAGCTTCCCATTTTAATCCACAAAATACTTCTTGCAGTACTGCTGTAAAAAGTTTTGGAGATATGGAGTCACTCTGTCTTACACCCTTCTCAATGTTGACTTTCCAAGTATTATTATGTAATCTAATTGTTGCTGTTGCATTTTTATAAATATTCTTTAAAATATGACAATATCCTGGATCTATACCTTGATGATCCAATGCTTTAATCACTTGAAAAAATGTTTTTAGAATCAAATGCCTTTTCATAATCTACAAATCCAAAACATAATGGGAACTCATATTCATTTGTCCTTTCTATAACTTTTCTCAATACCTGGATATGATCTGCTATACTAAAATCACTTTTAAATCCAGCTTGCTCTCTTGGTTGGTGGAAGTCCAATGTTCTCTGTAGATGAGTTGTAATTATCTTGGTAAAAAGTTTGTATAAAACTGATAAGTCTGTAATTTCTAATATCTTCTTTATCATCTTTTTTAAATATTAATATTAATATTGCATTCTTCCAATCATCTGGTACATCTTTATCATTTAGGCATTTGGTATATAACTTTATTAAAAAAATTTCTATTTCTTCACCTGCTTCTTTTAATATATCAATTATAATTCCATCATTACCTAGAGCCTTTCCTTTCTTCATAAATTTAATTGCATGTCTCACTTCTTTATTTAAAATTCTGGGCAATTTGGAAGATATAATGGATATAAGTGGTATTTGTTCTTTATTACTATATAATTCTTGATAGAAGTCTTCTACCCATTTCACGATGTCATCTCTCTTTTTAATAATAGTTCCATCTTTTTTTCTTATTGCAGATATAAATTTCCCACCAATACTAAATACAGTTTTCCTTAAAATTCAAATTTTGGTAGTTAAGAAGTGAATAGATAAAACAAGAGTGAAACTTCATAAGAATAGAGTTAAAAATAAATATAATAACTTGCCTTTGTATATTTAAGAACTGAATACAGATCATAAAATATTATTTGACAATGCAGAAGTTATCTTTTATAAAAAAAAAGTGAATTGAAAATAAGAGTAAAAGAAACTTTAATGATAAAATATTTTGAATCTGAAGCCATCAATCTCATGATATCCTTTGATGTTAAAGGAAGTTGGGTTTTGAAGTGAATGATAGGTAAGCTATTTTGTTTGGTATATATAGGTGATATGTTTAGTTGAATTTCCCTTGAAAAGGTGTATTTGTTAATTGATAAAATCATAGTTGTGGAAGAATTTTATCAAAGTTTCGTTTTTTTTTTTTTTTTTTGGCTAGTATTGTAATGTTATATGAATCTTTATTTTATGCTCATATATATATTAGTTCTGAAGAAAACTGCTGGTCAGTCCAAACTGTTAGATTGATTGCATAAAAAATAAAATGACCATTACCATAGTAATTGTTTTATTTGATTAACATTACATAAGAAAAAAAACTACTGTTTATTGCACTTTGAGGTATAGAAAAAGTTTATGATAAGGTGGATAGGAATAAATTGTAGAAGTAATCTTGGAAATAAATTGAGGATTGATAAGAATGATTAAGAGTCTTTAATAGTAATATAACAACACTGTTCATTATTATCTTTATTATTTGTTTTATTTCTAAGGGAGTTGGAGATAAAAAAAATCAAAAGTGGGAATTTATTTAGTTAGAATTAGAAGAATATATAGTATGGAAGCTCTGGTTTTTTTTTTGTGGGTGTGCATGGATGGCATGGTATTTTTTACAAATAATATAAAAATATTAGTAAAGTGTGTAGAGATAGGAAGAAGCATAAAAATTAAATTTTAAAGAAAAATACAACATTCTGAATTTAATTGGTAGGATAAAACTAAAGAATGGAAAATGAAAAAAATGAGCCTTGAAGAAATGGAGTATAATATTTTGTTATTTTGTTCAATGTAGAAATAAAATATACATATTATTTGGGAATTATAGTTGGGGTGGGGTGGGAGGACAAAACCAGAGAAATAAAATGGCATTTATTAAGAAGTATGATATGTTTCTCTTACAATAAATATGAGACGTAGAATTAGTGGGAAAAGAGTGAGATTTGATATTTGGAAATGGTGCTATTCATATTGGCTAGAGAAGTCAGAAGATTTTTGATAGAATATAAAAATAAGTAAATAGATATGCATCAGATAGTGTTGTGGATAGCAAATGCAGCTTTCAAGGTAAATTTGAAATGGATTTTTTTTTTTTTTTTAAACGAGGGAAACTAAAATGAATGTTAATATATGAATAAAATAGATGAGTAAAAATACTGTTTACTTGAATTATATGTAGAGAATAAAAACATGTTGGGCAAAAAAAAAACATTACAAAATACAAATCTCATGGGTAGACAATTTATTTTCATGTATTTATATAATAAATTTGATAAATGAGTAAAGAATGTATTACAAATACATAATTACAAGAAGTGAGAAAAGGGAATATACAAATGGTTTAGGAAAAAAAGAAATAAATTTGATATAATTTAAAAATAATTTTGAGTTATACAAAAGTAAAAATTATATGAAATATAAAAGAATGTATAATAACATTAAAACTAGCTTAGTAACATTTGTACAAGGTAGGTGGTTTAAATAGCAGGGACTGTACCAGCATGTTGAGTATTCGAAATACAAGCACTCAGAATACCAACAAACAAAACAATAAATAATAATAATAGCAAAAAGTTATTGCTACATGCACAACACAATATATATATATATATAGTTCACTTTCCATTAGGAGTTTTTGCTACACACACAACACAATTTCTTCAGATGCACTTCATGACTCACTGCTTATTACACAGTTTCCACTATCTTGGTTTTCCCAAAACTCTTGGGCTCAGTTCAGCTGTTGCATTCAAACATATTGATTTCCACTAGAGCCCTTCCCCACCACTTAAGTTTCTTTCAGCTACACACACTTCTGTCTGTCTGCCACTGTTCACTTGGTAACTCCCTGGAAATAGAACACTTCACAACTGGCTGCTTTCTAGATGGTTTCCTCCAGCCTTGGTTTTTCAAATTCTTTGGTCCTGATCAGCTGCTGCTCATGAACATATTTTCATTATAGAGCACTGTACACTCACTTAAGCTTCTTTCAGCTACACACACTTCCATCTCTCCTCAATCATCCACTTCGTAACTCACTGGAAATAGAACAATACACTTTGTTGCTCAAACTATTTATAGTCCCCTCAGTTGGCATCTGGCAATCCAAGGTTCATCCTTGATATTATCCATCTTGAATTCCTCTTTGCGTTTTTAATTATGCATACAATTAATTTCTACTGTATTAAGGAATATTTGTAATTAGCAAATATTTCTTGGCATTTATCGAATGCAATATTCTTATCGCAAATATGTAAATTTAATCATCAATTAAATTTAACACTCATCAATTAGCGATCTAACGAAGAATAAATATATTTCTCCAATATATTCTTTACTTTTTCTGGAATACAAAACTTATACTTGGATGTTAATATAAATATTTTTACAAAACACTACAAATGGAATAAAGATTTGAATTATAGATATAGTTTATATGAGGATCTAGAGAGAGTATTCAAAGCTTATATTTAAAGAGTAGGATAATGAAAAAAAATCAAGATAAATAAATTATATAGAGAATGTAAATAATTTAAAGGTAAAGGAAATGAAACTGGTAAAGATTTTATGATTTTTTAATTTTTTTAGATCTTTATAACTAAGTTAGGGAATATAAGGGCAGGATAGTGGAACTGACAAAACAACTTTTATTAAATGGGATAGGGAGAAAAAAAAAAGTAAAGCAAAGTTGGAAAAATGATTGAATAATAAATAAAAAGTAGATGATTTTATTGTAGTATATAATGGTTTTAGAAGGAGACAATGTTTAATTTAGTCTATTCACAGAAACTTCTGACTTCATTTAAGTAGAAGCCATTTTATATCACACCACATAATTTCTCACGTGTTCTTGTAAAATGACATAATGAAAATAGAAATGTATATGCTATAAATTAATAGTTATAACAATATACTATATATATATATAAATTAATAAAAGCTAATATCTGTCTTGACTTCAAACAAAAAATACCTATATTACATCCCATTATAAATAAATAAATGTGAAAATTCGAAATATATTAAAGGTTATAATACTGAATTTTACTATAGTAATTAGGTTAGTAAGTTATATTAGAAATCTTGATATTAAATATATTATAAATCCTATAATTAGTATTAGTCAAGCTTCAACATTGAAGAAATCTAATAAAGAATCTCTCTACTCTGTGACCACATAGTTATAAACAAATTAGAAAGATATTTTTTAAGGGATCTTTTAAAGGAGTTAGGGTAGGGCTAAGTCACTGCATTTGGAAGTATATGAATAAGCATACAAGAGATCATTTGATGTTGTTGGTAAAAGAACTTTGCACATCAGAGCATTTCAAACTCTTTAAAACATTTTGGAGCTAATTTAAGAGAAGTATTTTATATAAATGATAATAACAAAGAACGTAATCTAAATGAAGTTTAGAGAAGCTACGTAGATTTGAATATAATATGGAATATTTTCCAAAGATTTCATACTTGATCATATTAATTGCTTAAAAGACTGACACAAAATTACTAAACAATAAATCTATTGAAATATACTTGTGCTAAATGAAGCAAAACCCTGTGTGGTTTACTGCTACGGAAGAGTGGCAGATTCAAGAACAAACAGTCTCTGAATTGAAGCTTTGTTGCTTCTAGTGTTTAAATATCACATGACCTTTTGACTGATGAATCATTCAATTATTTTTTAATGTAGCACTGATGTCTATTGTGCAATATGCTATAGAAAAGAGCAGGAAATGTTATAAGAAAAGCAAGAAAGTAAAACTTCAGATATATGTTAAAATAAGACCAGAACTTATACAAATGAATAAATAAAGTGAGAGAGATGAATATCTAAATTGATAATAATGATTTATAAAAAGTTAGAAATTATCAAAGTTAAATTATTAATATGGATGGGAATGTATTGAAGCTTTTAGCAGAAATAATTTTAATATCAAAAAATTAACATACATTTTTGGAAAAAATAATATTTGTTAAATGCATTTTACCAGCACTTACTTAAAGAATTAAGATTTGGATATTGAATAAAAAAAATAGAAGAGATATATTGGAATTAAGAAGGAAGATTAAAAACAAAAAACATGGATGAGAGAGCATAGAAAGATTTAAAAAGTTGAAAAAATAGTTTTAAATGGTCAATAGATAAGCCATTATTAATGAATTTGATTAACAATCATAAGAAAACGTTTATAAGAGAAATAATCAATGATATTGTAAAACAAATAAAGGATAAATTTTAAATAAATTACCTTAAAACTACTATTTTATAAATAAATGCTTAATTACAACAACAACAACAAAAAAAAGAATTGCTTTCCTTCTCCCTAATTTCATTCCATGCTACTGATCTACATTTTTTTTTTTGGCTTATAATACTTATTTATTAGAAATCACTATCAGTAATCTAATTAAAATTATTATTCATACATTAACATTTTAGATTTATTAAAATTTAGATTGCGCTTTATGCAAAAAAGTGAAGCTTGTCTCAATCTTATTAAAAAGTTATATGGCTAAGCACTTTCAGAGACCTTGAGTCTCCATAATCATACCCTACTTTTAACTGAAGTTTAGCTGTGATTTATGTAAAATTTATGCATAAACCACAGCTAAACTTCAGTTAAAAGTAGGCTATGATTATGGAGACTCAAGGTCTCTGAAAGTGCTTAGCCATATAACTTTTTAATAAGATTGAGACAAGCTTCACTTTTTTGCATAAAGCACAATCTAAATTACTTACTACTCAAAGGTGAAGTAGAAAACTAGTATTTTATTTATTAAAATTATAAAAGTAGAACATTTTTATAATAAACACTTCAGAAAATAATAAATGTAGTAATGTGATGTGGTGCACTGTGACTTCTTATATGGAGTCGGGAATCTCTTAGCAAGTATGCTCAGAGAAACCTGTTAGTCACTTAACCTTCCCTTTCCATTCCCCACCCAAGTTTTCCCATATCCAGCTCCATCCCATTTCCACAACATAATCTTTGTCAACTCCATGACCATTATATCTAAATACCTCTTATCTTTTCCCAAACCCAGCATAAAAATCAATAACTCACTTTTATAATAACTTTGTTTATATTTATTTTTCTACAACTTCATTATTTGTACTCTTTCTGCTTGCAGGCATGTGATGCCTAATATTTGCTATGCTTCATTACACAACTTGCAGACTAAATCACCCACATTTTCCCATTTATGTGCATATTCCCTTGTAGCTAAAGATCCTGTTCAAACCTTAAATAGTAAACTACTTTCCTTGTTATTATCATAAATTAACTTGCATCCAATATTCTGTTTACTTCTATATATATATTTAAACTCTTTTTATTCTCCACATTAGTTTTCCATCTCTCCAACTCCCTATTCCTTATTAATGCATCTATTCTTCTATCCCATTTCTTACCACTATAACATTCAACAATTCTTCTAACATGATCATCCCATCTTTTGTATAAGTATACTGACACAAATCTTTTATCCAAATCTTCTGCATATGGCATTACCTTTCTCACCCATCTTGTTGATTGCTCTTTATTCATAACCCAATTAAATACGATATGTGATGTGCTGTATTGTGGCTTCTTAAATGAAGTCAAGAATATCTCAGCAATTATGCCCAGATAAATCTGTTAGCCACTTTATTTTCCATTCCCCACTCTAAATTTTCCCATAATCTGCTCTATCCCATTTCCACAACATAATCTTTGTCAATTCTATAACTTTTATATCTAAATCCCCCTTATCTTTTCCCAAACCCAGCATAAAAACCAATAATTCACTTTCGGTATAATCACTTTTTTCATATTTATTCTTCCATAAATTCATTATATGTACCTTTTTTGTTTTCAAGCATTTACATTCAATTAACAAATGCCTAATATTTTCTATTCCTTCCTTACATAATTTACAAAATAAATCACCCATATTTTTCCATTTACATGTATATTCTCTTGTAGCTAAAGATCCCATTCAAACCTTAAACAATAAACTACTTTCCTTACTATTATCATATATTAACTCACACCTAATATTCTGTTTATTTCTATATATATTTAAACTCTTTTTACTCTCCATACTATTTCTCTATCTTTCTAACTCCATATTCTTTATTAATAAATCTATTCTTTTATCCCATTCCTTACTACTATAATACTCAACAATCCTCTCTTTTGTACAAATATACTGATATAAATTCTTTATCCAAATCTTTTACATACTGCATTACCTTTCTCACCCATTTTGTTACCTGCCCTTTACTCATAACCCAATTAAATACTATTTTGGCTGTTCTTTTATTATCAATAAACTGCAATCTACCAAACATTTTCATTTTACTTTTTGCATCTCTCATATGAAAACTTGACCATCCCATTTTTTCTTGAATTGCCTCCCTTGCTGTCCATACTTCTGCATCCAATGCATGTCTTCCTACTTCCCTTTGAACTTTTTCTAAGTAATTTAATATAATTTAATATAATTTAATTTAATATTTAATTTAATAGCAAACTCTCCATACAGATGCATATAGATGCAGGAAGGTTTGTGCATAAAATCTTCATCTAGTGTATTTATCCAATATCTCATAGACTAGTTTCTAGCTTGTGGTTTTCATCAGTAAGGAGCTTTGGATCTGAGAGCACTGCAACTTTATTCTTTTTATTTATAAATAAACAGTTCAAAAAATAGACTAGAATTTGTAGAATTGGGAAATATCATTAAACAACATTATCATACTACTTTTACTTTTTTATTATATGTGATTTAAAGAAAGTATATCAATGTCTGCAAACAAACTATTATATTCTAGTTGCAGTCTTATGCAAAAGTGAATTAATAGAATGTTTCAAGACAGATAAATAAGATAGTTCATGACATTTAGAATTAAAAGTTGGAATCCTAAATGAGATTTTCAGTTACCAATCTTTTATTAGACATAACATTTATCTTTTTACCTCTATAAATATACTTAAAATATTTGTCCTGAAATATTTGTAGTTTTTTAAATATTTGATGGATTGTGTGCACAAGTCCTAAATAACAGATCCATAATGGAGAACAGGTTCAATTAAAATGTCAAAAAGTATCTGAGATGTTTCTAGTTTAAATCAAATATTTGATCTTAAAATCACATTCTTAAAACATTTATTAACCACTATTTCCCTATGATCATTATATATAAATCTACTAGTGAAACTAAGTTGTGGATCTTTTCATTTAAAACTTGTAATTTTATTACTATTAGCACAACATTACTAACTATAATTTTATTTGAATATGATATTGAATTACATATTTTATGTTTATTTGTAATGTTGTTGATATAATACCAATTACAAATAGTGTTAATGTAACACTCTGTGATCATTTATATGTTGGATATCTAAAAGAAATCTCTTATCGTCTACACAACATAAAATACTTTTTACATCTATAAAGATATCAAGTCAGAGGTATAAACAGCAAAAAAGAATAGGTATTAAAATATTTCTTTGGAAAATTCTATATCTATAAGTAATCATAAAAGAAGATTCTCCATTGATACAAATATAATTTCTTTCATTAATAAAAAAAGAATTTAGAAGTTTTAAAAAGCTGATTGATAAATCAATTTTATCTGCTTTCATTTGTAGAATTTTATGAATCTCCTCTATTGAAAGTTTTAAATAAATTAAAATAAATAACATCAAATTGACTTTAGGAGTCAACAGCTTGTGTGATAAAATTTGATATACATAGAAAAATTGTTTCAGTAGATTGCCCTGGCAGAAAACAAATTGTGATAGAATTCTATTATAATATACTTTTTTTTTAAATAATAATTTTGCACAAAATGGCAATAAAGAATTGAATCTAAAATTAGATACCCAATTTATAAATAGGGACTATTTTCACAATTTTCCAACAATCAAAAAAAATACGTTTTTAAAGCTACATCAAATATATGTGTTAAAATTGAATCTAACAGTTTAAAAAATCTTTATAGATGAATGTAAATATACTGACAGGTGCAATATTTTTTTACTTACCAAAATCTAGATGCATTTATAAAATCATGTACACTTTGATTAATCATACTTATTGAATTATTATTTCTACAAGACTATTAGCAAAATAGTAATTATATGAAATTTCATTAATATGAACATTTAAAATGGGAAATGTTTCATGAAAACATCTGACTTGATATAAAATGTTACTAGACTTTTCATCTTAATTTTCTCTTCCATGATGTTTCAAAATTCACTTGGATTATTATAAATATTATTTATATATTTTCCCATGCATGGGTCAATATCATGTTTTTTTTTATATTTCTTAATTCAAAAAAATCAATAATTTTTAAAATTGTTTCTAAATATTCTACCTTAAATATTTTTTTTAGATTATAAAAAAATCTAACTTTCTTTATATATTTGGTAAGTTCTTTAGAAAATTATTTAGGATATTTGGAGAATTTAACTGGTTTTATTGGAATAAACCTATTTACACTATAATTAGACAGCAAACTTTAAAATATTTCTGCTGCTTCTGAGGCACCATCGTTATAATATTATTATTTTTATATGTTATTTATAAATTGGAATTTTTCTTGCAATTTTTAGCTTAACCATATTTATTTCATTTGTCTTTATGGTAGGTATTATTAGGAAAGACACTCTGTAATATTTTTATATTTCTTTTCTTTTTTGCTATTACTGACTGAAATAGACTTTATCTGAATTCAACAACAGACAAGACAATCAATTATTTGCAAACGAGTAAATGAATAATAATTTAAAAGTCATATATAAACTTGTTGAATATCTCTGTCTAAATAAATATTGATATATATGACTCAAGTGCTTTCATGATTAGGCCAAAATTTAAATCTGAAAGATAAGCTAATGAAAAATTCCTCTTACATTAAATATTTCAATGGATCAAATAAAACATATCAATATAAATGGATCAACAAAAAACATTTTATAATTAGAGAATATAAAATCACTTTAGTCTCTTAAAATTAAGTGATTTACATTTTATACTAGAACCCACAAGTAAATAAAAGTTAGCTTGTGTTTTAAAAAATCAAACAGCTTTATTGCTCAGAAGTTTGAGTACTGGATGTGTCAGTTGGGTCATGACTCATGAACTTTAAGTTCTAGGGTCTAACACTCTACTACTGCAATAAACAATACATGTGTTCATAAATATAAAAACAAAATATTTTTGAAATAACAACTAAAATAATGCAATGTAAACAAATTTAATTAAATACATTTTACTTTTCATCAACTTCTATTAATCATCATTCCACATATATGCATTTAACTTTTAACAAAAGCTATTATTGAAGTCCAAAAAATTTAATATGTAAAATATGACATAAATAAAATAATTGAATAATTTGTCTCTTGGGAGGTTATATAATCTTCAAGCCTCAGAATAAAAGGAATTAACTGTAATCCATGGATTTTTATTTTTCAAATCTGCTATGGTATTACTATACTACACTAAGTAAAACATGAGATTAATGAAAAAAAGAATTTCTAAAGGTGGTATTCTAGTTCCTGATAAACATCAAATGCATTTTCTTGAACTAAACTAGGGACTAAACTTGACCAAATCAGCATTGAAGCCTTTTTTTTTTTAGAGAAAGGGGGAAGTATCTACTATATACATATTTATTATAAGTCTAGTTTTCTTTTTTCTATTTTCTTGATTAAACTTAGCATTGTAGGTGAGAACATAATTTTTGATATAATAACTTTTAAATCACCAAATTTCAGGATTCATTTATTTTGTCAATGTTTTCTGTCTTCCATTTAATGATAATAACTTACTTTTGTATTTAATAACTTCACTGCATTTAAAGAATACTTCTATAATTTCAGATCAGTTAAGTAGGTGTTCTGAAGAGTAAAGAAGCAATGTATAATACATATAACAGTCCTGTTTTAATTTAATACACCTTTGGTGTCACTTCTGCATGTGAACTTGTGTTTCTGCTCACAGATTTAGTGAGAAAACTATAAACATACAAAACATTTAGCTATAAAATTTGCCACATTATCAATGCACTAAATATGGATGGCATTTTATTTTTTTTTAGAAAAGACTCACTAATAAAAATATAAGTGGTGGATTATCAAATTTATTGAATCACTACATTTAACTCTTCTAACTAGTTTTTGAGTTGATGAATTGATAATTTTTCTATACTGTATTAAAATTTCTCTTTTTATGGTAATGCTATGCCATACAGTAGAAAAAAGAATCGGTAATATAGCAGCAAAAATATATATAACTAGCTATTACAAATAGAGTGTGGACAGTAGAGAGAATAGAGTAAACCAAGAGGATGATGATTAATATTCAATTATTTTAAAACTAAACTTGCATTAATTCAGTCATGTGGTACAGTGATCAGGGAATTATCTTTCTCTACTCATTGTATTAAAACACATAATGGAAATTGGACAGTTTTAGGAATCTGATGATATCCCAAATAAGGACATGATACTTTTAAAAATCATTGCCAACTCAAATATATTTATATTTATCAATTAGTTATGATCAGTAAATATTTAGTTTTTTCATAGTTAGAGAGCAAAGATCTAAAATAATTAGAGTTGCTCAAATAAAAGTCAATGTGCTAACTGTATATTAAACTATAAGTCAGGGATATAGTATTACCATAGCATAAAGTAATATCTATAGATAAAATCTTACTAAGATTTTTTTTCCATCTTCAACAAGCTAAATATTGACATCCTACTTTCCTTACCCAGCATCATATGAGAAGTAGCTTGTCAGCCCCCTAACCCAATAATGGATAAATCTTGTATGGCCACTAATAAAATCAATTTTATTGCATTCAAAATAGTTAAAATAAATTTATAAGAAAATAACACTGCAATAACATTTCTATTCTTAATCAACTGCTGCCCCTAGGGAATATTTGCAATTTACCTAATTTATCACTAAGACTTTCTGTAGCTATTGAACTCTGATTGTAAAACTTTTACACTTACATCAGTTAACATTGTTGACATTTCTCATCTTCTTTCAAGAATAACAAATGTAAGCAATGGATAAAAATACTAGATAGTGGAGTTTGTTTACTTCTAGTTTTGAATAACAGATCTTTTTTTGATAGACAGCACTACCATTTAGTACCCATAGAACAACAAGAGAATATACATGTAAGTGGGAAAATATGGGTGATTTAGTCTGTAAATTATGTAAGGAAGGAATAGAAAATATTAGGCATCTGTTAATTGAATGTAAATGTTTGAAAACAGAAAAGGCACATATACTGATGTTATGGAAGAATAAATATGAAAAAAGTGATTATACAGAAAGTGGATTATTGTTTTTTATGCTGGGTTTGGGAAAAGATAAGGGGGATTTAGATATAAAGGCCATAGAGTTGACAAAGATTATGTTGTGGAAATGGGATGGAGCAGAATATGGGGAAACTTAGACTGGGGAATGGAAAATAAAGTGGCTAACAGGTTTCTCTGGGCATAATTGTTGAGATATTCTTGACTCCCTTTAAGGAGAATCTACAGTACATCACATCACATCATCTTATTATTATAGATTTTTAGTACTTACATAATGATAAATATGTTGGAAGTAAAACATACAATGCAAAGCAAAAGTTCCTGAAATCTTTTTTGCTAATATTAATGATTTATCAGAGTAATCATAAAAAGAATTAAGCAAATTATTTACAGAATGCAGATAGTACACTTATACATTATATAAATGAGAGAAAAAGAGGAAAAGGATATACAACTTTTGGAGATGATACAAAATGGTTGACCACATTTGGAGAAAAAAAACACTTAAGCTTGTTGCTAAAAACAAAAAAAAAAATCTACCTGATTAGAGCATACCTTGGCCTTCCTCCACCGAAAGATAATGATTCCAAGTACAACAGTAATAGTCATGCATAAACTTTGTATTCCCAAAGGCAATCCTCGAAGGATGATATTATACTCAACTTCACAAGGTCTCTTGTCCCGGCAAGCATCACAGCCCACTTTACATGGTAAACAATTGAAGTTAGTATCATAGTCCTGTGATTTTCCAAGCAGCTTATGCAGATATGCTTTCTCCACTTCACCTCCATCAAAATGTTTCACACTGCTAGATGTGTTTGGAAAATAAAACTTTTCTTTACACTCACAGAGATATGAACCTCGACGGAAACCCATTCCCTTTAAAGGAAAGCACTACAAAGAAAAAAAACAACAACTTATATAACAAAGAATATTAATTTTTCTGCCAAAATAAATTTAAGAATCTAGACAATAGAAAATTCTATGCGATAAGACTTTGATCATCATTGTTAGAGACAGTCATAGCTGGCCTCACCTTTACCAAATTTTAATGTATATTCAATATACATATATGTACATGTGAGAAAATGTTTCTGATTTTTTTAAATAGTTTTAAAAAATATTTATTTATAATTTAAAAAGGCGGGAACAAACCATTATATTTCCCAAATGTATTGTTAAAAATGTTATTAATATTCGTTTAGGGAAATACATTGACTTTCGATAAGTTTCTCACTAATGTTATTTTAATTAATTAAATAACAACTATATCATACAAGCAAATCATTTATTACATTATTATATCAAATGAAGATTAGGAAGTCTTATGGCATAGTTTAATCATCTTTTTTTTATTTTAAAAATAAAAGAATGATCAAGTGATGAGTATTTTTTAAACATTTTTCGATCTAAATTACTTACAAAATGATTGTCCGTTTTTTCAGATAACACTTGTTCAGAAATCAGGTTTTGTTAGATAAAGTTTATTTACTACACAAGAAAATTGTTACTAAAATAATCTTTGAAGACGATTAACTATAAAATAGGAATACTTGATCCATATTTTACTTTTGGTTATTGACTAAGCTGCTAAGAAAATTTTCTTACTAAGCATCTCAAAGCTTGAAAAACAGTCAAGTGAACAAATTAAAAAAATTTTCCAACTTAAAATCTAAATTTTTGACAATTTACTCGAAACATCTGGTGACAGGCAATATAAATATACATATATATATATTCTTTAGAGGAATTTGATATTAAGTAAGTTTTTATTATAATTTTTTACGGAACGAAAAAGTATCATTTTAGGATTTGAATTAGAACTTATCATTTTAACTTTTTCAGAACTCTCAATATTAGTAACACAATTAATCATTCACAATTCAATAAATTTTTTAAAGAGTAGCATAAATATTTATTAATGAACTGAGACTTTTAATAACGAATACTAACCAAATGACTCTGGATAGAATGTTTTTAATTGCTATCCTTAATGATAGATGATCAAATCATTAAAATTAAAAAAAAAACCTGAAATTAACATGCACTATAACTATAACGTGTCTGAAAGTTTGTGGTGATGGTATATTATTAGATGTGATATGTTGGACTATTTCCATCATCTATGAGTGAATGTTGAATGTATAGAAAATTTTAAACTTTATTTAAACTTTCCAAATACAAACAACTTGTTAGTAATAACACACAAATAGACAACAGGTTAATAATTCCACAATGTTTCAAGCAGTATTATTCTCCACTCTTCTCCAGATGTTGCTGGCCTACATGCACAGTGACAATATTCGCTTAGAAGTTAAACTAGCACCTTTAGATTCTTGAATATCAAATTTTAAGGCAAATGCTCTAGCCTTTGACAGAATAGCTCAGTTGGTTAGAGAATTTGCTTTAAAATTCGATATTCAAGAATCTAAAGGTGTGAGTTCAACTTCTAAGTGAATATTGTCACTATGCATATAGGCCAGCAACACCTGAAGAAGAATGAAGAATAATACTACTCGAAATGTTGTGTAATTACTAACCTGTGTTGTCTATTTGTGCGTTATTTGTATTTGTGTGTTGTTTGTATTTGGAAAGTTTAAATAAAGTTTAAAATTTTCTATACATTCAACATTCTCTCACAGATGATGGAAATAGTCCAACATATCACATGTAATATAACTATAATTCTTATAATATATTTAGTTTCGCAGAATGCAGTCGATTTGTCTACAACCATGTTAACAAGCTCTTATTTTTCATGCTCCAAAAGTACTTTAAACCTATGCCTGGCAAGGTAAAAACCTGATGCTGATATATTTTTCTCAATTTCCAATGAGTTAATAACTAATTAATAATTTTGTGTTACATTTTTCATTCAAAATTTTAATTAAAATCAACAATAATTTAGAAATCAATATGACAACAAAGTCATCACATGATTAGAAAAGCCTGCCGCCAATATTGCTAGTTCAAAATTTCAAAGCCCAGAGTTCAGTCAAACATAATCTTATTTTTGATTTTATTGTAGTAATTTCCAATTTTTGTTTTGAAAAAAAAAAATCAGTTTCAAGTTTCCAGGAAGCAGTTCACTTGCTCACAAATTGTATTCAAAATTTTCGGCTAACAGAAAAAAAAAACTACCTTCATATACCTTTTTCAATTTCCAATCAGTTGATAACTTATAATTTTATGTTACATTTTTAGTTCAAATTTTCAATTAAAATCTAGTTGCTTAACAATATTTTTTTAAAAAGCCATCACATGACCAGTGTCTGTCAACTATAGTACCAGCACAATGTTTTCAAGTCCAAAGGTTAGTCAAGCATATGCTTCTTATTTTTAGTGTTATTTTTTAGTAAAATTTGATATTTGTCTAATAATAAAAATTTGATCTCTAAGTTCTGCAACAATTTTTGCTCACTACCAAGCTAACAAGCTATGGTTCTTTATGCTTATAAAGTACTCAAAACCTAGGATAATAAATTTAAAAAAAACTAACGTTATATATTTTTTTAAATTTCCAGTCAACTGATAATTTATTTCCTATTTTGTGTTATATTTTTAATTTAAATCAAGTTACTAATGATAATTTAAAAAAAACAAACATGAAATTTCCAATGCCAAGCCTAACCATCTAACTAGCTTTTTCTATGTTTCCTATGTCTGAACCTTCTATCTATGAATTTCACACTTAAACTACATCAACACAACCAACCCCAGATCCAGAATCTGATCATTTTATCACAAACTCCAACTCATCAATTGCAAACAATTCTAACATAGCTATACCACCACTCACCTCTGGAAATCCGGATTCTCTATCCATAAATCTCATACTTAAATCTCATCAAAAGCTTATCCAGTATCCATCTCTAACACAGCTAGATCCAGAGTCTGACCAACTTATCTAATTCAACAATTGCAAACAAATCTAACATAACTTTATCTCCACCCACTCTGAAATATTCATCAATTCAAATTCACTAGAAAACAGGCATAGCATAGTTAACAAAACCTCTTCACCAATTATGAAAAGAAATCCCACTATGCCTTCTACCGATACCAACTCACTCCCAATGAAACTGAGAGAAAACCTGATCACCCAAAGAAAATCTGTTGTTTAAAGAGTCAAAAATAACACATTGATTTAATTAATATGTGTCTACAGAATTGACAAACAATTGCCACACTCTTTAAAAATCACTAGTCCCTCACATATGTTACCTAGGCAACTCAACCACATATAACACTAAATCTGGTTTGCATGTGTGAATACAGCAATCCAGAGCATGTAAAATTCATGTAATCTTGGGTAAATCAATAAATCAACTTTTACATATATAAACCTACAACTACAGATTGCCAATGTAACCACAGCAATCTTAACTATGTAAACCTTTTGTAACTAATCCACTGCTTGTAAAAATTGCTCCAGTTCTGGGTAAATTGATAAATCAACTTTTACATATGTAAATCTACAACTACAGGTTGCTCATGTAAACAAAGCAATCCAAGCTACATCAAATCCTTGTAACTAATCCACAACATGTAAAAATTCTTGTAATCTTGTGTAAATCAATAAATCAACTTTTACATATATAAATCCATATCTATGGATTGCCTATGTAACCACAGCAATCCAAGCTATGTAAAACCCTTGTTACTAATCCACAGCATGTAAAAATTTCTGTAATCTTGTGTAAATCAACTTTTACATTTGTGCACCTATAACTACAGATTGATCACATATACCACAGCAACCCAAGCTATGTAAAACCCTTCTAAGTAATGCACAACATGGAGAAAGCAACTTTTATATATGTAAGCCTACAACTGTGGATTGCCCTTGTAAACACAACAATCCAAGCTATGTAAAATCCTTGTAATTTTCTAAGATAAATAAATTCTTATAATATAAAACTTTGTTTTACTGATAGTTATTATTTCTAATCTTTTTGGAGTCGACATCTTTTATAATAACCAATTAATCTTATAATATAAAACTTTATTTTATTGCTAATTATATTACCAATCTTTTATAAATGATGACACCTTTATAATAGCCAAGTAAATCTGTAACCTGCTTCTCCTGCGGCCATATTTGCCTCCAAAATATTTTTAATAGGATAAAAAAAAATTACTTAAAAAAAAATCTAGGATAAAAGTTATATATAAGAAAGTTATCATTTTTTAAAACTATTCTATAAATACTAATTGTATATATATTTTTATAAGTAATTTGATAATTTAAACATAATAATTGTTTTATTTTTCAGATATTTTTATTAACGATATTTTTCGAGTCAATTAAAAATCATTGTTACATTTTTTTAATCAATAAAAATGTTTGTATATAGTAAAATAAACTCGTTTTTTTTAAATAAAATATGAAAAGTAATCAAATGATCTATGGCTCGGGAGTTTATATAACGTTAGAGGACCGAAAGCGGCAGGTGGAGCTGCGATCCAAATTCTTGTCTTTCGGAAATCATTCTTAATAGAAACACCAATACTTTTGTCTAAAAGATAATGCGAACAAAATATTTCTTAATATAGTAATTTTTTCTATTATGAATTATACTATTTGTTATTCATCTTAGGCTCTGATATAAAATATTTTTCATTCATTTACATATTTAAAGTTCAGTTGCATTTTTTTTTTAAGTGTCATAGCATCGGCCGGGACGCGAACCCGCAACCCGGGCAGTCGCGCTGACCTCTCGCTACTATACAACATTTGAAAAAAATTAAAAGATCACCAAATAAAATAAATCATTTAATACTTATAAATATAATGGTCTTTTAATATGTTTTTATTAATATCCACTGCATTGAAATTCACTTCTTTCTTTTATCAAAGATTTGTGTTACAACCACCAAGTATAGCACTGCAATGAAATCATATTGAAATAAACAGTGGGAGATCTTTGCACAGGTGCAACAAACGTGCACTGCTTTCGATTATAAGGGACCTGCAAAGTTAGTAGCTTCAGAAAGAAATACATTTTGTGATTCTCTGGTACAGATACCATCTTCATCGACACAATTTCTATTTGCTGAATGACAAATAGCATATAACAATTTTTTACAAATTGATAATTGACCAGTAAAATTTTCTTTTCAATCATGAGAAAATATTCCAATAATATTTATAATTCCTTGAGCATTTATGCATCGTTTACACAATTGATCTTTTCTTGCAAACCGGGCCAACGAATAAATAAGCTCTTAATTATTTGTGTTAAGTATGATTGATGTTTTTAGTATTGTTTTTTGATAAGGAAACATATTATTAAGTAACTATTCAGTAACATATTTAGATTTTATAAAGTAAGCACTGTTTATTGTGACTACTGGATATTAGAATCTAATGGCAATGACCCATTCAACACAATAAAGTCCATTGCATTTTAGTTTATATTTAAGACGTAATTCAATTAATTTTATTTTATAATTATTTAGCTTTATTTTTTTATTTAGCCATAAAAAAGAGTTTCGGAGTGAAGCTCAGAAACGCAAAAGATTAAAAGAAAATGAAAATTATTCAAATATGAAAAATCCGCTGGCTATTTTTTTAACTCAGCATTTTATTTTAAATATCACAATAAATAATAATGGGTTATCATTATCAAATCTGTAAATGCTTGATAAAAATAAAAATAATTAAAAGTAACTAAGTCAACCCTCCACCCAAAAAATACTTGCCCCCCCCCTCCCGCACCGAGAGAGTTATAATTCAAAAGGTTGAAATCTAAACTTCTTTATAAATTGATAATCAACAATTTATGAGCAAAGTTTAGACAAATTAGCATAATATTTATGTATTTTGATTTTGAACTGATTTAAATATTTTTAAAATAGTATCATATATATGTCATGAAATGGCATGTGGGAATTGCTAGCACAACCATCAGATGTCTTCAGCTTGGGTTTGAATCCTGGCTGAGTAAACTTGAAAAAATTGTCAACAATCTTAGGATTTTTCTTTCATATAACTGGCTCTTATTCAATCCAATTAACCATCCAATACCAATCAATAAATGGGTATCTATCTATTTTTAATTAGAGAGTAAAACAAAAATGGAAAACTTATGGCAAGCTTAATAAATATTGATTTTTCCTTCATTGTTTTATTTTGAAGGTTTGTGGAAAAATACTAAAAGATCTATTTAAAATTGTTTTAATTATCCTTTTTTCACCATATTGAAGCTGTGCACATATATATACAATGATATATATGCTGGCTTCACCATTCACTGTGGAATAACTAAGACCCTAAATCCAACCACAGTGAATGTATGTTTTTTTTCTTAAACTTAAAGAATGACTGCATCAATAGTTATATATTATTTTAAGGGAAATTATTTTAAGAGGGGGAAAAGTTAATGAAATAAAATATAAAAAAATAAGAGAATTTTTTTTAAATTTTTCTTTAATTTTAAAATATGATGGCAGAAAGAGATAAGATAAATTTTCATAATTAAACATAACCCATTAAAAAGAAAGATTTTAATTAAAAGAAAATAGATAATGGGAAAATTTGAAACAATAGGCTACTAATAAGTAGTTTAATTAAAAACAGAATTGGGGGAAAGTGGTACAAATAAGGAACTTTTCTTTTGTTCTTCAATCTGAAAAATCTGCTGAAGCTCTTGCTAAGGACTCTTATATTAAGAATTTCTAGAAATTCATTTTTTTTAATTCCTGCTTGCTGCCTTTTCAGTAATGCTGTAGATTATTTGCTCTACATGTATTCAAATCCAGAACTTTGTTACTCTACAGAAATGCTGGGGTAGTTTTCTTTGCCTTCACTCTCCTGTCTCTGGGACTGGTGTCATAAAGATGTGAGCCAGCCGAAGAACCAAAAAAAATGCCTGACAAATGCCTACCCTGTAGTAATTAATTCTTTGTATGGAAATATGAATACAAAAAAAGAAACTGCCATGCAACATCAACGGAACCCATCTTGACACATGCACTCTAATTACTGGTAACTATCCTCTTATTTGAAATGTGTTTGTCTTTTCTCAAAGTAAATCTAGATATATGTTGTTGTTTTTTTTCATTTAAACATTTTGTAAATTGTTTTTATTTAAATATTGTAATTGGTATTGGGCTTAATATATATAACAGTGATGAATCTTCTTAAGTTAGGTGAAAATGCCTTACTAAATTTGGTCGCCATTATACACTTATAATTAAGCATTTCGTTTTATGTATATGTTTTAAAGACAAAAAAGAAAAAAAACAAAAATGCAAAAAGCACAAATTCCCCCCCCCCTTTGATTAATAATGCAGTGTTACCTATTAAGTTCTAGTTAATTGGTATAGGACTTGAGATTTAATGATTAAAGATTTGATTTAGTTTTCCTTTGTTCAAAAAAAAAAAGAGAGGCCATTACCTATATTTCTTTGCCATATATATTTGTCCTTAATTCAATTCAAAAAAAGATTGCAAACATATTTGTGTATTTTTTAAGAATGTAAATTAACAAAACTTTCATTTTTCATCTAGCTGTAAAAGAGATAGTATAGTAGCCTGTATTTATCGATATTAAAGTTATAGAAAAGGATTTGTATTAACTCTGTGGTGGGCTGTCTGAAAATTAACTAATTTTTTTAACATGTCCACCTCTTTTGCCTAAGTAATTTAATTGTATTGGAAAATAAAATAACAATTATTTTATAAGGGATTTTTTTTTTTTTGGTTAGACTTTCATAATGTTTTGTATATGTTTACCAACTAAGGTTTTTCTTTTAAATTTAAAGGTCGTTGGACTGTATTTATATTATATTGCTTACTGGGTGATCTGTGGGCATGTCTCTGCACATTTTAGCACTTTCCTCACCAAGTCTACATAAGCTAACATACCCACCTCAGGATCAAAATAAAGATTAATAAAAATTGGATCTCTTTCATATATATAGAACTGGACATAAGCAACAAAACTCCATGCCTGAATTTAGATCACACAGTTAGCAAATGAATTCCATTTTCTCTAACTCAGTTTAGAGGTGGAGAGCTATCCAGTCTCATGTTAGCCTCTTGGTAGCCATTTGTATCTTGGGACTCATCATTTCCCACAATATTCTGTCATCTTAGTCTGCAATATTTTATATTTATATTTATTTCAAAGACTTTCTCTGCAGAATATTATTGAAGTGTCTAAATCAAGATTGAAAATATCCATGGGGGGGGGGTCACTATTGAATTTTTTGTTAGTAGCAGAGGACAGTATTTTCAATGCTTTCCTAACAATATGTTAGTTAGTTTGGCTGGCTATCTGAATCATGTACTCTCACCATAGTGTTAATTATCTCTATCTCTCTCTTTCAATCATGTAACCTGCCCACTGGCTAGAAATGTTCCCAACTTATAATGTGAAGTCATTTTTTTTAAAAGGATCTTTCTTTCATATCTGGATATAGTTGCAGGGAAATAGCCTGCAGCTCAATTAATCAATTTGTTGTACTCTGCAAATGTAAAATAATAAAGTTTTTCTTTTGTCTTTCATTCACTATTATTAAAACTCTATAGCATTGTTTTCTTCAATAAACCTGATCATTATATACATGCTCAAATTCCTCCTTAGAGTCTCATCTCTCATTGACCACCTGGCATACATTAAGATAAATTCTAATGAGGTTTGGGAAGTAAGTTGCTTAGTAGCAATCTAGAGGAGTAGATGAGGTTCAAACCCCTCTACTTGCATCTATAGGTTAAGTTAAAGCAGCTCTACTTTTCATACTGTTACAATATATAACATAATACTCTAATGATTTTAATGACATTGTATATGGTTTTATGGCTATCAAATATGTTACACTAAAAATATAAATCTACTTTATGGAACAAACAAATCAAAATATATTACTAAGATAATTTACAAGCCAGATCCACAAAAACTCACAATAAACTCATGAATAACTTTTATCTGATAAAACAGATTGGCATTGATATAACAAAAGGTGGGTATTATTTACAGATTTATTAAAAAATAGTTCATGTGGATCAACTTGTAAATTATCTTAATAACATATTTGAACTTGTTTGATAAAATAGATTTATACTATAATACGTAGAGTTTTCTTGTTTGTTTAAAAAGATTTAATAGTAACATAATAAAAAGTTATAAAGTGACTAACACATGAATCCAATTCTGAATTAGATAGTAGTGACCTCTCTTATCTGCAACTAATACCTATAGATGGATTATGATTATTAAACAAGTTTCAATGTCAATTCCAGCAATACTAATTAATTAAATAGATATTTTTTTCAATATATTTATTAGTCAAATGCTAAGTTTGAAGCTGACTGTAACATTTTTTATGCCACTAGTTTAGCCATATGAGAATCTTAATCAAACCAATGATATTTCAATGATCACTGTCATTTTATAAGTAATAATGCTACAAGTTTCATAACTTGTTTATAAAACAAAAGCATATATCTGTTAATTTCAATATTTTTATGGATAAAAGACAGATGTTGATCATTATTTGATAGGAAATTTCATTTAAGTGTTTTAAAATTATTTTGATTAGACTTGAAACATTCCTGTAAGTTGTGTGAATATGACCAAGATTTTTTTATTAAAGTATTTGTTGGAATCAAATAAAACAGTTTTATAAAAAAAATAAAATTAAAAACAAGCAAATATTTAATATATTTATAAGCATATTTTTGGAGTTTATTTAATAAAGAAAGAAAATGCTCTGAAAAGTTGTACTAGTATTAGAAATTTTGCGACGATATCATTTGTTACTTTTTTTCTGTAAAAGTATTTTAGTTTATTATCAATATGTACTTTAATGGAAAAGTTTTTACTCAAACTCATATGATATAGCAGGGAAATAGAACAGATCAATGTTTGTTTCAAGTATTCAGTAAATTTTATGAAGATAATTTTAAAAAAGCACAAACTTTTCCATCAAATATTCTTAAACATACTGTAACAGGACTGTTACGTGTGAACAAATATATATAAAGTTGAAAAGAAAAGTAGAAATAAACACAGACAAAAAATTTGTAGATATATTTCTACATTTCCTGGAATAAATAATTATAGTAAAAGATTAAGTAATTTTGAATTTAAAATAAAAGTATATTATAAATTAAACATTTAAAAAGGCCTAACAAATATTTTTAATGTATTCTGATTTTGAAATTAAATACAAGGATGTTTCTGATAATTGTAAAAATTTCTATTATCTATCTTTAAAATCTTAATTAACGCTTGCATAGATTCTATATATATTTTGAAAACTTAGTAGATCATACTTGGATAAAATTCCAAAGGATTAAAGTGAATTGAAATCAACTTTTTCCAATCAGATAAGAAAAAACATTTTTAATTAAGAACAGTTATTAATAAATGTGTTTTTGTCACCCCAGATGACTAATATAAAATGAGTTGATAAAAAAATTGTAGTAGTTTTTGTAATAAAAATTTTTTTTGGAAAGAGTTGACTAATAGTTTGCTGTAATTGAAACTAATTATAGTTGGCCAGAATAGTTTACTAACAGAATAGTCCAGAGCAGGATATAAAACTATTGTGAAGAAATAAAAATGCAAAAAGGGCAAGGACAGAAGTTGCTCTATAGTTTATAATGGTGGAGTTTAAATACACATGGAGGAAAATGGCCCAACTATTTGTTTCATAACAACAAATGTATTCTAGAAAAATGCTAACTTACCTGAAGTCCAATTCTAGACAGTTTCATTGCCTGAAGTTTGCAAACCTTAGACAGAAGGGAACCAAACAATGTCAACAAATTATCTGATTATACCTTTCTAAATGATGACAATCCTGGACTACACCTGTTTCACCAAGAGAAGTTTGAAGACTTAAATTATATGTATGCTGATGTATTGAGATGCAAGGATAAATGCATCATATTGTTGTATTTTTATATTGGACTATTTCCATCATCTAATATGTGTGTTGAATGTCTTTAGAAAAGTTTAATTTTTAGTTAAATATTCCAAATGCATTCAACTGTTAGTAATATCACAGCAAACAGGTTAGTATATGCACCAACTGTTAGTAATATCACAGCAAACAAATGTTAATAATATCACAGCAAACAGGTTAGTATATGCACTAACTGTTAGTAATATCACAGCAAACAGGTTAGTATACACACAACGTTTCGAGAGGTATTTTTCTCCCCTCGTCTTCAGGTGTTGCTGACCTGACCAGTGACAGTACTAGCATGGGATTCGAACCTGGGTCCTTAGATTCTTGATTATTGAAATTTAAGGTAACGCTCTAACCAACTGAGCCATCCTGCCAAAGGCAACAGTATGTAGTAATTTCATATACTTATCTATGAGGTTCCTCCTGATTTCTCCACTTTTTCCTCAGAGCAAAGTTGATTAATGATTTCCATACATTATGTATAGTCACACTAGGTTGGCTTATGGGATTTTTTGCCATTGTCATGTGAGCAGCTTCTTTAAATTTTCTTCTTTGTACCTAAATGCTCAAAGGTTTTCTAAGTATCAAACAATGCATTCAATTAATACTGTAGAATGTCTTCTAAAAATAAACTTACTGATGATGACTACATGAGAGTTTTTCAAGCAGTAAGAAAATCATATTCTATATTACATGGAAAAATAAAAGAATGTCAAAAGAAGAAACTTGCTAACCTACATGGGCATATCAAAAATCATAATGTACCAAGCAATGTAACAGCTTCATCTGTTAAAAATCTAAGTTCTAAACATCTAACAGATACTGACATTTCTGTTCTTTAAAGAGGATTAAACTTTGCTGTAATACCATCTAATATCCCCTTATTAGATATAATGCCAGCCACTGAGGAAGTCAATCAAAAATTGCCTTTAGAAGAAGCAGCAGAATTGCACTGGAGAATAAAAAGAACACTTGACAAGCAACAAAAATTGCAGTCAAACATATCCTATGGGGAGAGGAAAGCAATTAAATCTCTCAAAGCAGATAAATCTATAATTATTCTCCCTGCTGACAAAGGCAATGCAACAGTTGTAATGGATACAACTGATTATGACAACAAAATACAAGAACTCCTCACAGCTGGCCAATCCGATACCAAGTATGGAAACAAAGTTACAAGCATTACTCAGAAAGCATCGCAAGTACTTCACTGATTCAGAAAAGAGTAAAATAACATCATATTTCAGCAAAATTCCTCATCTTTATGGTCTACCTAAAATCCATAAGGATCATGTTCCATTACGACCTATTGCTAGTTCTAGAGATTCACCTTGCCAGAATTTGGCAAGATTTCTTCTCAAAGTTCTAAGTCCTTTGGCATGCAAGACCCAATCATTTGTCAGGGATTCTAGACACTTTGTAGAATTAATCAAGAACATGAAAATTGAAAGAACTGACTTACTGGTAAGCGTTGATGTGGAAAGTTTATTCACAAATGTACCATGTGAAGAAGCATTGTCTATTGTAAGAAAAAGGTTAAATGATGATAATAGTTTACAAACCAGAACAGCTCTTCCTATTGATAGCATAATGGAACTATTAACTTTCTGTATAAAAACAACCTACTTTCAATATAACACAGAGTTCTTCCAACAAAATCAAGGAATGGCTATGGGTTCACCATTGTCTCCCCTGATTAGCAATATTTACATGGAAGAACTTGAAACCACTGCCATAAAAACTACTCCTTATCCACCTAAAGTTTGGCTTCGCTATGTGGATGATACATTTGTTGTATGGCCACATGGTGAAGCATTGCTACAAACTTTCTGGACACCAACAACATATCCCTTTCAATTAAATTTACAATAGAACCAGAACAAGAACAAAAATTGGAATCCTTAGATGTTCTTGTGACAAGACTCCCTCATGGCAAAATCAAAACTACAGTTTACCAAAAACCTACACATACAGGAAAATACCTAGCCTATACATCTAATCACACCAGAAACACAAAATATGGAGTTATACTATCACTGTGGAACAGAGCAAAAGAAGTTTGTTCAGAAACTGGTGATTTGGAAAAAGAAAAGATCTATATAGAACAAACTCTTAAGAAAAATGGTTATCCATCAGCTGTTATTAAGAAAACATTAAACAGACAACAAAAAGAACCATCAAGAGAAAAGACAATTATTGGTACTGTAGTGTATCCATACATTCCAAAAATAGCAGACAAATTAAGGAAAATCTGCAATCAGTATAACATCAGAACAGCTTTTCAGAGCCATACCACACTACGAGGAATTCTAACATCTACAAAGCCTAAACATGAAATGCTGCAAAGAAAAAACTGCATCTATGAAATACCATGTGAATGTGGAAGAACATATATTGGTGAGACTAGCTGTCCCATTCAAAAGCGCTTGCAAGAACATAAACTGATGATTAGAAGAGAGAAAACAGATGTGTCTAAGGTAGCAGACCATGTATGGGCCAATGAACATACGTTCAATTGGGAAAATACAAAAATATTGGATAAAAAGAAAAGGTACAAAGAAGAAAATTTAAAGAAGCTGCTCACATGACAATGGCAAAAAATCCCATAAGCCAATCTAGTGTGACTATACATAATGTATGGAAATCACTAATCAACTTTGCTCTGAGGAAAAAGTGGAGAAATCAGGATGAACCTCATAGATAAGTATATGAAATTACTACATACTGTTGCCTTTGGCAGGATGGCTCAGTTGGTTAGAGCGTTACCTTAAATTTCAATAATCAAGAATCTAAGGACCCAGGTTCGAATCCCATGCTAGTACTGTCACTGGTCAGGCCAGCAACACCTGAAGAAGAGGGGAGAAAAATACCTCTTGAAACGTTGTGCGTATACTAACCTGTTTGCTGTGATATTACTAACAGTTAGTGCATATACTAACCTGTTTGCTGTGATATTACTAACAGTTGAATGCATTTGGAATATTTAACTAAAAATTAAACTTTTCTAAAGACATTCAACACACATATTAGATGATGGAAATAGTCCAATATAAAAATACAGCTAGAACACCATCATCACAAACCTTCAGAAAAATGCATCATATTGTATTTCTATAAAGGGAGTGTTTTAAATAATTCATTTAAAAGACATTTTCAAAATCTTTTTAGATTAATTTAAAGATGTTATAATTAAAAGCAACCCATGATAGTGATATATATATATTTTGTCGGGGCGGTCTTCAAAACTGCTACAGGCCTCAGGCATTTGAACCGAAAATTATAGCAGATCTTCAAAAAAATTTTTTTTTTTTTTAAATTTTGATTCCGGTCGTTAGCCCATGTCACTAGCTCAGTGGAATAGCAGAGATTTTAAAACCTTTATAAGTTTCAATAGACTTCTATTCTCAAAGTATATATTAAATATTTAGAACAATAAAATAAAGAAGCCCAGTAATTAACACCAAATAGTTTTATTACGCCTTTAAAATTGGGTTAATTTTTTTTAGATTTTAACATTATATTTTTTTTTAAATTTAAATTACTATTTTAAATAGATCGCCAGTTTGCTAAAATGTGGGAAGACACAGATCCAGGTCAAAAATTTCAAAATAAACAAAATGATCAAAATACAAAATTATTGACAGGGGAAATAAAGTAACCCAATAGTATTCACCAAAGATATGGTTGCACCAAAACTTAAAGCATCCAATAAATACTTTTAGATACTCCCAGGTATCTTTTTACGAATGTCTATATATTTTGATAAAATATGAAAACAAATATAATTAACTAAATCCTGCACTATAAACAACTAAATTTAATTTTAGTAAAACATAATACACCAAAAAAAATGAAGGAAATGATTGTTAAACAATAAAAAAATAGTAATTGATTTGCTTCTTTAAGTCGTAGGTTTTTTCGTTATTATTATTGCCTTTGGAAAGTTCTTATTAGTAGCACATTTTATACTTTGGTTTAGTAGATTGAGAGTCCTCTTGGTCCTTTAGTTTTGTCCTTTGAAATGAAACCTTGCCGTTTGGTCGGGTCATCCAGGGCCTCGCTGGTTGTCCGGAAATTAAATTTATTGCGTTCCACATCGGAAAATCTGCAATATAGCATTATAACGATCTATTCTAGTCAGCTCTAAGATAACAATTATAATAATAATTTGGCTTTTATATTTTTATTAGTCTCTTATCATTAGATCTTGAGATTCAAGAGCAAGAGTCACTAATCATTCGTGTTTAGTTATGTGTGTGTCATTTTCGTGTTTGGATTGTCATTTAATTCCTTTGTATTCTCTTATCTGACATTTAATTTATTTTACATGCCTCACGAGGTAGTTTGTTTTGAAAATCATTTAATTAATAAGACAATCATTTCCATTTTCTAAGACTATAGAAATCAACATTATTTCTATTTTTAAAATATAATCTTTATATCTTTACTTTTTACAAAAAAAATTACTTTCAAATATTTTTATTTTTAAAAGTTTTAAAGTTGTCCATCATGGATCTATATATATTAAAAATTTAATTTTAGTTTTTTAAGTTTTTTTTTTTATAAATAAATTTTATTTGATTTTTTATTTTATTTTAAAATAATGTAAGAAATATAGAAAGAATAATTTTAAATTATTTAAAATCTATATTTAAAAAAATATCACATGTAATAACTTTTTTTGGATTAATAGTCAAAAAGTCAAGAATCAATTAATTGATGATGGTATTTAAAAAAAAGTTTTCAAAATCTTTTAGACTTGAAAAAAGACATTTTAAATTTAAAGATGTTGATAATCAATCAACAAAATTACCTGTTAAAAATAGACTATTTTTCACACTTTTTTATAAACACATGTATGTGAATTTCATGTACAGTTTTCAAATAGAATTAAGATATTTTTTAATTTTATTATTTTAATAAATTCAAATAGAATGGAAGATGAATTTTATTTAGATGTTAATCAATTATTGTACCACACATACATGTGTGAACTATTTTGAACAGCAGGTAATTCCAATATTCCAAGCTCTAGCATTGAGAACAATTTACACCAGATATGTTGATGACATATTCATCATGGCACTGAAGAATATAATAATGAATTTTCAAAATCAACTACAAACACTCACAAGTTTGATTTTTAACTGCACTGATAAAAATGAACAAAATGCAATTAGTTACCTGGATCTAAAAATTCAGAGAGAACACACTGCACTCAACTTTGCATGACAATCAAACCTCTGCACATAAGAGAGTATATGCATTCATGCTCAAGATCTTCCAGTTCACACAAATTTTCAGGTCTTTAAGCATTCTTGGTTTGAACCCATCACTTATGCAAATTTGAAGCTGACAGAAAAAGCAACATCTTTTGCTATGTTAGAGATCTGATAAGTGTAGTATTCAACCATAGAAAAATTGCCAATAGAATCAAGCTCTTCTACAAAACCCTAATCCAGAATAACAACAAAGAAGATAAACAACACAGTGTGGTGAAAAATTTTGTCAAAAAATAACATAATGAATTTAAAGTAGGATTTAGAACTCCACCAAACACTAACAGAATAATCAATAATACTAAGGATGAAATAAATCTAGAATCAATGCCACAGGTGGTATACAAGATTGCATGCCCTAAAGCAGGATGCAGTGCAATATATTACAGTGAAAGTTGAGCCACAGTCAGTAACAGATTGTCTCAGCATAAGTATGCATACAATAGATTGCATAACAAAACAAAGGCAATTCTATATTTGTTGATCAGCAAAAGATGGTTAATCATGCATTTGAACCCTCCAGGGCTGAGATAGTATGTACTGAGAGAAACAATACCAAAAGGAAAATCAAGAAGGCTTACTTCATTGCTAGTGACATAAATGCTATAAATAGAAAAGATGTGTTTGTCAATTGCAAAAAAATGGAATGTCTGAGTTGTTTTGCATAAATTTGCATACAATGAGTTTAACACATAGTAAGGCTATAAATATGGAGTAAACAAGCTTGGAAAGCCCTTAGCCATTATTAAGATTTAGAATTTAGTAATTTTACCTTTATACATTGAAACATATTGTATTAATTACAAAGAACTGGTGAAACAAATTTATTATTACATTAGAATGAACCAAATTGTTAATGACTGATATTTACTATGAACAGACAAGTCCATCCATACATTCCAGCAATGACTTCACTTTTTTAGAAGTTGTAAGCAATTCAACATATTGCTGAATTGTTGTAGATTCAAAATTAAAAAATCAATTTATAATGGCAACAAAATTACATGAACTTTGCAGGTAAAATTGCTAGACATGATTATAAATAACTGCAAGAATGCTTCCAAAAAAGAGAATAAACATTTGCTGAGGATAAGAGGCAATATAAATGAGCCAAGGTGGATAATTAATAAATATGAGGAGGTTAGTTGTTACATTTGAAAAGAAATTAAACTTCCTAGCTAAAAAACAGAATATTAACATAAATGCTTTGGCATGTGAAGCTTACATCACTTTATCTAATGTTCATCTGCCTGCTGAAGTTAAGGCAATATTGACATTGGGGCTAAGATTCATTGGTTGACATTGGACACATGCTAAAATGGAACTAATTGCTGACAAAATCATCAGAAACAAACATTTAAATGTTGAAATGGACAATTGGAGCTTGAGGATTGATAAGACAAAAAAGTGTTTGAGTGACAACAAAATTACATGCATGAAAGAAGATAAATGCAACTGATTTGTTTTGATGCACTCTGTGGATAATAAAGACAAAATGTCCACAGAAATTCGTAAATGAATTTTGAATTGACTACAGACTTTAACCATAAAAATCAATAGAGAGAAATTTCTTACCTTAATCTTATGTGCACATAAAGACAATAGAATTAATAGAGCTGAATATTTTAAGATATACCTGTCTGCTACTACAAAACCAAGAATGTTTGCGAATACAAAACTACACAAACAAAGAGTGCCTTTAAGATTAATGCTGGATTTTAGTGGGGTTCCTTATTTTAATGCATTCAAATTGATGGATCAAGGTTTTCTTGACTCCTTGGGTTTTGGTACCTACACAATAAAGTCATCTTTTAAATTTGTTGACAAAATTAAAGGTGCAGAAATAAATGAAAAATTTAAAATTGCAGCAGTGGATATTGCAGAGCTTTATGGTTCTATCATTAGAAAACTGCCAATTAGGATAATTGAGGATGAGTTGAGAAATAGTGATTGTCCAGATTCTTGATAGACTTTATTATAGATTTTTAAAAATGGCTGGATGGAAATATCCTAGCAACATTTGAAGACAAATGATTCAAAATGAAAGACGATTGACCTATGAGTCTTCTATTAGTGGAATTGTTTCCAGAATTGTATTGAACTATTGTGAACAGCAGGTGATTCCAAGATACCAAGCACTAGCTCCAAGAACAATTTACACCATACACCCGAGTCTCGTTTTATGCGGATTTATTTAATGCGATTTTGAAGTTATGCGATTCATGATACTTCTTTATATTTTTGTATGTGGTTTTCTTTTATGCGATAAAAATTATTAGATCAGAAGTCGAGCTCCAATAATGTGCTATTACTTTAAATATTATAAATTTCGTGCACTCACATCATATTTAAGGTAATAGCGCATTATCGGAGTTTGACTTCCATCTAATAATTTCAATATTTTCAGCACTTTATAATAGTACTGTAATAAACTTTATGTAATAAAGAAATTCATAATTCACTTAAAATCAGAATTTCCCCATTAAATTTTACAAGACTATAATGTAAATCTGTTCAAACATTATAGATGAAAAATACTATGTTTGTTGTTTTTGCATTTTAAATCGCGTTCAATTTTTGCTTTTTATAAAACAAGTACATAATCAATTAATCATTTAGTATCCCCAAGTTTATTTTTAAAACATGAGTAACAGCGGTGGGCACAATTAAATTTGACAATTAAAATCTGATTTTTAATTGTAATTAACAATTTAAAAATTACGTAATGAGGTAATGTGAAACTATGAAATTTGATTTTTAAACGGAATTGAAAATTAAAAAATTAAAGACAAAGATAAGAATTTAATTTTTAATTGTTAGTTTTAATTAACTTTTGCTCAACAGTGGTGAGTCAGTGTAAGTTCTTATTTTTATTCTAAACTTTTAGTTTACTCTAATGGAGAGAAAAAAAACACTCAAGAAAATGAATTACTTTGGAAACAAAAATGTCAATTTTAGATCACTTAGCAAAATGGGAAGAATCAATAGTGATTGGAAAACATTTTAGTTGTATTTCCTCTTGACTTCATTTAAGGAGAAGCTACAGTACCTTACATCACATCATGAGGAATCTGATGTCTCAAATAGTGATAATAATTAAAATACCATACATGTATGAAAAAAATTTAAATTACGCATAAAAATATATTGTTTTGAATAAAATTAAATATTGTACTTAATGAAAAAAGTAAAAAAAGTTTGTCTTGTATCAATTTTTTTCAAATTTGAAATTTTTTTATTAGTCATGTTTTATTTTCGTATTTTTTTTTATGCAAATTTTAAAGTAATTTTACGTTGTTGCTTTGCTTTTATACGATTTTTGGAAAATTACAGTACATATCCCCCATTTTTCAAGGTAAGTTAAGTCTATTTTTGTGTGCATTTTCTGAGGAACCTATTTACCGCATAAAACGAGACCCAGGTGTATGTGCTGATGACATATTCATCATGACACTGAAGAATATAATAACGGATATTCAAAATCAACTACAAACACTCACAGGTCTGATTTTTAATGGTATCAATGAAAATGAATAAAATGTGATTAAGTAATAACTTGTAGATTTATGACTTTACACTTGTCCAAACTATGATAATATTAAATAGTGCTATTACACTTATAAAGTAAAGCTGTATAATTACTATCAATTAGTCAATTAAAATGGCTATGATTATGAGAAGTACAGTTTCTCAAAAGTGCTCAGCCATTTTAATTGACTAATTGATAGTAATTATACAGCTTTATGTTATAAGTGTGATAGCAGTATTTAATATTATCATAAAATGTGATTAATTACATGGATCTAAAAATTCAGAGAGAAAACACTGCACTCAACTACTACATGACAATCAAATCTTTGCACATAACAGGGTACATGCACCATCTCCCAGTTCACACAAATTTTTAGGTCTTTCAGCATTCTTGTTTTGAACCCATCACTTATGCAAATTTGAAGCAGACAGAAAAATCAACATCTCTTGCTTTGTCAAAGATTTGATAAGTGTAGGATTCAACCATAGAACAATTGCTAAAAGAATTGAGCTCTTCTACAAAAACCTAACCCAGAATAACAACAAAGAAGATAAACAACACCTAAGTTTACTGTATATCCCCAGCATGGAGAAAAACTTTATCAAAAAATTACATAATGAATTTAAAGTAGGATTTAGAACTCTGACGAACACTATCAGAATAATCAATAACACTAAGAATAAAATAAATCTAGAATCAATGCCACAGGTGGTATACAGAATTTAATGTTCTAAAGCAGGGTGCAGGCAATATATTATGGTAAAACTCGAGCAACAATCAGTAACAAATTGTCTCAGCATAAGTATGCATATAATAGATTGCTTAACAAAATGAAGATAATTCTATATTTGTGGAATCATCAAAAGGCAGTTACTCATGTATTTGAACACTCTAGAGCTGAGATAGTGTGTACTGAGAGAAATTATACCAAGAGGAAAATCAAAAAGGGCTTAATTCATTGCTAGTGACATAAATGCTATAAATAGACAAGACACATGTTTTGCAATTTCAAAAAAATGGATAGTCTGAGTTATTTTGCATACATTTGTATACAATGAGTTTAATACATATTAAGACTATGAATATGGAACAAACAAGCTCTGAAAGTGCTTAGCCAATATTAAGATTTAGAATTAAGTAATTTTACCTTTATATGTTGAAATGTATTGTATTAAATATGTGTTGTAAGTAAACCAAGTTTGAGGTATTTAATCATTTATTTATTTTATATGATGATTGAAATATAGTCATCAGTTGTACTGTACATCTATATGCAAATTCCAATAAGTTTCAGAGAGACACTTATATGTAAATTTTAATAATTTTTTATTATTAAATGTCAATTCAAATATGTTCAGAAATAATTAAGCCACATGTCTATATGCTGACTGGGTTTTAAGTAAATATGTAAATCACAATATAATAATAATTTGAATTTTGTTTATGAATCATGTAAATCACAATGTGATAATGTTTATTTTGTATATTAATCAAAATCAGAAAGCTTATATGCATATAGCCTTATTCTATTCAGTTGTTAAAATTATTTTAGTGACTTAATTCTAAATGGTTGATTAGAATATCATATTGCATCATTTTTGATCACAGTGACAATAATAGAGCTTAGGTTCTCTGAGCTAAATTTGAGCACAACGATCTGATATATAAAAGGAGATGTATATTAGTGTTTAGGAGTATTCAGATATCCTGGTTGGTGCTAAAATTATATTCTTTAAAACCCCTGCTCTACATTTTATTTTAATTTAGTCTCTATTAGAATTAAGTTTATAGTTGACCAGTACATTAATGGTGCTAAGTGGCCAGAACATTGATTATGATTGGCATGTTTTATTATCCCAGCATTATTATTTTTATGGTTATATATTCAGAGGAATTAGCACTTAAATTTGTGCTTCCAAATTAAAGGTTTAAATAATTTTCCCAAGCTGGCAAAGGCTAAATAGTTGACATGGTCTACAGTAGATCCACTTTAAATCCAGTCACAAGATTGACTTTTGATTTACTTTTATTGTTGGTCATTTATGATGATGAATGATTAGTTTTTTTGAGTATTACTTATACTTACCTTTACTTATTAATAATGCTGATGAATTTACAATTAATTCTACTTGCTTTAAGAAGTTAACTGATCTCTCAGAGATCTCATGATCTCTTTAATATATAATATACTAGTATATATTTTGGATATTAAACATTACTTTAATATTTTATACTTTAATATCTTTTGTAATAATACCTCTACCTTTGATAGTATTACTTTATTTTAACATTATTGTAAATTTTATATTTTGTTGAACTGGGGTTAATGATTTGCCGTCACTCACCCATGTTTATAGCACATTTATACTTGTTTGAAATTTTATATTTTTCCATCACCCCTATTCCACTGCAGACCTTTCTTCCATCCTGTTATAATATATAGTATTAAAATTTGTTACATTCTTCCAATTACCTTTATTTTCCATCACAATGCAACTGCTATTTTTATTTCCAAAACTAATGATATATAAATTATGTTATTTTTCATCAGTAATATTAATTCTTTAACAGTCATTTTACAATATAAATTGTAGACAATCCTGAAACAATACTTTCTCAGATATTTTTTTTGTTAATTTAAAATAATGAGAAGTAATTTGCTTTCCACCATGTGCCACTATTGTTGAGAGTTACATTTCATTATGGATAGCTAAGCTTTAATTCATTGCAAGGGATTGTGTTCACCATAGTTTGTTTCATTTATTACTCTATTATATTTTATTCTTGTTATTTATTTATTTTTGATATAGTATAGTATTTATTTTATCATTCTTAAATCAGGTCTCAATCTACAAATAAATTGAAAATATAAAAATAGTAATATGAATAAAAATTGTATTCACGAAAGTAAACATTTTTAGTTCACATAGTGAGTTACTGTTATTGTGTAACTAATCTGATCTTGGAAAAATCGTACTTGGAATTGATGCATAAAGTTTTCACAAAAATAAATATCAATCAAAGATTTTTTTCAGCAAAAAATATTTAAAATCACATAATGAATAATAATAATTATAATATAATAAACTATAATTATTAATGGTTTTTCTGATACTGGGCATATGTGTTTAAGCTTAAATTATTTAAATCAGTAAATAAAGTCTTGGGTATAACAAAAAGTTATCAAAAAATTAAGAATATAAAGTCATAATGGTTGGTCCTAAAATTTAAAATCTTTTAACATCATGAATGGCTACTTTCTTAGCTATTAATCAATTTTCAGATCTCAAATAGAAGAAATGTAAAAAACTTGTATCTATCCAAGACTTAAGCTAGCTTTATGAATTGACCTAAAAGTATACATTAATATCCTTCTGGGCTCTCAAATTAAACAATATGATAAAATATTATGAGTAGCATAAATGTCATTTTCCCCTTCATAGTCCTTTGAGGGTTAAGCAATTGGGTAAGAATATCGACTTAAGTTGATGCTCCACGCTAAAGAGAGAAGCTATATGCAGCAATGATAAATCCAATATATTTTACAAATAAATACATATTTATAAAATTGCCTATATCAAAACCATTGAATAAATAAATGAAATTATATAGAAATTCATGTGTTGAGCATAAAAATGCAGATAGTTTTTTTTTTTTTTTACATTAGTCATCTGAGAATTGACTGATTGTGGAATCTTATGACCAGAGTTGTTCATTCTGTTACTGCACTAAGCCACCTAGAACTTCAACATCATTTACAAAATTTTTCATTGTGTTTTAAAATAACTTGGATTAATACATTTTAAGAGTAGAGAAATTACGAGAACTGTTTGAGAAAATAGTTTATTGTGCAGGAAAAACGAATGATAGCTAATCGCAAGCAATAAATACAATTGAATGTTTGAATAATATAACAGGACATATAGTATGATGATGATAAATAATATTAAGTTAGAATAAAATATGTAAGAGATTAATTGAAATTAACTAGCTTTAAAATACAATAATAAACAATATTAAAAAGTGGCAACCAATGACGAATTTCTATTATTAACAACTAAATATCATTTGATTGAAACCTCAATCTTTCTTTGGAATAAAAAAAATAAATTCTGTACAAAAATATGCATTCTTACATGATCAATTAATATTTATTTCCCATGCAAATCTATTAATTATAATAACAAGAGTTTTTATATTTACAAAACTAATTTTATTCTCATACATGCATCACTTTTTTTTCTTCAAAATAATAATTAAAATTCTTAATATCTTGTCAATTATCTGGGGCAAAATATTAAAATAAATTTTGCAAAAAGTGTTGATGCATATATTTCATCGTCAACTTATCGAAAATCAATTTTTTTTCTGCTTATAAACAGAATGCATGCATGCACATTAAAGTAACACTTTTTTTTCTTTTTCAATCATAAATCCAGTTCTTGTTTATAGATTTATTCATATAAAATAAAATACATGCAAAGTTTATTTTTATTATTAATGCTTTACCTAAACAGAATATACATTTACCAGTCAGATGCATAAAGCCAGGTAGAAGTAAACTATGCATAAGAATACTAAGTGATATCATTTAATCATTATCAGTGATAGTTTGCCATTTCTTCCATTATTAAGATGCATTGCAGTTAACGCAAACTCTATATTATTATTAACAGACCAGAGAAAGATTCAACTCACATATCAGTTTTCTTGAACCACAAGAAAGAACATGGGCATTTGTTTAATCCAAAAAATTTTACCCTTGTCTATTCAAAATGCACTACAAAAAAAGGAATATAAAGAAAGCTTCATAACTTGCAGTGTCAATCTTATCAGCAAAAAATCTATCAGTACTTCGTTAAATATTCATTGGAACTTTTAAATTGTTATTAATTAGAGTATTTATAAATTATCAAACATTCCAATCAACACAATAATGTAAACCACCAAACATCACATGATCACCATCTCTTATACTAGCATGTAATTGTTATTAAACAAGGCAAAACTGCATCCATTGATTACTCTGGTTGGCACAGGATGGCACTACTGTATGGAAAGTTTTGTATTGTTTAAGCACAATAATGTAAAGTTGTGATTATGGTGTACCACATCAAAAATACATTCAATTTGAAATGAATGACTACAACAAAAAATACAATAATAATGAAGAATAATTAACAGTATTAAGGCACATTAATATTAGTGCATTTATTAAACCCACACACATTTATATATATATTTAAATGTGGAAATTTCCATTATATTTTATTTGGGAAAAAACAATCAGATGATTATAAGACTGTAGCCAATGAAAATTTATAAAATGATTAATGCTTTTTTGCATTCCAAATGGAATTATTCTTATAAATCAGAGATGGCCAAACTTTTAGACATTGGGAGTGACTTTTTTGGTGAAAGTGTATCTGAGGGCACTGCCTGATTTTAAGGAAGCTTCCATAGATCTATATTGATCCAATTTTTGAAAAATAAAGGGAATAGATAAGGTTGCAGAAATTATTATGGAATATTGTGTTGTTCACAATACCAATGATATTTTTAAGAATTTCATGGAGTAATTTATTTCCAGCAAAGATGAATTGTTAGCAAAGACTCAATATGGTTTTAGAGAATCAAGAATGCACTATAGACATGTTTTTGTTGCCAGGCAAATAAGATCAAAATATTGGGAACAAAGTAGTTATTTATATTATTTTTATTGATTTAGTTAAAGTCTTTGACTCAATTAATCTATAGATCTATGGCACTGTTTGAAAATAATTGATTATTCACTAAAGTTCATTTATAATTTTACAACTTCCATATGGTATGAAATGCACTTGAAATAAAAACAGGTGTTAGTTAGTTTATACAAGGATGCGTGTACTTGCTCCATTTGTTTTTGATTTTTATGATAATGGTCTTTAGAACTGTTTACAGATAATCTTAATGAAATGGATCAAAACGTAATTTAGAATTTTCTGTTGGGATTTTTATTTTAAATTACTTATAAATAAAAAAAACTCCATCTTACTGGGTTCTGTATTTATGGTAGGTTGATAATTGTAATATTATTGTCAATTCAAAAGATTATTGCACTTAATCTTATAAATGTGATATATAAAGACTTTATCTCAGTAATTAATATTAAAAAAAACTTCTGCAACTTTTACCATGGATGATTATTTGAATATCTCATAGCTTTTGAAGTAAAAAGATGATCTTAGATGAAAAAGTGCAACACATACTCTGTTGTATTGCTTCTATTTTTAACAAGTTAAAAGATAAAATATTTCATCACAGAAAATAATTATTAGAAGTATATACTCTTATTCTTCTCTACTTTCTATGCATTTCTTCATATATTCATATATATTGCTTATAATAACTTCTTTCATATACACTTTAATGCAAAAATTTTTTTAAATAAAACTTCTTTATTTTCCTGACTGTTTTGACTGTCCATCAGTCTTCATCAGAGCTTTCTCAAATCTTAAAAAGCAGAGGAAGATTTGAGAAAGCTCTGATGAAGACTGCTGGATAGTTGAAACTGTCAGGAAAATAAAGAAGTTTTATTTAAAAATTTTTTTGCATTAAAGTGTATATGAAAGAAGTTATTATAAGCAATATATAGAAAATTATTACTGCAAATAAATTACTGTATCCAATTTATTGTCTAGAAATGAGACTTGAATATTCAATCAACAAAATATAAAGATATTAAAACAATTTTACTTATAAAGATATTCTATAGAATTCTTAAAATATAAAGGCAATATTATAAAGATAACTAATATATATTTTTTTCAACTTAATGGGTGTGATATTTTAGTCTACTATTAAAAAATCATATCTTTTTTGGGAAATTAATGAACATTATAAAATTTTCTTTAAAAAATATTTTTATAGTGAACCCATTTATGTTTAAAGATCATCTTAAAGATATTTTATGAAAGTTCAATATTGATTGTTTTCATTGGGAAGATATGGTGATTAGAATGCATTTAAGAGCAACAATTAATTTGATAAGGTTGAAGTATTTCATAAAGAGAAGTTCATTACAGCAAAAAACATCACCACAAAATATATAAAAAAAATGTTCCAAATAGTTTAGTGCAATAGTAGACTCAGATTCTGGAGCTTAAGATCCATATATTACATCCAAATCTGTCACTTCCAGTGCTTGAACTTTCAATGAATTCTTGAGCAATAGCCAACGTGTATTCAACATGTGAACATAATCATGATTCACAGACTAGTTTGATAGTCATCACAAAACTCATCACTAGTATATGTTTTGTGTTGGCTTTTTATCTTTTCTTTTATTTTGGAATTGGAATGGTCATTCTTGTGTGTGAGTTTTCATTGCTGCTGATAATAACATGGGTGAATAGATTTGAAGTATCAAATAGATTTGGAGTGATCTCACATGGCAGATAAACATGAGTTCAGATTTTTTATCTAATGGAATAGTGTATATCTATTATCTTCAAAGAAGCATATCAATAAAGTTATCTTCATTTATGATGAAGTTGGAATTTTTCATGATCTGGAAATCAATATCACAGTATTATTTTGGACTAATCATTACAATGCAAAACCAAATTGATAGTGACAAACTACTTGAACCCTTTACTGAACTAGTTTTGTTGTATTCTTGAATTCATTCAGTCAATGCAATCATATATTGGTTTAAGTAATATATGACTGATATATATCTCCAATGGCCCTATGTGTACCATTCTTAAACAATAAAATGAAATATTAGAATCTTTCATAATATCTTTGAGATATTCTTTTCTCTATGAGGAACAATTAAATATTGTTCAAATATTATATTATTTTATTTCATAAGCAGTTTTTGATTTAAATGGTGACTATACCATAATCATAACTAAAGAGAAACTCTCAGTCTAGGCACATTTTTTAAAAAGTGGCACTTTTTGGCCATTTTTTTAAAATTCATTACTTTTCTTATTTTTTATTGGTATTGTCATAAAATAATATATAACTTTGAAAGAATGAAACTAAAAAAAAGCTGTTATAATTGTTTCATACTTTTTTTTTTCATAATGCTTTGTTTTACTTTCATTTTATATTTAAAACCATGTTTTATTACCTTTTGATTTTAAATATAAGCTGAATTTATGAGGTTATTGTAAAAAAATAATAATTGGCCTTTGATGTTAAATACAAATAGAAAATTAATTTTGGCACATCTCGCTCTCTCTAACTCTAATCTGGCTATATCCCAGACTACACTATATATAATGAGACTATTATGAGTGTTTTGTTATACAAAAACCATATATATATAAAACAAAACTGGTTTAAATTGTATCTAGTTATATATGTATATTAATAAATAATTCAGCATCTGACAATCATTCAAATCACATTTGCCTCATCAAACTGAGTTCGTTCCCAGTCCGAATAACCTAATTGTACTTCTCTTCAGTCTAGTCACATTTCACTTTGTTAGAGAAGACAATCAATTTTCATGACAAGGTTTGAGAAAAATCAATCGTCTTGAGTAATATATAAATTAAGACCATCAAAAAGTGTCTTCAGAAAGTTTTGTGATGAAAATAACCTACCTAACCTAATAAGTTAAAATTACTTGTGAAAAAGCAGGAAGAAAGAAAAGCTAAAATGTCAACAAAGACAAATAAGAAAATATCAAAGAATTCTCTGTTGGCTTTGATATTATCAGCCAAATAAAAAAACAACAATCCTATTACAGCTGTTATAGATGAAAAAGAATAATAAAAATGTTTTTTGGTAAGGCAAACAATGATTAATTATAATAAGGAGCGATTAAGTACACGTGTTTTTATGCCTAATAGCCATACAGAACTATCTTATAATAAAATACTTTTAAAAATACTTGATTAATATTAGATTTAAAATTGAGTAAGATATATCTTAATATTTTTCATAAGTTATAAAATGTTAGTAAACTAAAATATTTTAATCCTCCTTAGTAAACTAAAATATTTTAATCCTCCTTGCCCAGCATAATGCATAATTTTGTAGCAAATGTTTCATACTAAAGATTGAAGATTATAGTTTTCACTTTATCCAGTAAATATAATATATGTAACAAAAATTTCATTTTTCTTTACTATATCACTTAATTTGAAAAAAAATATATATATGTAAGTTATTAGAGATTACTCATAACATATGTTATATGTATCACTCTGAAAGTAAACATTAACTTCAAAACTGACACACACACACATTAGACTATTGGATTTATGAATTAAGTGGGTAACTAGATACCCATTTGTAAAAAGTAGCATAATTGGTTCTTTAATTAAGCACCAAGTGAATCCAACAAACATCTTAATGACATCAAATGACTTTCAAATGTCAGGGGTAAAATTTTATGACCAATGAAAATCCTGGTAGTGATCTGAGTTCCTATAACTTATAAAATGCCTTCACATACCAATGCAGTATACTGTAATTCCTTCTTATGTGGAGTCAGGAATCTCTCAGCCACTATGCCCAGAGAAACCTGTTAGTCATTTTACCTTCCCTTTCCATTCCCCACCATAAATTTTCCCATATTCTTCTCTAGCCTAATCCATCCCATTTCCACAATATAATCTTTGACAACTCCATGGCCTTTATATCTAAATCCCCATTATCTTTTCCCATGTGATGTGATGTGATGTATTTGGCTTCTACTTAAATGAAGTCAAGAATATCTCAGCAATTATGCCCAGTTAAACCTGTTAGCCATTTTATTCTCCATTCCCCACTCTTAAATCTTCCCATATTCTGCCCCATCCCATTTCCACAACATAAACTTTGTCAACTCTATGGCCTTTATATCTAAATCCCCCTTATCTCTTCGCAAACCCAACATAAAAACTAATAACTCACTTTCTGTATATTCACTTTGTTCATGTCTATCCTCCCATAACTTCATTACCTGTACCCTTTCTGCTTTCAAGCATTTACATTCAATCAACAGGTGCCTAATATTTTCTACATCTTCCTTACACAATCTGCACACTAAATTATCCATGGTTTTCCATTTACATGTATATTCTCTTGTTGCTAAAGATTCCATTTGAGCCTTAAATAATAAACTACTTTCCTTACTATTATCATAAATTAACTCGCATCCAATATTCCGTTTACTTCTCTATATATTTAAACTCTTCTTACCCTCCATACTAGTTCTCCATCTCTCCAACTCCCTATTTTTTATTAATGCTTCTATTCTTTTATCCCATTCCTTATCACTATAACACTCAACAATTCTCCTAACACAATCATCCCAAATTTTATACAAGTATACTGATATAAATTCTTTATCCAAATCTTTCACATATCACATTACCTTTCTCACCCATCTTGTCACCTGCCCTTTACTCATAACCCAATTGAACACTATTTTTGCTATTCTTTTACTATCCATAAACTGCAACCTATCAAACATTTTCATTTCACTTTTTGCAACTTGACCATCCCATTTCTCCTTGAATTGCCTCCTCTGCTGTCCACATCTCTGCATCTAACACATGTCTTGCTAGTTCCCTTTGTACTTTCTCTAAATAATCTAAAACCCTTTTACTAACACATAATGCATCATTACCATATGTTAATCCTGCTACTGCAACTCCCTTCCATACTATTCTAGCTACATCATTTTTATTATATGAAAATACTGTTAGTTTCTTTACCAAACCCTTTCTTTTCTTTGCTTCATTTATCAATTTTTTATTCCATTCATCCAAGCAATTTTCCTGATTACATAAGATGATTCCCAAATACCTATATCTATCCACCACACTTAACTTTATATTCCCCAATAAAAATTCTACATCTTCTCTTTCCCCAGTATTAACCATCATTATATTTGATTTTTCTTCACTAAATTTAATCCCCATCTCTTTACCCACCCTTGCACATGTCCTCAACATAATTTCCATATCTTCTCTTCTTTCTGCACACAAAAAGATATCATCTGCAAAAAAAAAAGACCCGACAAAATATATACTCCCTTGCCACCTATTAATGGTATCTCTACCCCTCTTCCTAGTCTTTCTATTGCTTTCTCCATTTCACTCAAAAACAACAAAAACAAAATAGGTGACATAGGGCATCCTTGCCTTAATCCCACCCCATTTTTAACTTTAACTGATTCTATATCCCCTAACTGGTAAGTATAATAATTATTTTCATATAATTTCTTAATAATATTTACTAAAGCTTCATCCATTCCCAAATTGGCTAACTTTACCCATAATCTATTTCTATTTACTCTATCATATGCTTTCTTTACATCTATAAAACTCATATATAATGATCTACCTGAATTCCTACTCATCTCCATAAGTTGTGTAACTACAAACAAACTATCTCCTATACACCTATCTGTCCTAAAATATCCTTGCATTTCCCCCACTACATTATTCTCTTCCATCCATTTTACAACTCTTCCAGCTACCATATATGAGAAAACTTTATATAAAACTGATGTTACCGCTATCGGTCTATAATTATTTAATTTTCTATGATCCTTACCCTTTCCTTTAAATAATAATCTTATTCTTGTATTACTCCAACTAACCAGAAAAACTGTCTTCTGTGCCATTTTATTAAAACATGATAATAACTTTGCTTTTGCTCTATGCCCTAAATTCATTACCATCTCTGCTGCCCATCCATCTAAACCTCTCACCTTTCCACTTTTCAATCTCTTCCCTGCCTCATTTAATTCATTTTTTGTGAACCTAATATTCCCATTACTAACTGCTTTCATTTTTTCTATCACTACTTCCTTCACATCTAACATCTTTTCTATATCCATTACATATCTATTTAAGATTCTCTCCACCTCTTCTCTAGAGCTACACTCTATTCCCTCATCATCTATTAATACTATTTCTCTTTCCCCTACATTTCTCTTTTTAATGTAATTCCAAAATTTTTTATTCCCATCTCTTCCACTTTTATTAATATCCTCCAACAATTTACTATTTAACTCCATCCTCTCTCTATAATTATCCATTTTAGCCAATTTCTTCTTTTCTAAGTACTTTCCCCGTTTAGCATTAATATCATTTTCACTTTCTTTGTTCTTAGTAGCACACTTATATTCTCTGCATGCTTTTTTTCTCTCTTTTACACTTTTACTAACTCTCATTTTTTATTACTTTTATTCTTCTGCATATTCTCAACTAAAACCCTATTTGCCACTTTTTCTATTTCACCACACCAGTCCTTATACTCATTCCCATCCAACTGCTCCATGATTTCTTCAACTTTTATTTTATATTTTTCCAACTTATTCTTATCATTCACTTTCCATCCACATCTTTCACTATTATTTCTACCTTTATTTCTATCCTCCATCACATTACTAACCATTTCTATTACAATAAAATTATGATCACTATTACATACTCTTCATTATCAAACACCTTAAAGTTTCCGTATTTTATTCATTCCCTCTTTCTCTACCAATACATAATCTATTGTGTGAAATACATTATTCCTAGACCATGTGTATTGTCCCTAATACATATTTGATAAATTCCCAATGCTCAAATTTACTCTTTGACAAAATTCCTTCAAAAACTGACCATTCTTATTATCTACATCATCAATTTCTTCAATATGTCCATTCATATCCCCTATAACCATTATTCTCTTCCCCTTTTCTTTAAAAATTTGTATATCCTTAACTAGGCATTTATATATACTACTATTCCACTCCATTACAGTTTGAATCTCCAGTAGCTATATACAATACAGCCACCATCCATTCTTGTCTACCCAACCTTATTTCTAACCACAAATGCTCTTGACATTTAACAATATTTAAATATTTCCTCGATATAACACCTATACCACCATCCCTTTTTTCTTTTTCTTTTCTGTTTACACCCTGCCATATCACTTCTTCCAAAATAGGTTCTTCTTCTTCTTCTCTTAGATGAGTTTCCACTACTGCTAATACCTCCAGCTCTTCATTTTCAATTGCTTTATTTAATTCCAGCCATTTTTCTGATCTCCTACCACCTTGTATATTCAAAAACCCAATTTTAACAATTTTTTCTTTCCTAACTATTCTTTTATAAATTCTTCTGATTCTTTCTTCTCCATTGCGTTTATAACAAACTTTCTTACCATTAATCTTACAAAACCATTCCCTCTCCACATCTACACTTATATCTAAATCAACCATCTTTTGCTTATTTCTTATATCCCCTCCATTCGTCTTGTTTTTGATAATATTACAATTTAAAAGCCCATCCCCCTTTAAGTATGTGCTGCTATCTAGCATCAACTGCTGATACTACATTGTTGCCTCAAATACAATTGAATGTAATATATAAAGAGCCTGCTAATAGCTCTAAACAAGCTTACTTTTTAATTATAAATGCTATAAGAGATAGTACCTGAAGCCTTTTTCTATTCCATCCCCAGACCGTTTTTGAGCTATGACTCTCTTCAGTGAAGGTCTGGGACATTAGATTCAAAATACTAACTCAAGCCAAGAATTTATCTAATTCTTAAATATTAAGAAAAAAATCTAAATCTTCAGACACCTACATATCTTCAAATTCAGCTCTTTAACTAAAGAAACTATATGGGCCTGAACTTAATTCCTTGATCCCATATATTAGTAGGCTTAGCAATTTAATATAGCCAAAGCCCTATTAGCAAAATTATAATATTAATAAAAATAAGTCACTTATCACATGACTTATATAGCTTGTATTACCAATATGATAAGCTTTGATTACAATATATTATATAATATTTATTAAATTACAAATATACATTATTTTTCAATACACCCATATATATATATATTGTACCAGTCTTCTTTTGATCACCAAAGGTGACATTAGGTCACTAGCGACCCAGAAAATTTAATTTACGGTGATCAAGAGTTAATGATGATGATGAATGCTACCAGCTAGATCCAGAGAGCAAAAGGAATCTTTAAGATTGTTCAGACAATTGAGAAAATACAACAGAGACAAACATCAGCCAAGATAATTTTAAATAACTTCATAATTTATTAAATTCTAAATAAATAAAAAAGTCTTGAGGAAACAAAATAGCATATTCATCAGAGAGTGTATGAGAGTATTGAAAACATTAAATACCCTGGTAGATAAGTTTATTTTCTTACCTATGTTTTAAAAAGAGGGATTTATAATATTTTCCTGCCAGCAGTTTATAAAAACAAATTCCAGTTTCCCTATTTAGAGATTTCAAAACAAAAGGAGTCTTGTAGGGATGCAATGAAACAGCACTGGTGAGCTTTCCTTGGCCTCAAATAAAGCATTGGGACCAAGAATGTCATATGTCTGCAGAACAGCTCATGATTAACCATGTTCAATGTATTTCAAAGTTCATCCCAATACAAGAAAGGAAAATATAACAAGAAAAGATTACGATGTTACATAATCTTAAAGAGAAGGAAATAAAATCTCTGATCTAGGAAAAAGCAGAACACTGTACTCGATAAACCACCAGCCAAAAGATTTGCAGTCTGCAGAAAGTGCAAACCAAGCTTAGCTAAATAAAAGCAAATTATGAATGTCTACCAAAGCATTTATCACAGGTTAGTAATATAAATAATAAAAAACCACTAAGCATTTAAAATAGAAACTCACAATACACTCTCAGACAAATGCATAATAAAAAAATAATATGGAGTCTTAAAACTAAAAGTTCACTATATACACTAGCAAGAAAATACATAAGATAATTAAAAACATTAAAGAAATATTCAAAACTTATAATATAGACAGGTTTCTTTTAAGACCAAGCTGAGACTAATAGAGTTTTTCTGGTTAGAATATGAAAATCTTTTACCTCAAGGCCTAATGTAAAGTCTGTCAGATTTCCTTTAGTGGGATATGCAATGTTCTTTCTGATTCAAGTCTATTACATAGGCTTTTAATTTATATCTTTTTGGTAGGGAGTGTGGAGGCAATTTTGGGATCAGTTCTTATTTAAGCTTTTATGGCATGATCTTTGAAGGAACAACTCAGGAACTGGAGTCTGTCTTTGGGTTGATTTAGCACTGCTTGTTGTAGAAAAGATTCCTCATGGTGGGTAATTTTAGCATTCTGTGAAGAGTGCTGCTATTTAGAAAATAGTGGTTCATACTATAATATCAGAAGACAGCAATCTTTAAAATATAAGGCAGTACAGTAAAAGATAATATTCAAATACAGAATAAAAATGAATAGCCAAATAATTAGTTTGAAATCCCAGGTTATTTATATGCACTCTTATCTCTCACATCATCTTTAATTAGCAGTTTTTCCCCAGGGTAAATCTCTATCTCTAACTTAACTATTTCAGCTTCAAGCCACCATATTGAACTTTTTAAAATACTGGCCTGAGACACAATTTTCATAATAACTTCAGTTTTAATTATGTTAGAGCAAAAACAATTACATTGCTAGAAACTAGAAAAATTAAGGAAAACAATAAGCATAAAATAAATAGTGATAATTATATAAAAAATAAGGGAAAAAAGAAATTTTCACATTGGAAATAATTATTATTTTATTGTTTGCTTATAATTTGAAAATTAACATTAACTAAAATTCAAAATACATCTTCAGTGATAATTTCTTTCTATTCCTTACAAAATTATCTTTCTAAACATGTATAATATATCTTACCTGAGATAATCCACATCTTCACAATCTCCAAAAGAAGTCGGATATGACTTCTTCATTTTTATCTTGTACCCCAAATGTTCTAAATGTCAAAGGTGTATATAAAGAAAGAGATTCATCCTAATAAAAGATACAAAAGAAATCATCATAGCAATTGGCTTCTTGTCTGTCTAAAACTAGAAATTGTAGGCTACTTTCTATATCACTGATAAAATGAGTTTCATCTCTTCATTTTATATTTTTTTTTGTGTACAATAGTGATGTTTATATTCTTTGTGGTCACCAGTGATGTTTATATTCTTTATGCACTGCACAAGCGATGTTTATATTTTTTATGTACAGAAATGATGCTATCTTCTTATATTTATTGTACCACAGATATAATTTATTTGCATATAGTCTATAGACTTGAAAATAATGTTATGAAACATATAGAAAAAGCAAAGCATGATCAAGCATAAACATAAACAAGTTTCAGAATTGGATTATATGTTTGAGAATGCATGTTTGTATACATTTGATTATTAGTTTTATAACCCATTGCTTGTAAACCATATTATATAAACATAATTAATGATTTTCAAAAAGTATACTTTTTGAAAATCATTATTTTTATAAAAATAAGAGGATTAGTGTAGATAGAACTTTAGATAATTACGATATGAATTATATACTAATAAGTTAATTACGATATAAATTCTATATGAGTAAATATATAATTACACACTAAATCACACTAATTTTTCGATAAATATGAATTCTATGTGAGCATAAATAAATGTATTACAAACTACCTTTAGAAAATTATGATAAATATGAATTCTATACGAGCATAAATATATAATTACACATACACCAATTTTTTGATAGATATGAATTGTATATGAGCATAAATAAATAAATATATAACTACAAATTAGCACACACTAATTACAAACTAAAATTAATAAAAAATATATTTTTTCAAAAAATTAAAAAAAAAATTAAAATTTTTTACTTACGAATAATTACATTGTTTGTCTGGTGTAGGCCTTGTTTGTGAATAATACTGGAGAAAATTTTACTTCCAGCCCGTAAAACATTTTATGTCTTTTATCGTTTCATGATAAGTACAAAAATTGCCAAAAAAAAGCAAAAAAAAATAAATACTGTGGTTGATTAAAAAATTCGCCAAAAAAAATCCAAATTTCAATGGATTTTTTTGAAATAAAGATTGTTTGAAAGCTAACCTATAGGACTATAAAACGGCCATATTTTTTCTGACATCATGATTATACTTTTTACGTCAGCAAAGAAAGAAAATGACACATCATCAAATGAGCACCTGCAGCGCATAAAGTAAGCCAACAGCGCTGAAATGGTTAATCTCAATTAAAAAAACATCTGACCAGGGCTCTTATTCAAAGTTAATTAAAGAAAAGTAAATGCAAAATTAAGTCTCAGCTTTTTTTCTTTTGAAATAGATTACAATCAAAGAAACAAGAATGCAATTAAAAACTTTCCAAAATTAAAATGCTTTGTCCAAAAAGGATTAAAAACTTTTTTAATTAAAATATTTTTACAAATAGATTAAAAAAAGAAAATAAGTGTCAAAAGAAACTTATTTTTAAACTAAAAAGTAAAATTAGAGAATTTTAAAATATTGCTGCATGTGCACTATAACATATCAACTTTCAACTAGTTTTTTTTTTAAAAAAAAACTTTATAAAAATAAAAATTACTTTTAATTTTGTGATGAAACTTTTGAAGTGGATAAACCATCCAGTTCAATATATATATATATATAGGTTAAACTCTCCATACAATAGCACCACTCGGTGCAACCAGAGTAATCAATGGATGCAAGATTTGTGTATAAAATCCCTACCTACTCATTCAATATCCCTAAACTAGATTCTAGCTTGTGCCTTTCATTAGTAAGAAGCCTTGGATCTGAGAACACTGCATCTAGGGATCTAAGGCTCCTCACTGATGAAATCCACAAGCTAGAAACTAGTCTGGGGATATTGGATGAGTAGGCACTAAATAAGTCTTTTATGCACAAACCTTCCTTCATCCTTTGATTATTCTGGCTTGCATTGAGTAACACTACTGTATGGAGAGTTTAGCCTCTGTGTAAACAGTTTGTGTAAGCATAAAGAATGGTGATCATGTGATGTTTAGTCATTTAACATATATATATTAAAGATAGTTTTTATGTATAGTATGCATATATAAATTAAGATTATAATATAAATAAAATAATAATAATAATAATGCAGTTATTAATAATAAATTGTAATTCTATATAAGTTTTAAACTTTTCTTATGCTCTTGTAATTAGATATAAGTGCTTGGAGACATGAGTTAAGAAAAGCTTGAAAATTGTTCTACAGGATGGGATTTTATATATATATATATACACTTAATATAAGCTACTAAACATGCTTTCAGTATCTTGAAAGCAATATCATAATTACTATCAGCAGATTACATTAAGGGTATATATAAAATTTTAAAAAAAACCCATCCTGATGGAGTTCAATATATCTTGCTTGCCAGTAAACAATTTTCAAGCTTTTCTTAATTTGAACCTCCAAGTGCTTTAATAATAAACTGAGGAAGCATATTTCCATGTTTATTTATGATATATACATTACAAGTATAAATAAATTCCTTTTTTGAACTAATGTGATATATGACTGTCAATGAAAACATCAACAGAAAATGTAAAATATTCAGCTTTATTACAGCTTAGCATGATTTCAATATAACATATATATCATAGTCATATCTTATAGAAATCTATACACCATGAATATGATATACATGTTATATTGAAAGCATGCTAGGCAGTAATAAAGCTGAATATTAAAAAAAAAACCTACCTTTTCTATGGATGTTTTCATTAATAATCATATATTATATCTATGTTTACTTATTTATTTTCATTCAATAAAATAAAAATCTAACTGTATTGTATCTTTTTTTTTTACAAAAATAAAATAAAATGGATAGCAAAATATCAGTCTTTTATCACAATTGAACAAATGCTGGATGATACCCTTTTTCTGCTTATAGAAACTAATAATGATCTCATTATCAACAGACAATGGCTTCCTAACCTTTTCAGATTCTCAATTAAACACTCCAAATGTTAAATTTTCTGATGCAATGCAGGTTGTTTCAGAGTTGTTACTTTTTGCCACTACTAAGTCAATAATTTTTATTTTATTACTTAAGAAAATAATTTATGAATTTTCTTAAATTTTGTAAAACCTTATATGTTCAAGTGTATCAGTGTTATGAGATAGAGTGGACAGTGGTGGGCTATGTGAAAGATACCCTATATATTATATGCATTATGTAAAAATTGTATCACATCAAAGTGAAAAATAAAATTTGTGTCTTCAACATAATCTGAAGAAACATTATTAATAAACATGCTTGCATATGAAGCTCTGAGACAGAAAAATGATGGCTCCCATTTCATAAAATTTATTAAATTTACAAATTTTTATCTTTTTAATTTTTATTTATTTGCATTTTGTGTTTACTTACAGCTTTTTTAAGATAGCATGCAATTGAAATAATGTACATTGAAATAGAACATATTAGGGATTTGTTGTTATAAATAAAAATCATATTCAACTTATCATAAAGTATTTTCTAGGAAATTGTTTACTTTTTATCTACTTTATAAAACCAAACTAATAAAGATGTATTCATACAATTGTAGATTCAATACCCCAATCATTAGGCTAAAAATATAGTTTACCTTATGATCTAACTATTTTATTTTCAGAATATTATGAAGCACCCTTAAGTAAAATTCTTCCGAGAAAGAAGATGCTTTTTTTTTTTTTACTTTTGGAGAAAAACAACTATTAGCACATTGCAAATCTAGAAGATGGAAGTTCTTGTCTTTGCTTTTAAACAATTAAAATTTAAGATCAGATCCTATATGATTTGGTATAGTAGTAGAGCAGATTCTAGTGCTCAAGTTCCATGGATACTGCTTGAACTTCCTGTGACATTCCAAAATATAAAGCCATTAAATTATTAATTTTATTAATAGTAGTTAAAATAAAAAAAGCATCACAATCTAACTTATCTTGATGCCGACTTTAAACCACTGAACATCACATGATCACCATTTCATATGCTTGCTCATAACTGTTATTAAAACAGGCAAAATTCTCCATACAGTAGTGCCATTAAATGCAAGACAGAATAATCAATGGATTCCAGAAGACTTGCACATTGGCTTGCACTAAATGGCGCTACTGTATGGAGAGTTTTGCCTGGTTTAGCCTACTTTATGAAGCAGTTATAAAATATTCCAAAATAAAAAATAAATTTGAAGATAGTCCATATCCTTATTTAACTGCACTGATCTATAATTGTTGCAAAGGATTTGCCATTGATGGGTAACTCTGAATGTGCACAAATATGTTTGCAACAATTATCATCATCATTTCAACCATTATTGTTCTGCTCTCCAATCTCGTGCCTCTCTTTCCTATATCATATTAGCAAATTTCCTTACTTCATCCATCCATCTCACATCCTGTTTGTAACAATAAAAAAAAACTATATAAATATTTTTTGTTGAAATTATGTGACTATATTAACTTATGTCAGATAAAAATAAGATTTATTATTTATAGCCAACAAATTTTTTTCTTCTTTTAGCTAATGGTTAATAAAACTTAAGATAAAATAACTCCTTATTATATATAAAATAAAGTTGGACAAAAGAATTTTATTTTTTATTTCAATGACTCCACAATTCCAGGCTATTTTCTTTGTTTCTTATTTCTATTTTAAACTTGATTTCCTTTTCAAGTTTACATTTTTCTTTTAAAATTCTTTTATGAAAATGTGATTTGTTCTCTATTTTGGAAAATAATTATTGATATAAATTTTAAAAAATAGTAAAGTACAGATATAGAAAATGAAAATAATCTTTTTCAATTTTTATTTTTTTAAATCAAGACTGTAAAATGGTTGTTTAAAATTTGGTTTTATATATTTTTAAGCGTTTATTATATGATAAATTGAAAGTCATAAGACACCAGATGGTGCAGCACAATAATACCCCCCCCCCCGCCGTCCCCGATCGGTTTTTGACGTTTACTTTTATCTTTATAAGAACCGGGATTCAAAGCCAATAATGCAATCGCGCATCTAGCAACATTTTATGCTTTTGGAAGCACGTGAATAATCTTATGAGAAAGTCATGTGATACCCGCTGTTGGTATTAAAAGAATAATGTATTTAAAGAGAGACAGAGAAGATTCTGCAGATATATTTCTTCATATTTGATATTTTTATAATCAACATCATCACTAGGAGAAAATATTTATTCTAATTCCACAAGTAAAAGAAAAAATATATGGAAAAAGACAAAAATAATAACGATAAATAAAGAAACCCAAAAGATTACAATTAGATCTGATGTGTAATTAAATGGTGAAAATATAAATGCACAATCACATAATCACACTGCTTTAGTCTAATACATGGAAATGAGCAACAACATAAAAGGCTCTTAATAACTAATCCTTGTACTAATCTAAATGATTGAAAGCAGTAATAAAAAAATAAAGAGAGCGAGGGGGAGAAAGTACAATAATGATAATTATAAATATTACAAATGAACTAAGTGATTAAAAAATGCAACTTTCATTTATTCTTGAATCAAGTCATATATTTTTCCAATAAAATGTCCCCCCCCCCCCACCTTTCAACAAAATAATGACAAGATTAATAGATAACGTTAACCTTTCAAGGGTTAACTCATGATGTCATTTGCTTTTGTGTAAGTTAATCCACAATCTAAGGGGGGGGGGGACCCGGAACATCAATTGATAAGATTAATATATAAATGACAAAAAATGAAGTCTAAAAATTATATATATTGCAATGGTACAAAGTCATTGAGGTGAACCTGGGATGATGGAAAATCATCATCAACTCCAGTTAATGGATCACATTTAAATAATGAATGATAGAGGGCATGAGAGGTCAGCAAAAACAATAAAACTATAAGTTCATCAGCATTGCAGATTAATAATAATGATGAGTGATCATCAATGATCAAAAAAATAAAATCAACAGACAATTTTGTGACTGGATTTGAAAATGGACCGCTATTGACCAGGCTAATTATTTGGCCACTGCCAAACTCAGGGCAGCAATACAAGCAGTAATTTGAATGCACAAACATAAGTGCTTCAGTGAAATACAACAATAAGTCAAATAATGCTGGGATATTAAAACATGCTGGTCATCATCAATGCCCTGATTACTTAGTATAATTAATGTAGTGTCCAATTATAAACTTAATTTGTAATTAATACTCAAATAAAATTTAGTGCATGGATTTTAAAAGATATCCCCTTTGCACTATCCAGCATTACAGAAAAGTAATGAAATCATCAACTAGATGTCCATAACACCAAACATAAACTCCAATCTATGTAACTGACTGTGAATCCAGCTCGGTGAACAAAAAGTTTTATTACTGTTACTGTGAGCAAGAGATATATTACAAATATATAATATTCTAAAAGTACTTTAGGATTGAATAAATTTCACTGGAATAACTTTAATAATGAAATATAAGTTTATTAATAACAATTAAATTAAAATGAAATTAAGGTCAGATAAATATGACTATAAATATAAGTTAAGCATTCTGATTTTGATTACAGGCAAAACTCTCCATACAGTAAGGCCACTCAGTGCAAACCAGTGTAATCAATGGATGCCACAAGGCTTGTGCACAAAATCCCTATCTAGTGCCTACTCATCCAATATCCCCAGAGTACTTGCTAGTTTGTGGGTTTCATCAGTGGGGAGCATTGTATCTGAGAGCACTGCACTGAGATCTTAGGATCTAATACAACACTCTAATAGCCACCTTTTATCTCTACTTAACTACAAAACTATGAGCTTGAAATTGAAACATTAATATTTTTAATCCAAGCTCAGTAGCTTATATAATCATATAAGTCTGAACTCAGTTCAGTACCCATACATTTAAGTGTCTTTGCTTCTTTAATAACCATAACCACCACTATTCTATTAGGTTCCTCACTGATAAAAGCTACAAGCTAGAAACTAGTCTAGGAATATTGGATGAGTAGTCAGTAGATACGGATTTTTTGCCCAAGCCTTCTGGCATCCATTGATTACTCTGGCTTGCACTGAGTGGCATTACTGTAGGGAGAGTTTTGACTGTTTTAACACCTGTTATGAGCAGCATGAGAAATGGTGATCATGTGATGTTTAGTGATTTTGATTACAATACAAAAAATATCCATAATTGCATTGTAATTTACATATATCCCAATAGTTTACACAAAACACACCTATAATCTGCCCACAGATGTGCCTGTATACTATAAAATGAACATATTCAATTGTCACAAACCTATAAATAAAATTCATTTTTATAATACATAATAATTAATTTAACAATTTACAGAGATTTTTAGGTGCTTACATGATACATATCCATATAAATAAACATAGACATGCTTATCAAACATTGTATTCATTTTAATAATACATAAATGATTAACTTGACATATATGTGGGGCTACACTCAAATGGGCATGCACACTAGTGTTTATATTTTATGAGCTATCATTTGTCAAAAATAATAAACTTATTAAAAATATTTTCACAAGCCAATTAATTCAAGGTTGAAAATATACATAAAATGCACGTGTATGTGTGTATATAAAAATATAGATAATCAACATTAAATCTATTAATTAGCCTCTTATTTTTTTTATAATAAGTGAAAGTTTTTTTTTTTTAAAAAAAACTATTACCATATGGAAAGTTCATTTAGGACCTTGTGGCCTTCATTTTCAATATTTAAAAAATGTTCCTCACAGTTTTCCTCTCTCTTTTTTTATGAACAATAACTAGAACAAATAATCCTTCAGAGACAAATGTCATTTATTATTTTCTTTCCTTGTTTTATTTTTAGTTCACAAAAGTTATTTACTTTTAAAAACTTGTTATTTAAAGATTTTAACTGTTATTTTCAAGAAATTATTTAAAATAATATTGTTAATATAACCCATTCTACTCACCAGATGCACTTAATATAATATATATATTATGCAGTACCTTTATCTGTGATGCATATAGATAAAACAGTATATATATAAACTGATTCTTCAGCAAGCTGATGGAATCTCTTGATAAGCTGGTGTCTTTTAAAACACTAGACTCTTATTGTTGTATTCAGGAAAGATATAATCCAGTAACTGTTTCCATGCAGTCAGCCCCATTCCTTCATTATAATTTGATAGATTTTAGATATATCATCTAATACACAATATATACAAGCTAATGAACCACAGAAAAACTGGTCCTAGCCTCCATATTTATCAAAACTCCACAGTTGCACTAGCAGCAGCAGCTGACGTCCTCTGTGACATCAGTTATATCTTCATAGTAACTCTATTATTGTAAACTGTAATCTAATCTCTCTAATTTTTTTCCAACCATTTATAGCCAGGGGTGGAGTTTAAAAACACAATAATAAATATTAAAATTTTTTTTTATTAAAAAAAAATTATCACTTTTCCGTTCACGTTAATTTTTTCAAAAACAATTTTATGTGATTTTTATCAAAATATGTTATACAAGCTTTAATTAAAAAAATATTTATCTAATTAAAATAGATAGTGGAATTTTATAATTATCAGTATATCTATTGTAACATAAAAACAAGTTTTGTTTTAGATTTCAAAATTATAATTAATAAAACATTAAATAGACCTTTTTAAATGCATGATTTAAAATAATTTATAATAATTTTATATTCAAAAATTATTATTTAACCTTTAACTGTTTTCCAGATAATATAGAAAATATCTACAAAAAAACTGTATTCATTTCTACTTCTTCTTTCAACTTATATATATATATATATATATGCACACACACTACTATGTTGCTTTACGCTATGAGACACATAACTGTCTTAATCCCATCATCTAGGGAAAAGGAAAAGAAAAATAAAACACCACCCTAATAATATTTTACATAATATACATAATTACAAAGTTCATACCTCAAACTATGTACTCATCAATTTTTTGAAAAATTTGATAAGCATCTGACAGGTAAGACAATGAACAGTGATCTGTAATCATGAAATAGATAAAGAATTAAGCCCCTGGACCATAAGTACAAAATGCATCATGAATATCAAGAGGGCTACCTCGATTTTGACACTATAAAATTACTACAACCCAAAATAAAAATGCAAAAATCTTTGCAAAGTCCTGCTCCTTTGAGTCTTATGGGCTGCAAAACACAGAACTATGCCCTGATCCTTTGAGACTTAGGGGATAGAGAATACAGAACTATGTCTTGCTCCTTTTCTTGTAAGCATAGATTGAGAATCATGACAGGACTATGTTAACTGAATCATGATAAACAATAAGAAATATGAAAAAATGAGTTGCAGCAGTGCCTGAGATAGAACACTCAGGAGAGTTGCATGAAAACATTGCAGCCTCAAGTCAATGACAAAACCCTCCAACCAACACCAAAACTTAAAGTACAGCTAAACAAACTTCAACAGTTAAAAACTTAATACAATCTCCAAAATCATAGATTTACTATTCAACTTTTGATATGATCTTCCAATATAAACATTAACCACTATTTTATAGCTTAACCATAATTATTTTTGTCACATATCTCATAGTAATTTTTTAAAATTATTTCTGTATCAAAATACAGAGTTTTTATATTTTCTCAGTTGTGGTCATTGGCTACCAAGACTTGATCATCATTGGCCACATTTGGGTCACCATTTTTAATGATACACAGTCATTGAGATAATTTTAGGGTGATGGAAAACACTATCAATCCTAGTTAATAAATCAAATTTAAATATACAAATAATATAAAAAATATGAATTAATAAATGATATAGAGCATGTGAAATCAGCAAAAACAATAAAATTATAAGTTCATCAGTATTATAGATGAATAATAATAATTATTCATCATCAATAATGATCAAAAAAATTAAATCAACAGTCAATTATATGACTGAATTTGAATGTGATCCATTATTGACAAGGCTAATTATTTAGCCACTATCAAACATAGGGCAAAAAATCCAATAAAACTATAAGTTTTCCAGCATTATAGATGAATAATAATAATCATTCATCATCAAGAATGATAAAAAAGTTCAACAGTCAACTTTGTGACTGGATTTGAAATGCTCCACTACTGACCAGTCTAATTATTTAGACACTGCTAAATTTAGGCAACAATACAAACAATAATTTCATTGCACAAACTTAAGTTCTAATCCATAAAACACAACAAGACAAATAATACTGGGATACTAAAACATGCTGATCATCATCAATGTTCTGCCATTTAGTACCATTAATGTACTGGCCAATTATAAGCTTAATTTCTAATTAATACTAAAATAAAATTTAGTGCATAAAGGATCCCCTTTGCACCATACAGCATTACAGAAAAGTAATGAAATCATGAACTGTATGTCCATAACACCAAACATAAACTCCAATCTATATAATTGATCATTATCCATGAATCCAGCTCATTGAGCTTAAATTCTATAACTGTTACTGTGAGCAAGAGACATAATATAAATGTATAATATTCTAAAACTATTTTAGAATTTAATAAATTTACTGGAATAACTTTAACAATGAAATATCAATTTATTAATAATTAAATTAATATAAAATTAAGTTCAATAGAATATACTTATAAATATAAATTAAGCATTCTGATTTAGATTAAAATACAAAAAAATATCCACTCTTACATTGTAATTTTTATATATCTCAATAATTTTACATAAACCATATCTATATACCCACACACAGACATGCCTCTATAATATAAAATAAACATTTGAATTGCCATAAGCCTATAATAAAATTCATTTTTAAAATACATAATTAATTTAAGTAATACATATTAAGGCTATAACCTTAAGACTATGCACCTAGATATGGCAGCAGGGACTTCCACAAATCTTAACAGATTAATGATTTTTAAAAGATAAGAGAAGCCACTCTTATCTTTGATCTACTTTTTAATTATATAGGCAAAACTAAAGCCTATTAACAACTTTACTGATTAAGTCCACAATTTCTATACAAGCTAACGTATGTGAAATCTTTCGATTTACAGTGAGTCAGTGTAAAACTACTTTATAAGAGCTTCACATTGACTCACTGTAAATCAAAAAATTTTACATGCATTAGCTTATATAGAAATTGTGGACTTAATCAGTGAAATAGTTAATAGCTTCATGGTCTCAAATCAAAATGCTTTAGATTCACTTATATATTTAAAAAGTAAGTCAAAGATAAGGATGGCTGCTCTTGTCTTTTAAAGGTCATTAATCTTGTGTTAAGATTTGTAGAGATCCCTACTGTCACATCTAGGTGCATAGTCTTAAGGTATAATACTTAGATAATGAGTATGCACTTAACAAATTATTAATTATAATTAATTTAACAATTTACATTGATTTTGAAATGTTTATATGACACATATCCAAATAAATAATCACAGACATGCTGTATGAAACATTCTGTTTATTTTTAATACATAAATGATTGATTTAACATACATGTGGGGCTACACTCAGATGTTTATATCTATGATATTTTATTTGTCAACAATAATAAATTTATTAAAAATATATTTTCCCAAGACAATTAATTCAATGTAAAAAATATACATAAGATGCATAAGTATGTGTGTATATAAAAATATAGATAATCCAAATTAAAGTTATTAATTAGCCTATCATTTTTTATGGTAAGTAATCATTTGAAAAGTTTATTTAAAATTCAGTCCCTTGTGGCCTCATTTTCAATATTTAACAAAAAAGATTCTCAGTTTTCCTCTCTATTTTTATGAACTATTTAATTAATGGAAACAAATAATCTTTTAGAGACAAATGTCATTTATTATTTTTCTTTCTTTGTTTTATTTTTAGTTGACAAAAGTTATTTATTTACTTTTAAAAACTTGTAATTTAAAGATTTTAACTCATTTTCAAGAAATAATTTAAAATAATATTGTTCTCAATATATATTATATTTTACTCACCAACTGTTCTTTATATATATGGTGCAGTACCTTTACCTGTGCTTCTCTGCATTTAAATAAAACAGTATTCATATAAACTAATTTTTCAGCAAATCTATAGAATCTCTTGTAAGCTCATCCTTCTAAAACAGTAGAATGGCTTATTGTCATCTTTGGAAAAGATATAATCCAGTAACTGTTGACATGTAGTCAGATTCTTTCTGACTCTATAACTTGATAGACTTCAGATATGCCATCCAGTACATAATATATATATATATATATAAGCTAATGAATCACAGAAAAACAGGCCATTCATATATATCAAAACTCCTTCATTACTGCACTAGCATCAGCAGCTGACTTGTTCTCTGCACCTTTAATTATTTCTTCATAGTAACTCTACTACTGTAAACTATAATCTAATCCCAATTTCTTTTCCAAATTTTTATAGCCATGGGTGGAATTTGAAAATCACAGTAATTAAAATTAAATTCTTTTATTTATTAAAAAAATTAATGACTCTTTCCAGTTCATCTTAATCCTTTCAAAGACAATGTTGTAGGATTTTTATAAAAATATGTTACAAGTTTTAATTTTAAAAATGTCTTAATCTAATTAAAATAGATAGTAGAATTTTATAATTACCAGTATACTTATTGTAACATAAAAAACATGCTTGTTTTAGATTTCAAAATCAGAATTAATAAAATATTAAATAGACCTTTTTTAAATATTTGATTTAAAATAATTTACAACAATCTACAAAAAATTTTGTTTGTCCTTATTTCTACTTTTCCTTTCAACTTATATATATATAAACATATTTTGTGGGTTTACATTTCCATTCTCATCATCACCCAACTCAGATAGTTTCTGTAGCCAAAACTCTTTTAAATAAAGCAATTAACCTTTCAGATGTCACATCTGAAAGAAGTAATAAATTATATTAATATTGCTTTATTAGCAAATAGTTAGAATTATAAATTTATTAAAAAAGCCTTATTTCAAGCTCAAAATGGACAAAATAGAAAACAAAAAGATGACAAGTCAGCTATTAGGATTTGTGTTCCATATGTAAAAGAAACTATAGACAGTATTGGATGTATATTAAAATGCTATAATATATAAATAGTGTTTTCTCCTCATCAAAAGATCAGCAATGTAATAACCAAGCCTAAGGATTCATTCCCTCTTGAATCTCATAGTGTTTATCAAATCTCATGTGAAAATTGTAAAACTTCTTACATAGGTATGAGTAATTATCACATCAGTGTTAGGAGAGATGAGCATGCTAATGCAGTTAACACTCATCATCATCAGCACTCTCACTCCATACTATAAATTCAGATCATAAAATTGATTTTTCTAGAACCAGGATCATATCTAGATGTAATAATCTCTACTAGTGCAAAATTACAGATGCCATCGAGATACTTAAAAGACCACATTGTATCAATAAGCGAGATGATACATGCAAACTTTCTCCTATTTGGAAATTTTTTTAAAAAAAAAAAAATTATTAATTTAACATTTTTGCTATTGGTGAAATTTTAACATTTTTTTCAAATCAGTGATTGTAGTGCCTCTACAACTGTCTTTCTACCTTTTATCACCTAGTAGATGACTTGTGTGATCAAATCGAAACATTGATATATCAATATTTAAAATATTTTAACACGGAGGAACCTGCAAAATATGTCTTTTGTATATGCAACCCGTAAAAATCTTCATATCAACATATATATAATATGCACACACACTACTATGTTATTGCCATGAGACACATAACTTTCTCACTATATCATATTAATTAAATATACAATATGCTATGAGAATGCTTATGTTTTAATATATTTTAATTAATTTAAAAATACATTTACAGTGAATTGTTGCTTGATATTTATAGTTAATATACAATTTTTAATAAAATGCAATGAATGAGGAAAAATATAGTGATACAAAATTTGTAATGCACATTATTTGTAATTCACTGGATTGTAAATCTAAAGATAAGATCCAATGCAAGGCTGTATTTTAAAGGAAATCCATCTCATCAGCTTTTCTCAAATGAAATGAATGTAACTTCATAAGTTAATATCAAATGTGACATCCTATTTTATTTGGAGAGTTATACCCACTTGCCATGCCTATGACCTAGAGTCTGAATTTGGGTGATCCCCACTCTCAAAAAGCAATATAAACTATATCATCATTTAACTAATGATCATCAAATGGGCAAATGGAATTTTTTAACATTAGATCTTATGCATTTTTGTTGATGTAAAACAGAAGCAGTGAAGCTTTTTAAGTGTGCATGCCAAAAATTAACAAATATTATTTATCAAATTACTGACATACCCAGTAGTTTTTTAATAGGTAAAAAAATTAGTAGAAAATTAATTATTCCAGAATTTTATTAGATAATTTTAAAAATTAGCATAGATTTTACAAGGATAAATTGTCCTAAATATAAATTTTTGAATGAAATTTTTGTTGGTGAACATTAGATGCTAAATTACTTTATATCAGGATATTTTGTCACTTTTAATAGTACACGTACCAATTAGATTTGTCAGTAATTTTATTTCTGAATCTGTCTTTTATAAAATTAATTTCTGAAAATAACAATCCACATGTATAAGCAGAGGAAAAAATTGATAATATAACTGTTGCTAGCGTTTTTAAATAACGAATGATTCCAGGAATAGCATTCTAAGTTTTTAATAATTTCTCTTATACATTTTCTTTATTATTTCATCCATTAATCAATCATTTTCAATTATTTCCAAGTCATTTGTCAAATCAACAAACTTTCTTTTGCACATAGAACTAGATTAAAAATCAATTAATTGCAATTGTATATCAACCAAATTCAGCAACTGGAGAAATTTCAAATTGAGTTTAATTGCTGATGTTATGTTTGGATATAAAATAAATCACCAAACATTACATGATCACCATTTCTTATGCTTGCTCATAACTGTTATTAAAACAGGCAAAACTTTCCATACTGTAGTGCCACTCAGTGCCAACCAGTGTAATCAATGGTTGCCAGAAGGCTTATGCATAAAATCCATATCTAGTGCCTACTCATCCAATATCTCCAAACTAGTTTCTGGCTTGTGGTCTTCATCAGTGAGAGGCCTTGGATATGAGAGCACTGAAAGATTAGGATTTAATGCAACCCTTCCAGTAGCCGTCTTTTATCTCTTCTTAACTACAAAACTATGAGAATGAAATTAAAAAAACACGATAATATTTTTAATCTAAGCTCATTTGCTTATGTAGTCATATAGGTCTGAACTTAGTTCAGTACCCATATATTTTGGTATCTTCGGTTCTTTAATAACCATAGTCATCGCTATATAAGCCATTCAATGTTCATTAACTGATAATATTGTTTAATGACATTCTCATCATGTAAAAAAAGTCTAATTTTCTCTAAGCACTCAACAAATCTCTGAAGAATTTTTTTATGACTTAACTACTGAAAATTATTATTCTTAAGTAAACCAATGTATGATGAATTTTGTTCATTTAACAGTTCCAAGAATTTATGTCAAAAAACATGCAGATATAAAATTGATTAATTTTGTTACAAAACTCCTAATATCTTTCAATATTTTGAAACTAACCTTGGCACATAAATCTTGCAGATGTACAGTATAGTGAAAGTTCAGAACTGCATGTCCAATATGTTAGGTAAATGGTTTAATAAAAGTCTTTTTCTGATACTATGAGCAACATTATTTGGTACTATAATCTTTGGATTGCAATTATCTATTTATTTTGTTGTTGTTATTGTTATTAATAATAGAACTGATTAATTCTTTTTTGATAATGTTACCAACACAATCTCATTTAAGACCAAAGATAAATAAAACCAGAAGATTTTATATCTATTTTTTTTCTGATGAGATGATTTTTAACATTTTTCAAGATTTTATCCTTTATTAATATTTCTAGATAAAGGCACATCTTTTATTATTTAAATAACTTTTTTTTGTTTTCAAAAACAATGCTTTTTTTAGACATCTACTATCACTAAAAGGTTTTCCATGGCAACAGTTATATTTAATTAACTGTCTGCATATTCAATTAGAGATGTCCCCACTGAACATTTCTATTTTTAATGACCCATACAATACATTTTATTTTCCTTTACTTTTATCAAAAAAATATTTATAGCATGTTTTATAATGTCATTTTACTGATGAGGGTCTGCATATTGCTGTCCCTGATTATATAACACAAACCATTTTATTGCCTTTATTAATCATGCCACATTCTGCTGTTCACCAACTTTGGAATTCTCTGATACTTCATCCTGATAATATTTATTTTTTACTTAACATAGCCATGTTAAAAAGAACAGAAAAAAAAATTCTAAAAAAAAAAATTGAAAAATTCTCTTTGTAAAAAATAATTTTTAAAATTCTTTATATGTTTAAATATAATAATTATTTTAAAATTCATCCTCATTGTAGTGTCTGTTTATATTATGTATTATATTTGTTACACTTATACCCTGTCAAAGCTGCCACAAACACATATATAAACAGTGTGAGGAAAATCAGTTTTTGTTAATTTTTCTCATACGAAAGAAAAATTTGTAATAATTATTAATAAGTAATTTTAAGAAAATATGGACTAATAATAACATCATTTATGTATGCCACCAAAATTTTCTTATTTGCCACCTCTTACATGTATGCCTTAGGTTTACCATAGCCAGTGTAGAATATCATTATAAATTATATTTTCAGCACATATATTTTTTTTATGATTTTTTAAATCATTTTATTATTAATTTATATTGAAAAAATACAATATTTAAATATATACACAGATATTTGCCCAAATTGGGTCAATCCCAGGAATAAGAAACATTTGTCAACTTATTTATAAGTAAAATTAGCCCATTGAAAAACAACTAAATAGCATAAAACAATAATTAGAAAGGAAAAGTCACGTGTGATTAAAGAAGAAGACTATATATGTATTTATGATAATTGGATAAAGACAAAAATATTCAGATAGGGGAAAAAATGAAAAAGCTGCCCACAGTGATAACTATGGAAAATAATCGATAAGTCAATCTAGTATGGTAATCTGTAATACTTGGAACTAGATATTAATTAAAAAGAAAAAAAACTAAAAAATCAGAAGTACTTTCATATGAGAATATAAAATTTCTATTGACTATTGTATTTGACAGAATGGCCAAGTTGATTAAATTCAGTATTCACTAGGTCACCAATTTATTCCTGCGTGAATCTGTTATTAACCAGGCAGGATCACCAGAATAAAATAAATAAAAAAACATTGTATTCCACTTGTCTGAAAAAGTGTAATTAAAATTTGAATATTTTTAAAAACAAAACATTTAACAATTCAATTAAATGAGGGAAATATCCCCAATATATAATTATAACGAGAATGAAACGTGTTAAAGATTTGACAAAAAATGTCCAGATAACCAGCGTTGCTCTTATTAGAATAAAAGCTTGGATATTTTACAGTTATCAGGCCAGAAAGTTACCTATATTCTAGTTACTCACAATCACAAGTATTTAAAACAAAGTCTATACTGTGGATATGGACCCTTTTTTTCGTCAAAGTCACAAAAATCTATTTTTAACTTTTATTTAGTAAACATAAAAATCTTCCATTTCAAAAACTTTAGTTCTTAAGATATGCTAATGGATAATTTAATTTTTATTTTTTTCTAATGTACAACTTGCATCAACACTAAGGCTATTTGTCTTCCTTCTTAAACGAATGGTTGCTGAGCAACAGCTGTTGCTAAGCACCAATGACAATATAAATACTTATTTTAGGCATCAGATATTTTTATCAACAATGTTTTTTTTCGTTATTTTTAACTTAAATTTTCCATTCAGGATTTTTTTTTTTTTAACAAAAAACAAACAAACAAAAAGATAAAAATTATCTTCATTCGAAATTGTTAGCAATATGCCAACAACAATATTAAAGAAAACAGGTAAAAATAAAATAATGAAGGAATGATAAAAATATAGATTTTTTTTTTAAAAAAAAATCTATCAACATACAATAAAAAAAAAGTTCAGCTTCTGAAATAAACAATATTAAGCAAAATACTACAACTTGAAAAACTCATAGTTGTGCATTTGTCTATTATTCTCATGAACTGAATTCAAATTTAAGCCAGGTAATCTTGAAGTATGACAGGTTTCATTCAGAGTCAGAAATTTTTCTCGTCCAGGTAGTCATTCACAATTTGAAGGTAAACGGATATCTAGTTACTATTATCTGGAGAATAAAAAAAAGTATGACAATTTGCTCAAATCCTGCCACATATGAATATGAGAGTCTGGTAAATATGCCGTTAATTCACTGTTTTCTATAAGAAACTGTTAAAGAAGCTTCTGTTATTTATTAGAAAATTATTGAAAAATATTCTTTAAAAAAATGATTAATATGCTATCATGAAAACTACCTGGGTAATGTGATCTCTGTTCTTGCTATTTTTTTTTTTTTTAATGAAAGGTATAGTGATGTGGCGACTAATTCAATCTGATTGCATTACTGATGAACTGATTTCAAATCTGCTAGTAAATGGATTTTTTTCAGATAGTAATATTAATCACAAAAGCTTAGAATTTTTTTTTTTAAGAACTGGCTATAGAAAAACCTAGGAATAAATTGATATTTATTGGTAATTGGACATTTAGTTAGTATTAGATGAAAAGTAAAGTAAATCTCAAATAAATTTGATTGATTGCATGAATAATAATAATATCATGACTGTTGTGGAAGGAACAAATTATTAGAATGTAATCTATTAATTTATTTTATCTAACTATCTGTCTGAATGCCTGGCTCTCTGCTCACATACCTACTTATATACACATCAATATATCTATTCATTCATTTATTTAGCACCACCCTGAATGGTTTGGTGCAATAGGAAAGAGACAGTCTGGAGCTCAAGGTTCACAGATAGCAACCTAACTCTGTCACTTACTGTATTCAAATTTCTTATGAACTCCAAATCATTTGATTATTATTATTATTATTATTAGAATATAGTCTCCACCAGGTGTTACACATGTAGACATGGTTACCTTTATCACTATTTTTTAATGTTGAATCTTATCAAATACTTTCTTTAATATCTTGAGAGCTATATGACTAGAAATTTTTTGATTTATTAAAAATTCTATTCCAAACCCTTACACGTCACTAAAAAACTCATCTTTACTGCTTATTATTCAATTAAGTTTTTGAAGCTGTTCAGCCTCCCCTACCCCCTTATTTCATTTTAATAATAAACTGTTTCATTAATTCCACTATCCTAACCTTATAATTATAAAGATATAACCCCCCAAAAATAGTAAAATCTGTCTCTTTCACTGTCTTTGTGGTGTATTTTTTCGCACCCTTTATATAATTTATTCTGACTCTTTTTTAGCATCCTATCACTCAAAAAAAAATTAGTGTTCAATAATCTCTTTACCCATCTCTGCAAGAAATACTTATTTAATTTTTTTTTTTTTTTGCATTTATATCTACAACTCTTGTCCTTTTATTAATCTATAATATGCTCCTTTTACTACTAAAATAGGCACTTTTATATAATTTTCATTCTTATATAACTTCAAATTGTTTTTTTTATTTATATTCATTTGTTATAATCCTATTTCTTCTTCTCTAATCAACTTATCTATTTCTTTTCCCATTCGTCATAATTAAAACATTCTCTACTCATTTTGCATGAAAATACATTATCTATCTATTAACTTTCTATATAGTAAATTTTTTTTTGCCTAATGTGTTTATTGTTTTCTACACATAAACCATTTAACCACTATTTTGATAATCTAATTTTCTTTCATGTATTGTAATCTTCCAAACATTTTGAATTTACTTTTAATTTTCTCATCAAACAAAAAAAAAAAATCTACTTCATTTCAACATGAATATCAGTCTCATTTGCTACCCACAATTCTCTGCCCAAAATATATCTACTTCCTATCTTTCTGCATTCTGTCTGAAGATATCTGAGTTCTTTAGCTGATACAAACATACTTCACATTTATTATGTGAAAAACATGACAGACTTTTAATCAAATTCCATTCTATTTTATATTATTTAACTCGATTATAATTCACAACTATCTCTATATGACATTTTTCCATTTAACAAAGTACATAAAATCTGTACCTCTCTACTTCTTCAAAACAAATATTTCTCATCCTTCAGTTACCCTTCCCATTAACACTAGAATCTTAGATTTTTCTTTATGAATTTCATTTTCCTTTTTCTCTGCCACTCCATACGTTTTGAATAATTTTCAATCTTCTACACTGTTTGTAAAAAAATGTCATATCTATAAATAAAATAAGGGGAAGGGGGACATTTTTTGGTTCCAACTATAGGAATACCCAATCCTATCAATCTTCCCCTAATTCTATAACTCCCAACTGATAGTTTTAAAATTATTCTTGTATAAAAACTTTTATAACTCCCAACTGATATTTTTAAAATTATTCTTGTAAAAACTTTTAAGCATTCTTAACAACTCTAAGTTTATTTTTTTATTTTCAAGACTTCTCCACAATCTATTTCTATCCATTCTATTATAAGATTTTTTTATATAAAAAACACAATTAATAATAGTTTGTTTTTCTTATATCTCTATCAAATAACACACAATAAATAGATTATCCTATATTCTTCTCCTGGAATAGAATCCATTTCAAATCTTATCAAAATTTTATTTTCTTCCATTTATATTCTAACATATCCAATCAATCAATCAATCAATCAATCAATCAATCAATCAATCAATCAATCAATCAATCAATCAATATATATATAATTATAAACTATGGAAATATAGCTAGATGTCTTTTTTTCTCCTTTATATTACAATCTAATTTTCACACTCTTCCATTTATCTAGAATCTTATTATCAACTTTATTAAAACTTTCTCTTAAACTAAGCATTGCATATCTTCCTGTATCTACTATCATTTTAACTTTCATATTGCCTAATCCTTTTTTTTATCAATCTACCTACTTCTACTGTTAGTCTATTTATATTCTCATAAACTAAATACTCTAATGAGTCCTATATTCACATATCAACCCTCCCTCACCAAAATTTTTTATTACAAATTTTTTACTAGTTTTTGCTTTCCTTTATATTTAATAAAATATCACCCCCCCCTCCTTTTTGTTTTTGTTCTTTTTTTTGTATACCTCCAAAATTTTTCATAACTCTTTTTCTCCACACTTATTTTTCTCATCAATTTCTTATTAAGTCCATCTCATTCCTTCTTAATACTAGTCCAGCTATTTATTTATTTGTCTTAACTAGTTATATCACTCAACTTTTACCTTTTTTCATTTGTTTCTTAACAGTATCTTTATAATCCCCAATATGCCATTCTTCTTTTTCTACTTTCTAAACTTTTTTCTTGATGTTATCTTTTCAGTCAATTAATAATAGTGTTGACATCTATATTCTTTTTTTGGATAGTTACAATATATTTATTTAAAAAATACTGTATATAAATAAATGCGTTTTTTTTTAAATAAATTTTTGATGTGTTTTTGAAGTTTTGATATATATATGAAATAAAGCTTATATAATACTAATGTTAAAATATTATTAAAATCTATTGCTAAATCACATAATTTCTAATGATTTCATATTGCTTACTAAACTCATGTGATTTTTCTTTTATTGATTATTGACTTTGCTAATTTGTTCTCACTATTTGTAGCTTTTTTCTTTCATCTTATCCTGAAGAGAAATCAATAAATTATTATGCTAATATTTATTTTTCTCTTTGCCTTAAAATTCATTATTTAAGAATATTCACTATTTTTGGCAAGCTTTTCATAATACCGATATTTTTTAGAAATACAGTTTTAAAAGTGCATTTTATGTGTTGTATTTTATCTGAAAAATTCATAAAGATTTCTAGCAATACCCCTCTCTCTTCACTATTTTTTTTAAAATCAAAACTAAATATGTTTTACTTAAATTTAACTTTTTAAAATGCATTATTAATATTTTTGAAAGTGATTGCACAATAAAAATACATTTATTACTTTTAAAAAAATTTAAAGAAACTATTATTTATTTAAGTTTTAAAGAATGCTATATTAAAAATTTTAAACAATAAAATTAAAAAACAAAAACAAAAGATTCTGCTAAACTTAATAAAAGTTACAGCAAATGACAAATACAACTTTAAAAATATTATTTATAATTCAAATAAATAAAAAATGCATTTAATCTTTTTCTTTTAAAGTATATTATCAAAATTGCTAAAGATTCAGTATCACTATATAGACATATTAACTGGCATATTATATAATTAATGTAATATTTAGATGCTTAATATATTATCATATTTGTTTAATAATTCTCCAAGCCTTCTAATACAATATTGCATCTCTATTGAAATTCTAGTTAAATAGTTGCAATTTTCTATACCAGAAATTCGTAGAAAGATAAGACATGACTTCCATATGGAGACAATCGGTTTAAAATGCAGATCATGCTGTTTATGGGATGGATATGAATTTCAACAACCATGATGGCTCACCTAAGCATGAGTTGCTTTGATCTTTAATCTGCCAATTAAGTTTTAATAGATCAAATTGCAAATGAATCAACAGGAGTAATATTTAAAGTTTTAATTGTAATTCAAACGTAAGCTTGTGGTTAAGACCTGTAGAGGTCCCTAGTATCGCATTTTATGTGCACATTCTTGAGGTTACAGCCTTAGTAAATATAATATATATTTATGATCACACAGGGTTTAATAAGAAAAAAATAGCGATCAATTAAACTACATTTTTAAAAATTCTCAGAAAAGCAGTTATATTGACACTAACAATATTTTAAGATATGCTTATTTCGGAAGTAAAAAAAAGACATTTAGAATAATTGTAAATATATTAATTTATTAAGCCAAGCAAGTGATATAAGCAGATGATATAATAATAACGTGAAAGGCTTTGGCCTTTCCTCATTATTATTTAAAATAATTGTTAAATAAAATTTTATAAAATATAAAGTCACAATTATTCTATAAAAAAAAATGTGAATCTTTATTGTCGGTATTTAATTTTGGGTTAGTATAGAGCTAATTTTTTCCTGAGTAGTTGTCTCAGAGAAGTGAACAGCTTGCTGATGATCAAAAACATTACCAAATCAAACTTAGTTTTAGTGAGGAAAAAAGAAAGCCAAAAATATTCAACCAAATGAGACAAAATTATTGCAATAGAAGTAGTATTCAATCTAGAACATCTCTCAAATATTATTTGTCTTCATGAGCTATTAAATAAATAATTTAATAAATAAATTTACTCTTTAAGAATGACTTATGAGATTTTGTGCTGGGATAGAATTATTAATTCAAGACCTAAAACTTCTAACTTGAAGCCCAAGTTGTCACATTTATAAACAACCATGCATAGATTGCTTTATATAAAAATTGGTTTCACTTTTAAAGGATGAAACTATCCTGTTTGATTGAACTGGTTTTGATTTTATCATCAAAATAAATATATTTCTTGATAGTTGTTTTAGAAGTACAAAAGTAGTTTAACAGACTAAACAACATTTTAAAAGTGTCATAGAAGACCTTAATGCTAGAATTGATAAATGATTAAAAGATGAAAGTATTGTGATTAAATTTGGTCATGGTGACTGTAGTGATCCAGGTTTTCCAACAGAAGAAGAGGAAAAAATCTCAGTACAGTCAAATCTGGAGTCTTCTGGTAGGATGCTGTGAATGACATGATAAGTACCTAATCCTTGATCGTATCCACTTCCAATGGACTAGCTCTAAGTTTACACATTAAATCTATATATAATTTGGGCTAGTTCATCCATACCTCACCCTTCTTTTGGGCTCTGTTAAACCTCAGTATTTGAACTCAGGGAAAATTGTCTTTAGCTCTCTTCAGGGGTGAATTTACTCTAGATAGCAATTATCACACTTCTATACAGATTCCAATTGATTTAAATCTATCCAAACATATTACTGTATTATTATATAAGAATGAATGTATAAATGATTAATTTAAATCAAATTGATGTTTATTAAATAACAAAACAAAAATTCTAAACTATTTAACCTGATAAAACAATATAATTGTGTGGGTCAAGAATTTATTTCTACCATATCAATGATTGTTTGCTATTCCAACACTTATCCATGGTAGAGATACATAACAAGGCACTAATTATTTACAAAGCAAATAAAAAATAATGAAAATAAAAAATAAAAAAAATCATTATTACATCAACCATGAAGCTAACTTGCTAATTTACAATATTATACAAGTGTATGTGTAATAAATAGTCTTGTCATCCTATTCCAGTTGTTGATATTCCACCCTTGGGGACACCCTACCTGTGTATATGGTTTCCCACAGCTGATAGAAAAGAACATATGAGAAGATTAGTTATTTATACCAGAAAAATAAATATAAATGATTATTAGTTATCAATAAAAAAAACAAATAACATGAACCCTGTCCTGTATTAAATGTATGTGCTTAATATGAAATAATATCAAAAATCTTACCTCATTCCATATCATAGTGGTGATAATCAAATATCAATTCACTATGGAGGGAAAGCTGACCTAAACTTTATTTAATGTAATTTTTTTTTATCTAATATCTTTTCCATTATACAGTCAACATCAAATGGAGATAATGAAAAGTAAGATGTTTTTTAAAAAAAAGTTAACACTATTTTACAACTTTTAAAGAGAAATCCTTTATTTTGATAGTGGATTAACAATAAATTTGTCTTTGAATATCCTAAATAACAACAAATTATCTTTTATAAACTTAAAATTCATTATAACTTTTAATCATAGCTATGCCAAGACTTCCATTAAATTTAAAAGAAATTCTTATATGTTTCAAAAAATTACAAAAGTTCTTATATATTTTGTCTTTTTCTAAATTATACTGTGATTTTTTTTTCCTTTCAATAAAAACATTTATTAAATGAAAAACAATACCTATTTTATTTCTTTTAAAACAAGTTTGTTAAATAGCAAGACTTCATTATTCTAATAATAGAACTTTGCAAGTAGTCATGAACATTGTAAAAGATCTTATAATGCAACAGCAGTGCATTCATGTGCCGTGCCTACAACTCAGTTCAAGGCTGATCTGGATAAACTAAGAACTTTTTTTCAGATTCTATTCAGGTTTAAAAATTATCTCATAAATATTCATTCTATAACCAACCTAGAATACCATCCAATATGGATCAAGTTTCTAGATAATCTAACTAGAAATGAAAAAAAAACAAGAACACAAAAATGTTCAAACCCTCATAACCTGTCAAGTCTGATAAATCATGATTTATCCCCTGTTTCACTATGATGGTGATGTGGAAGAGTCTTATTGCCCAGTATTTAGAATTTCTTTTACTAACATAAATGCTACAGATATTACATTTAGCTTTGATTCATGAATGATAACAAAAGATTGAGAAAGCTAAAGATCAAGAGCACACTTGCATAATTTCTTCCCAATAGTCTGATATGGTAAATATAAAAAATTTAATATTCAGATTATTTCTGAAAAATAAAAAAACAATTCAAATCCTTTATTTATTTGAGTAAAAATATATTTATGGTATTTAATAAGTGCAAATTAATATATTTTTCTTTATTTTAAAATAAGTTTGTATAATAAAGATTTGCAAGTAGTCTTGAGAATTTCACTTAACTCCCATTGTAGAGTTATAATTATTTATTAAGTGCACACACAGAAAGTATATGTAAATACTTTTAAGACAATATCCAATGTGCTTGAAATTTATAATAGTCAAGCAATATCTCTATTTTGCCAATAGAGGGACCTCTCAAACCACAACACATAATAGCAACTTTTATAAAGATAAGAGCAACTGTCTTATCTTTAACCTAACTTTCCACTTATATAGGCCAATCTGAAGCATCTTGATTTGGGAGCATGAAACTGTTGTTCTTTCTACTGTTTAAGCCCACTATTTCCTATACAAATTAACATTTGCTATCTTGTGTCATGGGTTGAGAGGTCCCTCTATTGGCAAAATAAAGATATTGCTTAACTATTATAAATTTCAAGGTGCATTGGATACAGGTTATAGCCTGTCTTAAAGTTTTTAACTTCCATCAATAAAGAATAATAGAAGACTAAATTCGAGTGAGAACTATAGATCAAGAACATACTTCATAATTATTTTTACTTTTTGTTCTTTTTTTTTTTTAATAAAAACAATTTATTTCAATAAAATATAGAATTAATATATATATCTACTTTAATTTTAAATAAGTTTGTTTAAGAAAAAGGCCACATAATACAATTATAGACCTTGCATTGCTTTCATTCAATGACACATTTTTTTTTGTATTAATCCAGCATGGGGTATATGAAATGAAAAGCAGGATACATATAATATATAATAATTAAGATTGTAATGGCAAAATATAAAATGTTCTGTGTGTTTACACACATAGACAAACATTAATTTAAATACCTCTAGTTAAAAACATTCTATTATCCAGACAATTACTATATCCTCTAAATTGCCAGCATTTTGAATGAAAAAGTGAGACATGTAATTGTATCTACGATGAAGGGAACAGTCCAGAAAATGATGAAATTACATTCAGTATCTTAAAAAAAGCAGGTCAAGAAACAGAAAAGTTGTTAATGAAATTGTATAACCTATGACCAAATGATAAAGATGAACAAAATGATTATAAGAGTGCAATAGTAATACTGATAATTAAGAAATATGATTAAAAATATTAGAAATTACAGAATTGATCATTTTTTTATCAGTTCTATATAAATTTTAATCAAGATAATTACAATTCATCTGCAATGAACCAAAAGGATGAGCTGGATAAAAGTGGTCACAGTGAATCATACCTAACTGTTGAGATAAGTTATATAAAAGATCAATGAATATGAGTTGCCATTATGCTTTGAATTTGTAGAATTATGAAAAGGCATTAATTTCTATAAATATTTCTATAGTAATTAAAGCATTGATTATATAGATATAGACACAGGATATTATCATTTTCTGAAGAATATCAAAATGCGACAGCAATGATGAGAATACATAGTGATGTTAAGATAATTATCATCGGGAAAATGTATGAAAGGATGATTCCATATCTACAAATTTTTTACAGCACTTTTTAGAAGAATTATTTTGTGAATTGATGGGGATAACTAAGGAAGTAAAAATAAATGGAGATTTTGTCATCTAGATTTTGCAGATGATTTGGTTATTTTCAAAAATAATGTTTCAGAATTCCAAAAAATGTTGCAAGAATTATCAAATGAACGTAATGCTAAAAATACTAAAGTAATGTTCAATGAATTTTATCAGTAAAAGAAAATAAAGATTGATAATGCTGAATTAGAAGAAGCTAACAATTACAAATTTCTTGGTCAGATTATTAATATAGATGGAAACATAATAGATGAAATTAATCATAGAATTAAACTTGCTTTAGACAGAAATAACTTCATATTAAAAGAAAATATGAAGCTGAAGAGATTTGTGTTAGGAGTAACAAGAAGATATTGAAAATTACAAGGTGGGAGTTGTGTGGAATGTATTACTTGAAGTTGTAAATCAGATTCCAACAAATTGTAGAAGACCTAAAAAGCGATCACATGTGAGATAAATGAATAAAATAAGGAAGTTTGTCAGTGTGATGTGAAAAAGAGAAGCTAAAGATTGAAGAAATTGGATTAAACTTGGAGAAATCTTTATTTTGCAAAGGATCAATGATGGATATAAATAATAATGATGATTATCCAGCCAAAATTACAAGATATTTTGTTTTTGATTTATAATTTTAATTACTGCTACATAAAAATTTTGTGCTGAAATAAACATAGTGTACTCTATATTTTAAAGTCTTACATGTTTATTAATAAAACAAATTTATAAACAAAAAGTATTTCAATACATATAAACAATAAGTAGAAAAATAAATGTTTAATTTTTCAGCAGGGTTTGAGTTTACAATAAGGGGAAAGGGGTATTTTTGAAATCCAAAAAATGTACAAATCCAAAAAAAGTCTGAAATCAGAAATTTTGAATTAATGGTAATTTATTTATATACAAGAAACCTTGATTGCGAACATTTTAACCCAATTCTTTAATTATTCAGATTCAACATTTCAAAACAACAGTAAAAAAATCTTATAATTCACACACACACAAATTAATATAATTATTATTATTTGAGTAAGCATGGACACACATAGAATCCATTCTGTTGATCTTAAGTATCGTAGATTATTGCCAGTACAATGAAAAAAAAACCATAAGATTCATTAAATATAGCTGTTATTTAAAATTTATTTAAAATGGGATGAAACATTAAATGTGAGTATATTTCTAAACATTTACTTTAGAAATATGGATTCATTATCAGAAAATTTTATATTATAAAAAGTTGTAGTATTTCTGTTTTTATTTGAAGTAATATATTTTGATAGTTGACACCATTTGAAAGTATTCTAAATAATTTACAAAAAAAAAAAAAAAATGAAATAAATAAATAAATGTAAATATTACAATTAGTTAGCATTTTATAAAATAACTGAACAATTTAAATCTTTTTCATATTTAAAAAATGCTTCAAAAGATGCAAAAATTAATATTTTTATTTAAACAGGATTATCTGATAAATAAACAATGCTGACATTTTTTAAAGAAAAATATAAGCAGATATAGATCTATGAATGTATGTATAATCAGTTTATGTAAAAAAAATACCAATTTCAAGTTTACATCAAATGTCTGTTAGATACATAAATGAATTAGTTCCGGCATTAAATCCAAATTTTTGCTGACAGAGTCATTTAATGTCTATTAAAAGATTCTAAAGATTATTATAGATTTAAAATTTATCTATATTTGTTTCTTTTTAAAAACAATTTTATTTTTCAAATTCCACAAATATGTATATACACACAAATCTTTTCAACACACACAAATCATATGATTAGTGGCTCAGAAGGTTGTACAACATTCAACATCAAAATAATGGCGAGCTAGAAATCAATCTAGGAATCTTTAATTTTTGAGTCATGCCAATAATCTCTCATTAATAACTATCATAATTAATTGTTATTTGAAATTTTGAATAATTTGTATACTTTAAAATAATTTTGAGAAAATAAAAACTTGAAAAAAATTTGCAATTTGATTTACGTTCTAAAAATTTCTTAATTCTATTTTTTTTTTTTAATATGTCAAAGCGTCAGCCAGGAAGCAAACCCTGGGGTAATTGCTTGTAAGGTGGCTGTACTAACAACTCGACCACCAACGCTTGTTTTAATTTTTAACAGTTTTTTTTAGGAAATAAATAAAGGTTTCTGAATCATTAAAGAAAAAGAGACAGTTTGCAACAGTTATTGGTAAAAAGATATTCAAAAAACTTTTATTCAATGGAAGTTCTTCTATGGCAAATTGCTGCATTTTTATTAAAAAGGCAATTAAACATAAAATAATCAACATTTATAATATATAGTGAGTGCGTAAAAATGTAACAATAGAGAAGCTGATAAAAAATAATGATACAATGGCTGAGTGCTTTTGAGAACTTATTGTGTTATCATAGCCATAGCAACATCAGAATATGAAAAAAGAAAATGGAGGGATATATATATATATAGCTGATGGTATTCAAATTTATGTAAATTAGAGTGTCCTTTTTTGGACAGGGGGAGAATGATTCTTTATGTTTTATAGCATTGGTGTTATTGGCTACATACCAATCCTCTCCAATTTTCCACTTCGAATCACTACAATACATCATTGAAAGAAATGACTCAAAGCATAAATTTAGAGAGGTTTAGTATATAGCCAACAACATCAATGTTGTAAACCGTAAAGAATCATGTTCCTCCCCTCTCCAAAAAAAATGGATGCTCTAATTATAGATTTGAATATCATCAGATGGATATATATATATACCCCTCCATTTTTTTTTACTATTCTGATCTTGCTATGATTATGAGAACACAATAAGTTCTTGAAAGCCTTCAGCTATTGGAGCATTACTTTTAACAGCTTCTCTATTGCTATGTTTCAGCACACTCAACACATATTACAACTCATCAAAGAAAAGTCTAAGCACTTATCATTACAATCAGCATTTATGTATGGCTATTAATGATAAAGAAGATTGTGCATATTATTATATAATTGTAATTGGGGCTAAAATATGTTTTATCCTTTTAATTTAAATTATTCAATACAACTAAAATAGCAATAAAGTAAATAAAAATACAAAAGAACCGATTAAAGAAGATAAAAGCTCATTTGTAAAATAATGATAAAAAAGTTTATTTATGTCAAGAATGAACAAAATACAAGTTTGCAAAATAGTGGACAACAAATAACTTTTAGAATTTTAGTCAGTCATTAACAGGAAATGGCAAACTTTTAAAAAATGAATATATTAGAAATATTAAAAATATTTATTATTAAACAAAACAATGAATGTAACAGCTAAAAATATATATTAAATAAAAACAAATATATTTATTTAATATATATATTCAATATAATGTCTTATTTTAATTTGGCAACTGAGGCATGCGCTTCACTATCTCATTTATGGACCAATCTAATGATTACTAAATAATCTCCCATAATTCTGCAAAATCGAAAGTTGATCCAGGTTTACAAAAAAAAAAAAATTGCTAAAATATGAAAGTTTAAATTTTTAATAGTACAAGCAAAAATATAGTTTTGTAAACTTGCAACTTAGTGATGAAAAAGATACAAAATAAATTTTAATACCAGAGATTATTAGAAAAAATTGTGTTATAATTCGAAATATAAATTGTAGAAATAAATGGCGATAAAAATTATCAAGCTATTATGATGGTTAAATCAAGTACATTAATTTCTTGGCCAAATTGTTCTACTGTTTGATAAATAGTAAATAAAAAATAAAACAATCTTTAAATAGCTCATTGTAGGGCAAGGATTTTCCAATATTCCCTTGAAAAGCAAACTTAGAAGAAAGCATTATTTATTAAGCTTGCTAATTATCAACTGATGAGGATCTAGGCAGTTTTCACCCTTTTTAAAAACCTTTTGGTTAAGAATTGCTTTGTACCCATTTATTGACTAATATTTAATGGTTACCTGAGCTAGCTATATATAAATCGGCTACCTGAAGAGAAAAAAAAAACCTTATGGAAAAAAATTACCAATTTCAAATAAAATTTGAACCCAAATTGTAGGCATGATAGGCAAACATTACAATTGCATCTTTTTATGGTAAGCAATATATATATGAATATGGCATTTATTGAAGGAAATTGCTTAATATTTACTTTATAAAATAGCTCTTTAAAGTTTAAGATGTGGTTTTAAATATAAAATGCTAGAATAAATAATTTGAACGAATGACAAACTGCTATTATTTCACCCCAGTACCCTATTTCTTAGATATCTAAGTTTGCCTATAAGTGAAGAATATAAGAATATAATGCATATACACAACTTCCGGTTTAATGGCGGCCTCTGAATGCAGATCTTCTGCATCATCTCTCATCTGATGTGAATATATTTGCACTAAAAAGGGAAAAATTCGAGAGAAAATTACAAAACTATATCTGTGAGTACAATCTTTATTATTCTATGCAATTATTTAGCGTGATTTACTACTTTAAAGTAGTTTTGAAACATTAAATTAAATAACGTTTATTAATTACGGTTAACCACTAAAATGGACTCTGTAATAAAGCCTATACTAAGGCCTAAACGCTCTAATGGGAGGAAAAATATATATACTAACCTTAAAACCTCTGATGAGTCCCAAAGTTTGGATTACAACAATAAACCCTCCAAAGAACCTAAGAATAAATCTACAATGGTAGAAAGCATTTCAAATAATCAATTTCTTTCTTCTTCGACTACTAACAACCCGATAATAAAATCTATGCTAAAATCGAAACACTGTCACGTGAAAGGGGAAAATAATTCGAAATTATCTAGTGATTTCCAAATTGTAAATGCAAAGATTGCAACCCCTAATGAACCTAAAAATAGCGGTGAAAATGTTCAAAATAATCATACCGTTAAAAAAAGTATAATTCCGCTCATAAACTCGCGAAACAACGGGAAAACTTTGCAACAGGGGAAAAATGATGATTCCCCAATTACAGCCTCAAACAAAAAAATGAATCACTTAGAGAATACCAAAACTTTACAAACACCATCAAAAACTAATCTATCTCCACTAAATAATCCAGAACTGGGAAAACAGATTAACAACAATAATTTATATAATAACACAAATCTAAATCTCATAAAATCTCCAAAACATTTAAAGGAAAATAAAAATTCCAAAACTACAATAATTAAACCAAATCAGAAATCGACCATAAACCATAATGATATGCACTCTCCCATTCCAAAACAATCTTCACTAAGTCACCCAGAGTTTGACAAATTCAATATCACAAGCCCTGAATACAGGGATTCAAACCAACTACCTCACAACTCTGAGCATAATAAAACCACAAGCCCAATGATGAATGAAATGACATATGCAAACAAGGTCAGAGCTAACATAATAATAAATACACATCATCAAACATCACAACCTGATAAATACATGGAAGCAATTCGACTTTTACAAGAAATAGAAACAGAACAGTCTACATCAAACTACTCTAATCCTCAAACAACATCTACAGATAATCCTACTTGTGATATTCAGAACCATGAAATAATAAATGAACAGTTTAACCAAACCATCCCATTGCCACTCCACAAATCTCTACTCAACTATTATAATGAGTGTTCTCTCATACTTTCCACTACAGATAACTGTTTAAATCTATACACATTCCCTACATCATCACTATATGAACTATGTAAAGCACATGGCTGGTGGAAATCGATCCATAAGATCCTCTTTCATCCAAATGAAAGATATCTTATCATCCAGTTCACAAACCAACAAGTTAAAGCTCCCTTTAGAAATAGTCATAAACTCCTAAACAACAAATTTTTTGTCTACATTGACCTCAACTGCCCAGTTGTTTTAACAGGGCGAATTCAAAAATGTACCATGGACTTTGAAAAGGCAGACCTTCAGCGCCACTTCAAAGACTATGGCACCATTACCAAATTTCAATACCTAGTAGCAGACAACGATGATCCCACAGTATACATCAACACTGCACAACACTGCACAATTTCAGCTAGTTCTTAAAAAAGGAATTCCATCTCAATCAGTCCCATCTCTAATTCAACATGGCGAATCTCCACTCAACATCATCTTTCGTGGCCTTCCACCCCAATGCTTCCATTGCAGGCAGAGAAGCCATCTAAAAATGATTGTCAAGAGAGAAAATGCATAATTTGTGGAGAAATTCGGTACAAATTCCACAAATGTGATAGCGATCAAGAAAATCAACATCTAACAAATACATACCCAAGTCTCAAGCAACAATATATCACTAGCAATACCACAGATCACACAACATCATCATCAAAAATTCCTAATGATATCAACTTCCTTGGAAACAGAACAATTTCAACTCACTCCTGAACAGCTGCATACCAATGACAATTGCGTATCATCATCAGATACAGCAACAATCAGCCAAACAGACATGGACACCGATGCTGAACAAAGCAACACTACAGTGGCCAGCAACAGAATTCCACGTAAAAGAAAACATAAAAAAAAAAACAATAGCTCTGAACAATCACAAGAAAGTAGCAATAGCAATGAATGTGACAATCTTCGAGATGCAACAAAGACTAATATTCCCCCACCAAATAGACCTTGTGAAAAAAAACGAAGAGACCGTTCTCCAAAAGTCACAAGTTCATATAACCTCACAAATGAAACAAAAACAATAGACCAAGATAACAACATACAACTGATTGACCCTTTGTCTCAAAATAAAGTGCCTCATGTCAACATGAAAATGATAATGAACGCTTACTGATAGACTTATCTCCATCATTGTGGCCTATTCCTGAACCTATTCCACCAGACCTCAACTTATCTAAGAACCTAATACAATCTGAACCTTATCATCACCCCACCAATTTGATGCTGGAACAGAATATTATGGTCTTAGAAACTGGATCACATTCCAATCAGGCAAACTCTCCCACACGAGAAAGCGGTTTCACTATCAATGATGACTTTCAACATAACATCGATTAACGTCAGAGGCATGAACTCCCTTGCCAGAATCCAAGCATTATCATTCTGGCTTAAGCATAATACACCTGATGTTCTTTGCCTCAATGAAACAAAACTTCACACACTATCTGACCAAAACATCATACAGAGAATTCAAAAATTTGGATACTTCCATTATTCCTTCTCCTCCTGGTGGAGAAGCAAATCTTTTTAATAAAAAATCTAAAATAACCTTTTTCAAAATAATTCATATAGACTCTAACTGCCTCATAGCCATTATACAGGTAAATGGATGGACACTTAACATAATAAATGTTTACATGACCAAAGCATCAGATATAATCTATAGAATCATCCACACTATCAACACGGTCTTAAGAACTAACCCTTTTCCTGCATTGATGTTGGATGACTCTAATCATACATATGATTCTTTTGAAAGGAGTCACTTAAAATCACTGAGCAACACCTTTACAAGTGGAAGACAGCTTTTTGATGTGTCTGCCTTCTCATTCTATTCATCATGGTTTAAGTCCCTCATTGATCTTTTATACTTCTCTCCTTCACTTGCTCCCTTCATTGAAGCTAACCTGTGGCCTGTTGTCTTTACAGACCACATGGCACTAGAGGTCCTTATCAGAATTGTGGATAACACACATTCATATGGCAACATTCCACGAACAATGAGGATCCTCACAAAGGAATCTGCCACTATACAACTCATCTCTGAGATTTACATATCATTCAACTCTGCTAATATAAACACACTTTCACCATGTGATAAATGGAATAACTTCATAAATATTCTACAATCACATATTCATAAATGCACTCAACATAATAAAGGTCCCCTCAAATTACTAAGTCAATTGGACAAAATAGCTGACACACTTAAACATTTGCCCATACAAAGGCAAAATATCCAAGAAATTACTCACCTTAAACTACAATACAAAGCTACCCAACAATCCCTGGCTGAATACCTATCAATTAAACAAGTGCGCAGTTACTTAGCATATCAACACTGCTGGACTCAAGGTTACATCAGATGGGCCCTAGGATCCAACCAACAAAACAAGGCACCCTCATCGATCAAGATACACAGTAAACAATATATCGGCCTCTCCATGCTTTCCAAAATAAGAGACTTTTACAAAAGAAAATTACAACCTATTGGTGTCACTAACATCTGTAGAGTTTTTGTTACTAACAACCCTATGGAACATAACATCACAGATGGTGATATTCTTGACAAACTGCAATCACTCCCAGAAAGTGTCCATCCTGACATGCATGGAATTCCCAGATTTCTACTTTTACACCTAAGAGCTTTTACTATCCCAGTAATCCACGGAATGATAGACCTCATCGCCACTGGAAGTCATCACCTAATAAACCTATGTCCCATCTCTATGGTACCCTTTTTAAAGAAGCGAGATGCACAACCAGATCTCAATAACCTGCGTCCTATCTCGATGATTCCTCTATTGACAAAGATCATCGAGAGCATCATTAAAGACAAGATTCAATATAACATAATTAAACAACTTTCGCGCTATCAATTTGCAAAAAAAGGCACTTCAACATCTGATGCTGTCAGCCACTTCAGACTTCTGGTCGATCATGTGCAGAAACAAAGGAAGTCCCGGCCCATTGCAGTCCAACTTGATATAGCTGGGGCATTCGACTCCGTGAGAATTGATGTTCTTCTCAGTGTTCTGGAACAGCTAAATGTACCACCCGTATACATTCAAATGATTGAGAACCTTCTTTACAATCGGGAAGTGTTCTTGTCCCTAGATGGTCGCATTGCCCCGAGTTTTATGCCCTACATCTCCATCCCCCAAGGTTCTCCCCTGAGTGCACTTCTCTTTGCTGCCTATATCAATCCAATGCTGTTGAACATCGAGGCCATGTTTTCTGGTATCGCTGTTCCACTACTTAATGAGAACATCAATCACATCTCCTATATGGATGATATAGTTGTGTTTCTTTCATCCCATGATGAACTGGGTAAGCTAAAACAACTTCTTGATCACCATGCCAAATTATCTGGTTTCCTTGTCAACCCAAAAAAATCAGCTATTTGGTCAATTCTTACTGGCCAGAAGATCTCTGGTGGATTTGAAGCAGCACCACAGAAATTTCTAGGATTTCACCTATCAAAAACACTCACGGTGATGCGTAAAGAGATACAGGACTCATTATTAAAGAAAATTGAAACCACAATTGCATCTTTGTCAAAAATATACCTTTCCCTATTTGGGAAAGTAGCCCTTTTAAATGCTCTCATTCTTCCAAAAATAATATACTATTTGGCAGAGTTCATCCCCGTATTCATCAACAAAGTAGAAACCGCCTGTAGAAAACTGTGTTGGGCGAGCCGATCACCCGTAATTAGCTTGAGAATCCTCCAAAAGCCCAAAACTTTAAATGGTCTCTCACTACACTCGCTAACTATATTCAACTTACAACGCATCCATAATGTACTCTACAACATCTTCAAGGAAAATGAACGTGCTCAATGCCCACTTCCGGAAAAGGACATTCAACCTACTGATCGGCCACCCCCAGAGGACGTGCCTTGCTCCTTCAACAGCAGATCAACTTTATCTTTGATAACATCAAACCAACATCAACCCTATTTCAAAGAAAACTTGCGTATTGGGAAGTGTTTGATCTTCTTGACCATCAAAAACAGAGGATCCCCAGCTGCCTTTCAATCAACATCCCTCGAATGATAAGGATGACCAAGCTCTGGAAGTTGCCACCAAAAATCATGGACTTCCTATTGAAATCGAACCTGCATGCCCTCCCAACAAATGCCTTCCTCCACTATAAAAGGGGGCAAGATATTGACCCTAATTGCACATTGTGTCAAAGACAGGAAGAGACTACCGATCACTTCCTCTTCGAATGCATAACTTTGAACAATTTAAGAACTCATTTTCAACAAAACATGACAAGAAATCAAATTGAAATGAACCTCAAGACAGCAATTGAAAAGGGCATATTCTCTGAGATCCGGCTTTCGGCCATAATTAACTTTTCCATCTGGGCATTGCGCTGTAAGCTGGTGTTCCAGGCTGAGACCTTGAATAATATATTCACAGCGTTTTGCCAAATACTAAACAAGGAAAGGGATAGAGATATGCACACTGCTGACCCCTTCACAGCTGCACAAACCTGGGACTCCATTGCAATTGGATAGAGCTCCCCGCAACTTTGCTGTTTATTGGGTGGCTGTTGCTTTTCATCATTTCATAAAACTCAAACACGGATATTAATACTACCTACTAACAGCATCTCATTTTAATCTTCCCTGCTATGAACTTTAGACAAATTGGGTTTCTATGGTCTATTTTTGGAACAACATACAAGTCACAAAAGTTTCCTGTGCAAACATTAACTCAAATATATCCTTTTTTTATTTGCATGCTATTTCATAATCATTTACTTGTTTTTTTTTTTACTTTTTGGTCTGTATTTCTATGGTCTAAATGTACAATAAATTTGGTTTTTGAAAGATAATGCATATACATACATAACTTTTTAAAAAAAGTTCATACCCTCTGAGAAATGAGTTAATAATTTCCAATATCCCCCACCCCTTCTCAATACTTTTTTTTATAATATTTTTATGCTATTACTTTTTTTTTAAATTGCTCTACTCTAAAACTAATTCTTCATACTTCATTAAATTACATTGACTACTAGTTTGAGGTTGATCTGAGATTAATGGACCAGCTAGGTGAATATATTTAGATTTGTTTTAAAAAAAAAAACCAAGATAGTCAGGAGAGAGAGAATAGGTTATGTCATTCAAATGATTCATATAGATGAATTTAAAAGGTTGCAGTATTAAAATTAATGATAGTATTTGTCAAACTATCTGCTTTTATCCGCCTGCCTCATCTAGAAAAAGAAACTGACAGAAAATTAATTACTTCATTAATAGTTTATTTTTGTTTTAAATAAATTACAACGTGAATATAGTTTAACAAATAAAACCAATTTATAAATATTTAGTATTCTAATTCACATATTCATTTTAATTTGAAATTTATAAACATGCTTTTTAAAAAAAAAAGATTAAAGCACATGTTTGATTAAGAGCTACCATAAGGTAGATTTGTAATGTTAATAAAACACTGTGAGTGTTGTTTTTTTTTTTTTACATTATTATAGTTTTATATGTTGTCTTTCTTATTATTAAATACTATATGTATAAAAAATTAAGATGAATTTTGTATTTAAACATTGAATTTATCAATTGCAATTTTAATTTGGCCTAGCGGTTAGCATAGCTGCCTTCCAAGCAGTTGGCCCGGGTTCGCTTCCCGATCAACGCTTTGACATATATATATATAACTCAGTTATACATATCTACTCCCCACCACCTCCACCCATCCCAAAAAAAAAACCAATTTAAATTAATTTTTTAATAATTTTTATTCTTAAATAATTATATAAAATAAAACATGAAAAGATGGATTTGTTTTTTGTCCTATTCCATAAAATTAATGTAATCAGTCTCTACAAAAGTTGATGCTATAATTATAGGTTTACATAACTACATTCAACTCATTTCTGCCCGTTCTTAGATTTGATAAAGCATCCAATTATAACTTTTTAGTGTACGAATAAGCATCTGTGTATACAATTTTATTAAACTACTGAAAGGAATATAGAATTCTTATATGGTCAAAATGTTTAATCCAATTCTGCTTTAACTTTGTCTTTCCGTTTGATTTTTAAATAAAAAGACCGCTCATATATAACTGTTTGCATTGGAGTTATAAAATTCGAACTGGTCTCACCCATAAATGATCCTGTCAGTTTACATAAATTCTTTTAACTTCATATTTTCACTTTTAAAATTCACAATATTTGAAACAATGCTATTTTAAATTGAAACTAAAAGTAAGCATTACCATTATAGCTTTATTCCTACATAACAGATGATGTTTCACAAATTTGGATATACAGTTGTCCTTCACCCTCTAGATACTAATGTCATAAATAAAGTTTCATATATGTATGTGTTTTAAATATAGAAATATGTATTTAATATATAATTTAGTTTAGAAGCTATACATCTTTAAGATATCAACAAAAATAACTAATATAAAAATAAAGTAACGTAATTATGAAAAAGGCAATACAGTAATAAATGAAAAAGATTATATTCACACAAGGATGTGTTACAAATGTAAGTGAGAGAAAAAAATATGCTCGGAATATGATATATAAAATTATTTTTATTTTATCATATAAAATAATATTCATTTTAAACAATATTTTTATTGGCTAATTCACAATAGTTATAGCCACCATATGACTGATAAACACTAAATAAACAAAATGGGAAATTGCCTACTGACAAATGATTCATAATGCAGAGTAAACCAACACAAAATTTAGGAATTCAAATAATATTTACTAAGGTAATAAACCTAAAGAATGTGTGGTTGAAAATGCAAAGGTAGGAACCTCTACAGGTCTTAACTACAAGCTTATGCATTGGAAGAAAAGAGGTTGTGGTTAAGACCAGTAGAGGTCCCTACCTTCGCATTTTCGACCACACATGCTTTAGGTTTATTGCCATAGTAAATATTACTTATGTAATGAATTCAAATAAACAAATTTATATATTTTTTTATTTATTTTTTTCAAGCTGTAGCTTACTGAAATCATGGATTCTGAGAATATGAGTACAGAAGGCAAATATATTTTTCCTTAAGAAAATATTTTTTTGAGTTGTACTATTTGAAGTTCAGACTTTATATTTAATTGCAGAGACCATTGCTGCAAAAACATACAGTTGGAAGAGTGATTTGAACATTTTGTATTTTTTGTTAAATATATATTATAAACAGATTATTCTAAAACTTCAAGTAAAAAATAATTTAAAGTGGCAAACAAAAAAAATATTAAAAGAAGTCTTGCTTGTCAATATACCCTACATACAAATTTATACATTTTATCCACTCAAAATGCATGATTAATATTATCATAAAACATGGATTACATTCCTAATAATATGTTCATGCAAATGTTCAGCATTACTCATTTTCCTTTATAAATGTATTGCCAAATAGTTTCAGAAATAAAGACCTAATGGATTTTCTTTCTTTTTTTTACTCAAATATGTCATAGTCTGTAAATATTTAAAAATATGCATTAAATTTTAAGATGCTGAATTTATAGTACACTATATACATGCAGCAACTTAAAAATGAATATGGCTATCCTAACTCCAGATAACCCCCCCCCCCCACTCCCAGAAAATTAAATATGATTTTCAAATTTTATACACTGTAATAAGGGGGTAACAAAACTAGCCACACAATATCATATTGTGATCATTTATTACATTTATTTAATATCTTCAGATATTGCCTTTTAAGGTGTTTGCAGTAATTTTCTGAAAGACTTGGAATACTTTTTTAGTAGTAACTTTCCATTGAATTATGTCCGCAGCTATATTCTCCCAAGAAAAGCAATCAACATAGCATTTCTTTAAAATAATCTTTATAATGAAAAGAGAGTTTGCATCTTCCGAAAATTATACTTAATTGCTTTTATCTTCATCCCCTTTATCTATGTAAAGCTGTACTCTTAATTATAGATTTTATAGTGTGATATTTATCAGATGAAAAACATATTGATTTTTTTTTCATGTCATAGCATTGGATGGGAGGCGAACCCACAACAACCGTCTGCAACCAACTCTTGCTTGCAAGGCAGCTACGTTGACCTGATTTGTCAAATAATTTGCCATTAAAGAGCATCCTTGGATGAAATTATCATTTTTCTGTGACATTTTTATACAATAGATTTGCAAGAATAATGGTTGAAGAAATTACATTTTTACAATGAAATAGTCTTTTTTTTTCTTTGACTTCATTGAACATAAGTGAATTAAAGTCTGTTGTACCACAACATCCAACTTCATTTCTGCACCTAAAAAGCTTCCTAGATATCTAACTACCTATACAAAAAAGTTAATCAAGCCATTTCTACTTTCATTGATAAAGTATCTAAGAGCTTTAAACATTATTCATTAAGACAAATTCTTTGTAGGCTGCATTCAAAACATTCTGCAAATCAACCTCTAAATTGACAAGAATAGCTCAGTAACCAGCTTAATATTATTTCAAAAGTCACAAAATTCAAAGTGAAAAAACAACATATCTTAATGATTCATGAATCCATGTATATACTGTTCAAAGACAAGTGTAAAAAAGTGGATAACAAATTAGACTTATTACACATCCTTAATAAGTAACGAAGTTTAATTCACCCAAATTTTTATAAAAAATATTTGCTCTCATACTATCACATAGAAGTTTTATAAATAAATTTGGGTGAAGTTTAATTACAAATAACTTTGACTAAATCAATAAAAACAATACCCTTGTTCATGGTACATTTCTTAACACTTGAATAATAATAAAATCATGCCCATAGTTCTTTTGATTTTCTTGAACTGTATAGAGTCTCTGATAATTTCTCATCTAATATTGGGAGCAGCCGATTCCTGAAAGTTGCACTGGAAAACAATGGTATTCAGCAATAATCAGTGTAGTTTTTTTCTATATCTTTAATTTTTATTTTCATAAGTCTATATAATTAAAAAAAATTCCAATAATTTTGTAAAATACCACCATTTTTAAATTTTTTTTCAAAAGAACCATTCAAAAGATAATAAAAATTAAAAAATTAAAAAAACAATTTTTTTGAACAAACTTTTTCTTTCCAAATCTTCTTTTTATTTAATTTTATGAACAATTTTTTTATATATATATTTCAATTTCTCTCCAATGTTTCAACCATAGTCATTATTTCCTATGTGTCTGCATCCTTTTACGTTTTAATTTTTTTTCTTAAATTTACAAAATACCATTCAATTATTATAATTATACTTTTATAATTATACCAGATTCTTAACATTTTCTGCATAAAAATATAAATTAAAGAAAAAATTAAATGTAAAAGGATGTAGACTCATAGGAAAGCAAGCCAAAAACAAATTAAAAGAAATTTGTAATTTATGTCAAAAATACTTTATGTTGTTTATGGAAATTCTTTATAAACATATATATGTATGTATTGTGATGTGCTGGGGTTTACCACAAGAGATGCATCTCACTAGAGTCAGACCTAGGGTCTTCTGGTAGGATGTTGTCAATGATGTGATGCAGTACATAACCTATGATTTATCTACATCCAGGGCTAGCTCTGTATTTACATATTAAATTTAGATACAATTTGGACTAGTTCATCCTTACCTTGATCCTTCGTTGAACTCTGTTATGCCTCAGTATTTGAACTCAGGGAGAAATCTGCCTTTTATTCTCTTCAGGAATGAACTTATATGAGATAGCAATTGCTGCTCTTTTATATAGGTTACAATTGATTCAATTCTTCATTCATGCATATTTCTACACTATTATATAAGAGTAAGGTATGTGTGTATGTATATCCTCGGTTATTGGTTGATAAGTGAATGCATAAATAATTTTGATAAACTAGAGACCAGTTTAATGTAAATAAATTTGATAACATTTATTAAATATCAAAACAAAATAAAAAGAAAATTTAAAATTCTTTAACAAAGTAGTGTAATTATGTGTGTCAAGGATGGATTTCTGCCATATCAACAATTAAATATATTCACAACTCCAAACCCTTATTCAATGGTAGAAATACATGACACGACACTAATTATTTATAAAGCAAATGAAAATAATAATAAAAAATATTTTTACATCAACTGTGAAGCTAATTAACTAATTTACAATATTATGCAGGTATATCTGTAGTAGTCTCATCCAATTCAAATTAGCAATGTTCTATCTTCTTTGGGGAATCCCTATCTATGTACAGTTCCCTAAGATTGACATGAAAGAACATCCACACAAGAAGATTAGTCATTTATACCAAAAAACAAACAAACACGAAAGATTATTAATCAACAACAAACAAAACAACATGAACTCTGTCCTGTAATAAGTGTATGTAGGTAGTATGTGATTGATTTAAAGATCTTACTGATAATCATCTGAAATCCAGGCATGGCAGCCTAATGGCTTTGTTTGTGTGTCAAAACACATAAAAATGCCATTTCTGCAGCCGGCTTTACAGGCTAATACAACATTTAATATTGTATTAATCCATTGCAGACCGCTTTACATGACATTGCACAAAAATATTAAGGCCTGTTTTGTGCTTTGAAACTATTTATGCATATTTGTTCTATTCATAGATGATTACCGTATCGCTTGAGGGTGTTTGAATTTCAAGTCGGTACAACTTTTCAAATCTTCGTAATAGAGTAATGTCATTTATATTGAAATAATGTTGTTAATTACTAATAATTGTCATATGGTCCCCACCCTTCCCTAAAAAATGTTAATATGTAAAAAATTGGCAAAGGGTATGTTCGAACATGCTTTGACAAAGCTTATGCGCTAAGTCACGTTTTAGCGTGGAAAATATACGAGACCAATAAAAGCTCTGAGAAGAAGGTGCAATTTTTAAACTTTTTACAATTTCCGAGTACAGAAAGTGAGGGAGATTGTGTTCTTTTTTCAGCTAAATAATGTCCTCCCAAATACCAGACTGTTTTTATTACAGCAATAAAATAATAAGTTCAAAAAGTCCAATGTTTGTGTACTTTTTTTTTTTCGTCATTAAAAATTGACAACTATTTGGATTATCTTTTTTTAACGGGGTTAAAATAAATGACTATTTTTGTTGACTTTTTGTTAATAATAACAAAGTATGAACCCCCCCCCCCCAAGGCAGTTTATTGTAGAAGCCAAAAAAAAATATAGGTAATTAAAATGAAATATAAATAAAAATAAAAAGTGAGAAAAAGTTGTTGAAAAAAAAAATTGTTGACTTTTTATTACAATTATGTTTCCGAGTGTGGAGGTGGGGCGTTGAAAAAAAAAACAATTTTTACCCCCAAAAAACACAAAAGTTACTTTTGATTTAATAATAATAAGAAAAACAATTAGGTCAACAACAACAACAAAAAAAAAAGATAGAAAAAAATTTGAAAAAATTCCCAAATAATTGCATTATATTTTTTCAGCAGGTTAAAACAATTGGGGTTAAAATAAATGACTATTTTTGTTGACTTTTTGTTAATAATAACAGTAAGAAAGCCCCCCAAAAAGCTATTTGTTGTAGAAGCCAAAAAAAAAAAAAAAAAAAGAGGTTAATTCACATGAAATATAAATAAAAGTAAAAAGTGGAAAAAAGTTGTTTAAAAAAGAAAAAAAAGTTATTGACTTTTTGTTGCAATTATTGATACGAGAATGGGGGTTTCAAAACAATTTTTGAACCCCACCAACACAAAAGTTACTTTTGATTTAATAATAATAATAAAAAAACAATTTAGTCAGGCAAAAAAAAAAAGAAAAAAAAAGGTAGAACAAAATCGAAACAAGTCCCAAATAATTGGATTATATTTTTTTGGCAGCTTTAGTAATCTCATTTAATTATTACAATGTTGAGAATGTTATTTTTAAAATTTTCTGCATTGAAAAACTTCAAAAATTATTACTACTACCATTATGTTGATACAAGGGCCATTGTCAAGTTCAAAGCAAACAAAAATATTTTTTACATTTAAATTTCCCACAATATATTTAAAATTCTTAGCAGCAATAATGTCACCCTATGAAAATATTTTTTTGTAATGCTTCTATCTTTATAACCTTACTCATTACAAACAATTTCTTATTCATTCAAACACGAGGGTGATACACTACATACCCATAAAAGGTTGTCATAGGCTATGTATGTATATATAGTTCATTACAAGCATAAAGCTAAACTAGTCAATATATAATTAAAATTACCCCAAATCCAAAATTCAACCAGACCAGCAAAAAAAAATAATAATAATATTAAAACACAACCAATGGTTTCAAACAGATCAGCAAAAAAAATAATAATATTAAAACACAACCAAAGGTTTCACTGTAGCAGTGAAACCTTTGGTTGTGTTTTAATATTATTTTTTTTCTGGTCTGGTTGAATTTTGGATTAGGGGTAATTTTAATTGTATATATAGTTTATATAAAAGAAAAATTTCATTGGGTTAATGCAATCTGAATTTTAAAGTGCGTTAAAATAAAATAAAAGAGCAATGTGTGGAATGCAGATAAAAGAAACTAATTACACTTTTAAAAAAAAATTTCAGTTATTTTATCACCAACAACCGTCTTGCATTGGTGGTCGAGAGGTCAGCGTGATTGCCTTGCATTTGCAGGCAGTTGCTCGGGTTGCGGGTTCGCGTCCCGGCCGATGCTATGACACTTAAAAAAAAAAAAACAACTAAAAATAATTTCACAGTCAACATATTAGACTTACACAAAAACAATATTTATTAACATTTCTAAATCTGTGATCAAATAGGAATATCTTTATCACCGCCATTATCTTTTATTATAAATAAATTACCAATCTTTACATAACAGGCTTAGCTATTATTTGATACCCATATTACATTTTTTAAAAATAACTTTCAATAATATATCCTAAAAGTAATCATTAAAATCTTTGTCTCAAATCTTTCTAGAGCAGACCCAGAATAGTAATCAGTGAAAAAATACATCGCGCTGTCTGCTCTGTAGATCAAAGAAAAACTAAATTATAAAATGCTCTGACTTTCCCTTGTCTTAGATTCACTTTCGAAGCAGAAATCTCTGACTAAGTCTGTAATTAACCCTTATCTGCTTATTATAGTTGAGAAGGATCTTATAACTATCCATGCTATAATAGATTGTTTTATACATTACAAAAACTAATGCTTCCAACACCAAACAGTTATTTAAGTTTAAAACCATGATATGAGTGAACTACAGATATATGCACAGACGTATAAAGTTGTATCTTTTATATATAAATATACACAGGTCAAAGCTTATTTTAGTAAAGGAAAAATTGATTTCCCCCCTTTTTTTTACATTCATACAGAAAATTATATGTAACAAATTTATGCTAATATAATTGTGAAAACATCTAATCAATTTTTAAAACATTAATTATAATGCAACATAATATCACATCATTCTTTCAGCTTATTATAGATAATATAAGCTATTCTCATTTTTTTTAATTTCGTAGCGTTATCAATTGAAAGTTTGTTTAATCAGAACTGATCAGATGATAATCCAATTTTGATCCCCCATTTTGTCGTTCTAATTAAAAGGATTTGGGATTCAAAACTAGAATCAATGCAGTCTGCTTATGCGATTTAAAATTGTATCACTAACTGGTAACTATTGATAATTCAAAATTGTCAAGCGTTGGTGGCCTAGTGGTTAGCATAGCTGCCTTCCAAGCAGTTGGCCCGGGTTCGCTTCCCAGTCAACGCATTTGACACATAAAAAAAAGAGAGAGAAAAAAAAAACTTCCTAGTTTATATTTAGAAAAGTGAAAGAATAAATGACACTGTATTGGTATTAGCATTCTAGGCTAGCGTTGGGGGTCGAGTGGTCAGCACAGCTGCCTTACAAGCAGTTGTCCCAGGTTAGCGGATTCGCTTCCCATCCGATGCTATGACACATGAAAAAAAAAAGTTTATGTTTAGAAAAAAATGAGATAACTATTTTCATTTACATCTTTAATCAGATATTTTTCTATAGCATTTTTAAAAAAAAATAATTGTGGCATTATTTTATAAATAAAGTTAGTGAATATAGAAAGATGCGAGAAAGTAGATTTAAAAACGCAATACTAGTTTTAACTATAATTTAACATTCAGGTAAGTTATATATTTCGAATATTTATTTATAAAGGTACTATTATTAATTGAAACATACATATAGATTTTCAAGAATTTTAAAGTTAATCTTAAAAACAAATGAGAACTAACTACAGTATTCTTCTTTATCACTACTGTTCAAAATACAAGTGGTGAATTTTTTTTCTCTCAATACTTTGACTTATTCCAAGTAAAAACAATACTATTATATTTTGAATTGAACTGAGATGCCTAGCTAGATTTAGTCATAAGTGAGCTGCCTAAAAAAATATGAATGCTATTCCAGACATGTTTATTATTAAACTAAAAAAAAAAAAAATGTTTTGAATAATTATTTTATTCAATAGTTTTGGGATAGGTACTACTTTGCTATAATTTTAAACTTATATTTTAGGTCAATTGGAAAGATTTGACAGTTAATCAATAAAAAACTATATTGCATCCAGGTAAAACACCTTTAATGTGAAATCTCTGATTCCGTTTTTTTTTGTGTGTGATTTTTTTTTTTTTTGAAATTTCAAGAAAACATCTTTTATTTCCCTCAGTTGTAAATCCAAACGTGGCTAACATAAAAAAAAGTCACTTAATTGTTATTAAGTTATCAATTTATAGGTATTTAGTGATTTTTTTTAAAAAAAAAAAAAGATTGTGTATGTTTGTCTAAATTAATTTATTTGCTGTATAAAAGTTAATATTCATCTTTGAAATTTTGATTGGATAATAAAAGATTTTGAATAATAGATATTCTGGGTTAATGATATTATACTTGCTCTAAAGCAAAAAAATTCTTAAATTTTATTTTGATGAACAAATGAAGTCAATAGAAGAATACTACTTTCCAATTTATAAAATCATCAAAACATCACATGACCACACTTTCCTATGCTTACACTAGCTGTTAATAATAGTAGCTAATGCAAACACAGTAATCAATGGTCGCATTAGATCCTAAGATCTAGATCCAAGTGCTCTCAGATCCAAGGCTCCCCACTGATGAAAACCACAAGTTAGACACTAGCCTGGGGATATTGAATGAATAGGTACTAGATAGTGATTTTATGCACCAACCATCCACTGATTACTAAGACTTGTACTAGGTAGCACCACTATATGGAGAGTTGCTACAAGATAGGTTTGAAAAGTAATGCAGTATGCAAAAGATTTGGATAAAGAATTTATATCAGTATATTTGTATAAAAGATGGGATGATTGTGTTAGGAGGATTGTTGAGTGTTATAGTGGTAAGGAATGGGATAAAAGAATAGATTTATTAATAAGGAATAGGGAGTTAGAGAGATGGAGAAATAGTAGGAGAGTAAAAAGAATTAAAATATATATAGAAATAAACAGAATATTAGGTGCGAGTTAATATATGATAATAGTAAGGAAAGTAGTTTATTGTTTAAGGCTCGAATGGGATCTTTAGCAACAAGAGAATATACATGTAAATGGAAAAATATGGGTGATGTAGTCTGTAAATTATGTAAGGAAGGAATAGAAAATATTAGGCATCTGTTAATTGAATGTAAATGCTTGAAAACAGAAAGGGTACATATAATGAAGTTATGGAAGAATAAATATGAAAAAAGTGATTATATAGAAAGTGGATTATTGGTTTTTATGCTGGGGTTGGGAAAAGATAAGGGGGATTTAGATATAAAGGCCATAGAGTTGACAAAGATTATGTTGTGGAAATGGGATGGAGCAGAATATGGGAAAACTTAGAGTGGGGAATCGAAAATAGTGGCTAACAGGTTTCTCTGGGCATAATTGCTGAGAGATTCTTGACTTCATTTAAGAAGAAGCAACAGTACATCACAATGTCACATCACTGTTATTTTCCAATTTATTTTTAATATTTTTTTAGAAATTACTATTGATCTATGTATAACATATAGTAATTGTAAGAATCTGTGATGAAGAAATATTAATAAAAATTATTTTGAATGACAATTTAAAAATATGCACATGTTTGCAACAGCAGCTTTATTATATTCAATAAATATAACTTTTAAAATATTAAACATTACATCAAATTAAGTATCATATGAGCCCATTAGTTCACTTCTTTACATTGGTTATCTTTACTTTCATTTGCAAACAATAATATAACTATTAATGTAATCAGTCAATGGTTACTTTTTTGGCAAAACTAACTAATTTCATATTCAGTTTCAGGATACACTAAATGAAAGTGTTAAATTGCAACACCTTATGACCACTTTATTCTTATCATGTTATGCAAAGTAATACTTTTAAAAATCTTAAACCAAACTAATTTGCTTAAACAGTAATATAGCACTAAAACAATTCTACAACACTATATTTTACTAAACTCAGAAACTATCAACAGACATTTTATCAAAATTATAAAAGCAAAAGAAATATATATGATTTCATTAGGTTACCACAACTGTTTTTGAAGGGTTTATTGACCAAAGTAATATATAAACACAAGTGAGGTAATTTTAGTCAGCATTTATTCATATCAAAGATCCATAAATGAATACACAAATAATAATTAATTACACTTATCTTAGCTAGAAATTATTACATTTTCTTTTATTTATAATACAGAGTTTACTCTTTATAAAAAATTAATGTTAACTTTTTTTCCTTTTTTGATTGTTTATCAATATGTCTATTTTTGTACACAATCTATGTATGTCTTGAACTTTTAACATGGAGGCAGATATGTTAAAAAGTATTTATCATTTCACATATGCATTTCAACCTAATAATACCTTTTCAGTTGGGCCAAGTAAATTATCTCTTATACATAAAAAATTGCTCACCATTTTTTAAAGATTATATATATATTTTTTTTTAGATATAAGACTTCAAATTTTACTGATGAAATACATCTGTTACTCATAAATTAGCATGAGAGTTTTTTTAAAAAATTGTTTACCTCATTATCTATATATTGTTTTCCTGAAGGGTTGTAATGATGGTATTTGAAATGTGATAATATGTTGGACTATTTCCATAATTTACTTTTAATTGTTGAATGTCTAGATAATTTTAACCTTTATTTAAACTTTTTCAAATACTAACAATTAGTATTAATAACACACAAAGACAGCACAGGTTAATACATCACACAATGTTTTGAGTGGTACCATTCTCTGCTCTTCTTCAGATGTTGCTGGTCTGAACAATGACAATGCTAAAATAGGAGTCAAACGTACACATTTAGATTTTTAAATATCAAATTTTAAGACTGTTCTCTTTGACAGAATAGCTCAGTTGATAGCATTGCCTTAAAATTCAAAAGTGAAGAATCTAAGGGTGTAAGTTCAAATCCTATGGTAGCACTGTCATTAGTCAGGTCAACATCTGAAGAAGAGAAAAAAATACTATTACTCAAAAAATGTGTAATCTATTATCCTTTACCGTCTTTGTATGTTATTACTTATAGTTGTTTGTATTTGGAAAAGTTAAAATAAAGTTTAATTTTTGTAGATATTTAACATTTAATCATAGATGATGGAAATAGTGTAACACATTAATACATCATTATCTCTCCTTATATTTTTGAAATCGCTCAGAATATTTTTTCTAAGGTCTTTATTTGCAAGTTTGAATATATTAGCAGTAAAAGTGATTCCAGGAGATGTAAGATCTTTATTGTGATGTGGGTTAGTTAGAGGGTCTGCCACGTTAGCATTAATGTGTGTGTGGGTGGGTGGGGGGTTAGTGAAAATATATTAAAGTTAATAAAATTTATATCTTTTTTTAATTGTTCAATGGTTTTAAAAAAAAGGGCAAAATGAAAACTGCCATTAAACTTTTAATTTTTTTTAATAAATTGAACATATAATTTAAATCACATTAAAAAAAAAAACATTGTTTAAAATAATTGTAATGATAATTTGTTAATGGTTATCCAAAATGTAAAATGAAACTAATAACGTTAATGATCTTATCAGATTGTTGACAGACCCTCTGCCCCCTCATACCAAGTTGTTTTCTATTTATAATACTAGTAAAAATGATCTAGTCAAGCTATTATCAACTAAAATTTCTCTTCCAAGATTTTTTTCTAAATGCTTTCGAATATTAAATTATAAAAATAAATCATGTCAAAATATTTTGAAATGAATACTGTTTGTAAGAGTTATTTGAATTATTAAAAAGGGTGATTCTTTAATGATATTTTTTTTTTTTTGCATTAGTAGATAAAGGCAGATATTTTTTGAAATGCATTTCTTAAAAAATATTTATATTAGAAAAATTCGTGAGAAAAATTATTGTGCAAGACTATTTCATTATGGTTCTCTGTAGGTCATTTTTGTTCTGTGAAAAGTCATAATGCTTAAACCTTACAATGAAATAGTTAAAATAAACTTTTAATTATATGTTAAGTGCTCTACCTAATGACCACTTAGATTAATAAGGCAACAAAACACTAGAGTCAAGTGAGAACACTTGATAACCATCAATCATCATTTGCCACTGCATGCATCTTATTGTGAAAGCTATATTATAAATTTTCATGAATCCTACATCATGAAAATGCATGCTATTTCAATAGTTCTCAACAGCTATTTTTAGTTATTATTACTTTGTAACTAATCTTTTGAATATATTTATGGGGAAAAAAAGTATTAAAAAAACTAAAGTAACATTCTGTGATTCAGTAATACTATGACAGTACTGTATAGATGAAGCTAATTATTATAACAAATTTTACACCAAAGTATGTTTGGAATAGTTTAAATGTAGACCCACTTTTCATCTTCCAGAATTTAAAGTAAGTTTGGTTCATCATTTTGGGAATATAACTTACCTGCTTTAGCTCAAGAACAAACAATAATACTATACAAGGAATACACAAACCATTCCAAGGAATCTTAATAAATATGTAAAGACAAAAGTAAATGTTTCCAGATACCCAGAGATTGCTATTGAAATGAATATTTATAATAAAAAAATCATTGTCTATTGAAATCATTCCTCTCTGTACTTTAGTCAGTTGTATAATGAAGATGTAAGCTAAAGGTTTCTGTATCAAAGCTTCATCAGTCATTTTGATGCTTAAATATCACATGAGATCTCTCAGGCAATAAACATTTGATTTTTTTATTACTTATTATTAAATGATGATGAAAACAGCTGCAATGCTATTCAGGGGGTCTGCTCAAAGTGTCTGTTATCAAATGATTTTTCAAAGGCTTAAAACTTGCTTTTACAAAGTGTGTAGATGCATATGATGAATACTTTCATTATATTTCCAAACAGATATAATATATTCTTAAGAATATTCAAGATAATTTGTATCAAAATGTTTGTGGATCTTAGTCTGATCATATTCATCCAGTTATCTCCAAATAGTATGTAATTAATTGCTACCTCCCTGTTAAAACATTCAGGGCATACCAAAATTATTTGTTTAAATCCAGTTTACTAATAGTATTGTTGTACACTATTATAGTTTAATATTCCTCTCCATTTCATTTAATAGTTAAGATACATAATAATAAATAATAAACAATCACTCATAATTGAATATAGTCGTTTCACCCCCACCCCCCAAAGAGAAAGAGAGAAGAAAAAAACTACTCTAGAATTGAGTTTTATGATGATTATATAAACAAATCTGTGAATCACAGTTAAGTTTACGTATAAAACACATTGGTCCCGTTTTTTATATACTTAATAATTTATGATGTTGTCTTTTAATTTCTTCAGCAGAAACCTTTTCTTTTTGAAATACTTCATTACCACATCAAATTGTAATTTGATGTATTCTATAGTCTGTGGTATTTTTGCAATGGAAGAAATTGACATTGCATTTCTTGAGAAGGTTTTGAGACAAATCTTGTAATATAGATGGTGTCTACCTCTAATATATATATATCAGTAAGCAAAATAATCTTGGTAGGAGAATACAAGAAGCACAAAGTATTATTAAGACTCTCACAATAATTAATTACTATACGTGTTGAAATGTTATGGTCTCATATGATAATAATGACCCTTTTTCAAATATCCTGACAAAAATTATATATATGAAGATATAAACTGTCAGATATCGAATTATATATTTATAAATATAAATGTTTAAATTGTACTTTCATTTGTGTTATTTTTATGTATTTTATTAATTTGAAATTTGTAAAATAGAATCGTTTGTTTAATAATAATTATTATTATAAAACTGAATCACTTGAAGAAACTTAGACGAATATATATAAAAAAAAAGACAAGTCATGTGAGAAGAAAGCTAGTTTTTACTATCATAATAAGCTATAAAGTGAAATTTTTTCAGTAAATTGTTTATATATTATTATCATGAAATTGAAAACTTGACAACTGAATGTGAGAAAGTATGTGATACGTAATAAAAGATTAAATCACTGAACTTACCGAATAAAGCTTTTCTGGAATGGTTAATCCTTTTTTAATTAAAAAAAAAAAAAAATGCTGTAATTTTCAATCACCATTTTTTACATAAATTTCAAAGTGTTTTTATTGGTTCTTGCAAGTTAGTAAAATTTTCTTATATTAAATAAAAGTAATAATATCTATAAATAGATAAATTAATTACAAAAACCAATGTGAAAATATTGGTAGTTGTGCGAGTACATTTTATTTTATTTACATTTCCAAAAACCAAACTTATATTTAAAGTTATCTTGGAATAAACTTCGTTTCACGTTACAATATAATTTACTTGAATAAAATATCATTTTTGTTAATTGATTAACATAAAATCATTTAAATACTTTAATTGGAATAATATTTTGTTTATTTACAGTACATGTCAAGCGTTGGTGGTCGAGAGGTCAGCACAGCCGCCTTACAAGCAGTTGTCCCGGGTTAACGGGTTCTCTTCCTGGCTAATGCTATGACACATGAAAAAAAAATAAAGGGTATGCTTCCAAAATATAATAACAATGTAAAATATTAAAACAACATTCTTTGACTACCTTAAAAATATAGGAAAATTCAAACACAGATTAATTTTCAATAAGTTTCTATCTAAATATTTTATTTTTATGTACATTTATTTTATGTATTAAACAAATAGGCTTTATTGTTTGGTCAGTACTAAAATTAATTTTAAAATTAACGGTTTAATTTATAACACGACTAGTCACAAAGGTAATTTTTTAAAATTATTTTTACTAATCTCCATAGTGTTGACTAAAAAAAATAGCCTCACTATTATTTTTATGTATTTCAAAAATCAATTTTTGAAATTATTTGTAAATATCTGGGTCTTACTTAAGAGATTTTTATACATATTTGAAAAATTAAGATTTTTAATAAATATATTTTATTATTAAAAAGGTTTTGGTATTTTCATTCTTGCTCTGAATAATTTCTGAGCTTTCACAAATCAGTGAGAGTCCCACATAAGCCCTATATTTTGCTGACTCCATTGCTACCTTAGGCTATTATATAATATTTATGATTTTTAAGAAATATCAGTGCTAGCATGTATGTTAAGTCCACTGCTGAATGCAGGTGAAGGTAACTAGGCGATAGAATAAAAAATAATTCTCAATCATTAGCAACAGTACTCTGTATGGTTTAGTAGAAAGATAATACATCAAGAGTTAAAGATTTCTATACTGAAGATCAAATGCTTTGTGACTTCCTAAGTAACAAACTACTTGATCAATTTTTTAATCATTAATGTTCATTGCCATTGCTTACCATTTCTTGAGAAAAATGTATTCTAAAAACTCAATTTTTAGAGTTATATCACAAACATTAATGCAAATTTTACATTAATAAGATGCAATGAAAATCTTTATATAGTTAGAAGAACTTTCTGATCTGCTGGTTATCGTTCCACTTCAAATAATATTTTCTAAGTAATGTCAATAGTTTTAGGATTGCTAACCGATGTTTAATCTGACTACACTGGTTGACAAATGTGAAATTGATTATGCCTTGCTAAATAATAAAAGTCCTCAATAGTTCTTCAAGTTAGAAAAGTGTGAATACATTGGCATAAAAGAAAAACAAATTATTTTTTAAATTGTAATGAACATGAACTTCCACTGTGTTTAGTTTTCATAAATTTAAAAAAAGAGCTTTCATTTTCAAATATTTATAGTAAAAATTGACAATATTTATTATTTGGTGCAGAGCATAAAGATGTTTATTTAATTAGGCCTTACAAATGGGCTGATATCATTGCTATATATAGTTACAAGATCATCAACAGATAATATAGATTATGGAGAAGATTGAACCCTGTCCGAAGATTTTCTAACTTAATATAAACTAGGCACTGATATATATATATATATGTGTGTGGGGGGGGGAGATGATCTGGACCAATTGATGAGTGCTGGTTCAGCACGAAAAAGGTATATTGAATATCATTATATCATTTATCTTTTTCACATGTATGTGATCATGTGTATCAGTTGTATAAATAAGATGGAGTGGATAGCTATAGGGAGCTTGAAAGTCTGAATTCAAATCCCTTCTAAATTACATTATGTTTAGTATAGACAATATACTTGTATTTAAATATTATAGATTCATGGATAGTAATAAAGGCTATTTAACATTTAAAACACACACATTTATATATATATATATACTAATAAATTCATGTACACTGTGTATAAATAAAGTATCTTCAAATACATAACTATAATTTACCGATTAATATTTTTTTAAACTTTATATATATATAATACAATCATCTTAAAATATTATGAAGCCACACACATAATAATGAATAACCCTAATTGACCTTGCATTATCTACAGAAAATTATGATAATTTTAAGCAGCAATCTTTCATGAAAAATTCAACCAATCATTGCTAGACATATATTTTTGGCATAAGTGACATCATCAGCAGTCTAGAAAAAAACTGATAATTCAACATAGCAATGCAATTTCTATTTGAATTTGGGTATTAAAAGTTAAATGTAATTTTATAGCAGTATTTTAATAGAGCCTTCTATGCAATAATTTAATGTTGATAGACAAGAAAACTTGTTTTTGCAATCATTTATAAATAATCTTGTTTTTAAATAACATTTACATCTATGATTAACTAATTCAGCATTTCCCAACCTTTTTTGGCTCATGTACCACTTGGTAGTACATCACGCTAAATTGTACCACTTCATAAAAATGATTGTATTTCATGAAATTTGTTATTGCGAGTGTGCTATTTTATTTGCATTATAAATATTATAGGGTAACCATGTATGTATTCACATCTCATAATGAGACAAATTACATTGAAACACGCCTAAACATCACGCCAGATTATAAACTCACTGTAACATATTTATATGCATGTGTTTGTTCAAAGTTTCATATTTTTTCCAAAAATAATTTATTAAAGATTACATTATTACATTAAAGGTTATTTGGTACATATTTTGTTCAAAGTGTTTTCTCATTCCTTCATTTGGTTTTCCCGAATTTGAGTCTGTTTTCTCTTTTTTTGAGCATCTTGCTATTGGTTGGGCTGTGGAGAGGAAAAACCCAACATGTCCCAAGTCATCGTAAAAATAACTTCAGCAGTTATCAGGCTATCTCTTATTCTTGTTTTCTTTATATTGTTCAGCATGAAGTTAATAGGATTAAAATTTTGATGATTAAATACTAGCTTACATCTAGTAATCCACAATAGATGATCAAGAATTAATGAGTCTAATTTCTGGGTATGATCCTTCTCTGATACATTCTTTAAAATTAAATAATTTAGATTGATTTTCTAAGTCTACAGCTGCGTTCATTCTGTTTCGATACTTATTTTTAAAAAACTATATTAAGACAAAGCTCTTCCTACTAATTTTGTACTAGTAAACGGTAATAATAATTTAAGAGCTTTCTCAAAAAGTTGTTCATATTCTTTAATGTTTAACCAAAATTTAATTAGATTGTGTCGTTTGAATTCTACTTGTAAAGTTCTGTCACATGATAATTCTATTAAATTTTCTTTATCCTTTATTGATAATGATGTAGCTTTTTCTAAATTTTCTGCATAGAAGGGGTTTGAAATCCAATTATCATTTGTGTTTTCGGGTTTTGGAAAATATTCCATGAAAGTCAATTTTAATCCTGTTAAATGTGCTATTATATTTTCTCATATATCTTGAGACAGACTAACCATATTTTCAAACAAAAAAATATGTAGAGTTTCGAATACTTCCAGTTGATTGTTTTTGATACTTATATATATATTACTGTTTCCAAAAATCTAATTTCTTAATCATACTTTCAATTTTATCATTAACATTAAAGATTGTTATCGACTTGTACATATTAACAACTTTACTGTATAATATTACTAATTAAAATAATTTTTATGAATTATAGAAAAAACGTTTTTATATTTTTATGATTTTTTTTTTTGTCTGCCATTATTGATTATTTTTCGTGTACCACCAACCAGCAACTCGCGTACCACAGGTTGGGAAACACTGGACTAATTGAATGCCACATAAATATATAATAATGTCGAAAAATGTTAACTTAATTTTCAATATCCACAGAAGTTTATGATCTTTTAAGTGACAATCTTCGAAGAAACAATCAATCAATCTCTGCAGGATTTAAAACTAGATTGGCTGATTTTTTTCATCAAAGATTGCCACTTAAAAGATTATGAATTTCTGTTAATGGTGCATATTATTAAATTTTTATGTGATATTTAATTAATTATATACTGTATATTTTTTTGAAATTTATTTTATTGTATTTAGAATTAAAACAAAAAATGTCAAAAACAATCTTTTTCTGTGGAAATGATTTAATTATGTAAAATAAGCCCTGTGTGGTTTGATGTTGTAGTAGAATGGTAGATACTTAGAATTCTTATACATTTCTAAATAATGAAGTAATTCCATTATTTCAATAAATCAGCAAAAATCTTTTTCTTTCTCATTAAATCAATAAAAGATTCAATAGATTTATATAAAAAATAATAATGTTCCATATAGATGGCTACTCAGAATTAAACAGAGAAGTGTCTAAATCAATCTATTTTTTGTTTGTTTGAGAATGATTAAAATGTCTTCAAGTTTCATTTTTCTTTAAAAAATCTTATATTTTCAAATTTTAATCAAAGTACAAAATTTATCCAAAACAAATAAATATCAATATAATTTTTAATTTTATTAATAATATTGAAACAATTAAATAAACACTTTTTAAAATAAATTAATGATTAGATATGTTTATTTATTTTATAAAAAGTAATCTAATGTCAACATTATACAGTAATTAATATTGATTTGATTTTTATATGCACACATATTTCCAAATAAAAGGAGTGGTAAAAACTAATGATAATAAAATGCAAAAATATAATGATCCTAGTGGATATGTATTTATAAATAAAAGCAGATGTGGTTAATGTTTTAAGCAGCAAGGAAATGGATTAAATTTTTACTTAAGTTATTAAAAAATATATACAGTTATATTATTATAGCTGCAATTTCAATATCTGTGATTTTGGTTATCTATATTTAATATATTCCACCTTTATTGTTAAAAGGACATTGCCTTGACAATAGTTTGAAATTGTTGATTGTTATTGGTATTGTTTAAATATAATGTTCATTTTTTAGATGCTGAATATTAGAATCATAAAACAACACAAAAAAATAACTAATATAATATTTATTAGTAAAGTAACACATTTTCAAACTAAAAATCTTTATTATTTATGTCCATTTCATCACACACAAAAAAGGAAAAATGCAAAAGTACTGCAGTAATTTTTTTAAACAATTTTACTTTAATTAATTGTTTTTAAAGACACTTGAAAAATATGGATGAAGAAAATAAAGCACATCTAATTTTAAGAGGAAAAGAAGAGAAAATAGTCACTTAGTTTTTAGTTAATTTGCTTTCCATTTATAAAATGAAATATCTCTTAATTTTTTAACTCTTTTAAAGTAGATCCTGAATTAATATGTCTGGTACTACAATTACCATAAAATGATTTCCATTGTTGATTCACTAAAAATAGTTATTTTTATTTCTATTTTTTTCTAAAAATGGTTGTAATCCAATATCTGATATGGTTAATTTTAGCTATTATTGATAGATTGCAATTGTAATTAGAGAAACCAAAATTCTAAATCATTTTTTTTTCATATGTCAAAGCATTTACTGGGAAATGAACCTGCGACAACCATCTGGAAGCAACTGCTTGCTTGCAAGGCAGCTGTGCTGATCTCTTGGCTACCAATGCTTGACAAAATTCTAAATCATTTTGACAAGTTTTTTGGGGACTTTTGTAGAAGATGTACAACAGAAGTCCACCACCCATGTTTTCTTTAATTATTCATCTACAGAGATGTCAAAAAAATCTTGCAAACAATATGGATGACTACAAACTATCATATGTGCCGGTCAAAATAATATGAGATTTTTAGAAGAATTGATACTTTAAATTTAAAAGAAAAATTAAAAGAGCATTTTAAACCAAGCTGTATAAACATCACACAGATATATAAATATAAATTAGAATTGATTTGGAAAACAAGTAAAATAGAATTAATGGCTTGTGGCGAATTGGACGTTACCTCAGAATCAATCGGTAGGCATTCTGTGGCTTGAAACAGGAATTTATACAGTCAGATCATTTGCAGGCTTTCTTGACACAGTATTGTCTCGGGCTAGGTCTTGAGAGCACCGGAAGGGCATTGATGAGCCGGTAGGACAGAGCTCCAGAAAGCAACAGTCAATCTTTTTAGCCAGTCATTCTTTAATCACGATGTACTAAATCTAAACTACTCTCTTCAGTGAACCCTTCAAATCAAACTCAATAATAATAATCTCCTTCAATAATTTTCCACTATTTATGTGTTCTGGTCTTATCTACAGGATTCAATCTACAGTGACAACTGCCAATTGAAATTGCTCTAAGCGGTCCTCTGAGGTTGGTGCCTGCTTTGGAGGGAAATCTATAATTCTGCATGCCCCAAGGGTTGATTTGCTAATAAAAAAAAAACAGCAGCAAGCATATTCAATTTATCAGTCATTGTACTAACAAGCCTATTTAATTAAGGTTTAGATTAACAAAAATGTAACTTTTATTCAGAAAAATTTTAGGAATTTGGTACAATGACTTTCAAATTTAATATTTGATAGAAAACTTAAGTAGAAATTTACAAAATATAACCAATCCTTTAATGTACATTTATCAAAAGATAAATATAAAATGCTACCAACTGATTAATTTAAGAAAATGAACTTTAATGAAGAATTTAAAATATTTGTAACATTTTATAGATATCTAGGATTCAATTACATATAAATGCCAATTTAATAAAATAAACATAATATACAGTTTTACAAATGTTATAAAATAAATAAACTATTATAAAAGGTTAGTTAATCATAAAATACAAAGTAATTAAATACAAGATTACAATATTGCTTATAATTATATTACCACCAATTATGAGGTGGATGTTAGTTATTATAAAAGGTTGGGTTCAAACCCACACTAGTGCTGATGACATTGGCACTAGGTGAAACAGAAATATGTACTATATTTCCAGCTGCACATATTTAATATTATATTTGTAATATAATTCTAAAAAACAAAAGAAAATACACAAAACTACAAATGATTGTAATTAAAGAAAGTTTAATATAAATAGCAAATAAAAAAGCTGGTCAAAGAAAGTATAATAAGAATGTGTTACAATTGTGGGTTTTTTATATCAGCAGGCAGAAATCCTTAATAGCGTGCATCATTGTCACAAATGCATCTTTATCTTTATATAGTTGGTGCCTCACAGTCCCCCTGTGCTTTTTCTTTCTTCTATCATTGGAAGATCCCAAATTTTAAACATTTCCACAAAAAAAACCCAAGCAAAGTAAAAGCTCAAAAATAATACATTAAATGTAATAAAATGCCACCAAACAATGACAACAATATTTGCAACATGTTTACATTCCTATGTTATAATATACATAAAAAAATTATTAATTATATTGAAATGAAATTTATAAGCCATTTAGTAATATTTTTTAAATGTAATAGTAATTTAGAATTCATTTTTAAATATTGTTTTATTTTAATAAGTAACACATATTCATTAAAATATTTTTGAGAAAATAAATATAAACAAATAATCGAGATCCCTGAAAATGGATAACTAAGACAAACATGGGTAAACTTCCATTGTACATTTTCTACAAAAGTACTGGTTTTTTCCTTAATATCAGTAAAGGTAGTAAGATAAGTTAGTTTTTATTTCAAGATTTTTGTATATCTAATATTAATTTGTTATAATATGTGAGATTGAAGGACATCTTATTTTTTGTGTGCATTATGTACTTTAATGTGTTGTAAATTAAATGATGAGAAACAAAACATATTTTATATGTAGCATTAAAAAATATTTCTCAAAATGTTTTTCAACAAATATACTAAAAATATATATTTTTGACTATCTATATAAAAAATTGTTTTGACATGTGTTAAACTTCCATGCAGTCTATTTAATCTTTTATAGAAAAATTAACAGAGATGATAAGAAATGCTAACATAAATATATATATTTCTTTAAATTATTTTATTCTTTTAAATAAGTTGTAAGCAGGGGAAAAATACTATTTTTTTTAAAACAAACATACAGTGTTAACTTTATTGATTATAAAATGACTAATTATAATGTATTTTTATTGATATTTTAATTATATAATTTATAATAAATTTGTATCCAATTAGAATAATAGATTAACTGCATGCTAAAAATGCTAAATATATTAATGTAATTTGATAATAAAACTATCTGTAGATATTCTAACAAATATTGCTACATTCTTAAAAGTCATTAATATTCACAGTAGACTCTTAAACCAACTTTGACATTTGACAATTTACTATAAAATAAAAAAGAAACTATAGTTATTAACTTTTGAAAAAAATTGCTTCTCACTTTCTAATAAGTGTAATTGAGGTAAATTTCTAATCTTTAATCTTTTAGACCACACTATCAGAAAAGCCAATTTGTTCTCAAGTGTATTGTATATACATGTTGAAAACATTTATATTAAATATGTGTGCATATATTAAAAATTCATATTATATGTGTATCATTACTGTTTGTAAATTTCAATATTAACATTAAAACAAATATTATGAATAAAAGAGACTGTTGCATATTCGTTTCTAAAGTAACATGAAATTATTAAAAAAAAAAAAAAGATAATTTCTCTCTTAACATTATTTGCAATGAATTAGACATTTTAGAATAAAAAATTACATTTGTTAAGATAAGTGAAGATTATTTAAATCACTATAGATTTTCAAGTAGTGCTTTACTTTTCTCCCTGTGACTTACAATCAAGACTTTTTGAAATACTTATGCAGTTTGAAGAAAAACTTAAAAATGCACTATTGTTTATCAAATTTGTATGGCATGGAATTAAAAATTAAAATAGTTAATAAGTACAATTAGTTGAATAGATCAATATCAACTAAAATCAATAAAATAAATAGATGAATTAAAAATTGCATATGGTTAATTTGTTCATTTAGTGAGACAGAATGGAACAAGCCTGGAGGGCTGTAGTACAAGGATTATAATTTGATTCAATCACTTTTAGGGCTCTAATATTATATGTTTTCCAAAATGACAAAGTATTTCACTATTTATTTAATTAAGAAATAAACCACAGTAAATATGTTATAGTGCTTTAAAAAAATAATCAAAAATTAATATTTGTTTTGATTTATGGATATGAAATGTAGTTATGAATTCTAAAATGAAACAAAACATTGCAAGAAAATTAAAAAAAAACCTATAAAATAAATATTAAAAATAATAAGATAGGATGAAAAACAATGAACATGTGAATTCAAACATGAATGGGTATTATAAAAATTTCAAAATTTAAATGGAAATGGATGGCACACACAGGTTAAAAATTATTTGGTAAATTAGTGTAATTTTTCACTGCATACTAATGGGGGAAAGGTCCTCAGAAAAGATATACTTGGAAGTGGGATGATGACATGAGGAATCTTACTATAATGCTATGAAAAAATAGATCTTGTGATAGAAGAAGGGTTATGAAGACCTTTGCTCTGCAGACAATTATGTATAAAATAACTAAATTATTATATATATACTTTTTAATTTTTTTCTTCAGTTATATATTCCTAATAAAAGCAATCAATTGTGCATTTCATGATATATCTTGGAAATAATTTTCATAATGTATTAAGGATCTTTACTTCCTTTACAAATCATGATCAAAAATACTATAATATATCAAGCGTTAGTGGCCGGGTGGTTAGCACAGCTGCCTTACAAGCAGTTGTCCCAGGGTTCGCTTCTTGGTCGACGCTTTGACACATAAAAATAAAGTAAAAAAATACTATAATACACTTTATTTTAGAAAATATTTACCATTCTTTCACTTTACATGTCATTCTTTTACTTCACATGTCCAGTCCAATAAAGAACTTTATCACTATAGATAATAAATTCAGAATTCAAAAGCAATTCTCTTCAGTTTACCCTACAGACATCTATTATAAGCTTTAATAATCAGTGAACATCAGATAGTACAGTACTATAATATCCCCTCCTTCCAACCAGTTGCTTGCTTTTGACTTCATAGTATTAAAGTGAGGATTAATGCAATGAATTTAACAACAACATTTTATTTCTTTATATTATTCAAATTAATAACCTGAAATATATAAAAATGTAAGATTTGGAACCTAAAACTAATTCAGTAGTATAGTTTTATAAATCAATAGTAGGCCAATTTCTATAAATTTTAGAGATCTCAGATTTCACTTTCTGTCCATAGTTCAAATAGTATGAAAGAATAAATGATGGCATCTAGATGCATAAGTGCACTAGTTACACTTTTGAATCATAGTCTTTACTGACAATAAAATAAACCAAAAACTGATCTGTGGATAGAAAAATGATAGAACTATACAAGTGCTGTCCATTGCTTATTGGAACTTACAAGTGAATGGCTTTAAAGTAGTATGAAAAGAATTGCTCTTAGAAGCATGTGAGTGTACTTAAAAGAAAGTCATGTGATATTGTTATTGGCAAAGTGGTGATTTTTACATTCATCAGCTGAAGAAAATACCAAATAATCATTTTATCTTGTCAATATAACTTCAAAATTTTATAGGGCATTTTTAAAATAAAAAAATTTTTTTAGTACCTTGACCATTATCTAATTCCATACAATTAATTTGGAAGAATAACGTTACTATTTATAGCTAATTTAGCTGAAATAGTTATATTACTGTGATTATTATTTTTTAAAACTTACTACAACACCACATTGAAGTGTGTGTTATTTTTGTATGCTTTTATACCTAAAAAACCTATCACAATATTTAAATTAATTCCCAATTTCAAGGTAATAACTATTAAAATTAAACATTACTAAGATTATTCATCTGTCACTGGATGTTTTGTGAACATGAATTACTAAAACAAAGTCTTTCTAGTTGTTGCTAAACATTAAGGATATTATATAGATCTCTTTTGAATTATCAAGGATATTACAATTAATATAGAAGTCAAATTATCTTTTTTTGTTTTTAGTCAATTCAAGTTAAAAACTTCACATTCAAATATATATTGCATCTTCATGCTTGCCTTAATGAAACAGAATACAAATTGCCCTAAATACTCTATTCAACAACAGTTTTTATTTCAATTGTCTCAGAATTTTCACTAGTAGTTACAATCCTTTCTCTTATACTTATAAAGTAAAAGTTGCTCAATATGATCAAACTTTTGTAGATCCCCTCAAATATGTCAACTAATCTTAAGGATACATTTATTATTCCAACTTATAAAAATTAAAGTTAAATAAATGCATGCAGTAATTGTCATTGAATATTATTGCTATTGTGTAAAATACTTTCAATTTTATTAAATAGATAACTACCAATCCTAGATGAGTGGTTTCAAATTTACCAAGAGTTTAGATACTTGATAAGCATTGTAGACATGTTATTTGTTACCAAGCAAATACAAAAAAAAAACTGCAATGAGAAAACCAAAATTTATATATACTTTTCAGTTAACTAAATCAAATGCCTTGATTAAATCAGTAAAAGAAATATTAAATCATGTTTTCCTCATACTTTTCTATTATGACAAAGGTCTTACTTATAATGATTATTTAATTTCTAAAACTTCTCAAATTGATAACTACTCATCTAGGACTAAAAAAAACTTATTAAAAATTGGATGTTAATTGCTGCAGACTTTTTTATCTTTTTTTTTTAAAAAAATGGGAACACTAGATGCATCCTTAAAATAAGGTGATAAAAATGCATAGGATATATATATATTGTGCCCTTGTCTGTAGGTCATAATAAGGTAGAAAGGTCAATTACTAAAAGATTTTAAATTTTAAGTTATATCTGTATGATGTATAAATAATAATAGGATAATTAAATTTTATAGTACAATTTTAAGCTGAAAATACCTGGTATATAAAAATGTAAAGGATTATTTTAAAAGAAAACAGTTAAATAAAGCTTAATAATATCCTTGCTTATGGTTGTAAAAGCTGGCCATATAAAATAACACAGCTATAAATAGTTAAAAGTATGTTAATAATTTGAGTATAATATTTTTTAAAACTAATAAATTAAATAAATGCTATATGCAATGTTATAATTATATTTAATAGTCAAATTTAATAGAGTATATTTTATTAATAAACTGAGGGATGGTGAGAGTTATATTTAGTTCAACATTTTAAAATTATTTTCCAAATTTTTATAAAAAATATATATCAGTTTTGGTAATTTAGACCGAGATGTAAATAAAAAATCATTTGATAAAGTTAGTAAACACGTGACTGTATATTATATACCTTCACACACACGCTTGTTAGAATAATAATAAAGTTTGTGAATTTGAAACTAGATATAATTGCCATCGATCATTAAAATAAAAGTTTAAATGTTAAATATTATTTTAATAATTATTTTAAAGTTTAAATAATTTTTATAAAAGTAAAATTGAATTTAAAAATATAGTCTAAATAATATTTTGAGACATTATGTCATCAATTCTTCATTTTTAAACGTCTATTCTGTTATAAAACTAAAATGAATAAATTTGTTCGCGCTAAAATAAAGTTATTAACCAATCAACGGAGGTAAATTAGCAGACAAAATATAAGAATTATACAGAGCAGGGAGAAGGAATGTGTAAGTGAAAGAGAAAGTAACACATTTTTTAGCTGATAACACCGTAGCTGGAAAAGTAATATAAAATTAAAATTTTGTATTTATTTAAAAGTTCTTCTGTAACATATAATATATTTTGACTGTATCGATATGAATTGCTAATTTTAAAAGTTATCTTACCAGGGAAATTTATTCGAATTTAACCAAAAACCTACAGTAACATGGAAGTACAAGGAAAAATACCTAAAAATATTGTTAAAGGAGAAATATTTGGAAAATGTCTTAATACAACTTTATTTATGCTCAACCAGAAACTTATTTTTGTCACTCAAAGAAATATAATTGGGACGCTATATGAAAACCTAAAAGAGAAGTTACATGCCGTCAGGAAAAAATTATGATGCAAAATTTATAAGGCTACTTTAAAGTTATGTTATTCTTCTCTATGGAAAAATTTAATCTGCGTTTTATTATAAAGAAAATAATGATAAAGAAAGAATGTTTATCTTTTAAGGGAAAAACATTATTAAAAATGTAGTACCAGAATTTTAAAGTAAAGGAAAAGTAAAGAAGAATATGAAAGTGCTATTATGGATTTTATGGAAAGGAGCCTAAAACTTTATCTAGTCAGAGAAAAATATTACAAAGTATTCAACGGAAGAAATGCTGGAGCTTAAAAGAAATATAAAATTAAATGACTTAATGAAAATGGATCCATGGAAACCAGAAAATTTTATTGAAGATTTAAATAAAAGTACGTACAAGATGCATCGGAAAAAGTCGCGCGGGAAAATATTAGCAGACAATAGTAAAAGAGAATGCCATGAATTAATAATTGTATACAATATTGTGAAAAACCAAGGATTGTTGTCGATGAAGATTTATTAAACAGAGCTATTGTTTTACTTTAAAATAGAACATTAAGGGACTGAATGAAGAAATAAAAATATTTTTTTTTTTAGCTTAAATATGAACAGTTCAAGAAAGTCTGGTGAAGAAGTATCGTAAATATAATTTAAATATTTTATTAATTTATTTTTAAAAATAAAATGCTATATTAGATTAGGGAAAACATATAAACATAAATTTAATAATAATGAGATTTAAATATAATAGCTTAATAGAATGATAGAAATATTGTTTTAAAAATAAAAAAAGTATGTATGGAATTTTTATATCTACAAGAATTAATGGAATGGTGAAGCCTATAGAACACGATCGAGAAGATCAAGATCGTTTTGGTAATTTTGGTATTTATTCATAATGCATAATGTATTTTTTTTAGATCATCTATTGATTAAGAATGATGTGTGAAAGTTTTAAAATTATAAGTACACATTTTATACAACATTAAAACATATTCTAAGATAGGAGTAATTTTAAATATACATGCAATGAGTTATTTCAAGTATAATTAATAGTATAAGTTGTCAAAACAATTGTGTGATTCTTTTGAACTTTCATGTAACAAAGTATTAGATATTTTAAAATAGTTTGTATATGATAAATATACGAGAAAAGTAGTAAAAGATTTTCTTAGAGAACAGCTGTATAGTTTTGAAATAAAATGAATTTTATTATTGTTAGAAATGCAGATAAGAATTTGTCGATGTACTGTATAGAAAAATCTAGAGAAATAATATCGGATAGTGACTTGGTAGTACTAGTGTAGAGGAAACCAAGATGATGTTTTGCAAAGAAATAAGAAAAATAAAGTATTTGGATCATAGTTAGTTTGTGTGCTTTCAGTATAGCTAACTAAGCCCTATCACTGAACACATATATTTTGGGCAGTGTCTTTACGTATCTTTTAAACTCTTTGATGTTATATAAAGCTGAAGAAATAGCTTTAGCATCACTCCTATAATAGAGGTGGGTAGACAGACAAAGGTTGCTCCTCTATAGTGTCTTTGATTTCACTGTGCCATTATTGTCAAAGTTTATGACGGATAATATTCTAGTTATTTTGATCCTGTGCATCTATTTTCGCTATCCTTGTTTCGTGAATCTGCATCGTCAGAAAGATATTTTTTACAGAAATAATGAATAAAATAGAATTGAGGATATGTTACCGTTTAAGTAAGAATAGTTTATTTACTGGAATGTGTTAGAATTGTGTAATTTTAAAAGTGGAAGTACAAAAATCATAAAGAGAGAAAGAATCATATAATACAGTTTAAAACCAATTTGGAAACGAATATCAGATTTTTAAAAGAGAAATCTAAAACAAAGTTTTTTTTTAAGTGATATTAAAATTGGAATATTTTATAATAATATTTAGAAAATAAATGTTGCATGTTTGTTAAGAAAATAATTCAATAATGTGTAATAGACACATATATTTGTGCATGGTGTGTTAATAATTGTAATTACTATCCGAAGCAAGGCTTGAATGAGTATATTAGATTAATCAGCATTGTATAGTGAACAATAAAAGTAATATAAAATGTAGAAGAATGTTTTTTGAATCTGTAGGATTCCATATAACTAATATAAAATTAGAGTTTATGATTTTGTAGAATGTTTACTACGAATGTAATTTTAATAAAATATAATTAAAAAAAAAAAAAATAGTAGGGATACAACATTTTGTAATAAGTTAAACTAAAATAAGAAATCCAATAATAATAATACTGTACTTTCTTAAGTATTTCAAAGATAAGAATTAACTAGAAAAATAAGTAGAAGTTTGGTTTTATTGTATAAACTAGTAAAATCATTTTGTGATAGGAGAGTAAGGATATCCAATGTACATAATGTAAAATATTGTTATTTGTTTTTGTTATTAATAAACTTTGTTGTAAATTTATTATAAAGCTTTGTGTCTTCGTTATTATTTCTCCACATGGATGCATGATATCACAATACACATTTATAATTGAAACAGACATATAGTTTTTGCACAAAATAGGTAAACATAAAAGTGTTGTAATAATTTTGAAAATTTATTTGTATGATAAAATTAAAAGATCATAATTATATCATTTATTGGTCATAAGTTGGTTGCCACAATATAAAATAAATTATATGCTGATGTTACCACACGTATTTTGTTGTCGGATTATTAAAATACGGTCCACGTACGTAATTATTTATTTCATTTAGGAAGTAATAAGATTATATTATACTATTATTATTATTATTTATTATTGTTAGTTACTGCGTAGTGAATTTATGACATAAAATTCCCTTTTCATAGTTTACTACCGTAATTTTAAATCAGTTAAAATACAATTTATGAACCTGAGATTTTATTTTATTTTATTTATTCTATTTATTTACTTAATCTTATTTAATTGAGCTAGATTCTTATTACAAAGAATATTAAGACATGATTATTATTTTAATCGTAATGAAAAGAGCTTAGAAAGTCGTAAGAATACTATAAGTTAGTTATTTAGTATAGTAAAAGGGGGAATAGTGTTCTTATGCCATTGAGATAGTATCATGTGGATAATATCTGAATGTAATCTATCTCGTTCTCCGTGTCGTCACTCCATGTCTCATGAAAATAATAAATATTTATTAATTCATTTACAAATATAACTGTATTTATATTTTAAAAGTTAAAGCTAGTAATCATTTTAATTAATGCTGGATATTTCATTTATTCATTTGTTAAACTGAGCTAGAACCCGGAAATTTAAACATTATATAAATTTTATGGAGAGGACGTGGACGGAGGAGGAGGGTAGAATATATATATATAGAGAGAGAAAGAGAGCCAGTACGCCACTTTTTAAAACTTCTCCAGATATCAGATATTTCACCAGGATTTATTGCCTTTTGCCTTTTGAGATTCTATAGAACTGATTTAACTTCATTAAATTAGATATTTTTGATCAAATCTAAATGAATAGGAAAATGCATGTCATTGAAAAAAAATATTTCATTTTTGTATCACCATAATATAATCAAATTTTGATACCATTTTTTAATCTGTAATTTCTTTAAAAGCAGAAAACAGATTTATAATGACCATAATTACCAACTTACACTATTTTTTTGCTTTTTTAAGCAATAAATTATTCTTAAGCCATCTTATTGAACTAATTATATTTTAGATTGCCCTACATTATTTAATGTGGTCATAGACGGGCAAACTCTAAAACTCAAGGTCCACAGAATGTAGCTTAAGGATAAGACTTTGGGTGGTTGGATTTCTTATAAACTACCAAACAATTAAGGATTCAATTATATATTATTATAAATTTATATCAATTATGAAACTCCACATTCACTTTATTGCTGTGCCAAACAGAAAATACTACAATATTTCCTTCTACTCAAGTCTCTACTAATCAATCATTGTTCAGTAATATATACTATTAGTGCACGTAAAAAAATTTGTCATGTTCATTTTTTTATTTTTGCTTTAAAAATATATTAATTGTTTTTGAGAAAGAAAGAAAATTTATCATAGAAGAAAATGATGGCATTACTATCTGGTCAAGGGATCACAAATCCATGATATAATCCTGATTTGTACTTATGCATATGTCCTCTCTATAGAATGGCTATTGTAAGTATTAATGTAATAATTATTAATTACATATAAAAATTTACACGTTACACATATTCAGCAACAAATTTCTACATTTACCTGGCATAATTTTTTTTTAGGAAAGTATGATTATTTCATGTAATTTTGTATTATAAGCAATCATACTTTTTCTTCATTTATTTTTCAGTGGTGAGATATGTATATGTATTATAAATACATTTAAACTGGATTCCAAGAGATTGTAAAAGACCCAAAAAGAGACCACATGGGAGATGAATGGATGAAATAAGAAAGTGTGCAGGGGTGATGTGGAGAAGAGAAGCTAAAGATCGGAGATGGATTAAACTTGGAGAGACCTTCATCCTGCAGTGAATTAATAATGGTTGATGATGATGATGATGATGATTATAAATACATTAAGAAGAGAAATGATTATATTAGTGTAATTCATATCTAACTAAAAACATTTATAAAATCTTAATGCTTAAACAATATATGATAGATTTAAATTTTGATAAATAATTGTACACATTTTTTTTTGAAAATATATAACAAAATGTACACATGTGCATAGGAAATGGAAATCTTAAATAATCCACTATTGATAATTGTAAATATAGTTGATTTATTATAATTAATATCTAGCGATAAAAAAAATTATATATTTTTTTGCTTTATCTTATTTGTCATATTCTTCAGGTATCTTTAAGCAATCAACAATATTGAAGGCTCAGTTATTTTAACTGTATGATTTTTTGGGAAAGATTTTTCGTCAATATAAAAAATTTCAAATTCTGTTCCTGATTTAAATTTCAGGTCATGAATTGGCAGATTAATACACACACATGAATGAACATTTAATACAAAAACAATACAGAAAATTTAGACATATAGAAAAGTGTGAACATTGGAAGTAGCAAGGAATCATTGTAAGCAAAATACATATGTGAGGAACAATCAAATGCCACATATATTATTAGGCTAAACTGAAACTGGATTAGATCTGTTGTTAGAAAAAGTGATGTGACAAAATGAATAGTGTTTGTTTTAAAACTGTATCCTAAGTTATTGTAAAAGATGAAAAAGATTACAGGTAAAATGGGAGGATGAAGTAAGTAACTTCCTATCTAAATTCTGTATTGGAAAAACTGGAATAAACTTGGATAGATTTTAAATGATCCACAGTATGAAAAAGTTTCTATAATATCTTTCTTCAGAAGAGCAGTAAAGAGAAAACATTTCTCATATTTAATCAATTGCCAATACAGCATTTTTGTTTACTGTTTTGAAGGGGATACTCATTTGCTGACCAATCACTGACATGATCATCATTTTTTCAACCATTATCAATCTACTAAAAGATTGAGGTTTCTCCAAGTTACATCCATTTTCTCTGATTTCTAGCCACCTTCTCCACATCACCCCAGCCCACTTCCATCTTCATTTTATCTCATATGTGATTTATTTCTAGATCTTTTACAGTTTTGGAAATCCAGTTAAAGATTAACTGACCACCTATTATCTTCTTCTTTAGCAATATATCCAGATCAACTCCAGTTCAATCTCTTATTTCTTTCAATGATGTCAGTAACACTTGTCTGTTGTCTCATCCATGAATTTTGTTTTTGATCTTTTCTTATTACTCCTAATATGCATTTCTTAGTATATCTTTGAGTGGTCTAAAGTCTCATAATAGATAAGAACTGATAAAACACATTTGTTAAAAACTTTCCTTTTCAAACATATAGGCATATTTCCTTTCAATATTGAGTTACTTCTCTCAAAAGAACTCCAAGCAAGTTTAATTCTATGATTAATTTCATTCATTATGTTTCCATCAATAGTAATAATCTATTAAATATATTTTATAGTTGTTAATGTCTTCTAAAACATCTTTATCATTATTTCCATCTTTCAAAAAAATTTATTGAACATTAATTTAGTTTTTGTAGCATATACATTTAATACGACTTTCTTATTTTCATCTGATATCTCTTGCAAAATTTTCTGAAGCTCTAAAGCATTATTTTCAAAAATAGCTATATTATCTTCAAAATCTAGATGACTTAAATAATGCCCATTTACTTAGCTTTCCATTTTTAATCCATAAAATATTTCTTGCAAAACTGCCGTAAAAAGTTTTGGAGATATGGAGTCATCTGTCACATATCCTTATCAATGTCAATCTTCCTAGTATCATTATGTAATGTAATTGTAGATGCTGCATTTTTATAAATATTCCTCAGAATATGACAATATTCTGGGTTTATATTTTGATGATCCAATGCTTTAATTACTGAAGAAATGCCTGTAGAATCAAATATATTTTCATAATCTACAAATCCAAAGAATAATGGCATCTAATATTCATTGATCCTTTCTATAACTTCTCTCAATACTTGGCTTAATACACTGTACTAAAATAACTTTTAAATCCAGCTTGTTCTTTTAGTTGATTAAAAGCTAAAGTAAGCTGTGGATGAGTTGTAATTATCTTGGTAAAAAATTTGTTTAGAACTGATAGAAGACTGATAGGTCTGTAATTTTAATATCTTCTTTGTCACCTTTTTTAAATATTAATATTAATATTGCATTCTTTCAATCATCTGGTACATCTTTATCATTTAGATATTTGATATAAAACTTTGCCAAAAGTGTTTTTATTTCTCCACCTGCTTCTTTTACGACATCGATTATAATTTCATCATTGTTGGAGCTCTTCCCTTCTCCATAAATTTAATTGCATATCTCACTTCTTCATTTAAAATCATGGGCAATTCAGAAGATGTAATAATTATAGAAGGTACTTTTTTGTTTTTAGTGCTATATAATTATTGACAGAACTCTTTTCCACATTTCATGACATCATCTTTCTTTTTAGTAATAGTTTTACCTTTTTTTCTTATTCCAGAAAAAAGTTTCCTACCAATACCAAGATGATGTTTTACATTCTCTTCTATAGCTTTGCATGCTAATTCACAATTATAATTTCTTGTATCATAATCAACTCTATTTCACACCATTTTACAAAATTATAGATATTCAATCATTCTTTGGGCACCATTTTTATATAATTTCATAATCCTTCTTTTCTTCATAACTTGTCTCATCTCAATAAAAAATTTACTGTGAAATTGCTGGCTTTTTTGTGCCAGCTATCTTTGTTGCAGTTTTAAAAATGTATCAGTTATCTACCTATTGATTTCATTCAAATCTGAATCATGTTCAAAATCCGTTAATATTTGAAAGCAATTTGCAAGTTCTAATTTAAATTTATTGGAATGTTTCTGAAGATTTCAAATATCAACAGTAAATATCATTTTTCTTAGTAATTTTTGTCTCTAGTTTTGCATTAACATGCATCTTACCTCTCACTAATTGAGGATCACTTTCTGTGTTGAATTTATTAAAAACATTGCAATCTTGAAATACACATTTTTTGTTAATCAAAATATAATCCAATTCTCTATACCTTCATTGGGATGCTTTCATATCCATTTCTGTTTAAAGATTTTTCTCACCCACAAAAAAAAGGATTCATAATATAAAGTTTTTCTTTTCTGAAAACTTCACAAATCTATATCCTCTTTCATTTCTATCACCACAACCAAATTTACCTAAGCAGTTCCATTTTTCAATTGTTTACCAATGCTAACGTTAAAGTCTTCCATGACTATTTTAAAATGTTGTTTGTTTTTTGTCTGATCAAAAGCCTTCTGTACATCCATATAAACATTTTCTACTTCTTCATCACAATGAGAACTTGTTGGGGCATAAACTTGAATTATCTGCATTTGATATCTGCTATTAAGTTAAATAACTAATACTGGCAAATTCCTAATGTTCACTTCATAGATTCTTGTCATTGCAGCTGTTATTACTACGTGATTATTCATATAGTACACAAACATGGGTGGACTGTTTACCACCATGCATTAGCCAGTGTGATGAGTTTATTAGCTTTTTATCTCTGAGTTTAAGATCAAGAAACACCAGTGGTCTTTTTTCTCTGCTAACAGCTCTTAACTAAAATATCAGTTGAATTTTTCCCAAAGCAAGAATGAATGTGTGCGTGAATGATTTTTTAAATAGATATTTACAATCATGACCAATCACTGTACCGTAAAGTAAAAAAACAAAACAATAGCTTATTTGAAAATTTAATTTAAAACAAATTTTCTTGGAGAAAAGAAATAACTATATTACATATATACATGTCAACATATAAAACATTGTCTTTAAAAAAGGATTATTTGTAATTAGATAATAAAATACTGGTTTGATGTTACAGCTGACGGTCATCATTTTTTTTTGCCCCAATTGCTATTGTTGTGAATTAATTTTGAGAAAAAAATTATATATATAGCACTGTGACATTTGAATTTCATTATAATTAACTATAAAAGATGTTTTAATGGTCAGTTCTGCAATTTGCGTGTTTAAATACTGTGTATAATAATTTAAAAACGATCATATCCAATTAATTCTTTAAAAGCTTTGAATATGGAAAGCGGGAGGGGGATTGCGGTGAATAATCATAACGCAGATTTCAGCTTCACTGATTTGAAAGTATTCTGTTTGATTACAAAGCATCACTCTCATTTGATTTCTTTCCACTCAACAAATTAAAAAAACAAAAGCAAAATTGTATATAAAATGAGAAGTATATATATAAAATAATCCCAGTGCATATATATACATGTAGGTATCTAAAATAAATATGTGTGTGTGCGAGTCTAAAATGCACACGTGTGTAAATATATATGCAGACAGTCACAAATAAAATCAATTTAAATAAAAGATAACACAAATTGGTATCAATTTACTATTTTTTTTTGTTTAAAAAAATCGAGTCATTATGCATCTATCTATATAACCAGCACCATGAATCATCTCTCACCAGCTATTTTCTTATCTTGAGTACTCAAAGTTCACTCAATCATGTAGTTACTCTTTCTCTTTTAATTTATAATTATACTCTCTTTTCATAACTATATTATTATTTTTTTGTTAATTATTTTTATTATTTATCATTACAAGTTTGTGTTCATAAGTGTATATGTTAAACATGAGTATAATACAGGGTTTACTATTAACCACAGTTCCAGATATACACAGGACAGCTTGGAACCAAACGTAATGTATATGAGGGAAATGTTATAATGACAACAGTCTACACAAAAAGTCTGCAAAATACAAAGACAAAAGCAAATTGAAGTATAAACTTCATATTTTAAAAAGGAAACCCCACAATATAGCATTTATTTTTTAGTATTAATCAAATTTCAAATGCAAACGAGCTCCCATGAGACATACTAGAGAATGTTATTATTCTTGTGATACATTATTTTATGAGATTAAAAGCTTCAATAAAATAGGTTATACTGACATTCAAACTGTTTTCATATTGGCAAAGAAGTTAGTGTGGCATAATGCAGTATGTAGTATTACCTATTCAACTTGCATACTAAATGCATAGTCAGATTCAACAATACAAATATAGATTCAACAGTAGTGAAAAAACATCAACAATCTTAGATATGCTGATGATGTTATTGTTGTAATCAAAAATGGAGAAGAATTTAAAATGCATATTAGAAAAGTTAAAAGCAGAGCAAATATGGAATTATATACATATTTTCACAAATGTTACTAAATTCACCACTTTCTTTATTTTGCTGTAATATTTTACATAAATTCAAAAAAAAGAAGACTATAATAAACAAAAAGATTTAATAATCAAAGAATTATAAAAGAGTATTTTTTTCTGTGCATATAATTAAAAGAGTATAGAAAAAATAAAGTATAAGATAAATAAAATTGAAAAAAAAATGAAGGAATGAAGAAAAGTGAAGACAGATATAAGGAATAAAAACAAATAATATTATAGTGAATAAGTTTAATAAAATTATAAATAATATTAATAAAAAATGCAAAAGTATAATTAATATATATAAAAAAGAAAACTTATTAAATTTACTGAATAACAAATACATAGAATATAATAAAGATAATAAAGAAATAATTAATGGAGTTTATATAATAAAATGCAAACAATGTTTAGATAATGGAATTGAAAACAAATATGTGGGAGAAACTAAAATTCTATAAAAACAAAATTAAAACAATGTATGTCAGATAATGAATCACCAATATATACACAAATGAAGGAAACAGAACACAAATTTACAGACAGTTCAATAGAAATGATGTTATATATAGACAATATTAATGAAAGAAAAATAAAAGAAGCAATACTAATAAAAAAGATAAGACCAAAATTTAATAGATTCTGGGATTAAAATGGCATTATTATAAAAAAATTTTAAAAAAGATATATGAAAGAAAATATATAAAGAGAAAAATTTATACAATTTTTTTACATAGGAATATAAATATGAATGTATTTATAGATAATACACACTAATAAGATAAAAAACTTAAGTATAAAACAGTATAACTGAAACAAATTTGTAAGGTAGAATTATATAATAATAATAATAATAATAATAATAATAATAATAATAATAATAATAATAATAATAATAATAATAATAATAATAATATTAATAATAATAATAATAATAATAATAATAATATTATTATATATAATATGGATTAACACGTTAAAGTATATAAAAATAAAAAATGTATAAAATGTTTAAAGAAAGAGTTGAAGTGATTATATAAATATAGTTACTTTAAATAATATATAACAGAGGAAGCTAGGGTATAAGATAATTATTAAAAAAAAGTTTTTTTTTCAAGTTTTGAGAAATTAAAATAAGAGTGGGTAAGTTAAAAAGAAATTATAAAATTTATGAGTTTTAAATATATAAAAAAAGATAAATATAAAATATTTAAAATAAATAAGAAAATAATAGATATTATATGATTTAAAAAGAATATTCTTAGTAAATGAATTAAGGTTGAACAGTTAATTATATACAAATAAAATAATAAATATTTTATTAATTTGGGAATAATAAATGTAAAGTTTAAGTTTATAATGAATTTTAATCATTAGGGGATATGCAGTCAGGAATACACATGGTATAATTTACATTTAGTTTATATTTCAATTTAATGTTGTATATTTTATTTTATTAGGCTTTGCTTCCATTTATATTTAATTTATTTCCATTTTATTATGTTTTGCTATATTTTATTATGTTTTATGTTTTTTTTCTTACTTTATTTAATTTTATTGTTTACATTTTTATGGTATTATTTATATAATAATTTATTCTATTTATTTGTCATTATATCATAGCTCTGAGGAAGACTGCGGGACAGTCAAATCATAAGATTTTGTGTTCATACATACAGTAATTTTTTTTTTGCTAAAAAGTGTTCAATGTAAGGTGGATAAATTGCATTTATATATATAGTTAAATAATCATTTTATAAGAGTCCAAGGAAAAGAAAGGTTCATTACAGCATAGGGGAGGCAATGTAAGGAGGAGAATAAGACCAATTAAACAAAATAAAGGGCACCCATATAAAAAGCAAATAATTTTATAATATTATTTAATAAATACATATATTTTATGTCACATATATATATGTAATGTATGTTCATAGTGTATAGTCATCAATTACTTATAAAAAAAATATTTAGTTTACAGAAAAAAATTTGGATGGGGAAAAAAACATATATATTTTTAAAAAAACAAAAAACAAAATTAGGATCAATAGAGACCAGACAAATTGTTTAGGTACATTTTAAATAGTAAGAATTTCTAAAAGAAAAAAAGAAATTGAAGATAATTTAAGGTAATCTGTTAATTTGGGAAACAAATCTTTTTTTTTTTTGTCTCATTTTAATTAATGTTGAAATACGGTAATTTGTAAATAATGTATGGTTAATATATCTGAGAGTACAATGTGAGAAAAAAAACAAATTACAAAAAATGGACTAATCCTAGAACTTACATGTTTGATATACTGATTTGTTCTTTTTATATAAGTTCATCAATAATTAACATTACTTTTATAAAATATATATATATATACAAACATTTTCTAAAATTTAAATAGTTAATTGATGTATGCTCTTCTATTAGCCAGGAGGCTACTGCACAGCAAATCCAAACAACTTTCTGGGAAGTTTAATTTAAAGTCAACGAGAGGCTAATCAAATCTAAGATTTCTTCCTTAGGTAGAGCGAGCTTCAAGTAGAATATTTATGAAATGCCTTTGCTCCACTACTCTGACTATGAATTGCCTAATCCTTGGTTGAAACCTAATATTATTGTAATTGTGTTAAACTTATCTGGAAAAAAGAAAAGCAACAGATTCAACATCAAAACTAACTGCAAACCTTCTATGTCAAGCATTGTTAGCCGAGAGATCATCGCAGCCACCTTGCAAGCAAGTAGTTGGTTGCAGATGGTTGTGGGTTCGCATCCCGGCCGATGCTATGACATATGAGAGAAAAAAAAACAAACTGCAAACCTTCTATCAGAGGTCTGAAAAGAAAAAAATAAACAAAAATAAACTGAAAAGAAGATTTGTGTCTCTGTTTCAAACCTGCTTCTAATTTAAAACTGCAGTTGAATTCTAGATCAGAATTCTTTATTAGCACTTAAAATATTCATAAAAAATACTTGATAAGATTGCAGTTAAACTTTTAGTTCATAAATGTATTTGTATATAATTTTTTTATATATTTGTATAGTTTATTTATATAATTTATATGGTCTTTTGGTTACCGAATTAATGGTTGTATAGATATTTAAGTTGTCTCAAATAATATCTTAAATATTAGCTTTGGATAATGAATTCTTTATATATATTTATTGATAATTAAAAGATATTGAAATTAAATTCTATAATAAACATGTTAATAAAAGAGCTAGGAATTTGAGCCATAAAATATAAACCATTCTATTCTAAGATATAAGTAATAATTTTGCATATATTTGTAATAAAACAAAAAGAATGAATACACAATAAAGATTTAAGATCATTCAACAACAGGACTGGATTGCGTTTGACAGTTATTTCAAGTTTATCCTTATACATGTTAAAATGATCAAATGCTTGATTATATAAAATTTAAAAATAAAATAAGTAATTCAAATGTGAGAATTTATTTGTTGGTAATTTATATCAATGTTGATGCTGGCGTGTGCACATATACAATATTATTTTCATATACGATCAATATTAACATTAGGTGTGAGTGCATTAAGTTTTAATTAAAAGTTTAAAACAAAGATTCTGTTAGTGATTATGTTATACATTAGAGTGTTGAGAGTATACATACAAATATAGTATTTCTGCAGAAGTTTAAAGTAATGACATACTTTGTAATTAGGGTTTTGTAATCAGAGTAATGATATACATGCCAATTTTTTGCCATGATAATATATTTTATATCTTATGGAAGAAGCCTGGTGTGTGATGATTTGTTCTTTATAGTATTTATTACTGATATCACAATTATTATTTTTTTACCTTAATTATTTACATATGCACATGATAGTGAATTGAATTATTAGAAATGGAATATTATTGTTGTTTACCAGTGACCGGAATACAGATCGCATCCACCTATCTACAGTATTTTAATGCTGAGGATTTACGTAAATATATTGATTGGCACACATATTGTCTTTATCTCCTTGTGGATAGCTGACTGAAATATTAATGAATATTAAATTATATTAGTACTGTTAATGATAAATCCCTATTCATTGCTGCCCTATCAAATATTTCCAGACTAGTTTCGAGCACTGGATAAGGATTTATTAAATATTATCATCTGGCATCTATTAGTTACTAAAACTTGCAGTAGATGGCATAGAGGTGGTGAAAAAAGTATGTGGCTGAAACAGAATATGTGTAAACTTGAGTCATGTGACAGTATGATGACATTTAATATTGAATTACTATCAATATCTAATAGGATTATACAATTTTCTTCTTTCACTTTTACTTATGTATTGATTTCTATATTTACATATCATACCATTTCTAATCCTCTTATACACTTAACAATATTATTTTTTATACCAAAACATTACTCTTACAGTTTTGACTGTCCTAAAACTTTGATGTAAAAAATAGTATTGTTAAGTGTATAAGAAGGCTGGAAATGGTATGATATCTAACATGATTGTCAGAAAAAATCAAACTTTATTTATATATTTCCAAATACAATCAACAATAAGCTTAGTTGTTTAGATTATCATCTTAAATTCAATATTCACTAACTCAAAGATCACCAATTCAATCTCATGACTAGTGCTGGCATTCACTTGTTGGGATATTCCTTGAAATGTTGTATTCTATATTAACCTGTATGCATGATTAAAAGTTAAACAAATTTGGGAAAGTATGAATACAAGTTTGAATTTGTCTAAAAACATTTAACAATTCAACTAGATGATGGAAACAGTTCACTTATATAATTCAAAATGCAATCAATCTTTAACAGAAATATATTCAAATTTTAAAAATTATTTTAATGCTATTAACTATCCTCACAAACATTAATTGTAATAATCAAATGGTTAATTGTTTTTAAAGTCATGTGACTAATAAGTGCTAGAAATGATAGATTGAGCTTTGGCCCAGAAACTTTTAACTCTCAAGTCCATAACTCTTATCACAGTCTTCAACTACACAGAACATATGCTAAGCTGAAAAAGGATTTTTAAAATTTACATCAATTAAAAATTATCTAAGCTTAACAATGAAGAAATGTTGATTATAAGATTAGCAACCAATTACTTTAAATACAACATGAAATCACACCAAATTAAAATTTAGAAGAAATCAGTAAAATATTAATATATATGTAAGTATTTGTTTATTTAATTCTGACATTCTTCAGTTTTATTATTTTTTATTATATTGCAATAATATTTATAATATCAATTTTCTTTTTTCTTTTGTTACTTTCAAAATAAAACTAGATTTATTATTATTAAAGAGATAAAGTAGTGCTTATTTTAAAATGAAATACACAGTTTAGATACACGTTGGTATTAATTTTGGCATCTGAAGTAAACTTTAAAATTGCATCTTTTAAAATTATTATAAAATTCTTGTTTAAAATAGTCTATTGAAGGAAACAATAAGTGTAATAGAAAAATATATAAATTAAATTAAAAATTTATTTTAGTGACTATTTCAATTTGGCACCTGTGTCAATTGTCCATTGCTGAATTTATGGGACCAATCTTCACAGAGGCGCATCAAGCTGAGTGGGGGCCCAATTGGTACAATTTCAGGACCCTCAAACTCAAGTTAGAAAAAATTTTTTCAAGAAAACGCTCATTAAGTTATTAACAAAAAAGAAGAGTAATCAAAAATTTCATACCTTAACACATTAAATGAATTTATTAAAAACATTTTTTAAATGAATTTCCATCTTGCTTTATTTATTACAAATTTATCAATTACTTTTGCAGGGTCAATTTGGCTTAAAATTTCCTGCTCTATATACAGAATGGCCATAGTATTTAATCTTTCTTTTCCCATAGTACTCCTTAAATAATTTTTTGCACGTTTTAAAACAAAAAACGATTTTTTTCCTGACACATTAGATAAAAGAATTGTTAAAAAAAAAGATTAAATAATATTTCAACATTTGGAAATGTGCAAAATAGTTCCTTGGTGGCTTGATAAATATCTGGTGTGTTTTTTATGGTGTCCTTGTTTTCTTTTAGAAATATTAAAAAATGGTCAAATTGATCTTCAAAATTACAAACATCAGTGTCATTTTCGTAAATATCCCTTAAACTTTTTTATCATGTTCTTTTTTTTTTCTATTGATAAATTTCAATCAAAAAATATTTGAAAATATGCTACAACAACTTCATACATCTGAGTCCTTTGAGATAGTTCTGCCTTGGTGTTATCATATATGACATAAGATGAACTGATTATCAAATTTTCTCTTATTATTATAAATTCATGTCCGCCTTTATTGTTTTCATCAAAAACTATTTTTCTCTTGTTTATCAGTGAGTTTTTCCATCTTTCACATTGGAATGATAGCCCTGATAAATCAGTTGCCTCTTTTTCAACTTTTCCAAATTCTTCTCTGAAATTATTGATAAAATTTTCTAATATGTAGGATAGATCCTTTCAATAGTTCGCACTCCACTGACTGCAGTGATTTACTAGTAGCATTTATTCTTTGTAAAATAGTATTCCAAATCACTGTCATTAAGGCAGTTTCATATTTGTTCACTTTCTTCAGAAGTGAAGTCACCCACTATGGTAAAATTTTTGTTTTTCTGAATTAGAAATTTCAGTTAAAGCCTCTTTTACCTGGGTGAAACCAAGTCTTATAGCTAATACAGCATTTGCTCTTGCTGACCATCTTGTATTAGAAACTCTTTTCACTGCAATGGAATGTTTATGCATTTCTAGATGTCTGGTTAAAATTTTACAGCGATGGATTGATGCAGAAAAAAAATGTGAATAAATTCTGCACAAACAAAATACTCAATTGCAGTGCTACAACTTTCTGCAGTGAAATTTCCAAATAAATTTAAGAAATGTTTAGCATGCAAAGTAAAAAACACACTTGGGCTATGTTTTTTAATATGTTCTTGCAAACCTGAGTACTTCACTGACATATTAGAAGCATTATCAAATGATTGTTTTTAATATTCACTCCTAATTTTATTAAAGTTTGCAAAACTTCTTGTTCCAAATATAAAGACATATATTTATCTATGGGAATGAATTCCACAAATCTTTCCATTATATTATCACAGGATGAAACATAACTTATCACAAAAGTTACTTGATCAACATACAAAACATCAGGAGTGGAATCAACAATTATACTATAATAAGTTACAGATTTGATTTCTTCAATTATTTCCAATAAAACCTATAAATTCATCATAAATAATATGAGATAAATCATTTACATTTTTTCATCCTTGGTTGGCATATTTTTATAGATGTAACTTCAAAAACTCATCGTATTCACTTAGATATTCCTAGCAGGCTAAATAATTTCATTTCCTATTGGAATCTTTGCTTTCGTTGTGATTCCTAAATCCTAATCCTAAGTGATTCAACAATTTTATTATTGATACAATTCTTTTCAATAATTTTCTCCAGTAACATTCTTCTGTTTCCTTTTCCTGTAATATTTGACTATCAATTCTATTGAATTTTGTTAATATTTTATACATAGTACATATGGCTGACATGTGTTCTTTTGAAACTTTGAGGTCCAATAAATTAACAGTTATTAAACTCCAATTTTGTACACCATTTATTAATTTGGACTTTATTGTTGAAAAGAGTTTGCAAGGGTAGCAGTAAACACTTTTACTTGTTTCCGAAAATATCAGTCAATTTATCTTTTCCAAAATTCCATTTGATTTTTTTAAATGATCGTAAGAAAATCCTCTGTAATACATTTCATTTATGTCTTTATACACTGATTTTAAATTCTCTATATTCCCAATATTTTTCAGTTTGTTATTAAGAATATGATCAATAATAGCATCTGTTAATATTTATGGCCATAAAGCTATATCATGTATTACTTTGAAGTCTATATCTAAGTGTCTTTCTGGACTATCTCTACCTTCTGCATTTTTGCAATCCTTTTTTTTCAATAGCAATTTCAACCTCTTTATTCTCAACTTGTTCTTCTTTTATCTTTTCTTTAGAAGAAGTTTTGAATTTAGGCAATTCAGAATTATCTGACATAGATGTTGATGGCAACTCTGACTCTGTTTAAAAATTTATGCAATGAATTTCTTTGGCTTTCAGCAATTGCCAGGTTTTTTAAAAACTTTTTTCACTTTTCTGCCCCACTTTGATATCTCTTCATTTTTTTGCTGTGAAGGGAAAAAAAGGTTTTTTTTATATAGTTTAAAAGCTTTTAGCCTCACAAACAATACCTACTAAAAATGTTTTTTTTATGATAATGTTGTTAAAATGTTATCAAAGAAAATTTATTTTTACCTGTCTCCAATCAAAATATAATTTTTTTAAAAAAAACCCCTCTGGAGATAAATCAGCTTCAGGAAAACAGAAACATTTATTTACATAATTTTTTCAAAAGCAGAGTATTTAAATTTAAATCAAATTATTACTTTGGGAGGATCAAATTTTTATTTGTAATTAAATATATATATATACTTAATTTGGGCCCATTTATGCTATACTAGTTTCACCTCTGATGTCCAGTTAAGTTAGAATGCTGCCAAAACCCAAATAAATTCCCTTCAAAAACTTAAAAAATATCCGTTATAGGAGGGTTGATTGTATACAAAAGAAACAATTTTCCTGGAATCCTAATGAAAAGATATTTTAAGATCTCATGGGCCCTTAGTATTTCGGGGCCCTGTGCGACTACTTAGTCTGTTTACTGCTTAATCCGCCTTTGGCCCTGCATAAATATAGTATGAAATAATATGTACAAAATGAAAACAAATATATTTAATAAAACATATATATTTAAAAATATTAAGTATCATATTGATTCCAATTCTATTTTGGTACATGAGGCACTTGACTTATCTATAGTTCTATCCTTGATTAGTATTCAAAAAAATCTGATAACACAAAGTTAAATAATGCTATTCAAAATAGTTTTAAAATGACTTTTTTTTAACTCTCAAAATGGTTTCTGTTTAGTAAGCTAATTTACCTGTTAAGAAAACATTACGCAGATTTATTGACTCCAAAGAGTCTTCATGAACTGGACATTAATTGAATATCTAACTTACTTATGATGATCTAATATTGTTAATAATACCAACAATTTTTTAATATTGTTGTTCAATATAATTCAATTTCTTTTTGAAATTGATTCGGGTCAATAATAAATATAAATTCAATATAAAGCATCTTTTAAATTCTAAATTCAGAATCTAAAAATAAAGCGTTATATTGAATTCATAATTATATTATTGTTATAATCAATGCCATAATTAGAGATATTGATAAACACGTGTTTGTGTGTAAAAGAGTGCGTATGGATATAGACTTTTGTTTTTTTTAAAAAAAACTTAACATCTACAAATCAAACTAAACTTTTTTTATTCTATACGACAAATATTTTAGATAAATGGTTTTTTTTTTAATTTGTAAATATTGGATTTCATATTTAAATAAAAATAAAAAACCAAATTTTAATTAATTAAAATATGTTTGATTTTGTAATATAACATTTGCAAAAAAAAAATAAACTTTTGATGAACTTGTAAACTTGTATAACAGATGACGATAAGAGAGAGAGAGAGAGAGAGAGAGAGAGAGAGAGAGAGAGAAAATTCTAAAATAGACTAAACAAATATTTAAAATAAACAATGATATTATTTTTAATTAGCAAATTTCTTATTATAATTTTAATAATAATACATTATATGTCTTTTATATGTGTGTATCAGGACTAATTGATTATTTATGCAGCTCTTTTTTATGTGTGAGGTTAATTATTCATTATTCGATAATAACGGTAGGCTTCAGTTTTAATAGACTGGTTTCCCATGGCTGAAGCAGTTAGCTTAAATGAACATTATCATCTTACTTCTTTAGTTTTAAATTAACTTCATTATGTTTACTATATACATTGGAGATTATTTACAAGTCTTATTGAAACAAAAAAAAAAATTCAAGTAGAAAAGCAATAAGATAGAGATGTTCATATAACTGAGCAATAATTAATATATATCCAATGCATATTAATTAATATATTCGATAGCCAAGTCACAGAATTGTTGTTAATGAGATAAGATTCCATGTAGCTGCAAAAATATTAGCTGGCGCATGGGTTTGATCTCTGATCTTAATATTATTTAATTTTTTTTTAGAAAGTGTGATTTAGTATTGAGAGATGTGGGATTAAAGCTTGGATAGCATCTTACAGACCAGAGGGTGAAAAGAATGAATGTAGTAATTCTTATATTGGAAAAAAGACCACTTTATATATTTTTGTGAGGTTATTGATTGTTAAATGAGTTGAATAAATCATGTTAGTGATAAGAGTAAGACAAGAAAGAAGCGAGGGCACACAATGTGTCTATATTTGTGAAGTGTTACTTGTAGAAGAAAAAATAATTAGTAGGAAGAGCTTTGACAACTATTTTTATTAAGAAGTCCAGATATTTGGATTCCAGGTACCAATATCTGAACTTTTTTATAATATATTTGTTACTACATAACAAGAAAGATCGACTATTATTTGATACACTATTATTATTTTCAATTTCATATTTTTGCCAATATTTAATTTTATTTAGAAATAGATTAGGTGAGAGAATAGTGGGTTTACTTATGAGACTTCTTATTTATTGCTGAAAATATAATTAGAATAACAGACTGGATAAAGGCAAACATGGATTCAAAACTGATAGGGAAAAAAATTTCAAAAAATTATAACATCACATTTACGTTTAATAAAATAAGATTTTATATTTTAGTAAAAACAATAAGAAAAAGATTGAATAACAGTGGGCCTGACTAAAAGTAAAGAAGAGAAAGATATTAATATCAGAATCACCAAATTAAATTTAAAAATGATAATGAAACAGAAATAGCTTTTCCTTTCTTGAATTATTCATCAGCAACAAAAAATAAAACAGTTAAAAAACATAACAGACTAGCATTGGAGAGTGAAAGGCAATAAAAAGTTTCAAAAAAAATCTCTAGATGTAAATATATACTGTATTTTAAAAATGATCAAATTCATTCAAACTATGATATCTTTGTGATGTTTATGAATATGTAAGTTAGAGCCTAGAAAAAGCATGATAAAAAAGTATAACAAAGATCCTTGAGATTGCAATAGACTATAAAGAAAAAGGCCAATACTTGATCAGATTTCATCTGAATGTTCACATATAGCATAGATGACCAGGTTGAAATTGTTTCATTTAGGTCATATTAGGAGGTAATCTAATTCATTAAAATTTATATAATGCTTAGAAAATTCAATGGAAAAGAAATAAATGAAGATAAAATACTCACAGTTATAAATGCACCAATCAGAATCCTGAAAGTCAGAAGATTACAAACTTTTCTATAATAATACGGAAAATTTACTTATTTTATTATCCAATAGACCTTTTCAGCAAACTTTTATTATTCCTTAGTATTTAAAATAACTTGTCAATCAATTGTCAATTACAAATACATTTAAATTCTAGCCTGATATTAAATACATTCAACATCTATTATTTCCAGCATACTTTTCAGAAACTTGAACATTTATATTCATTTTAAAACTGAGCATTCATGTGTCAAAACATATAGATTAAAAGTTCTTATTGAGTATCAGAACATGTCTTTTTTAAATATAATATTGAGCCTATTAAATATATTCGATATCATTTTAAATTTTTACAATCCCCCCTCTCCCACACACTTTATGTGCTTTAGTTAATATTAAATGGTGCAAATAAATATAATTATTTCCCTCTAATTACATGTAATCAAACTCTACTAGCTGCTTTGTGACGAATTGGTCTTAAAATTCAAATAAGCTAAATATTGTATCGGTCAAAATCATGTGTTCATTCAACAAGATCTAGAATCCAAGCAAAAGTACATCAATCTAGCATGTGCAAGATACATAAATCAGGAACAATACTAAACATTAATCTATTTGGCTGTGCTCCAGGGTTTATGACTATATGAGCAACGTTTTTGAGAATACTACAAGTTTTCCATTGACTCCGGTCCCAAAAATGAAAACAGGATGAGCACAGAGATTTGGAAATCAATAATATATATTCGACTGATTAACTAATAAATTATATGGGAGACAACAATTACAGAACGGTACAGATTATTGCTTAATATTAATTAATATTCAGAGCCTTAATAATATTCAAGGCAACATTAAATAGAAGGGAATTTAATGAATAATATTAAAGAAAATTTTATTCAAGTAGGGAACAATATAACTTAATCAAATAATTATGACTAGGGATTCAGGCAATGAATGGCAAGCACTGTGATACAGATAAATAGCATAATATAAATTTATTAAATGATTAAAGACGGTAGTTCAATGATTATAAATAGAACAAAATATGTGTGTAAAATGTCTATACAATTATTATCACAAATTCGATTATTGTTAATTTGTAATGATGCGCTTCTACGGATTAATTCAATAAGTCATTGGAAGTTACATATGTAAATAAAACATTTGGTTATACATATAAAAGTTGGTTTGTGTAGTTAATATATAAATGTAAAGTTGGTTGGTGTGGTTAATATGCCAAGGTTATAAAATAAATTAATTAGATAATAATAAATGATTGCGTACTCCTCATTTAAAATATTTATACAGATTTTATTACCACATTGTGATTTTAAGAGTGTATGTGGTCACATTTCTCATAGATTTGGGAGATCACCTCAAACAGGTGGAAGTAAGATGGTTCATCCTAAAAGAAGCTGTAATTACATAATATGACCTACAGAATTAAATAGAGAGGGTGGTGAAAAACAAGCAATTATGGCTGACAGAGAGCATTGCAGGTTTATATATAAATCAATAATAATAAAGGAGGTATTGTGTTATAAGTTACAATCGCAAACCAGAATGAAGTCATTTAAGACTCTCTTGGGTGGCTTTGCCATATTTGCATGAGAGAGTATGCCAGCACAATAGCCAAGGTCATATCTCTGAAGAATAATGGCACAAGAGTGAGTCTGCATGATGACCAAGAACATATCTTTGAAGAATAATAGTGGTACAAACTAGGATGTTGGGACAGTTTATCCATATTTTCCCATATACATATCTATTAGAATTGCCTGAAAGAGATCTCTAGTAGGAAAAGCATCTATTTTGAGAGAGATGATGAGGATTGAGTCCAGGCATTCCAAAGATCCCAAGGTGCATGGCAAAGCAAGAAAATCAATGAGTTAAATTATTGTAATGATACTTTCATAATGCATATATCATATATAATTCATGTCACTAATGACCATGATAAATTTTAATTAATACCTGTTTAAAATAATATGCTCCGCAGCATAATGGAATGCCTAAACACAAATCATCCCGAAGCAATTAACTAATGATTAATAAAATGTACAATGGGGCAGATTCTAAAACTAAAAGAAATACATTGTTTTCTCCCACACTTCTAAAATATTTCCTTACATTTCTATAAATGATTAATGCACAAATAATTTGACATAATTACAAAATAAAATCATAGATCACACATAGGCAGATGATACATTAAATATTGAACTGACTTCTGGTGAGATTTAATTAAATAAATTGTTAAAACAGATTTCAATGGTTAGATAAGGATTTAATCTATAATTAATGAGGGCAGCTAAGTACAACATCAAAGCTTCCAGGTCATTTAAAGAGTAAACATTATTATCATATGAAATAATTGGTATAAAACCAAGTGGGTTTACACTAACTAACTTTAAAGAAATTTACATGTCCAACAATTTAAGAGGAGAAACTATGAACAGAAGGTTAAATTCTCTCACTGGGTTGAATACCGACTTGTCATATTAAGAATAAATCAAAGTATGAACTAAGAGAAAATAAAATTCAATCTAAATTGCCACACCAAAATTTAAAAACTTAACACAGATTTAATAGAAATTGTATAGACATTATTTAACATTTTACAAATAGCTTTAAGAATTAAATAAAAGACAAGGAAAAAGGCTTACAATATAGTTTCAAATAAGAGTTAGATTACATTCAAATATCAGCCTTTCAAGCTAATTGAACACACGCCTTTTGAGAGTTGTTAAATAAATGAATACTTTCCTCTTCAATCCAAGATATAGTATTTATGCAGGAATAAAAAGGATCCTCTTATTCCTATGACTCAAATTCTTTTATATATGAGCAAATCTGAAGTACTGTTGAGAAGAGCGTGAGTAGAATTCTCACTTTAAATTACTATTTATGATGTTTTTTGATTGAATGACGTCGGTGAAAGAGTTCACTAGTTGATGGCAATGTAGACATTTTATATTGGCCAACTTGTTGACACAATGTAGGTGATCGGTGTATCATATCATAGAATGGTTTGAATAGAAACAGGCATTGGTAGAGATTTAAAGTTCCTTTCATGTGAGCATTGTCTTCGAACAGTTCACATATAAGACCCAGATTTTTCAGGTTTCGGCATAATGAGGGGGAGATGAGATTCCCAGAAGAATGGGAAAGCAAACGGTCACTTCTTTTACCCCAACATTACTTATTTCACCATTTAAACAGATGTGAAGTATGATAGCACTCCAAGATAAGACTTAGAACAAGTATATTAGATGGCCAAACATTTAGCTACTTATACTTACTGCTACTATTTAAAGAATGCTGCCTTGAGGAAAGATATTTTATTCATTTCGCACATATCTAGAAGCAGGACATAATCCTTTGTTTCCAGTACATTTTTGTTTAGATTTTAATCTGATCAAATTTCGGCCAGTCATTGTTTCAAACTCAGTATACTGTACTTGGTTATATCTTAAATTGACCTACATTTTCATATATGGTATGGAAAGACCGATCAATTAACAAAGTAAAATTTAATTAAAGAATCTTCGGTATTTATAACATTTTATACATTTTTTTAGAATGATATAATGACTCGTCAAGATTACAAGATTTAATGATTATATGATGTGACCCTTAAATGTCGATTTTATTTTATATAAATAATTAGTAAAAAAATTTATTTACAATATATATAAAATTATTTATTTATCCTACATATATATACACACATACACGAATTAAATTGGCATAAAGAAAATTAATTTTTTTTTGATATTTAAAAAAAAAAAAAAACGTTATAATTAATTTACCATAAATATTTAACATTTAGTAGAGATCTATTTAGATTCGCGTATATATCGCTAGTTACTGGTGCTAATTACATGTGAGTTAGGTTCAAGCCTGTGTTAGTAGTTATATAATTAGCAACAGGTGAAGCACAAATATGTAGAACTATCTTTGCAGCTTCAATATTTACATCCATTTAATAATTTTTTTTTTCAGAATTAATGCTCCAAAAAAATTAATATTGTAGTTTTAAATCCAGTCTATTTATCCAATTATAAAAATCTAAAACAAGTTCAAAAATTATTCAAAGCTCTCCTTCAAGCCAGTATTGTCATATTAACATATAAGTTTAGAGAATAAATCTGAATAAACAGAGCAAAACCCTCCATACAGTATTGCCACCTGTGCTAAACAGAGTAATCAACAATTAATGTGCTAGTATAGGAAATGTGATCATGTGATGCTTAAATCTGAATAACTAAGAATGACTCCAAATAACTTTACTCATAGAAATCTAAAACAAAGAAAAATATCACATCCTGATCATAAGTCAATTACAACACAGAATTGAATTAATTATTCTATTTCAAAGTTTAAAAAATAGGATTCAAACATGATAAACCATGCAATCAATCTTTAAAGATCTCAACTAATAATGATATAATAGCTACTATTTTTCCTCATTGTAAATAGTCTAAATTCCTAAATCAACAACTTTCTCATTCATTAGATAATACTTGGGAGATAGTGAACTATCAGCAAGAATTTGGATCTCACATTGCAATTTTTAGCTCTGGGTGATACTTGAAAATATGTAGAGAAATTTAGGGATGCTTAACATGTGTGTGACATCACGAATAACAGTGAACTGACTGAACAATTTCTGTAAATAAATACTTGCATTTTGTTTCATTTTTATCCATCATAGTCAACTTGTGGAATACATTGCATATTTTAGTTGACTTGACAGAAAAAAAATAGTATATGCCAAATATGGCTATAACCACACAACATTGGTCAGTAAATGGATATCAAATCATATTAGCTAGAGTATAAAAGCTTAGGTTCATATGCATTTGACAGATAAGTAACAATGCACCATCTGTAAATATAAAAAATACAATTATAATATGATTTATCCATCATCCCTGATAAGGAAAAGTTATTTCTTACAGTGGTCTGCTTTACATACTAGCATATTTATGTTTGCTAAAAGCAATACAAATATTGATTATGAATCTAATCACAGAACAACCATATGTGAAAATACTACTATGATGATTTACAAGCCAGATCCCTAAAAAATCATTTAAATGAACTTGCAAATAATGCCCATCTTTTTTTATCACATTAACATTTTCAACCTTAGTCATTCCATGGAAGTTATTTATAGACTTCTTAAAAGCATTATAATATTGCTTATAAAAAGAATTTAAAATTCAAATTTGTGTGCATTTGCTTGTATGCATAATGAAGTAGGTTTTTTTTTTTTGGGGGGGGGAGCTTCACCGAAAGTGCACTCAACTTTAGATTATAAAAAAGAAAAAAAACCACTCTATTACACATATGAACAAATATACATAAATTTGATTTACAAATACAAAAAAAGGGGAAAACAATATTAAAAAGAATATGAACTAAAATATAAGAGCCATATGCTATTTTGTTTGAAATCTAATTTTGATTTAATTAATTACAGAATATATATTAGAAAGAAAATAATTAGTTATGAAACAGAATTTTTGAGTTCTCTCTAAATAAATTATAGAATGTAACTTTTGAAGAGCATTAACTAATAGATTAATTTGCAGACAGTTCTTATAAAAACTATTAACTAATTATAGATTATATGAGTTATAAAATATAGTAACAAACTATTTATCCAATATAAAATTGATAATATAGAATAAACATTCTTAGTAAAATATTTTATTCTATATGATATTAAGTACTTTCTACTTAGCTAAATATAAAATTAAAATTCATTAAATAATATGTAATTGCCAATTTCTATATATAGTAAAAAAAATCAATAAAACATGAGAGAAACTCTAAATTTTTTTATTTAGAAAACCTTATTTACAATTCAGATATTAACTGAATTATATATGTAAGGCAGAAGCCATTTATTTTATTGGAAAGTATGAAAAACATTATACATATATTTATTAAATAACTTACATACTATATGTAAGTATGATATCTTCCCCATTTTGAAGTAAAATAATTGAAATACAACATACATAAATGAGATGTTCTTTATTACTTTTTATAATGATTTTTTTACAACCTACTATTGATAGTTTCGTTTGCCTGAGCAATCTTCTTCAGAATATTGTAAAAAGTAATAAAGAACATAGATGGTCTCTCAGTATTACAAATTTAAATATGTAGCTATGATTTAATTCTATTTTTAATTATTTTTTAATTTTTTTTGACATTCATAAAATACTATAAAAAAAGCATAAAATTTTATTTATTCATATCTTACCTTTGTTGTTTCTTTCTTGCATTTATGTGTACCAGAAAATATAGTGTTATCTTCAGAACACTGGTCTATATCAACATTTTTCAAATTGATATCCACAGAAACCACACCCCTAAAACAGATTTTGTTTTAAAAAAATAAAATATAAAAATAGCTTCATTAAACAAAATAATATTTTGTTTTAAAATTAACAATAAATTAATAATTAATAACAATATATATATATCAAATTAAAACATTACATGATCTTCAGCTTACACAGTGCTTTATAAAAATAAAGCAATTAATTTCCTACTTCACTGCTGCCATCTGTTGCAAATTTGAGTGACCAATAAATACAAGAAGCAAGTGCACTGGGCTCAGGTTTAAGTTTCTTATTGATGAAGCTCACAAGTTAAAAACTAGTCTGGAGATATTGATAGGACATCACTAGATATGAATTGAATAAATATTAATAACTACTATCTATTGATTACTCAAGCTTAAAATAGATGGCAGTAGCAAAGAAGCAAAAAATAGTGTTTTTAAAATTCTAAATTTAACCTAAGAATAATATTTTATTTAAAAAAAAACATTATAAAATATAATAAAAATTGATTACCCCCTGGATGACTATCTTCAAATAGCTTAAGAATGTTATAGGCATAGCTAATAATAATCAGGCTCAAAAAGAACAACAACAACAAATCAATGAATAGATTGAAACAAAATCAGTTGTTTTTTTGTAAACACAATTAGAAATAATGTCTAAATGGCAAATTTTAATCATGAATTTTCTGACTTAAAAATTTAGATAGGCCTTATAAAGTAATGATAGCACACCTGCCTATTATACCTACAGACAGAGTTTGAACCGAGATATGGCATCAAATAAACTTGAAAATTTTTTTAACAAATTTGCAATTTTTCTTTCAGGTAACTAATCCATAGCCAACACGATCAATAAGTAGATATCTATCTATTTTTAATTAAAAGATAAAAGCAATGTTGGAAAAAACATTCAAACCTGCACTCAAACTCTCGTCATTTAAAAAGTGTAAAATTTGGTGTGTACTACCTTCATTTCAGAGAGGCGTTTGCCTTGCAGATGAATTTTAAAGATGGATTTAATCTTAACTTACCTATTTATATAAATACATGTATATATTATTAAATCATATTAATTATTTTTAATACATATTACTTTATCATCAAATAACAAGACACATGTTGCCATAGCCTTTAGCGTATAAAGATTAGACATTATATGACTAAAAACAGAAAGATAAACAGCCAAAATTGAATAAAATATATACCAATATAAAAATATGTGATGATGGCATTTCACTTCTAGTTATATATTGAATTATTTCCATTATCTTAGGTCAGCAGTTCCTGAGAAAAAAAGAAGAACGTCACCCCCAAACATGTATGTTATTACTAACAGTTAAATATATTTGAACATTTTAAATAAAGTTTGAATTAAAAAATTTTCAGATATTATTAATATTAGATGATGAAAAGGATCCAATATATAGTTATATATACAGGTATTGAATAAATATGGTTTCAAAGATTATATGTAGAATCAAGGATGGACATAAATCCAGAGCTGATGTATTTTTTAGTAGAACAGTAGAATAAGGCAGATTGAATATAAACTTAAGCCAGAATTATGATATATAATTTTAGAATCTGAAAATAATTGATTTAAAGGCAAATTTTTATTTTATGATTAGAAAAGGAACAATCAAATTTAGATATCTTTGATATAAAAACACAAGATGGATCAAGAATATAGACAGAGGATGGTAGAATTGCATAACTAAGATGTTTATAATTTTTAATTTTATTGCAAACAATTTAAAATCTAAAAAATTAATACTGAAAAGCTTTATAAATAAGCAACAAACTAAAACAGATTTTCTCATCCAAGACTCAAGTTTCAGCAATCAAAGATCATTAGATAAACCAAAAGTAGAATTTAAGAAAAGGGTTCTTGGAAGCATATATTATGCGTAATCTGAAAAGTCGTGATATTTTTGTTAATAAATAAATTTTACTTTTTAAATCTAATAATATTTATACAAATAAGTTATTATGCTTTCAAATATTTTGGTGACTTATATCATTCTCTCCTTCTTCATATTAAAAAACAAAACATGAACAATGATTTAAAGAGTAAAAATGATGGAGTTTTTCCTATCTCAAATGAAACTATAATATTTAAAAATATTATTACATGTCTAATTTAAATAATTAAATAAAATAATCTTTTAAAGCAACAACATGTAGTCAAATCAAATAATTTGGATCTGATATATCTCAAAGTAGAATTAACTTGCAGAATAAAAATCTATATTTTTTTAATCATGAAACTATGATTTCACATATTATTAAATAACCTTCTCAAGTGAAAACTTTAAACAAATATATACAAACAAATTTACCTACAATTCAAAGGCAATTGCTAATTGTCCCTAGAATTAATAGAAGTTCTCATAAGATTGATGGCTTTAGATTCAAAATCATTAATCAATAGTTTTTTGACCATTACTTTTATTTTATTACATTCATAAATTTTTTTGCAGCATTGACTAATATTTTATGATTAGTGTATAGAGCTTAAAACAATAGCATAGATTCCTATAGACTTTTTCTGAAATACTTTTACTTATCTACAAATTCTTTAGAATTATTAAACAATAAATTTAAAGTAACTATTTTCTTCCAAAAAAAAATTATTCCCCAAATTAATTAAAGTTTTAAGATTTATCGGTTATAAAAATTTAATAATATTTTATATTAAAATCATTTTATTAAATAAAAAAATAAAAATATGATTAGATTTGATCATTATTCACTATTAATAATTTTTTATTATAGGAATAAAAAATTAAATAATTTTAAAAATAATATGTTGTTTAAAAAAAACAATTTAGTTTAAATTCTGATAGGTTTATTAAAAGTATTTTATTTAAGAATAATAATTATAATGGCGATGAGTTACTTTAAATTTATTATAAAATGATTCCGAAGAGTTACCAGATACTAAAAGTAGCCTAGGAATCTTTTATAAAATTTTATTAAGCTGTTTTGAAATTTAGATAGCAAGAATAGTTTTTCAATTCCATTAAAGTCTTTTAAGATCTATATATGTTAAAATTAACTGAAATTTTTATGAAAGGGTTAAAATTAATAAAAGTAGGGTTAAAATTAAATACTTTGGTTTGACTGTAGACATTCAGGAAGGTGATACAGGTCATAAAATATTGTTCAGTAACATGCAAAAGTCTGTCTTTTATAAATACAATGAAACATAAAAAAAGGATTAAAAAGATTCTTGTGATTAATGATTTTGAATCTGAAGCCATCAATCTTATGAGATCAACATTTAATATTTGAAGTCACTGAACAATGCCTTTGGATTGGAAATGTATTTGTTTTTGTTTATACTTTTCACTTGAAAATGTCTATTGTGTAATGAGTAAAGTTATGATTGTGAGTTAAAGTAATTTTTTAAATATTTTTAATACCATTTAATTCTACTTCAATAATATTTACTAGTATAGAATTAGGCAGTGTTATACATATATTGACAACCTTGAGTATAATGCTTATTTATTGAAAGTATACTCTTATATTTGTTTTGTTTTTTGTTATAGTGTTTTTCAGGTTATATATATATATGTATATTACATTTATGAAATGAAAACTGATTTGGGATATTTACATAGAAATTTTCAATGATAGGAAGAATTTCTCAGGCAGAATCAAATAGATCAGATTGTTGTCAATTTTAAAAAACTGATTCATACACAGAGAAAAATTATCCACAGAACTCTATGAATCAGGAGATTTTTAAAGATTTGTAATAATCTGACACCATTAAAAAACATTTTCACGAGGCATTATACAGAGTTCTCCAAAAGCTTTTTTTAAATTTGTCTTTTAACTATAAAAAACTTTTGTTATAACATTAATATGTGTCTTTAATAAAGTAATAAACAGAAAAAAAAGTGCAGAATTTGATTTAGAATATATAGATTTAAAGTTTACAGTTTATATTAATTACATTATCCATTTTTCAAAATATAAGAAAAAGTAGACAATTTCATGTTTTATTTGATCTTGTCAGTTAAGCTTAAAAATATTTCAATATTAATTTTTAATATAATTTAATTATGTAATTTAATTAATTTAATTTAATTAAATATCAAACTTACTTACGCTTCTTTTTTCTTTGTGAGCCAAATCATGAGCTACAGTTAATTACATCATATAATTAAACATTTATAAATTAAAATTTATAATTTTAAATCTCCAAAATATATACATATAATAATCGTTTTCTACTACTAAAAATCCAAACTATTGTGTAATAAGCTAAAAACAAAATCAACTCTCCATTCGTTTTCTATCTATAGTAAGCACCAATGATTAACTGATGCTAAAAACCAGAAACCAGTTTTGGGGGTAGAGATTTAAGCCATCGGATAATCAGTGATTACGCAAGTTTGCTGTAGATGGCAGTGGAGTAGAGAGTTGTTTTTTTATTATTACATATTGAGTAAGAAGAATCAAGTACAATACTGTAATGTGTTATTATTATTATATAATGAGATTATTTTATATATATATTGCAAATAAGCAGAAAAGTAGGGAGGTAAATTTAAGATCTAGTTTAAATATTTAGGCACACAACCGATTTTGACTTATTTTAAAAGTACTAAAACTAGAAAAGCCAAATGATGAGATAAAATTAGCTTTAAAAGCTTAAATAAAGTAAGCTTTTGCATTTTGCTACTTACTATAGAAAAATAATTAAATCAGTTTGATTATATATATATACATTTAATTACAAATTCTGTAATCTTAGTAAAAAAAAAACTAGATAATCTATGATATTTTCTTTTAGTATTATTTTAGTCTAGTTACGATACCGGTATTTCCAAAAAAATTCTTTGAGAATTAGCAGTGATTGGATCCAGAAACTTTGGAAAAACATCAGCAGGTCAGAGAGAGTGAAAGTAATCTAGTGAAAAGAATTATAAAATGAGAAGACAATACTTTTTATAAAATAAAGTACTAACATATCCTAGGTAATGTATGTTTCATTTTAGATTCTCAAACCAGTCTGTTATTAAAGTAGAACAATTAAAAAATGAAGTAGAACAATTAAAAAATGATTAGAAAGTTATTATTCATGATGTGTGAGAAACTATTAATAAACAAATTAAACTGCAATAAGCCCAGATAAATATAAATTGTTAAATGAAAAATTATACATTATGTTATAATAATTGTGTCAATACTACTTTATTTTCTCAGCTGACCAAAAAGATTTTTTATAAACAAGTAGTATTTTGGAATTGATGAAAAAGCCCCCCCCCCCCTATAAATTTGAAATAATCGTTAAGGAAAGAATGAAGTTTAAAATTGCCTTTTGCAAAATTAAATCTAATATAGTAGTATATCAGATATATTAATCTTTAACTGAAGTTTAAAGTTACATATGTGCTAGAGATAATCTCTAGTTTCGATAATGATTAGTAATAATCATTATTGTATTTATCTGAAATGGATGGCGTAAAGTTATGAGTGGAGGAAGTTTGACGATGGTAAATGAAAATGTAACAATAGTATAAAGATGTATATTGTTTGATTAGATCATTATACATTATCGTAAAAAAAATTTAATCATTGGAATGTATTTTTGTTACCAAACATCTATAATATATTTTAATTTTTAATTTATACACTGTATGGTGTGGCAACCACGAAACATCTCAAGCATTAGATATATGCTCTATAGTGTGATATTTCCATCTAGAAACACAATAAAATTACTTTGACTTAGCATTGAGAGTTTATCAAAATCTAAAATCGAATTGTTTGGCACAAAGTTAAGTAATAGTTTTTAAAAAGTTGCATTTTTCTTATTTTACATGATCATCATTTCCTAGGCTTATAGAAACTGTTATTGTATGAAGAGTTTGTTACTGTTATTCTTCTAATTTATGTATATCTTCTTAAAATTCCTGGATTCCCATTGATTATTGTTAGAATGCATTTTAAATATGATATGGCTATTTTTGTTTCAACTTCTATTGACAATAGTTCAAATTGTAGATAATTTTTATGTTTGCAATGTTTACAACTCTCTCAATACAAATTGACCCCTCCTCCACTTCCAGATCTTTCTCATCTGTATTTACAAGAGATCTCAGCTTTCATAGCAATCATTGAGGTTACACTAATAAGGATCAAGAAAGTTAACAACTAGTAGAATGGACAGTGTTAAATAACAAGCACTTATGTTAAGCAAGAAGAAAATTCTATTCAGCCAGTTAAAGAACATAAACAAATCTTGATTTATATTTTGTTTCTAAAAAAAAGTTTATCATTACGCAGTGGGCTACTGATATGAGATCATTTTCTCCATAGCAACAACAACAAAAAACTAGTCTAATCACTCTGGAAATTTGCATTCCATAATTGAAAAACTATCCTGTTTTGAAATTGAATTGCAAAAAATGAATATACTGAATAGCTTGAACAAAATATTGATAGAATATCTCTAATCACTATTATTATGATAGGTTTAACAAATTCTTAATAATATCTATCTTGAGAGTCCATCCTTCATGGTTATCAAAATAAATTCACTCCAGGTTGAACTAAAACTAGAAATACTCTTTATGTATTAGTTTATTTTGTCTATCAGAAGTACAGAAGTTGATGACAAAACTGTAAAATAATTGGAATATACCAGAAAATAGAAATTAGGAGAATCCATGGAGAAACAAAACTTTATAAGATCTAGTTGTAAGACTGGACACTTTTAAGAAAACATGACAGGTGCAAAAGTACTTGTAAAAGACGCACTACTGTCTCTGCTAATGTACCAGGCTTCTAAACTCTAAGATTGATAGAATGAGAAAAAAAACATCCATTTAAGAAAGACAACTGTCTCTTTCACAATGTTCCACTAATATCAATTTGATATAATCTGTAGATGCTTTTGAACATGAACTTGCACTTAATTGACTTAAATCAGGAAAAGTCCCAGAAGCTAATATCACGTTTCCAGAGTTTCTAAAACATTTAGAATCTAAAGCCAAAGTGGTCATTGATGGCCTTGTGGTTAGCGTAGCTGCCTTCCAAGCAGCTGGCCCAGGTTCGCTTCCCAGTCAACAATTTAACATATGAAAAAAAAGTGGGGTTAATGAAATTATTCAGTAATATTATTCATACAGAAAATATTCCAAAAATTTGACATGTAATCAAAACTATAATAATTCTTAAAACCATCAGTGGTTCAAAAAAATATTGCCCAATATCATTAAAGAATCATAACAAGAATTTTTCAATAGGTGAGAGTGTCCAGGAAGAAACTGCTGTGATCAAGTTTTATCTTTAACAGCCCACATTGAAAAAGACCTTCAAAGTATATTAAAAACTGATGCTATCTTTATTTAACATCAGCTTATGATTCTATTTGGAAAAATGGTCTTCTAAAAGTGTCCAAATTCTTAAATGATGGGCAATCATTAATTTAATTGATAAAATTCTCTCTAATAGAAAAATTCAAGTGACATTAAATGATCATTATAGTAAATACAAAGTTTTATAGGATGGCGCAGCACAAGGTTTAGTTTGCTCATTTTCTTTACTTAATATATTTGTCAGTGAAATGGAGTAAATTAATCTGTGCTGACAATATTACTTTGATTTTTTTAAAAAGATCCATTTCTAAAATAGAAGTCTCTTAATAAAAATAAGAAAAATTGCAAATATTTATCAAATATTGAGATCTTGTTTTTAATCCAATGAGGATAATGTGCTCATTTTTTTTTTAAATAATGTGGAATCTGCTCATAAACTGAATACAATATTTTGCAATAGTAGTCTAAAATATAATTTGATCCCATGCTATTTAGGAGTAACCTTGAATCACAGTTAACTTATTTTCTTCATTTATCTAAGAGTAGATCAAAATTAATTTATAGGGAATAGTCACATGGAAAGCCATTTATCACTATTTGGAGTGGTGATGCAACTACTTTATGGACATACTTCTTAACAATTAGTATATTGCACTTGTGAATATTATACTCCTATTTGCAGGAAAAGTTTTTACACTAATCTTCTGAATACTCAATCATATTACCATGATAACTATTATTAGCACTCTAATGTCTATTCCTGTGAGGTTGCTTCCTATTCTGCCACATATCCCTCCATCAGATATCAGAAGAAAAACTGACTAATAAAAAATGTATAAAAATTTGCTAAGCAGATTAGTCTGGTCAATAACTTAAGATATAGTCATATAGTTTCACTACCTAAGAGTTGATTCAATAAAATCTCTTTTTGGATGTACAAGAAATGGACTTATGATATAATAAATACCTTTTTTTTACAAATCCAGCAACAAATCCAGATAGATTTGATCTTCTTGGATAGAAAAGAAGTCATCAGTACATTCAGGATAATCCATGATTATTATGCTCATCTGCTTTATAAATGGAATGTATTAATATAAATGGAGACAAGTACAAAATATGCATGACATAGTGAATACCTGCCAAATTTATGGTTATAGTAACAGAACTGAAGCACTCAATGAAATCCACTAGTGAATCTATCTACTGACTGGAATCTCTTCAAGCTCCTTTATGATGTCTTGATAATAATCAAGCTGTCTAATAAAATCCATATGCAATTTAATCTCTATCTCTAAATTTGTTTCTGAATTTTACTTTTAGCAATAAGGACTTGGGACTTAAAGATGAAATCAATGTAGTTAGGTATTTGATAGCCACCTTTAATTCTTTTTCACATCAAAGCTTTTAATCTGAAATTAAAAAAGTAATCAGATTTTGAACCCAAGCCAGTCAGATCTGTTTCCATATAAGTAACTATCTATTTTAGTAACTTTAGTTCTACTTAAAGAATGGAAACTTTTTTCTTGGCTTGAATTCAGATTTTAGAATTTTTAAAATTTTAAACTAAAAGTTTGACAGGAAAAATGGAATAAAGGTGATTTCCAGATATACAACTACATTAATTTCAGCTTTAAATCCTATGTTATCATCAACAAAGAAACAGAAATCAATATGGGGAGAAAGATTAATTAATGCATTATCATCAAGTGATCACTAATAGCTTAAGTTTATAGTAAATGACATAAGAATACAGAGCAAAAAAGCTTTTTGTTAATATAATAAGCATTGAAAATTTAAATGATAAGTTGATAATAACTTATTAAATTTATTGATAATATATATTATAGTGATTTTGTCTCACTTAGCTATATAGAATTTTTTATTAAATTATAAAAAATATATAATCAGCTAATTACAATGTATGTATTATTAAGGATATAGTTAAATATTTAAAAAAAATAATAAAATGTTTCATTTAAAGACAGATTACTTCATTAGCAATTATGTTACACTATATATACACTTGGGTCTCATTTTATGTGGTAGATAGGTTCCACAGAAAACCCGCATTAAAAAAAAATCTCACAAAAATAGACTTAACTTACCTTGAAAAGTGGGGGATAGGTTCTGTAATTTTCAGAATTCACACAAAAGCAAAGCAACAAGGAAAAGTTACTTTAAAATTTGCATTAAAAAAATAAGGAAATAAAGTATGACTAATAAAAAATATCAAATATTTGAAAAAAATTGATACAAGACAAACTTTTTTTTAATTAACTACAGTATTTAATTTGACATTTTTTTTATATGTATTTTAATCATTATCGCTATTTTTGAATGTGCAGTTCGTTTGTAAACTGGTAAGAAATCAGATTTGCCGATGTGATGTGATGTATCTTCTTGAACAAAGTCAAGATTCTCTCAACAATTATGCCCAGAGAAACTTGTTAGCCACCTTATTTTCCATTCCCCATTCTATTTTTTCCATCCATTTACACAACTGGTGCCAATTTAAGATTTGTGCTGTGTTAATGATTTTCTGTTGACAACTGATTTTTACTACTGAAATAAAATTTAAATGTTCACATTTTGTTTCTATATTAAAAAAATGAGGATCGCAATCAAAACAAAAAGATTATATATTATCATTAAAAATATTATTTTCAGTTTATAAAATCAATAAAATCTTTGTTATTTATTTTAAAAATCTACATTATTTATTTCTGTTATACCTAACAAAATACATTTTAAAAGTTTAAAATTTTTGAATATTTATTGTGATATTTTTATATGAAAGTATAAATCTATTATTATTATTTACTCATTAATATAAGTAGGTTATTTATTCTAAATATAGCTTCAGGTCATATTCACATTAGCTGCTAATATAATGTTATATTGTTGAAAAAAAAAGTATTTCAAGTCAAAATAAGTTATTAATAATTTAAATTTCTTGACATCTAATAAATATAGTGAAATATGAAAAATATTAAGAAGAAACATGAATCACATAACTTCAAAATCGCATTAAAATAATCCGCATAAAATGAGACCCAGGTATATATAAAAACTTATAAATAAATATTAGAAAATACAGTAATTAAAATTTTTAAAAAGAACAAAAAATATAAATGTCACTTAGGAGCGCTTTCGATTATCCTCATAGTCTTTGTCAACTAATATTTTGAAAGGTCAACTTTCCCATAATTCTGTGATCTTAATGTTTGCTGCTGCTTATTGATTAAATCTTGCTTGTATTTATATATTAATATAGTTTCCTTGACTTTTCTTTTATTATTATTTCTTTCAGTTTGCAATATTTTTACGTTATTATAATTGAAATCAAACCATATATACATGATTTATTATGGTCCTAAAAATGAAAATATTATCATTATCTTTAGAATTTTGTTTTGTATTTTGAATCCTTTTTAATAACAAGTGTTATTTTGTTCTTTTCTCCAATGTGCATCTCGACTCACGTATATATCCACTACCACACCTACACATCCATTTATAAATGATATAAATAGGTGTAGTTGTGGTAGTGATACCTTTTCTCCAATGTGCAACTTGATTTACCTATATCCACTACCACATCTACACATCCATTTATAAATAATATAATTAATTGTATCATTTTTAAATGGATGTGTACATGTGGTAGCAGATATATAGGTGAGTCGAGATGCACATTGGAGAAAAGAACAAAAGAGCACTTGTTGTTATTAAAAAGGATTCAAAATACAAAACAAAATTCTAAAGATAATGATAATTTATGTTATTAGGAAATCTATTGCTCATAGGAAAATATTTCAAATGCTATACATATAATTTAAATTTTGTGTTTTCAACAAAAAGGAGAAAATATTGGTTTTTACAGAATGATAATTGCAGGGTCTGTATCCTGTTAAATGATAGAAGTTTCAGGTTGAAGGACTTTTAATTATCTATTTTGGTAAACAGGATATAATTTTAAAGTTCAATATTATGCTATTGTAATTTATTATATATTTTATTTTATCCTATGCATTTTGTCTGATATAATTTTATGAATTATTTTTAAGTTATAATATCCAGAAGTTCGTATAATATTTACCTTTTCATAATGCTATATAGTTTAAAGTGTTATTGGTTCCCTACCATGAGTAATTTATTTATTTTAATGTATATGTTTATGCTGAACAAGTAAAGATGGTGTATGTTCTTATTATTTATTTCAGGTCTTGTTTTTATTAGCCATTGGAAAATAATTTTATTGTCAGTTTTACACATCAGTTAATTATATTTATTTAAGAGATTGTACTATTAGACTCTCTGTTGTTTTATTGTACATGTTTATCTTGCCATGATATTTTCAAGAGATATAGCCTAGTCTCTCTCTTGTTGGTATTTATTTTGTTATTGTATGTTTGCAAAGAGATTTAGCTGTGTCTCCCTCTCTTAATATATATTTCTTGAGTAATGTCTCATATTTAAGCATAAATACTTTATTTAAGGCAGCTATTACTGTTCTTAATATATTTTGATAATTCATTCTCATTTTCCTTATGTTCAGAGACAGGTTTAGCATAATTTTTGATCTCAAAATGTAGACCCTACCTTTTGAGTTCATGCCATCATTTAGGCTCATTACTTTACTTATCTTTACCTTGCAGATATATTGTATCATGTATATTTTGTATGAAGCCATAGGTGGTGTATCCATATGACTTTATTTTTGGCAATTGATATTATTGTTTGTTTTAAAGAACATCACCTTTTCTTCTATTGCACGCTTGAATACTCTGAGTACAGGTTATAGATGGTTTTGATATGCAAGTCTGTTTTTACTGTGCTCTTCCAGCATTGCAAAACATAAAACTGATAAATATTTATTTTAGAAATTAAAATGATATTTATGGGCTTCACTAAGTGATATGCATCATTTTTAACATTTATTTCATTGCTGGATTGGAAAGATATGCTAAATGTTTTAATATAGTCATTTTAAGGGCAACATCATAGTATGGTTATAGTGTAAAAATGTAGAACTTCTTGTGATAATGCTAATATTAAGAAAAGTTTCCATTACTGATGAAGCTAATAATAATCCATTATTATTTAATCTATACATTTTATTCTTATCTGTAAACTTTAAAAAGTATTTCTCCTCTGCAGTGAATTGTATAACATAATGTCTAAATAATTTATTTTTAAATATGTTAGATTTCCACGATTGTTATTTATTTAATTTTTTTTATTGTCAAAATAAATGTTTTTATTGTTAAATATGTCTTATAGTAAGTATTTATATTATCATTATCACATATTATCCAGAAACCTTAACATTATATAATCTATTATACAGTTATCTTATATGTTGGTCATTAACAGTACATAAACATAAAATTGAATATCATAATCACTTTATTTAAATTGTTTTTTTTTACTAAGGCAAAAAACCTAAAGCAAGTGTGGTTGAAAATGTGAAGGTAGGGACCTCTACAGTCTTGACCACAAGCTTATATTTACATAGAAAGTAGGTTGAAAGTAAGGAGAGGTTCCCCTCTTTTCTTCCAATGTGTAAGCTTGTGATTAAAACCTATAGAGGTCCCTATCTTCGCATTTTCAACTGCACATGCTTTAGGTTTATTGCCTTAGTAAATATTACTTACATAATCAATGCGCTTAAATTAATTTATAATTACAACTTTAAATTGATTTGTAAATGTTAAGAAAGCACCTAATGGAAAGATTATTCATTTTCTTAAATTTAAATGATCACTTTAACTGATTGCATTGATTAAAAGAAGGTGGCTTTAGTGATAAAATTATTGTTTACTTTATCCAGAAGATTACAGTTGATTACACATTATAATTTTAAATACTTAAATTATTTATTTTAAATTTATAAAGAAAGATTTAGTAGGAGTTATTAGTAGGATATCCTGAGTGTCCATAAAATTCCTTATCCATTCTTCATGTATTTTATTCTAATTAAAATATTTTCTTTAAAATTTATTATTACTATTGAAAGTTAGGTAGACATTATCTTATGGGTAAGAGTATGTCCTCTCATATTTCTACTAGGATTCCATTCATTGCCTAATAATTCTTAAATAAAAGAAATGAGTAAATTTTTAATATTATAAATATTTAAATTTTTAATATTATAAATATTTAATTAAAGAATTCTGAGATTTCAATATAATATAATTGAATATTAAAGAAATTGTTTTGCAAAATAAATCATTTTAATGAACAAAGTGGTAAAAATATTAGAAAACATTATTATTCATTCAAAAAATTTAAATATGGATCTGATCATAGCAATGAGATAGTGATGATGGTTATTAGATGTGTTGCAATGGAGGGGGGGGGGGTGGATGTTGTGAAAGAGAATTTAATATAACCTAACCACTCTATGATGTATGTTTTCAATATTAAGAGTAATTTGTAAGAATATGATAATTCTTTTCTTAATATTTATTAAATGTTACATATTGAAAATATTTATTTATTGCTATTCTTATCAATATGGTTTATTTTATTGTAGCATATATCATTTGATAACCGCTCTGAGATTAGTCCATAGTTTATTATTGTTATTTTTAGGCATTATATCTCTATGATTTGGATATATTTGATTCTTTAATTTTTAGGTTATAATACATATAAAAATCAAAATTGTGGATATGATATTATGTGCATCATCTATACTGAGATAGAATGAGATAATATGGTCTCATGTTTTACACAATAATTTATGCAAATATTAACCAATAATAAAAGGATTTAAACAGACAATACAAAAACAAATTAAATCTATATCCATGTGTACCCAGAAAATATTTTTCAATTGCGTGTGTGGATCATTCATAATTCATATAGTTTAAATTTGAAAGCATTTGTTTTAAAAATGACTTTTAAGAGGGGGATGAAGGATTTTGAGCTCTAGCATAGGTGGGGATTGCCGATTGTTAATAAATATGCAGATTATAATTAATACAAATATTAGCAGCAAAAAGTATATATATATATAAACTTCAAGCATATATTTTTCAAACTACTGAGCCAGCCAAAATACAAATTTAAAAATAAATTGGGAAAGATTTAAATTCTTTAAAAAATATTTCTACATTTCAAAGCATAGGATAAGAGATATATAATGTAATAATTTGTCAGGCATAAAACGGATAATTCTGGAAATAGCAAAGAAAAAATAAATTCAGAAAAAAAAATATTGTAAGAAACATTATAAGCAGATTATATTATGTTCATATCTCAAACAAATAGCATATTTCTATGTTAAAATATTAATTTCTGTGCTATATAAGTTTATTAAATTATAACTTAAAAAAGATAAGATTTTTTTTTGTTTGTTCGTTTCTTTGTTGTTTATGTTTGCCTTCTTTGGAATTGAGAAACGCTATTTAATAGAAAAAAGAGCAACATAAATATTACTGATCAATTTGATTAATAGAATGTAATTAATATAAGATCCATGGTGTAACAAACTGTCAGATAAGTTTATAATGAAGTTATCAATAAGTGAGACATTATTTTGATTTATGTGTGCAGTTCTCAACTATTCATAATATAACACTCATTAGCTATTACAGTGAATGATAGTTGAAAATACCAAGCATAAGAAAGACTAACAATTTTTTAAATTATAACAAAAGTCAGCACAATATTACGATAAGTTCTAGTGATCATAACTTATAACTGCTACAATCAGAAAAAAAGAAATTAAGCTTTGCTTCTTTATGATAGCTATGAAGCAAATATTCACTGACTTTAGTGTATACATACTGATGTACTAAGTGTGATAGTAAAATAAACTGTCAGACATATTCCCAAAATGTAGAACTTCATGCAAAAATGAATATCTTATGAACAGACCATTGATAAAGCTATAATATTGCCTTTTTACCTGAACCTATCATAAAAACGACCATTATGCCTGAAGTTTCAGCTGCTACTGGAAATAATTTTTTAAATATCTATAAGTTTTTGAACAGCTAGATAAATTAATCACAATATTTTACTTGTGGAAAAAAGAAATTCAAGAAAACCCAATACAGATGGTTAAATTTCAAACATGAAGATCTGACCAATGAGAATAACTGTGTGATATTATGGGTGTGTGTAAAATGTTTCAAAAAATATTATATATATATGAGAACATTCCCAGTAATTAATATTATGTAATAAATTTTGATGTTTTTGGATTGAAAACATTAGTGTGTTTTTCAGTTTAGGTTGATAAATTTATAATTATGTAAAAAGGTAAAATTGTGGCTGCTGAAGAAGGTGAGCATTAGATCCAAAAGTCTAATTGCAATGTTCCTCAATTCAAGCTCCTCACTGATGAAAGTCATAAGCTATGAACTAGTCTGGAGGATATTAAATGAGAAATCACTAGATAGGGATTATAAAGTACTGGCATCTATTGATTACTAAAGCTTTCATTGGATGACACTATTATGAGGAAAAAAATTGTTAAGGTTTTAATAGCTTGTACAAGCATAAGAAAATGTGATCATGTGATTCTTTAATAGCTTAATACCAATCCCAACAAAAGGATAAAAGTGATTATAATTTTTAAAAATTCAAAGATAAATACTGAATTGGTTTCAAATTTTTTATCAATATACAGACAAATAAACTTAGATTGAAATCATTAATATTTTTTTTCCAGTGTAGATTGTTATAGTTAAGCAAAAGAGTAAAAAGTTAATGTGAAAAAAGGTAATGAGCCCCAAAGATCCAGATACACCAATTCACAATTTAAAACTTCTCACTGATGAAAGCAATTAGCTAGGAATTAGTCTGAGAATATTAGATGGAAAAGCACTGGATAGGAATCATAAGTATCTAATGAGTATTAAAGTTTGTACTGGGTGACAATATTGTGGGGGAAATATAAAGTGTGATAAACAGAATAGCTAAAATTCAAAAAACATTAATCACAAAAACTATTTGCGAAGGGATTTCGGTACCGTGTATCAAAATTATCGACATGTGTTCCAATATGTTGCCATGATTCTCATAAATGGTACCAAAAGTGCTTGGTAAATAGGTTTTGTGATTAATAATTTTTGAATTTTAGCTATTTATTTATCACACTTTATATGTGAAGGATTTTCATTATCAGACAGAGTTTTTGTATTATATATATATATATAAAGAGCCTTGAAACTGGTCTGGGGATGGGGACCATCATAGATAAAGGCTTCAGGTATTTTCTCTTGTAGCATTTATTATAAAAAATAAAATAAATAAGCTTACTTAGAGCTATTAGCAGGCTCTTTATATATTACATATAGGTAATGCAAGCTATATAGGTCATGTGACATGTGATTGATTTTTACTAATATATATATATATTATCAATAAAGAGTTAAAATGATATACATTTCTTTCTATTTGATGATAACTTATCATGATTTCAGGGATTATATTTCTATAAAAACATATCATTAAAAGACGGCTCATTCTTCATTTGAGTTTTAGGTTCTCAGTTTTATAATTCTTTATTGTTAATGATATCATTTTAAAAATAAATTATACAAATAGATTTAGAATACATTTATCAATTTTAAATCCAAACCACCAAATAAAGCAGGAGTGGAACCTTTTTTTTTGGATATTTATAATATCATTTGTGGGCCACACAAAATTATCAACTTAAAAATTAGCTTTCTATATTTGATCAAAAATTTAATTAATTTATCTTAATCATTAGGAGAGGGTAATCTTTTCACCGAGCATGCCAATTTCAGCTTTCCCTTTTAAACAAGGGTCATCATTTTTTTGTTTGAATTAAAAATAAAGTAGCAGTTATTTCTAATAACTATTCCACATTCAACATTTTTTTCCAATTCACTTTGTAATTATTCTTCTCGACATATTTATGTTTTTTGGATTTCCTTTTATGTTCTGGATAGACCAATTCTATAGCAGTTAGAATGTTATATTTTATAAACCTGATTTCAGTGTAAGCAAACCTGATTTCAGAAAATGGTTTAAAATTTTCTAACTCATGCTAGCTAATTAATGAAATTGCTATTCAAGTTTTCTATTTAAATATTTCTTTTTTTCCAACAATTTTGTTTTCATAGAATGTTTTGAAAAATATTGTCTCTTAAAATTGTATTCTTTATTAACTAAAATACTTTCCAGATATATTAGGCCTATAGATTATTATTTATTTCTATAAAAATTAAATATATTGGTTCATTTCTTTTAAAATGGAAATTTTCTGTGTTAATTTTTCTTTTCTTATTCAGTGTAACCATGCTAATAAAAAAATTTGAATACAAAATAGAAATAATAAAAAAACAGTAAAAGAGAAAGCAATCGTAAGACGTTGAGAATTTGAGTGTTATTCCATCTTGCTTTACTTTTTACCAAAATTAGCCAGAAAACGATTTATTGAATAATATTCGATGATTAGTTAAGTTATTAAGGGGTCATCCTTTTGTAAAAAAAAAAAAAAAAAAAGCCTATGAAATTTTTTTAAGTTTGTACAGTTCAGATTTAAACCCAAATGACAGACATGGGCGGTGGATGTAATATCATCATTAATATGATAGTGTATATAGCCAATAAACATCACATGACAAAACCCTCTTATGCTTGTGTATCTAGCTTGCTGTGTGTGGCAATATATATAGTGAGTTTTACCTGTTTTAATAATAGTGTACATATATATATATATATATGTATGTCTATTAAATTCTTCCTCTATTCCTATATATATACGCACACACAGATTATGTATACACAGAGAGCATTTTTTTCTATCTTACCTTTTCCATAATTTTTGTATCTAGTATTTAATCGGACCCTTACTTAAATCTAACTTTAGTAGATTGCAGGGATTAAAACTAAATGACAATGTATGATTATTGCCAAAGAGTGGTTTATCATCACCTACTGCTCTCTCGTTATAATCAATTTACTAATAAAATAATGAAATCTCTAATATCACTATGATATATGTATACTGTTGTATGCTAATCCAATTTATTCTGAGATATTTGCTTTCTTGCTAAGAATATCTAAATACTCATTTATTTATTTATTAATATTAAAGGTTATTAAAAGCCAGATATTTAAAAAAAATTAATCTCGCTTAGAAAATACTCAGCTATTTAAAAAAATCTTCATGTCCAAACTAAGTTTGAACTCCAGGACAAGAGCATGGCAACTAACTATGAATCTAATGATTTGATAAAGACTAATTACGTTTGCAGAAAAAGAAAAACTTTATATTATGAATTCTTTTTTTTGAGAAAAATGTTAAAAGGAAATAGACATGGAAGCATTCAAATGAAGGTACAGCAGAATTGGATTATATTTTGACTAAGAGAAAATACATATTTCAAGATTGTAATGTTCTTAATAAATTTAACACAGGAAGTGATGATACATCAATTAGTAAGATGTAAGATAAGTGTTAATGCAAACTAGAGAGACAAAAATTATTAAAAAAAATAATATTTGCAGTTGATATTCCTAATCTTCAGAAACATTCTAATAAATTTAAATTAGAACTTATAAATTGGTTTCAAGTATTAGTAGATTTTGAACATGATTCAGAATTGAAATAAGAAAATAACTGATTTACTTTTAAAAATTGCAACAAAGATAGCTGGTAGAAAACAGCAATTGACCAATAAAATTTCTACTGAGACTAGATAATTTATGAAGAAAAAAAGGAGTATGAAAATATACAAAAATGATGCATTAAAAAGGATTGAATACCTCAAATTTTGTAAAATGGTGTGGAAAACAGTTGAAAATGATATAAGAATAACTGTGAACTAGAAAGGAAAGCTTTAGAAGAGAATAAAAATCTCAAGAGTATAAAACATTTTGGTATTAGTAGGAAATTTATATCTGGAATAAGAAAAAAAGATGGAATTATTACTAAAAAGAGAGATGGCATCATGAAATGGGTAAAAGACTTCTATCAAGAATTATGTAATAATAAAGAACAAGTACCTCCTATATCTATTATATCTTCTGAATTGCCCAGAATTTTAAATGAAGAAGTGAGACATGCAATTAAATTTATGAAGAAAGAAAAAGCTCCAGGTAATGATGGAATTATAATTGATATATTAAAAGAAGCAGGTGAAGAAATAGAAAAAAATGTATCAAAGTTATATACTAAATGTCTAAATGATAAAGATGTACTAGATGATTGGAAGAGTGCAGATCACCTTTTTAAATATTAATATTAATATATTAATATTTAAAAAAGGTGATCATTAGAAATTACAGACCTATCAGCCTTTTATCAGTTTTATACAAAATTTTTACCAAGATAATTAACTACAACTCATCTACAGAAAACATTGGATTTCTATGAACCAAAAGAACAAGCTGGATTTAAAAGTAGTTTTAGTGCAGTAGATCATATCCAGGTATTGAGAAAAGTTACAGAAAGGACAAATGAATATGAGTTGCCATTATGCTTTGGATTTGTAGATTATGAAAATGCATTTGATTTTATAAACATTTCTTCAGTGATTAAAGCATTGGATCATCAAGGTATAGATAGATTCAGGATATTGTCATATTTTGAAGAATATTTATAAAAATGCAACAGCAACAATTAGATTACATAATGATACTAGGAAAGGCAACATTGAGAAGGATGTAAGATAGGGTGACTCCATATCTCCAAAACATTTTACAACAGTGCTGCAAGAAGTATTTTGGGGATTAAAATGGGAAGTTAAAGGAGTGAAAGTAAATGGAGATTATTTAAGTCATTTAGATTTTATTTTGCAGGTGATGTAGTTGTTTTTGCAAATAATGCTTCAGAGCTTCAAGAAATGTTGCAGGAGTTATCAGATGAAAGTAGGAAAGTAGGACTAAAGATAAATGTTAAAAGCATTAAAGTAATGTTCAATGAGTTAGAAGAAGTTAACAGCTACAAATACCTTGATCAGATTATTAATACAGATGGAAACATAATGAATGAAAGTAATCATAAAATTAAACTTGGTTGGAGTGCTTTTGGTAGAAATAACATGATACTAAAATGAAATATGCCTATGTGTTTGAAAAGGAAGGTTTTTAATAAATGTGTTTTACCAGTTCTTACTTATGGATCTGAGACTTGGACACTTAATAGAAACAATACAGAGACTTCAGATCACTCAAAGAAATATGGAGAGATGCATGTTAGTAGTAATAAGAAGGGATCGAAAGCACAATATATGGATAAGAGAGCAAACAGGTGTTACTAATCTCATTAAAAAAATTAAAAGACTAAAGTGGAGTTGGGCTGGACATATTGCTAGAAGAGATGATAGTAGATGAACAATTGAAATCTTAAATTGGATTCCAAGTGATTGTAAAAGATCCAGAAAGAGACCACATGTGAGATGGATGGATGAAATAAAAAAGTGTGTGGGGATGATGTGGAGAAATGAAGCTAAAGATTGGAGACGATGGACTGAACTTGGAGAGACCTTCATTCTACAGTGGATTGATAATGGTTGATGATGATGATGAATTACGATGAATAATAAAGGAGTGATATATAAAGAATGACCTTCACTCAAACAGTCAATAACACCCTGAAAATAATGTTAGAAAAAAAAATCTGTTGTAAAAATACTTCATTATTTCATATAATGAATGTACTGCCTAAAACAACTTCTCACGACCAATCGTACAATCAGCACATGCGGCGTCTTTCTTCTCAATATATTGCATGATAAAAATTTGCTCTTAAAACTCATTTAAAAAAATCTCGGAATGTAACTGCTTATTATTTTTGTAAAAACACTTTCAGCATGCAACAATCATATCGTATTGCTTATTAAGCTGAATTAAAAGAGTTTTAAAAAAATGTAATCTATTTTAATCAAATTTATATATGTGTGCAAATATATATACATGTGAGAATATGTGTATCAGAATAGTGAATCAAATAATAAGAACGCCTGTGACATCTTTGTGGTAGAAGGGCTCTTATTTAATTCAGTGCTCGTTTGCTGTATGGGATGAAATTTGTGTACTATTTATATTAACTTATTTCTTCTAAAAAAAAAACCCTTAAATCTGAAAGACATCTCCTTCATTGTACGGAATGCACCTCATTGGCTCAATATTTAAATAAAGTAATTAAGAAAACGGAAGATGATTGGTTTGGGTGAACAGGAACATTTATTATATTGGAAAATGATAGTATTATCCGAAAATAATATTTGCACCATGAAATTAATTTAACTCGCTAAAATAGTCTCTCGATAGTGACCAAGAAATGGGATTGGGGAAAAGTAACGATTTATTCAACCATATGAAATATTTCAGTCATTCATAATCTACAAATTAAAAAGAAAAGTAGTCATTCTATAAAATAGAATGCTGCAGGATAAATAGCTTATCCATTTTTAATAGTTCTGTACTTCTAAGTTTTATTTTAATATAATAAAATTTATTGTATCCATAATGATTTATTGTAAATACTTTATAGAAGATGTTAAAAAATTGTTATTTGATAAGTTACATATATATATAACATATTTTCTTGAGTTGAAATCTGTGGTTGTAAAACTTTTTTTTAAACCACAATTACCCTTAAAATTTTTCTTTCAAGAAATTAATTCTTAGCCAATCTGGATAACCATACCAATATCGTTTGTCACATGAGTATATAATTCTTAACTGAAGATTAAATACGTATAGATAACTGTTCAAACCTTACAAACCAATTGGAAAGTCTAATGAGTTAGGTCTTCTTCACTAATCCCTTTTGAGACTATTGAAAAAAATCTTTGTCCTGCTCTGCAATAAGCTAATTAAAGACCTCTTTACTTTAATAGCATTTCTTAATCTTTTTGTCAGAATAGAAGTTTAGATAGTCTCAGCCCTAGAGTATTATTACTAAATGATAAAAATTACCATGAATTTCATTAGAAAATAATCAAGCTGTCTATACTTTATAAGCACTAAACTTTAAAATATACATTATTTTTTTATTAATTTTTAATTTTCTTATTTGTTATGTAATATTTTATTGTGAATAAATGAAACCACATGTGTATAAATATTTCTCACATAAGCAACATGTGTAGAGAGCAATAAGTGAGTTTTCATTAATCGTTACAAATATTTTGAAATGCATTAACATTTTTACAAGTGGCAGATAGCACAGTGATTTTTAAATACAAAAATTAACTGTAAATAAACACCATGCAGTGCCCAACCAAGAGTATCTTGTACTACCAGATAGAATGTCTCCAGTACATAGTTTTTTATGCCTCCTTTCTGTTCTCTTTCTCTAATCCACTTTGCCAATTTCTTTTTTCACTTCCATCTTCCATCACTTAAGTTAATAGAGAGGCTGAACTTCATAAATCTAAATGCCATAGGTATTATCACTGAACAAACAATAACAATGAGATTGCATATTTGAGAAGAAATTTTGACTAATTTTTCCTTTGCTTTTTTTTTTTCATAAAACCCATTTGATTAAAAAAAATTTATTATAAGATTATTTATAACAGAGTGTTAATCCTTGATTGTGATCTTGAATGATGAAATCATTTGACACTTAAGAACTGGATTTGGGACAAATAAGTGCATGTTTTGGGAGGCCTTAGTTGGGTGTTTCCTGTATACCATGAATGTGAAAGCTTCTGAAAGGTCAGACTACAAACAGTCTGCCTCACAAAATTTGATCAAGTCATTATGCTTGTGGATTGTTTATTAAATTAAGTAAAAATAATTGTAATATCAATAATGTAATATTATAATTAAATGGTGTCACTTATTATGCAAAATTTTAGAGATGATCGACTTTCCAAATGCCACAAAATAAATGAAAATAGAAGCAATTTCATCTAAATAATTCAGACTGAAGTTAAAATTAGCATCATTGACATGAGTAAGTTTGTTTAATTAAAATTTAATATAGATGCCATTAGTCATAATAATTGTAATTAATGGTGATAAAGCAGGAAGATACAAATATATAAATTGAATATGTAAATGGCTATCAATTTGTTCTTTGTTTTTTTTTTTATAATGGAAAATTGTCAAGTGATAGAAACAGCATGAAATTGGACTTATTACAAGATCTAACTTGTTATTTTCTATTCGTGAAGTTTTTAGATTTATTACTAAAAGCCTAATGATATTAAAAATTTTTTCTACCAAATGGCAAATGTACCCATTTTTTAAATCGATATGTTACATCTTTAAATTAAAAAGTTCAGAAAAAGAAAGCCTTTTTTTTTTTCATTGTACAATATTATTAACGAAGGAAAAAAAATTTTTTTTAAAAATTTCTTTGTAGAAACAATAAACTTTAGCATACAATTAGAAGAAATAAATAATATGAAATCAAATGGTCTGTTGTTATTAAGTTTTTGATAACAAATAAAATTGAATATTATATATCAATTCTTAAAACACTATTATCTTATGAATTATATCATATTTAGGAGTTGGAGTGTTGAAGATGTTAATCTTACATGAACTTTTATTAACATTATTAGAAAAAAATATAGGTTAAAATGACACTTGCTTTAAAGAATACATTCTATTGTAAACATATTGGTGGGACATTTGATGATTTTTTTTCTTTAGAAGCAGTCATTACTCATGTTAATTTTTTTTTTTTTACTTATATATATATGTTCAAGCTTATTGATGTGAGAAAATCTCTAAAGAAGAGTGATAAGAATATGAGCAAGATTGTTCCCGGGTTTACTAAAAAGAAGAATGATGACTACTTCTCTAATAATGATCATATTATTAATAACTTATTTAAAAAAAAATTATATCATTCCCTGATTTGAAAAAGAATAAATGAATATGAAATTCATAAGTGTTATAACTTTATCTTTATTATTGCATTGCCAAATCCATATAATATTAATATCATCTATGTTCTTTATTTCTTCTTACTATGTTTTTTTACAACCTGTTACTGACTGTTTCGACTGCTTCAGCCATCTTCTTCAGAATTCTGTTTATATTTTCAAATTTTAAGATGTGGAAATATAAGTAGAAGTTTGGAAGAAGATTGCTGGTGTAGTCAAACTGTCAATAGTGAGTTGTAAAAAAGTAATAAAGAACATAGATGATATTAATATTATATTAAATTCATAAGTGATATATAGATTCAAAAATAGTAGTCCAATGATTGACAAAAAGGCTTAAAAATGATCGATGAACTAAAACTGTAAACAAGATAGTCATATACTTTTCATGATCACCCTCCTCCCTTTTGTGAGACAAAAGAATTAACATATTGACATAAAAAGTAATATCAAAATTTTATTATCCATGGATGGATGGCACTCTTTTATATGATGATGATATTTTGAACAGATAGAGGAAATATTGTGATTATCTTTTGAATAGTAAGCAAAAATTTAGATAATAGTATTTAAAGATATCTTTATACAATCTATTCATTTACATCCAAGGAAGGATATCAACTTTAATGAATAAAATAGCTTTTTGTAAAAAATGAAAAGACTACATATTCTTATGCAATTCCTGGAAAAGTTTTAAAATTACAAAACCACTGAAATGTTTTATAATGTTCAAAGAACATCTTTATTCATGAAGTTATGTCAGCCAATCCATTTTTCTAATTCACAAAAATAAAGTGTTAGGAAAGACTGTAATAATTATCCTGGAATATCATTGTTATTCAACACAGTAAACATATTTTTTTGAGATTTTATTAAATAGATTACTTTTAGTCATAGATAAATGATCACTAGAGATTTGGTTTACTTTTAAAGTATCAATAAGCACTATAAACATAATTTTTGTAGCCAGACATTGGTTTAAACAATTTTTATAATTAATCAAAAACATTGTGGCAATGATTAAGATTACTTGGTTTTTAATGTGAAATGATTAAAAGCAAATCCAAGAATTTCATCTTCTTAGATTTTAAATATACAATATGCTGATAATTATGGTTTTTGTTCATTATTAGTTAATGAGTTTTTTAATATTAATTACAACACATTTATAGGTTATTTTTAATTGCCAAAAGTATATCTTTATCAACTTTTAGCTTGGATAGTTATCATCTTGAGAATATGAATAACAATACAGACTCAATATTCTGCCTTTAACAAGTTAAAGGATAGGATAATTCAGCTAGTAATAAAACTAAAGTCCAATTTATTATATGGAAATAATACATGGACATCTTATCAATGTAATATAAAGATATTAAATTTTTATATAAGAATGTTCTGTAACATTCTAAAAATATAACTATAAAATTGTAAGAGGCATCAGGATTTTAGCTTGATGTTATGATAATATTACATCTACTATTACAGAAGGACATCTTTATTGAATTAGCTATGTGAAATGATATTTATCTCCAGGTCACTTGAGTAATTTCAAATAATACATTTTATAGGAAAAGCAAACCCAGCTTATAGAGATTACCTTGAAAATATTCTTAAAAATGCAGAATATGACCGAGGATAAAATATAATGGAAAACTATAATTAAGCAAAGTGCTAAAGGCATTGTAAAATAAAAGTTTTCTACAGAAGTTAAAAATCATAAAGGAATAGCATGTTATATTTGTGAGTATATTTGTGCTTCAAATATTGCTTTGAATATACAATGTAACATATTAGTGCATTATCTATTAGCTAGACATGAATATATGATATTTTAGGGTTGCCAATTCCTAAAAATAAATAAAGAAACCCAATTACCCAGTAATAAAATCTGGCTTTTGGGAAACCACTTTTTGTCTGCACATTTCTAAATGTTATTACTGAGCATTCAAAAACTAACATCATCTTATTTATGTTAGTGAAATATCAATTATTTTTCTTGAAAGTGTTAAATATAGCACACATTCATATATTAAGTGTGTGTGATCAAGCATGCATACAAATACCATGGAAAAAAGTAGCTAAAAATTCATCTTAATACATAGAGAGAAACTAATAACTATTTGTGTCACTCATATAGTATTTCATCCAGTAAACAAAAACGTCTCAGTTGATTCAACAAATATAACATCAGTCCTATCCTATAGATTACTATGATGATGCATAATATACAAATTAAAAACGTGATTCTATTCAAGATTGAAAAAAAAATCAAACTCTTAAAAAAATGCATTGATAACTATATATACTCCATCATGATATGATAGTAATTGCTTTTTTATGCATTAAAATGAAAGACTAATTAATTCAATCATTTACACATTTTTGCATAGTTTAAATAATTTTGTTGCATAAATCTATACATATGATAATATAATTTATAATTTTATATGTGAAAAACATAAATATACATGTTTAAATTGTATTTTGTAATAGTTGTGGATTTAATAATTATATTATGTCATCTTTATATTTTTAATTAAGATAATTGGCAATCTATGATTAGTTTTTGATTTGTGGTTGGTAACAGTGAGAAAATGCCAGTTGAAGAAATTTCTTCAAATATCCTATTTTATTGCTTAGTTTTCAAGAATCAGCAATTATATGATGTCTAAAAGAATCTTAATGTCACTGATAGTTTAGTACAGAATGATTGTGTTTTTTACTTGTTAAAAGTGTCTGTAATGTCTTTACCCCAATGTCTGCAGAGTCTGGGGACGACGACATACAATTCATTATATAACCTTCGAATATGAAGAAACTTTATATATATATAAGACTTGGATAAAAAGCCAACAACAAATTATTTACAGCTGTGATGAAACAGTTCTAATTGCTTGATTTATTTGTATAATGGTCAATGACAAAATATTAAGACGGTTGTGATGAAAAACAGTTCTAAATGCTTATTTCATATCCAACACTGCTATTGCATGGAAAAAACACAAGTACACAGTATTTTCCACTCACAGTTTATATAGTCCCCGTGTATTTTTCCTTATTAGCTACAAATCTCCAAAGTCTTTATCACGTTTTTCAAACCCATTTTCATTGTTCTTAAAATTTAATCTCTGCAATTTCTGTTTTTAATTATAATTATTTCCATTATAATTATTTAACTTAAAATATTTACTTTCTCTCATTCTTATTTTTTTAAAAACGAAACGTCTGGAGTAATTTTGTTCCTTGACTGCACTATTTATTTTTGCACAAATGCAACAGTGTCATCTATAGGAAGCTTGAATAAACAGTGATTAGTGTTTTTAAATCTTTATTTCAGACTATTTTCTGGTTTTTGCTTTTATCAATAAGGCTTAGGATCAACTGGAATTAATGCAGTTATATATCTAACAATACCTTTTAATTTATGCCCTGTATATAAATTAACTTTCTTTGTAAAAAAATTTTCATCAGAGCAATCCTGTGTTAATTTAAATTGTTTGCAATGTTAGAATTAAGAGTGCCAAATTTCTTTGTAACTGAGAAAATACACTTTTCAGAATTTTTGAAGCCTGAAAAACTTTAAATGAAGTAACTTTCATCGTTTTTTTTTTCTCCTCAATTTTAATTTCATTTTTTATATTTGTATAATGTTTAGTTTCAAATATATTACACAAAATTTGGAGGCCAGAATATTACTTCAATTTGCCTTTTAGCAAAGAACATTGACTGAGCAAATGTCTGGATACACTTATAAATAAAAGGAATAAAATATTGTTTAGTGTTCGCCAATATAAACAAACCAAAAAGTAATATTAATCAATAAATTTCATTTGAAATATTAATATACACAAATCTTTTTATATTAATGACTTTTGGTTACAAGTTATATCATGGATACTAAAATTCACGAATATTGTAATGGCAAACTGTATTATAGCATACATGTTAAAAACATGCTCACACATGTATAGGTGGGTGTGTTTAAAAATATTACGTTAAAAAGGGAGTTTAACACGTAAATATAAGCATGTATACACACAATGTATAAATTAAAATGTATTTGTATATATACATGTCAAAGCATTGACCGGAAAGCGAACCCGGGCCAGCTGCTTGGAAGACAGCTATGCTAACCGCTAGGCCACCAGCCCTTGACAAAAAAGTATTTTTTTTATTATTAATTTATATATTTTTTATTTAATGGCGAATAATTAAAATTATCGATACTTTGATATATTATATATTTAAAATCACTATTTTTAAGATTTGTTGATATATATATATATAAAAAAACACACACATAAAAAACACATAAATTATGTATGGAACATATAAAAAAGTAATTATATGCTAATTAGAATATTAAATACATAATTAGAATATTAAAAAGATAAAAACCAAATTCAAAGTAAATAAATTACATTAAAAATGTGTTTGCAATAAATATTAATAAAGAAGTAAACCATGAAATTACAGTAAGCATTAATCGCACAGTAGTTAAACAGTTTGAATTAAAATCTGTTGGAAAATTACTACATAATCTTTTTTAAGCACACATTAAAAATAGATTTACCATTTTGTGAATTATTTTTATTTAAAAAAACCCAACAAATTAACATTAAATTAAAACAAATAAACACTTTTTTTTTTAAAGAAACTATAACGACATCTATTAGTTGCTGATGTAATTAATTATTTTCCCGACATGCAATTTAAACAATTACTGTATAAGATTTGTCTAAAAATATACAAATGTACATTTAATACTGATAGCAAACAATAACAAATGTTCACAATGATGATCAATTGTTGTTTGGTCAATACCTAGTATTAATACCTAGATATTTAAACTTATTTACAACAGAAAAATTATATATGTATTTGGGCACAATAATTTTGATTTTCATTTTTACATATAGCTTTTGAGGTTTAAGTACATACGCTTGGCTTCAAATGTTTTTATTCTAAACTCATTAATCCAACTGTTAAATTTAGTTAGAGTTGCATTAACAGAAAAGCAGGTATTTTATAGGAATACCTACAAATGTTGATTTCCTGAGCCATTGACTATATTGCTAACTTAATGAAAAAATTCGGTAATCCATCATCAGTTTTAAATTGTTTTACGTTTCTCAAACAGTTGTTTTAGAAATGAGACTTTTTTTAAAAAAAAAAAAAAATGTAAAAAAAAATCAACGTCAGTTATTTCTTTAATAGCATGAATATAATTAGCTTATAAACAAAGCAAAACACTCCATACAGTATTGCCACCCTGTGCCAACCAGAGTAATCAATGAAATGCCAGAAGGCTTGTGCATAAAATCCCTATCTAATGCCTACTCATCCAATATCCCCAGACTAGTTTCTGGCTTGTGGCCATCGTCAGTGAGGAGCTTTGGATTTGAGAGCACTGCACCTAGATCTTAGGATCTAATGCAACCCTCCAGCACCTACCTTTTATCTCTACTTAACTACAAAACTATGAGAATGAAATTGAAAACACAAAAATATTTTCAATCTAAGCTCAGTAGCTTATATAGTCATATGAGTCTGAACTCAGTTCAGCACCCATACATTTTGGTGTCTTTGGCTCTTTAACAACCATAACCACCACTATCCTATTAGGCAGGATTGGTGTTAAACCATTAAGCATCACATGATCACTATCTTATACTAGCACATAATTGTTTATAAACAAAGCAAAACTCTCCATAGTGCCAAAGACACCAAAATGTATGGGTGCTGAACTGAGTTCAGACCCATATGACTATATAAGCTATTGAGCTTAGATTGAAAATATTTTTGTGTTTTCAATTTCATTCTCGTAGTTTTGTAGTTAAGTAGAGATAAAAGGTGGGTGCTGGAGGGTTGCATTAGATCCTAAGATCTAGATGCAATGCTCCCAGATCCAAAGCTCTTCACTGACAATGGCCACAAACCAGAAACTAGTCTGGATTTATTGGATGAGTAGGCATTAGATAGGGATTTTATGCACAAGCCTTCTGGCATTCATTGATTACTCTGGTTGGCACAGGGTGGCAATACTGTATGGAGAGTTTTGCTTTGTTTATAAACAATTACGTGCTAGTATAAGATAGTGATCATGTGATGCTTAATGGTTTAATATAATTAGCTTTCAGGTTTTATCATAAATTGTCTCTAATGTACATATTTTATGAGTATAATTTATTACCATCATTTTCAACCATTATCATTTCACTGCAGGATAAAGATCTTTTTGGTTAAATCCATCATTACTACTTAGCTTCTTTTTTTTACACCATTCCAGATAATTTTCTTATCTCATTTATACATCCTACATATGGTCTCCTTCTAGACTTTCATAATATATTAGGACTTCACTTAAAATTTGATTTGTCCATCTATTGGAATCTCTTCTATCTACATGATTACCTCCCATTCAATCCTATCTCTTAATTTTTTTATTGATGTCAGTGACACCTGTTTATTTTTCCATCATATTTTGTTGTATGGTTTGCTCTTTTTGAGTTGTTTTTGTATTAAGTCTTCAACTGGTTTGCTCTTTTTGAATTGTTTCTGTATTAATGTTTACAATTAGAGTAAAATACATATGGGTACTATACATATATTGTCTTTGGAATTTAAAATAGATTAAATTATTTATAGAATTAAACTTGGATAAAATGTTTTTGATAAAAATAATTTAATGTTAAATATGTTTATGAATTTGAAAGTAAAGCTTTAATAAATAAGGTATTTAGTTGAAGACTTAATACAAAAACAATTCAAAAAGAGCAAACCAGTTGAAGACTTAATACAGAAACAATTCAAAAAGAGCAAACCAGCTGAAGACTTAATACAAAAATAATTCACACATTTTTTAGCAAAATCTTTTATTGTACATATATGCATACACAATCTTATGTTGTGACTGTCCTGCAGTCTTTTTCCGAGCCACCTTTACTTTAATTTAAGACTGCAGGACAGTTGAAATGGAAGGTTGTGTATGCAGATATGTACAATAAAAGTTTTGCTAAAAATGTATTAGAGTGGATAAATTCAATATATTACAGCAAATAAAGGAAATGGTGAATTTGGTAATATTTCTGAAACACTGACATATATAAACGTTAGCTAGCTATGAGCATCTATATTTGTAATTATAGAACACATTTATATTCAAAACGTATATCAAAACGCACTTAAATATATATAACAAAGTTTGTCTATATGTGCGATGTGATTAACCAACTTTATTACATTTATATTATTATAACTGTAATTAAACATTTTTTGATTAAAAATTATTTTGTAGTCCTTTATTAAAAATTTTTGAATTACTGATACACGTGTGAATTTTTCCAGCAGTCAACATTTTACCCAACATTCTGTGCTTTGATTACCATCATCAAGTTCACACACTAAGATGGATCTTTTCCTTTCATCGTTTTGAAAATAAGTAGAAGACGTCTGTCAATATCAGTGATCAGTTAGAAGACAGGAGAAGCCGCTAAAAGTATCAAAACGATTTTTTCTTAAAAAAAAAAAAAGATTTATATTTTTAAAATGTTAATAATTAAAAAGATGGAACTCTCTCTGGAATGCTAAACAAAATGTAATACAATGCGGGTATCTAACAAATGTTAAGATTAAACTAGTAGTTTAAAGAGGGGCCAGAGGTAAGATGCAGAAAGAATAAAGAAAGATGGAATTAAAAGAATTCAAAAACAGATTTTTGAAAATATTTTTCATATATATAACCAAGTCGTATTACTAAATGATTTAGGATGAAAGACTTTGAAAAAAATGTCAACATATTGCTCAGGAGATTGGCCAATAGATTTTCTAGCAACGGATATATACGTCTTTTAAATGAAAGATTTAATACGAAGGTTTTCGAATAATAACTATAATATATCATGCAATTAAGGTGACACTGCTGAATTCTATTTTTAAAAGACTGAATGTGTTTATGTCTGAAAAGTAGTTTGAATTTAAAAGGAATAAAGATACAAGAGAAATAAAGATACAAGAGAAGCAAAAGCAGTGATGAGAACAATTGAAAGATATATGTATATATAAATGCATGTCAGTATTTATTTTTATACTGATCATGAGAAGGTTTTTGATCCAGTGAAACATTTTGAAAAAAAAAATACAAAAGAAAAATTATACATTATTCAAATAATATTTATAAGATCTTAATATAATTCTTAGGAGAAAGATATGTTGAAAAACAATGGAGTGCTTCTTATCTTCTGTTTTGTTTGTATCCATTCAATAATTGAATGAATGCCAACTCCAGCCAAAGAACCTCCTTAAATCATTCATTCATTCACTATTAATGTAAAAAACCCAATCATTCTGCAGGCCATATTAGTTTTCTTGGAGTTTAGACAATTTCCCAAATAAATATAGAAATTTTATTTTTATATTAATGTCATCATGTAGATCAATTTGTCGTTAAAGTGTGAATATTTAATATAGTAAATAGTATGCTATTTTAAAATTTACTTAAATATAGCTTAACATTCCCCAAAATAGAGTTGTATAAACCCACTTTTTAGTAGAATATTAAATAATTCAATAAACTTATAAATATGTAAATAGAAGAATTTGAACTTAGGATTTTTCAGTCTATATTTGTCCTCCACTCCAGCTCAAGCAACTGATATACATGACCACATACACACTAAAAAGTAAATGATACTTAATAGTGTTTCATACAGAACCAGTACCCATCAGTTGGCCAGTTCATAATCTACCACACATATATACAATCAGTCCTCAGTTTATATTAAGATAGCAATTCCTGTCTTGCACTGGTGGTCGAGAGATCAGCGTGACTGCCTTGCACTTGTGGGCAGTTGCCCGGGTTGCGGGTTTGCGTCCCGGCCGATGCTATGACACTTAAATATATATATATATATAGCAATTCCTTAACTTTTACTGGACAGGCATCAATCTTTTCATCATTTCAACTATTCAACCATTTATTTATGGAAAAGCTGACAATGGAACACTCAAAACCCTTATTGTATTTGATATTGTAGTCATACCCATGTAGACATCATGTCAATTTAACCCCTCATATTACCAGACTATTACACAGCCATAACATATTAATAGGAGAGGTATACTTATGATGTAATCTATTTCCAAGATAATGGGTAATTTTCTTATACTGAATGTTTCTTATATATGTAAATAGATGGGTCAACTTAACATTTTTCATATATAGACATTCAATATAAGCAAATTACATGTAAATATGTAATAAATAAATAATCAAATGATTTATTGCTTGGGAGTTCATAAAAAGTTGGAGCTCAAGATCCATAGATCACAGCTGCAGATGTATCACTTATGATGTTCAAAGTCTTCATTCTATTATTGTATTGAAGCACAAATAGCATGATATCAAAAATACAACATACACATGGCATGAATAATAGTCTAGTTTTGTAATATTTCATTAATCTCAATCTTTTACATATGCTCTAATATATCAACTCTACTAAGTGATCTGAAGAAAATATGAAGTGTTTAAAACTGAAGAAATTCAAGAAGAAACATACTTTGACTTCCATGAGTTATTACCACTTCCTAATTTGCAAGATAAATGAATACAAAGCAGATTGCATTATGTATTTAAAGTCTCATTTAATTAATAACTACCCTTTACCCACTAAAGTATACATCACTAATTAAAGATGCTAATATTATTTTGATGTAATTGATATCAGTGAGTAATCCTCAGTTTAAGTTCACAAAAATCTTGTTATAGTTTTTAATTACTTATCTGTCAGTATATCTATGACAATTAAAAATATTGCACAGTGATCCCTAGAGAACAAAAACTAGAAAAAAATTGAGTGTTGGTGGTTTTATGCTAAGGTCATCATCATCATCATTTTTAATAAATATCAAAACATTTTATGATGAAGGTTTCTCCAAGATTAATCGTTTTTCTGATCCCTAGTCTCTCTTCTTAACAAAAGATAAGCAAACTTTCTTATTCCATTTTACATGTGGTCTCTTTCTAGCTTTTTTGGAATCTCTTGACATCCAGTTTGAGACATCATTTGTTCATATATTATCTTCTTCAGAGATATGTTCAGACCAGCTCTGTCAGTTTCTTAATTCTTTTAGTAATGTCAGTGATATTTGTTTATTCTCTCACTTATACATTTTACCTTGATGTCTTCTTGGTAATTCTAATAATCATCTCACCACATTTTGTTACATAATCTAAAATTTCTGAATTGTTCTTCTGTTAAGTAACAAAATCTCAGATCCATGAGTAAAAAGTAACAAAACAAATCTTTTAAATATCTTTCATTTCAAACACATAGGCATATTTCCTTTTATTATTAAATTATTTCTAACAGAAACGTTCTTCCAAATTTAATTCTATGATTAATTTTATCTGTTATATTTTCATCTGTAATAATAATCTGACCAAGATATTTGCAGTTGCTAATTTTTTCCAACTCATGATTATCAATTACTTAGTCTTTTTAGCATTTGTTTTTAGTTCTATTTTCTTATTTTGATATCTTGCAACATTTTCTGAAGTTCATAAATATTATTTTCAAAACAATCACATCATCTGCAAAATCTAGATGAAAAATCTCAATTTATTTTTACTTCATTAGTTTTCAATTTTAATTCACAAAATACTTCTTGTAAAACTGCTGTAAAAAAGTTTAGGAGATACAGAATCTTCCTCTCATACACCCTTCTCAATGTCCAATTATTGCTATTGTATTTTGATAAATATTCTTCAGAATGCAACAATATCTAGGATCCTATTGCATTGCCAAATGTATACCATACAATAATTGATGAAACACTATATTACTTTTACAATGCTTTATTATCCACCCTTTCCTTCTGCTTACAGTTTCAATTACAGTGAGATTAGAAGATATAAGGTTCTAAAGAAGATTGCTGGGGCAATCAAAACTAAACAAAAGAAAAGGGTGGATAATAAAGCATTGTAAAAGTAATATAGTTTTTCATTAATTAATTATTATATAATATCTAGCATCCATATATTGATGATCCAATATCCAATGCCTTCTACCATTGTGGAAATATTCATTTGTTCTTTTGATAATTTCTCTCAGTGCGCTTGGATGTGAACCTCCATACTAAAACCACTTTTAAATCCAGCTTATTCTTTTGCTTAATCAAAATCTAAAGATTGTTATACTTTGGTAAAATTTCTGTGTAGAACTGATATAATTTCTAATATCTTCTTTAACATCTTTTAAAAATATTACTATAGTATTCTTCCAATCATCTGTTTCATCTTTATTGGTAAAGTTATTTATCAGCCAATTTTTTATCAATTCTAATTTTTTGATTGATTCCAGATTGTTAAATTTCTATAATTTTGAATGAAATTTCATTTTTTTCTCACACAAATATTAGATAATAATTTTTTTAATGGATAAAGAAACACCTATTTTTTAGCCCACAAGAATTAAAAATATTGCACAGAAGTTTCTAACATATGTATATGCAATATTATAGAAGAAAGTAGTCTTGACACATGCTAGAAAATTGATACTTTCTTAAAGTATAAATGGACCGTTTATGCTTTTAAAACATTTATTGACAGAAAAGTGTGTATCAACTTTTTTGTGAAAAGTAATTTCTTCCACAATAATACATATATATTAAAATCTGAATTAAAATTAATTACTTCATGTATATAAATCTCAATCTACTTGTATTTCTACATGTATTCCCATTAGAAAACAAAAGAATACAAATCAATGATTGATTAGAAAGAGAAAATTATTGCATGGACTAATAAACATAAGTTCAATTAAGAAAACAGAAAGATATTGCCCAAAGAGAAAAAATATTTAAAAAGCTGTTCACATGATAGTGATAAATAACCTCATAAATCTATTAAGATCATCAATAATATTTGTAATCATTTATTAATCTTGCTCTTGAGAAGGTAAAAAGTGAAGAAATCAGGAATACTCTCATAAATAAATATATAAAATTTCTACTGACTGTTAGTTATCTTTAACACAATAGTCTAGTTAATTAAAAAATCACCTTTAATTCAATATTCATGAACCTAAATATATCTGTTTTGATTCCCATGCTAGTAGGATCAGATTAGCAACATCTGAAGAAGAGGAAAGAACAATAACTATTTCCAAAGTGTTATGTACTAATCTACATGTTACTAATAGTTGAATGTATTTGGAAATGCATAAAACGATTGCATTTTTTAAAAAACATTTAACAAATCAACTAGATCAGGGGTGTCCAAAAAGTCGATCGCAAAGCCAATTTTGGTTGATCACTAGGCCAATATGCCAAGAACTGGCTGGCACGAACCATCTAATTATGAGTGAAACAAATTGTCAAGATTTTTAACTTTTTTTTATTTTTGTTTTTGTTTTAAATTTTTTTTCAATTCTAGATAGGTGAAGTCCAATAAGTCATATCATTATTGAAAATAATATTTTTAATCTTGACTTAATGTGTTTTTGTAACCGAATGCAACACGTGAACATAATGCGCAAATGCAACAGTATGCATGCAGTTATTGACTCAAAAAAACACAGCTATTTAGCTTGAATATTTGGTAGTGTTATACGATAGCTTCTTTTCTTTAGTACTGAAACAATGTGATTTATCTATCTTCCAGTTTCAGACTACTATATTTCATGGTAGTATAATTTTCTCTAATTCAAAACCATCCAAGTCCATGTATATTTTAAATTAATACTAAAATATTGTATAAAAGTTCTGTTAACGAGTATGTGCATATATTCATATTGCACATTAATTAGCTAATAATATCTGTATGTATATAACTATAATACGCAGTTCTAATTTAAAATAATAAATTAAAGTAAGTTGTGTAGACATTATTGTGTGTGTAGAAGCACACCTATGTATATATGCGAAGGAAACTTAATGTGATAGATTTTGTGAACTTACATCTTTTCTAATTATCTATTTTAAGTTATTATAAATTTAGTTTATAAATTTGCTTGCATTTGCATACAAAATCCTAAATTCAGTGTGATAGTGTTACACATATAAGAGAATATTTACACTTTAGAGAACTTAAATCTCTTTTTTAAAAAAAGATTTATTTCTTGGAAATCATTCTGACTCACACCTGGAAACCAAGAGCTAAAATTAAAAAAAAATAAATAAAAAAAAATAAAAATAAATGTAAGACAAAGGCAAAATCACTGGACCAGAACTATTTATCAATTACTCAGCTGGAGTTTTTGTCTTTACTAAGATTTAATAAAGTAGTGTTAAAAACTAAAATATAAGACTTAAAGTTGTCAACAAGTTATGACTCATGCAGGGGAAGAGAAAGATTTGATATAAAAACTCCCAGTTTTCATTACTAAATGTTCATTCTCTAATATTCAGAATGTAGTAGTGCCCACATATGAACAATATTATTATTATTAATCAATATTATCTATCAATGGTGACCACGTTGAGTTTCAATTTTTCTTCTATTTAAAATGTAAGTACCTTTTCATATGCTTTAATTTAAATTGTGGCTTTTCTTATCTATCTACTTACTTGATTAATGAACCTTCTCGGCAACACACATTTAAGCTGAAGTTGTTAACGGAGTTAATGATTGCAGTTCACGAGTTTTTAATTTTCTTGGAAAATATTTAATTCAGTATTTATTATTTACTTTGAATATTCAATTTTTATCAGTTAAGTTTGGGGAAATAAAATTGTCATAAGTATTTCTTTTTTCATTTTAGTATACCCATGAACATGAGTAGTAATTCAAAAAAATCGAAAACTTATCATTTCAATGAAGAATGGGAACTCTACTACTTTTTTACAATGGTGAATGATAAATGTTGTTGCTTAATATACTTTACCTCGATAGCCATTGCTAAAAAGGGTAATCTGGAGAGACATTTTTTGGCTTTACATAACAAGTATCAAACAGATTATCCACAAAGTACTGAATTGAGAAAACGTAAAGTTAGGGATCTTAAAACTCAATTAAAAAATCAACAAAAAGTTTTTAAAAAGCCAATGTTGACATCACAAGCAGTAACTACTGCATCATTCAAAGTAAGTCATCTTTTAGAAAAAAAATGTAAACCATTTTCCAAGGGTGAATTTGTAAAGGAAACTTTTTTGGAAATGTCAGATTCACTTTTTAGCATAAACAAGAGTAAAATTATTGCTGCAATTCAAGATCTGCAACTATCTCGAAATACTGTGGTGCAATGAATTGACAAGATGAGTGGAAATGTAAAGGAACAGTTATATAATGATATTGATAGATGTTCTTGTTTTTCCCTTCAATGTGATGAATCAACAAATATAAGTGATACAGCACAATTACTTGTTTTCATTAGTATGGTTTTTAAAGATCTTACATCTAAAGAAGAATTGTTGGGTCTGATTTCTTTGAAAGAAAGAACTAGAGGTGTAGATATATTCAAAGCCTTTAAAAACTTGCTCAATGATTTGAAAGTACCACTTTTTAAATTAGTTTCAATAACAACGGATGGTGCAGCTGCAATGATAGGTCGCATAAATGGATTTATAGCCCTATGTCAAAATGATAAATTCCCAGCTTTTTTGAGCTACCACTGCATAATTCACCAGCAAGTGTTAGCCAGCAAGAGACTAAACACAAAAGAAGTAATGGACATAGCGTTTAAAATTGTTAATTCAATTCGAGGAAGTTCCCTCAAACGGACGTCTCTTCCAACTGCAACTCAATGAAGGCCAACCTGAATTATTATTACATACCAATGTAAGATGGTTAAGCAGAGGTAAATTTCTGCAACGATTTCGTGATTTATTGTCTGAAATAATAGATTTTCTCCGCGAGCAAGATGGTAAATGTGAAAATTTAAATGATGAAACTTGGCTTAGTGACTTAGCTTTTCTAACCGATTTTACTTCAATGTTAGGTCATTTAAATATAGAATTACAAGGTAGAAATAAAACAGTAATTGATATGATCAGCTGCATAGATGCATATAAGACAAAATCTATTTTGCTAATAGAAGATCTGCAACAAAATAATCTGAATCATTTTTCAAATATGGCGGATCACCTACAAAAGCATAAAAATATTAATTATAATATCGACAAATATGTCGCGGAAATCCAAAAAGTAATTGAAGATTTTAAGGTAAGATTCCAAGAATTTGAAAAAATTAAAGAAATTGTGTAATGTATATCTTTTCCGTTTAAAAAAGATTTAAGTGTGAAATGCATTAGCCAAAAAATTTCTGACATATTTCATATGGAGCAAAAGGCTTTAGAAAATGAAATTATAATTTTACAAACTGATTTAATCTTAAAAGCTAGAAAATTTGAAGAAGATTTTTGGAAATACGTCAACCGAGAAAAATATCCCAATATCATCAAATGTAGCGAATATATTTATTCTTGTTTCGGATCTACATACCTGTGTGAATCGGCATTTTCATACTTAAAGTTAACGAAGACTAAACAACCTTTCGTCCCTAACTGATTCCCATACTGAGGATTCTTTATTATTATCTTTGTCAGGATATACACCTAATTATGATTCCTTGGTTAGAGACATGCAAACACAGTTTTCCCATTAATGTTAAGATAATAAAATAAATTCCAAATATGTCTTTATCAGTAGCTAATTTGAATTAATAAATATTGTTAATAATTAATCATGTTGCTTTAATTCCCATGGACATGAGTTTTTAGCCTGTTAAATAATTGTTATTTTTTACGTAGGTAGATATATAAAAATAGTATGTATTTCACATCTTTCTCCACTTAGACTACGCCTATGACAACAAGTCGATCGCAACACATTTTCAAAATAAAAAGTCGGTCTTATGAACACAAACGTTGGCCACCCCTGAACTAGATAATAGAAATAGTTTGATATATAATTAAATTATGTGGTGTGTTTAATTTTATTGAAAGAGTTATGAAAGAATTCATGCTCTTTATAATGAATTACATTATGGGGGGGGGGGCATCTTTTTTATAGTTAATAGCAAGTGATTTTATTATGAAATTTAAAAAGGTAGGAAAGCATAGTTTTTTGTTGTTTTTTTAAATGTAAAGATGCAAGTTTGAGAGGAAGGAAAAATCTGTATTTAATGTAAATTTCCATTATTGAATCAAAACAAAAAAAGCACAGATGTGGTAAATATTATCCTATAGTAAATATAAATATTAAATAGGCATCTGTATCAATTACAAAATCATCAATATAATAAAAGATGAATGTTTGAAAAATGAATGAGTTCACAACTACGTTGTTGTTGTTGTTGTTATTATTATTATTATTATTATTATTATTAAGTTTCAACAATAGTTACATAGTATTATAATGCCATAGCAAGATACATGTTGAATCTTATTATTGTTAGTTCAATTTCAAGTCTACAACATTCATTTTTTTAAAAGTACATATCTGTACGGGTAATTTTACATGATTCTATCCACTTTATCAATGTTAATTAATCATATTATTGTCCAATAGGAGCATAATCAGGACCATGCTTTCTTTAATTTTGTTTTTATAGCTTTGCTATTTGCCTGAGCAGGGACCAAGTAGCTGCATAAATATCCGGGCTGGTGATCTGCTTGTCTCTAACTTGAATTTTATTCAACTTATTTTCAAATGTGGCTGGATGCCTTCTGGGGTTATTACCCAATATGAATACACACCTAGTGCACCAAAGTGCATATAAAACAAACGTTGAGGCCTTATGGCTGGTATAGACCTACCTTTGTAATTTGATACAATTTGCATCATTGTAGTATTTTCTTTCCTGTATTTGGCCTGAAAAATGCATCTAGTCTGCTCCAAGGCCTTGCAGTTGAAAATTATATGCTGTAAAGTCTCCTCAGCCATATGGCAAAGGCCACAGAATGGATCAATTGACCTGTACATTCTTCTGTGATGTAAAAAAATACTTAGTAGGTAAAGCGTTCAAATTCATCTTGATTATAAAATCTAGGAACTTAGGTTCTAGTTGCCATTTTTTGTATTGCTTGATCAGATATTTGTTTCCTATTTCTAGTATTGATGGGATCTCCTCATTATAATTATTTTGATGTATAAACTTATATATTTCCCAATATTTATATTTTTGGTCCAATTGATCTGGAATTGTTCTTTCTCTCCTGCATTGGTAGACGGTGATTGCCAAAAAACAATCTTTTGGAGGAGGTCTATCTGTAGGTGTTATCTGCTCTAGGTGTCTTAATTTAGGAAATTGAGTGAGCAATTATAGCATTCCTTGTTTTGAATGTTTGAAATGTTTGTAAGCTATGCAATCCCAGTCCATTTGCTATAAGAGGGCGATTCAGTTTTGCCATTGAAATTGCCACCGTCTTTTTCCCCCAGATGAGCTTGCAACATATGGAATTAATGCATGCCATAATTTTTTTTTGAAAATTCAACTACAGGCATGTAATATGTTATCTTGGTTATTATAAGTTTGTTAATCAGTTGCACCTTTGCATATATGGACAAATATGCCTTTGAGAGTGATTCAGCTATGCTTTTGATTTCCTCTTTGAGCTTGGCTTGGATCTGACATCTCATTCCAGTGGCTCCTAGAAAAAAAGGAAAGCCTAGGAATGGAGCTGGTTTTGCTCGATACATTGGTCCACATGGCTTTCCAGTGAGTAGCGTCCAGGCCGCAGACTTTTCTGGGTTTATGCTCAATCCATTCCAGTGGCTCCTAGAAAAAAAGGAAAGCCTAGGAATGGAGCTGGTTTTGCTCGATACATTGGTCCACATGGCTTTCCAGTGAGTAGCGTCCAGGCCGCAGACTTTTCTGGGTTTATGCTCAATCCATATTACTTTGAGAATTGTTCAAGCACTGCCTGAAGCTGTGGTATTTGCTTCTTTGATGTCAAAAAGACTGTGATATCGTCCATGTATGCGAGACATGCAATCTTCTGTGATGTACCAGGTATTTGAACTCCAATGAATGTGCTATTGATTTTTTCAATAAGAGGATTGATATAATAAATAAACATTAATGCACTCAGAGGAGACCCTTGTGATAGTGATTGTGTTGGGATGAATGAAGGTGAATTTCGGCTATCCCTAGTAACATACAGTTCTCTGCTCAGTATCAAGTTTGCAGTCAAATATAGCAGACCTTTGGGTATTTTAGTCTGCTTGAGCATATCCAGTAACACAGGGATTCTCACTGAATCAAAAGCTGAAGCAATATCTATTTGCACCACTACTGTGCTGTATTTCTTTCTAACCCTGGTGGCTATCATCATGGTCTTGAATAACAATGCTGCTTGCCCCATTGATGAGGTCTTCTTTGCAAATTGTGATTCACTGATGGTTGGTAAAATATAGGGCTCCATCTTCCAATATTTTAATAGGAAGTGGGCCCATAGATATTGGTCTAAGCTCATTTGGCATTGGTATGCCTTTCTTTTTCTTATTATATGGCACTATTGCCATGGGATATATCCCTGTGGTTGGTTTAATTTCTTGAGCAAGATGGTTTGCTAGATCCTTGAGATATTTAGCTGTAAAAAAACTTAAATGCTTCAAAATGAACAATGGTATCCCATGGCCACCTGGGTGACAAGCATTGCTGATAGTTCTCATTTTCTCTATTATATCATTTTCACTAACTGGTAATTCACCCTCAACCTCTCCAAACATTTTTGGCTGAAAAAAAAAGTGAGGCTCTGCACTTAACTTATCCTGAAAATATTTGAACAATGGCATAATCATGTTATGGCCAGTGAACATACCATCCTCAGTCTGTATGGCCATTGGCACTTTTATGTCTGGTACATAACCCAAAGCCCACTTGATAAACTTGCGGGTCCATGTGTGCTGTTGGGCCATGCAAAGCTTACTTTTCTTTATCTTCAGATATTCTTTCAGTGATTCACAGGCCTTGTTATAAGCATCAGTCAGCTTTCTTATGTGTATTTGGGTGTTGTGTGTTGGAGTCATCATCATTAGTCTCTGATGTAGCTGATCAGCATATTGCATAAGCCTTGATGGTGGTGGTTGATTTCTTGTTACATGATCAACATTGAAAGACAAGATATTTATAAAAGTCAGATATTGCTATATAGGATTGAGGTTCATCCCTTTAACCTTCTGCAATAGAATATATGTCTCTGAGAAGAGGAATTCTGTCGCATTTGTTGGGATAAGTACTCTTATTGTTTTTGTTAGGTTGTGATTATATTATTATTATTATTATTATTATTATTATTATTATTATTATTATTATTATTATTATTATTATTATTATTATTATTATTATTATTATTATTATTATTATTATTATTATTATTATTTTCATGTTTTATTGGTGTCACAAGATTTATTGACTAATATATCTGATTATACAAAAATCTACTATAAAGTTTTAATTTAACTTTTTTTTTTTGTTTTAAATAATTTCTTCTATTTGGATAAGATTGATAAGTTATTGTTTGCAATTACTTAGTGATTCCTTATCTTCATATAATCAAGAGTTTTCCAAGTTACTTCACCTTAGGATTTTTTTTCTTTTCTTTAAACTTGTTTTGAATTATATGTTTATATGTAAATTTGCTTATTGATATCTAAAGTATTACAGATACAATGTATACAATTGAATATTTTATTTACATATATATTACTTCACTTTTATAATATATAATGGCACCTTTTTATGATTTATAATATATAATAAGATATGCACTATTTTCTATAGCTTGTCCTTTGTGTTTATGCTATGTTTATGGAAGACAAAAACATTTGAAATGTTCTGGTTTTTGTGGTTTAAAGTATCATTTGGATTGTTACAAGCTAAGGAATGACAACAATTTTAAAGATGATAATTCTTTTGCTCATGATTTTGTATATGATTATTGTTCTAATTGCTATAATTATAATTATGATGTAGAAAATCCTGATAGTTTACCTACTGCATCCTCTGGTATTAATGTAGAAAGTGATTCTGATTCTTTTATGGATTTAATGAATGGTTCCTCTGCACATAGATCAGACTTAAGTATTGATAACATTAAATGCAATTATTGTAATGAAGATTTGTCTGATATGTCTAGGGGAATTAAGTGCTCTGGTATATGTCATGGTTATTTTCATCTTTCATGTTTGAAATTGTCTAAGTTTGATGCAGAAAATTTTAAATCAGTTGGTTTAGGTTTTTTTCAGTGTAAAGAATGTAATAATTTACCTACTAAATTGGATCAAATGACTGTTGAGGAAATTCAATTAAAAGATAATAAAGATCTTTTAGAATCGGAATCAAATTTATTGATTGAAAAATTTTTTGAAAAAGAAGACTTTACGAGAGATACTGTCATGGATTCTACTGATAGTTTTTTAAATAGTGATATTGAACCAACTTCCAATTTGGAGATTGTTAATATACATCAAAGTATTGAAAATAATATTATAAATCCATCTAATTTTACTATTGAATTGTTACAATCTATGTCTCTTCAGGAGATATATAGTTTGATAATATGAATATGGCTAAAATTTGTGATAATTGTTCAAATATTACTAATAAAAATATTACTGTCAATAATATAGGAATACAATGTGATTTATTGGAAGGTCATATTTCTAATGATAATACCAATATTGTAATCTCCAGTAATATAAAATCAAGTCCATCTTTAACTGGAAATGATAATTTTTTACATCCTAAAATTTTGAGTAATAATAATAATGGTGATTATGACATTTCAGATAGTAATTTTCACATTATGGACTTTGATAAGGTTGATGACTCTGAAGTTATCTCCAAACCTTCTTTGTTTGACATATCTGATGAAAATAAAAATACTTCTTGCATTGACTATGAAAAAAATAATAACAGACTTAACTTCAATAAGTGGGAATTTGATAAAGACAATAAAGAAATACTTAATCAAGATATTTCCTTTTATAGTGAAAATGTGCATTCCAAAGTTAATAGCTTTACAAAGAATAGTGTGAAAATTTTTTACCCAACGAGAGTCTTTAAACAGTCAGCCAAACATGAACAACATTTATTTGCATTAAATGATAAAGAAAATCCTAATAAGCTTCCTAACTTTTATATTAATAATTCCAAATCTAAATGTTTTACTAATTTTCATAAAAAAAATTATCTTTTAAATAATAAGTGTATAAATAATCAAAATTACAATTCGCAATTTTCAGGGTTAAATGATGGTTTAAGATTTAATTTCTATCAAAAACGGTTTAATAAAACTATTAATGCTCCAAATGTTAAAACTTTTTGGAATAATAACAAATACAATATAGGTTATGATAAATATAATAAATACTTTCTTTCTAATATGCCTGCAAAAATTAGATCATCAGAAATTAAAACATTTTTGGAAAATAAATTTCAGGTTAAAGTTGTGTGTTATAAAATTAACATGTTCAATAATAGATCTTCCAGTTTTTATATTTCTATTCCCCAAAATAAACATGGTGAGTTTATTTCGTCTGATTTTTGGCCTCGCGGTTCTTCTCTTTCCTTTTTCTATGGTAATTTGGCCTGTAAATTAATACTTCTTGATTGATTTATTAATATTTATAAAAAAAGGGAATATATATATATATATTTTAATTTATTTTACGGGATATGGGTGGTTTTTCTTGTTTTTATGCCAACATTAGAGAAATGAGAACTAAATTGAATCAAATAAAGTTTTTTTTTTGTTCAGAAGATTATGATTTTATCTTTCTCACAGAAACATGGCTAAATGACCAAATTTATGATGATATATTTTTAGATGATAGATATAAAGTTTTTCGTGCAGATAGATGTCATGAAGTAATTAAAAGAAGAGGGGGCACTCTTATTGCCATCAGGAAAGAGATTGTTCATAAATCTGTGCTTTTGAATTCTAGATTTTGTGAATCAACATGGTGTGAGGTCTTCCTTGATCATCATAAAAAAATATTATTAGGGAACATTTATATAAGGCCAGCCTTGTCTTTCTCTGACTTGGATGCTTTACTTTGTACTTTTGAAGAATTTTTGATTAATTATAAAATGAATATTATTATTACTGGAGATTTTAACATTCCTGAGTTATTTGATAATGCTTCTTTAGATATTTCTTCATTATCACACAAAGCATATAGGATGCTGCAATTCTTCAATTTTTTGAATTTGAAACAGCATAATTCCCATTTACATTCTTATAATCGAATACTTGATTATGTTCTGAGTAACTTACCTGAGATTAAATGTTTTTGTGTTTCATCTCTTAATTTTTCCTATAGATTTACATCACCCACCTATTGAATTTTTTGTTAAAATAAATTATTTTAAGTGGCATGTTCCTTTAAATATTAAAAGATGTTATAAAAAGGGGGATTATATGGGTCTGTGTAAGACAATTTCTAATTTTGATTGGAGCCCGTTATATTCCTCAACAGATGTTAATTATAATATGGACTTTTTTAATCAAGTATTTAATGATCTAATTGATTTTTATATACCAAAAAAACGTGACTCTCACAATTTTTATTTCCCTTTTTGGTTCTCAGATAAACTTAAAAAAATTATTAGAAGGAAATTGTATCATCATAAGCAGTACATTAAAACACGAAATATACTTTTTTACAATAATTTTATTAATTATAGAAGATTGGTTAAAGCTATTCAGAAAATTGATTTTCAAAACTATATTAAAAATATGGAGCTCAATTTGTCAGATAATCCTAAAGAATTTTGGTCTTTTATTAAAACTTCTGGCATTACCAAAAGAAAATCTCAAATGGATTATAATTCATCTTTATGTGCTGATGACTTTTCAGTTCACTTTTCTGAATTATTTGGTAATTCTCAACTGTCTGGGTTTAATTTGATCAAGGGATGTTTTAATGATAGCATTTCTATCGATTGTTTCAACAATAGTGATATTATATCAGCTGTCAAAGAACTCAAAACACATTCAAGTATAGGTTATGACAATATACCTTCTTTCATTTATAAAGGTTGTGTAGAATATATTGCTGCTCCTTTATGTTATATTCTTAATTGTTCGATTAAAAATTGTATTTTTCCTAACTCTCTAAAACTTTCCAAAGTTATATCTATTTTTAAAAATGGTTCAAAAGATAATGTTAATAATTATAGACCAATTTCTGTGCTTCATACAGTTGCATGCATATTTGAAAAATGTGTTTATAAGAAAATTGTTAATGACATAAATAAGATTTTGGTTCCTGTGCAACATGGCTTTTTACCTGGAAGATCAACTGAAACTAATCTTTTAACAATAACTGATCACATTGAAAATCAATGTCATTTAGATGTAGTTTATTTTGATTTATCCAAAGCATTTGATAAAGTGGATCATTCCAGGTTGCTTTTCAAAATGTATAAATTAGGTTTTTCCTATAATTTGGTTGCATGGTTTGAATCTTTTATTAAGAAGAGAACAGCTTATGTAAAGTTTAAGAATAATTCTTCTAATCCATATTATTGTAATATAGGAGTACCTCAGGGCAGTATCCTTACACCATTATTGTTTAACATTTATATTGATGATTTGGGAGAGAGTTTAGAATTTTCGCATATTTTGTGTTATGCAGATGATTGTAAAATTTTTAGGAATATAAACTCAATTAATGATTGCATATTATTATAAAAAGATATCAATAATTTTGTGAAATGGTATAGAGATAATAAAATGGATATTAATATGGATAAGTGTTCAACAGTTTCTTATTTCAAAAAATCTGAAATGATAATTTGTCCTTATTATATTGAAGATCATAATATAAAATTTGTTGATATTCAGAAAGACCTTGGAATTATTTTTGCAAGCAATGGATCATTTCATCATCATGTTGAAAATGTAGTAAATAAGGCTTTTAAAATTATGGGTGCAATTTTAAGGCATGGTAGACAATTTAGTAGTTTTACAAAATATAAATTATTTCTCTCTTTGGTTTTGCCAATTTTAGAATATGGATCTGTTGTTTGGAATCCCAGTTCCAAATGAGATATTATTAAAATTCAATTGGTTTATGACAAATTTTCTAAGTACATTAAATTAAAAGACCATTATCTATCCCTATCCATTAGAAGAAAAATGAAAGATCTTAAAATTTTATATAACCTTGTGAATCAAAAAATTATATTAACTAACAAAATTTCAAATATTGCTTTTAATAATTGTTTACATAAAACATGTACATTTACTTTATTTTATATTAAGGTTTGTCACTCTAACATATTAAAATTTTCACCTCTGTTTCATTTGCCTAATACCTATAATCATGATTTTATTAATGAAAATATTTTTTCTTTAGACTTTAAAAAATTTGTTACTTATCTCATAAAAAAGTATGGCATATAATTATATTATTTTCAACATTTTTACTCATTTATGTATATTATTTATGTATATTATTGTATAGTTATTATAGTGCAATTCTGTAATTGGCTTAATGCTGTAGTTTTGTACGGTAAATAAATTGAATTGAATTGAATTATTATTATTATTATTATTATTATTATTATTATTATTATTATAATAATAATAATAATAATAATAATAATAATAATAATAATAATAATAATAATAATAATAATAATAATAATAATAATAATAATAATAATAATAATAATAATAATAATAATAATAATAATAATAATAATAATAATAATAATAATAATAATAATAATAATAATAATAATAATAATAATAATAATAATAATAATAATAATAATAATAATAATAATAATAATAATAATAAAATAATAATAATAATAATAATAATAATAATAATAAAATAATAACAACAACAATTACCAACACATCATCATTATTGTATGGGATGCATTCATTCTAATAAAGCTAGTGTATATAAAATTTGATATTCCAAACACCAAATCTTGCTAAGAAATCCTGATGTTCCTTATATCTTATTGATCTGTGTTGATTTTATATTTTAATATTATTAATAAAACATTTATTGAAATTAATTTTTGTATATTCTCTTCATTGACTTATTTAAAAACATAATTTAAATTTGATTGTTGTTTCTATGAGCATAATATTATTTGATAAGCCTTAAAAGTCCAGATAAATATTTTCAATGATGAGCAATGATTTCATGCTCTTCAGTATCTATTATTAGTATTGTATCATCTTAAAATGTGTTATAGTTTATGTATGAAAATTTTCACCAACTCCCCTTTTTTCTATACCATTTTACAGACCTAACATGCCTTTTTATTGGAGAAAAATCTTGAATTTTTATTTATATTTATTTAATATAGTATTAATATTATCTTCACCTTCATTTTAATATCACTAGAAAGGCTCTCTTTCTTTCTCTCTTTTTATGATATTACTGATTGGTGATTACTTTTGAAACATGGCTGAACAGAATACCCTGTGTGGCGTAATGCAATTGGAAAGTGGAGAGTTCAAGATTCATGAATTATGGCCCCGAGTCTACTCAAATTTCTTATAATCTCCCAAGCAATAAACTATTTAATTGTTTATTTATTGTATAGATGATGTGAGAAAACCAATAAATGAAGTCAAACTCTTTCAGTATGCAAGTTTTGTTTACATTTTAAATTGAACTAGTGTTATATTATTGGTGTAAATACTCAGGATCCAATTCTATAAATAAAATTATTTTAGAAATGTCATCTCTTCTTGCCTTCAAATAATGGACTAGTCCATATTCCATTTTATCTAGATCAGATTAAGCATTCATTGCCATGAAATTATGTATATACAAATATAGATAATGCATAGCCAATGGCAAGAACAAGCCAAGAGGCAATGATGTTCACTGAATCTGAATGTTTCCATTAATTGATAGGGATTTGGCAAAAAAATATTCAAACTTTTTGAAGATAGAGTCAGAAAACTACTGTCACAGAGCTAAAAGATAGAATCATTATTCTCCAAACAATAACAGTTAAGCCAAATGTTTTGACATTGCCAAGCAAGTTCAAGTTCAGGACTGGAAGTTGCTAGAACTAATTGCCAATAGGGGGCACGCTGTGAAGTACAGCCAGAGTGTCATCAGATCTACTCATGAGGCAGGCTGTCAAAGTACAGCTGGAAGTAGTAGGAAATTATAAGAGCATATGCAATTCTTTCTTCTGTAGTTTACTCTTGAACTATGTCTCATCAATGATAGCAGGTAAAGTGTAAGCCGTTATAAATATAGTGTAAATAAGCAAACGTATATTTGCTTCATATTTTATTAATAAATATAGTATAAAACCTATTTACATGCATTTGTGTTTATATATATATATAATCCAGACTAAACCCCAAAAGCACCTAGCTCTACTAGGACAATGTGAATTTATAATACTATATCAGCGCCATGTGGTGAGTAAATTAAATGTTGTTTTAAATGAGAATTTTGCTACAGTCTAGTAATAATATAGGCAGGCAGAAAAATGTTGAAGGTGCTGATTAATTAAGAGAGGGAAGGTGGGACAATGCTGCCATATTATGTTGATATAATTTTATTGCAATCATTTTGAATTTATTTGAATTTTTTTTTTCCTAGTCATTCAATTATTGTCCCATTTATTGACCAATCAGCTGCTGTGAAGTTATTGATGCTGGGAGAGAAGATACCTAAGCATCAAAAAAACTTGTTGCTGCTTTGAAGTTTACATCAGAGACTTAAATAAAGTCAGTTTGTTTTTCAAATAAACAAGATTTATCAAACGAAATACTATTTTTAAAAAGTTAATAGCTTAATTACATTTGACATTTGTAAATATTGGAAAGGGAGGGTGTCTTTTAAATCATAAATTAGCATTGGAATTAGATAATTATATATAAGAGATTGATATATCTAATAATTTTTAAAAAAAAAGTTATTAATTTTTATTTTACTTTGTTTTCTTAAATACATTTTTTAAAACAATGTAATTCATTTTCTTTTAGCAAGTATAAAATTTAATTACAATTATAATGTTTTTCCTTATTCGATTTTTAGAAAAATTAAGTTAATTTTCAACGTCAAATTGCATAATATGTAATTATAAATCAGATTTCATTTCATTGCTTGCTTATTAATTGAATAAGGTAAATAGAACAATAAAACTCTTTTAGAATAAATATTATATTTACGATCTCAATTCAAGGCATTTTTATGGTCTGAACTCATCACCCAGTGAACTAATTCAGCTTCTCTTTAATAAATAACTTAAAAAATAAATAAATAAATGAGAATTTTCAAAAAGCAACATGATTCTAATTAAATTATAAATAACAAAAATAATAAATTATTTAGAAAATAATTTGTATTTTAAATTATTTAAACACTATTCTTTAAACGTCAGTAAAATAGAATGTTTGTTTAGCTATTTCATAATTAGAAGAAATTTGGTCAGCTCCAATTATAGTTCATATTAAAATACTTCTTTGTAAAATTAAAACAAACTTTATTTTAAGTACAATGTCAAAACTTATGATCATTGAAGTCAGATCTAATTTTATCACATTAGTTACTCAGTAGAGTGATGTTTGAAAAACAAATTGACAGAAGTTGCACCTTGAAATCTATTTACAACGGGAATAAACTGAAATTTTTAAATTTTATTCAGATGGATATTGATATAAGAATGTTTTACTCTCAAATCCTTTACTTAACCATTCACGGAATGAGCTCTATGATATAGACAGATTGTCACAAATCTAAACACCTTTAATTCAAAAACTTTTGCTATTCAGACAAAAAATTAAATATTGTTTTGGTGTAATATTTTAATTACAGCTGTATAAAAATTTTGGCTGATATAAATATACATATATTTTATAATTTAAATTTAAAGTATATATTGTTATTAATGAAATAAATGCATTTAATACATAAAAAGTATATATATACATACATACATACATACTAAAATCAACATTTATTTAAATTTTCGTTAGAGTTTTGTATTTGTAATAAAAGAGGCAATGATTTATTGCTGAAATCTGAAAAAGTTACAAATCCACTAAAACTCTGTAATCACAAATTTCAGATTAACAAAGCCATATAAAAATAGTAAACTCAAGAGCTCATAGTTCTGAGATGTAAGCTTAATCTATCATTTCTGATGTTTAAATATCACACAATATTTTGAACAATTAATTTGACCTAACTGTTGCAAAAAATTAAAAAAACTCTTTATAACAAGAGTTCTCAGAAAATATATGTAAATGATATGCACTGTACAATAAACTCAACATTTTCAAGAATTCTGAATAATTCTTCTCCATTGAAATTCATTTATTTTATAAGCAAAAAATCTAATTATCACTGCACTTAAAAATCATTAAACAGTTAAAATTTTAGTTGTAACTATTGTGTCTAGATAGTAGAAATGCATATCAAGGGGTCAAAACAAATTTTTGTCACAGAAAATATACTTCTGTGCTTGTGGTGTTAAAAAAAGAATTTTTTTTTGGATTAGGTGTTTCCTGTTTTTGTAAAATTAAATCTTTATTTATATAATATGTTTGATTATTAAAAAAAAGAATCTTATCCCCAAAAGAGAAAGGACATTTAGACGAAAGTAGTGATTATTAATAACATTGTTTTTTATTATTTTTTTGATAGGAAAATTGATTTTTAAATATTTTTGGGATTGATTCCATCATTTATACAAATTCTTTTAACAAAATTGATCTCAAATATAAAAATTTCATTAACATTAAGTTTTTTTCATTAAATGCATTTGTTAAATTGAAGGCTGATATGATTTTTTGTGTGTGATATAATTGCCTTTTTTTTTATTTGCAAAGTTAATAATTTATTTCTAAGATGAACTTCATTATTTTCATATATACTTATAATGAAATTGACCTAAAACATTTAAGGTTTGATATAGAATAGTTTTTCTCTTCATTAAAATATATAATTGAAAAATAAATAAAAAATGAGCAAAAAATATTCACGTCTCAAGAGTAAAGCATCTCCATATAATGTTTTTTTTAATCTTTAGCTAGAATTGACAAAAGCACCCAATAAATAAAAATAATTTTAAAAAAGAATATATATTATATATATCTTATGACATTTTTGATCACCAATTTGAATTGATTACAAAATTGCCAATGAAATACAGTTAGAAAAACTAGTTATGAAATTTACAAAAGATAAAATATATAAACGTAAATAAATTTAATATATTGTCAATTCTTAAATATTTTTAAAGTATTTTTTTATTTCTAAGAGTATTTTATTTAGAAAATAAAAGACTCATTTAAAACAGTTGTACACTCATTAACTTATTTTTAGAAAATAAATACACAATAAATCTAAATTTGAGAAAAAAAAAGACTTTATTACTATGAATATAAAATATAATAGTAGTAAAAATATTAGTAATTTCAACTCCCAGTTTTCTCTTTGCCTTCACAAATAAACTTACAGCTATAAATAGGAAATCTTCTAGCATCTTCTGACAATTATACTGTTACATTGCTCAATATAAGTCTAGGCACTGTACTTCATAATATTAACTATAATGTTGCATTCTCCATAACAGCACATTTTTAACTGCTGATCTTTCACTGCTAATTTTTCTGCATACTGGACTGCATGTATGCTTATCACTCATTTTGATCTGTGACCTTGATCACTGCTTATGCATGGCAACAATCCACACATGCAACAGTTTTTCATTTGCTCTTTTAATTTGCATAATTAATTACATTATTGCTTTTCTGCAAATTAGCATATCCATTATTATCATTATTTTTTTGCATAACTTTAAATATTATGCATACTTATTTTGTAGAGTGGGTTTAATGCTTTTTTATTTACTCATACGACTTTATTTTTATTCATTATTGATGTGCAAATTTTTTTATAGTCAGAACATAACATAAGCATAGCAGTTTTTTATATCAATTTTGTAAGAATTATTGTTGTTATAAAATAGTTAATACATTTTATTTTAATAAAATGTCTTTTTCACTAAATACATCTCAAACATGTCAGCAAAAATATTTTTATTCACATTTTGAAGTGTATATCCTATGATAGAAATTTTAAGTGTACATAAACCATTATGCACAGGGAGGGAGGGAGGAATTATATTAATGATATACAGAGGCAAAACTTTCCATACGATAGCGTCACTCATTGCAAACCGGATTAATCAATGGAAATTAATATATATTTTAATTATACCATGTGATTGAATTTAATATGAATGGATATATTAGTTTTTAATTAAATTTAAAGTTTGTATCTGTAGTAAAAATATTAGGTTAATCTAATCTAATACATGCTTAATAACAATCATTAATGCATTTATCTAAAAAGGGTGCTAATGAATTAATGAATGCAAAAGTTTTGATACTTTTACATTAAATTGTAGCAATTTAATGTAGTAAAGTGCACCAGTTTTCTTAGTATGCCAGTAAACCCTAGAAGCTAACAGAAGATATAGAAAATTAAAATCACAAATCCTGTGTATTTTTTATTATCAAGTTTTGTTAAAAAATAAATGTATAAAATAAAGCAAGCCATCATATTAATCCTATATTTTTGATTTCATGTAGCACAAAAGTACAGACAAACATATTTTTTAACTGATAAAATTCTATGAAGATAGCAAAGTCTATCTGATAAAAGACTGTGCAAAGTATCAGAATTGTCGTAGTAAATTTAAAGGATCAACCTGTTGGTGCCTAGCTGGCTGAAGTCATACATCCTAAACTGTTTAATGCTCCAAGATTAATAATGAGAAGATTGATGCTTTAACTCACTTAAGATGGAAAAATAAAATCTAGAATTAAAATGAAAGGGTTCAAAGAACACTGTATAGAATTCATTCTAACCAGTACACATATGTTCACTCTAATGTCTGTTAAAACAACAGAATACCCACATCCAAACTACTATTACGTAGCCAGATTTCTGATGCAAATGTTAAAAATATGAAATATGAAAACTATGGCATAAGCTTGAGTTATTAATGGTTATCAGATGCTTACAATTAAGTAAGGAGTAAAAGTCAGGTTACTAAAATATATAGTTATTAACTCGAGTTGGCAGGCCTATTTATCTAAATGAATAGGTTAATTTGAGTAACTTTATCTTACAAAAATGCATTACTGCAACAGCTTCATTTGTAAATCATAAGTCTTATATGTAAAGTCATAATTCAGAAACTGTTTTTGAGATCATAAACCGAGCTTATAGTACTAGAGTATAAAGAGGAAAAATGATATTGTAAATGTAGTAAGCCTTGAGAGTCAAATGATGTTGTGTTAAACTTGAAAATAAATGACCGGAAGTATGCCACATAATTGAAGAATTATTGTTCATGTTTTTCATAACCAATAAAAGAATTTCTGTTTGGAAATTTCCAAGATAATGTTATTATCCAGAATCAAATAAGAAATATGATTAGTAATTATTCTGCAAAGCTGTATTTCAGGTTAATATTTCCCATCATGCAAATGTTATTTTCAGACAACAATAAGTAATAACTTTCTAAATTATACAGATTATTTAATACAAATAAGTATTTGAGAAACATGTCTTTATTAGAAATAACTTACATGTCTTTAAACACTACTCAAATGTTTGTTTTTTTTTTAATTTCATCCTACATGAAGTGGCTAACTTATTAATAAAACTATGACAGGTTGTCCCATTATTTTGTCAATTTCTGATACTATTTGAAGTATATATTTTTATAAAAAAAAAACTTCTTTATAAATTTTATAATATGTTTGCTGAGAAAAATGTTTAAACAAAAGATCTACTTACATTATGAGATATTTTTTCTACTATCTTTTTTGCACTGGTTATATTAATTCTAATATAAATAGTAATAATAACTCTTTTTTATGCATCTTCATTAATTTCTCAATCCAGCTTATTATTATAATGATGATGATGTTTCAGAAAGGAACTTTATTGGGTCAATGAGTATTTACGTACATTTATGCCACATGTACATATTTATATTCATTGTTCTTTGGATGATTTATCAGATTGTCTCTTTAGTTCAGAGGGTTACAGTTTTCAGAAAAACAGCCTCTTGGTTATACCACAAGTCTTTTGTCCTAGTTCCATCTCCTAATATTTGTTGTATATATGGATTGTCCTCATTGGATACCTGGATTGTTCTTTATATATTGGTTTAGTTATTTTTAGGGCTGATTGTTGCTTTAGTAGTGACCAAGTGGCTGCATATATATCTGGATGCGCTATCATGTTATCTCTAATTCTTAATTATGCTAGCTTGTTATGGAAAGTGGAGGAATGCCATCTTGTGTTGTTGCCCATTATAAATGTACATTGTGAGCATCAGAATGCATAGAGTATAAATGTTGCTGTCTTCATTCTCAGAATTGGATTTTTTCTTGATATGATAATCTTTTTATTGAGGTATTAGGCTGCCTGTATGTGTTACACATTATTTTTCTGATTTCTTCTAGTGCTGTGGATTGATAGATTAGGTGTTGCTGTGTTTCTTCTGCATGGTGGCAGAGTCTGCAGAATGGATCAATGGTGATGTACATTCTCTTGTGATAGAGGAAGTATGTTGTTGGCATGGCATATAGGTTGACTTTGATGATAAAATCAAAAATCATGGGCTCCAGTGACAATATTTATTTCTAGCATTGGAGAGGGATCATTATTAAACTGCTCTTGGTGCATGAGGGTATAAATCTGCTAATAGGTGTATTTTCTCGTATGTTGTTTGGGTATTTTGCTAATTGTTCTGTGTTGGTAAATGATTGATGATAGGTATAAATGTTGTAGGGATGGTTTCTCTGTTGGTGCCATTTGGAGTAGGCCCTTTGCTTATGGAGGATGTTTTAATGTGGCAGTTAACAAGTTTTTTAATTTTTGTGTATAAAAGATGTTTATATCATGTAGACCAAATCCATTGCTTGCAAGCAGTTGGCTGAAGCATTTGGTTGATATTGTGACTATTTTTCTGCACCATAGGAGTTTGTTGTAGATGGACCTGATTGTTAATTTAAATGCCTTGGAGAAGAATGTAATATGCAGATGGTAAATAATTTTTAGTGGTGATAAGTTGGTTTATCAGTTGCACCTTTGAGTATATTGAAAGGTATGTTTTTGATAAGGAGTCAATGATTCACTGAGCTTCATCTTTTAGTTTGTTTTGTATATGACATCCCATTCTTGTGGCCACCAGGTGAAATGGGAAGCCAAAAAAAGCAATTGGTTTAGCTTAGTATGCATCTGTACTTGCTTTACCAATAAATAGTGATCAAGTGGTGGTTTTGCTTGTGTTAAATTTCAATGTGTATTTGTGTAGTCTTGTAGAACTTTTTGTAAGCTAGGTGTTTGCTTGAAGGTAGAAAGATGGTTATATCATCCATGTATGCAATGCATGCAATGTGTTGTGGAGTGTTTGGTATTGGGATACCTGTGGATGCTTGCTGGATCTTTTGCAGAAGGGAATTGATGTTAGTGTGAATAGTAGTGAACTGAGTGGGGATGCTTATGAAATAGACTGTGTGGGGACTAATGATAGCAAGTTTTTGCCATTGAGTGTTATGTGGATTTCATGGCTTAAAAACAGGTTTGATAATAAATATAGTTGAGTTTTTGGTATTGTAGTATTTGCGAGCATATCTGAATATTGATTGAGTCAAAGGCTTTTGTGAATTTCTTATTGGAGATTAGCAGCATTATGTGTTATGTGTGGTTCTATATGATTTTGTCAATGATTTTGATTGGCAGTAATTCCATGGATATTGGGTGAAGTTCATTTAGAGGGGGGATGGCTTTTGTTTTTTTGTTGCATGCATTATCACAATTGGGTAAAGTCCTTCCATGAGTTGAATTTTCAGTGATAAATAATTTGCTAGGTCACAATGATATTGAGCTGTAAATCAACTGAAACACATTAAGACAAAATGAGGGATGCTAGGGCTTCCTGGGTGGCACATGTTTGGAATGTTCACCAGCTTTATTGCAGACTCAGCTGTGTTGAATGGAGTTGTTGTTTCTGGTGTTCCAAATAAGTCGGAAGGAAGTTTAAGTGGATGGTTTGTTTGTAGTTTTTGTCTAAAGTATGAGTAGATTGGCAATATCATGTTATGTCCTGTATATGTGGTTTTATTTGCTTAAATAGCCATTGGGATTTTGATGTTGGGTAGGATCCATAGCATCCATTTTATGTAACCTCTGGTCCAGGTGTGTTTTTGAGTGAGACATATTTTGCTTTTTTTATTTTTAGATAGTTTTTTAGAGTGTTGAATGTATTGCTGTATGTTCATATGAGTTTATGTATGTATTGCTGAGTATGATGTGAAGGTTTTATAATAAAAATTCACTTATAAAGCTCATGAGCAAGTGCTAGTAATCTGGTTGGTTGGTGGGTTCTTTTTGTGATATGCTCAATATTAAAAGAGAGTATATTAATGAATACTAGATATCTCTGTATAGGATTAAGTTGTAGGTTTTGAATTTTATTAAGCATAATGTAGGTTTATGAGAATAAAAATTCTGGAGTGGTCACTGGGAATGATACTAATTGTTTTAGTTAGTGGAAGCACTGATGTTTGAGTTTGTGTAAAGTTGATGTTTATTGTTTGTACTGAATGGTCTGAGAATGGGGAAGGTGCAAGGCTCATTGTAATTAGATGATGCAGAATTGGTTAATAGAAACAGAGGTCAATCAGTGATGCATATCAGTCATTGTGGAATGTTACTGTAATGTCCGGTAGGAAACCCTGAGCACTCATTAGTGGCACAGAAATTTGATGTGGCCATGGTTTAATGAAATCTTTATATATCATATTGCAGTCTCCAATTATATGATTGGATTTTTTGTGGTTGTAAGTAGTGAATAGCCATTATATTGGTAATTATACTAGGTCTCAGAGGTATATATACAAAAATTATGTTGATTATCATAATCCAATGTTGAAAAGTCACTATTAACAAGTGCGAGTCTATAAATATTATTTTGAATGAAGTGAATGGACAATTGGGTGCATTGAGGAATACAGTGCCCCTAGAACATGTTGTTGAGTATTTGGAGCATGGACAAATTCCTCTTTGGGTAGCTATCTTGTTGGGCCTGTTTGAGAGTCAGCATAGACTTTAGTTTCAATTAATCCAAGTAAGTGGAGCTGTGTGGTTTAATCCATTGTTTTAATTGATTGATCTTGTAAAAACCCCTGGAAAACCCCCTTACATTAAATGCAGTTATCCCGACTTTAATAAAATTTATGTAAGCTTAGTGGGTTTATTTTTGTGTGTTGGTATGGTGTTAGGGGTAGTTCCTGATCATTATCATAGTTTAGTTTTATGTTTTCATTAGTTGGATCAAATGTATGGTCTACGAAGCCAATATTGTCTTCTTGATTAAATTTTTGTCTTTGCTTTCTTTATTTGTCGATTTTCCTTTGGTGTGTGGCCTGGCCATCTTTTTGCTCTGGCATTGTTTTTTCTACCTGGGCAAGACATGTAGTGATTGTTTCTGTTATATGTGTTGAAATATTATTCTTTATTAAAAGTGCATGTGATGGTTTGGTGATCTGTGTTATTCATGGTATAATCTAAGTTTATTTGACTTATGTTCACATTGTCTGTTTGTTTTTTATTTGGTTTTTGGATTGATAGGTCCAGTGCTTATATTTTTATATTTGCATTTTTGGCTTGATTGTTTTCTAACTGTCGTTGACTGCTTTTTGAATTCTTGTTCATATCATCATCATTTTGTTGTAATTTCATTATTTGTTCCTGTGATGAATGTATAGGTTGGTTAGCCATTATCTGATTTTGCATAATTTAGTTTGCATTGCAGTGTATTGCCAGATGGATGCTGTCCACAGGAGTAGCATTGGAATCTTAACCCTCTTATATAAAGGGAAATAGTTATATTTTTTGGGTTTACATTGTTATTTAGTTTTATCTTAAATTCAAAATTGTTGCTATATACAGGTGTGGGTGTGTCTTTTAGGTATATTCGATTTAAGTTTACCACACTGCTGAATGGTTCTATCATGTATTGAAAGTCTTGTATATCATATCTGAAGTATGTGTTCTTTATTATACCTGCGATGTAGTTTTGGGAGTTTATCGACTACCACTAGTGCATAATTTCCTAATGTTTTAACTTGGGTCTGAAATCAGCCCCTTTGGTATTCATCAACAAATTTGAGCACCAGGTATCATGAATTAAAATTCTCACCAATATGTAACACTATGTACCACATTCTGTGTGTTGTCAGTGCTTCATATAGCAACAATCTGGCAAATGTGTATGATGTGAGAAATTTTGTTTGTGATTAATATTGATTTAGGTGATAAATTTTTTTTAAATGTATTGAATAACTTTCTAGGAATTGGTTTTATTGAAATTAATATTGACTGTTTGTTAACGCTTCTGCAGTCCAATGTGTGTGTATGTGGGGGGGTTCTTGGTTCTCATTGGTTTTTAAGTTAAGAATATTGATATCTTTTTGATCTGCTTTTTTACATCTAGTTGCTTGAGTTGAGTTTAAGTTATGCTTTATGTTGATTATTTGCACTTCAGACTTGGCAACACTGGCATAGGTTTTTGTTGTGTTGGTTGTCGTTTTGATGGGATTTTTTTTGGCACCAACCACCTCGTCACTTGGCTGAGTGGTTGCTATGTTTTTTTAAATATTAAATAATTAGTTTTTTGGTGAATTGGCTTGATTATTCTATAGTGTAAATTTATACTTACTTTTATTGCTTGGAATTTGATTTCTGTTTTATTTTTTGTTACTTTTATTGCAAGTTTGTATCTTTTTTGTAGTTTTTTGCCACTTGAACTTAGATGCATGAACATCTTGCTTTTACTAGCCAAGCAGGACTGCATATATCATCATCATCATCATCATAATGTTTTTGTTTAATTTTATGTATAATTCATTTGCTTCTTCATTTAACTCTCTAATGTTGATTTTAGTATTTCTAAATATTTTCCAGTGATTACTATCTCATCTAATAGTCTTAAATTATTTAATGGCATTTAATATATAGATGTCATTCTTTACTTTTTTTGAGTTTATGCACCACTCCTTCCAGATTATAATGAAATTGTCAAGACAGCCACGAGTGTACCTTTAAGCAGTCTGCACAATAACAAATTATTCCAGAAATTAATGTCAATTTGGCAATATCTAATAATAATGGCATGGTTAATAAAATGGATGATAATATAAGATTCATTACTTCATGGTATAATTCTAATTTGAGATGTTAGAATTAATATTTTGGAAACAACTGCAAACTACCACCAGCGAGATACAAATATTATTATTTATTCAAAGTATATTATGTCTAGTTATCCCCACTTGCCTTTGGGCACAGAATTATATATGCAGATGTGTGTGTGTGCATGTCTGTGTGAGAATGAGAATAGCAATTAAGGATAGTATGTATGCAATAAGTGAAATATTATGATATAACTTTATATTACTGTTGATTAGTTAAATTCTTGTCAGTTATATCCTAACTTTTTAATATTATTTGCTTTTTATATATATTATTTAAATTTTTTATTATAAGTTAATATGATTTCTTTGCCAAAGTATGATAGGCTTAGAATGCCTCAATGCTAGCTGTGTCCATATTATATAGAACTCCATTTTTAAAAATCATCCAACCTCTTTATGGACAAGTTCAAAAAGACAATTTGTTTGGTTAGAAGAGTTAATTAAAAGCACACTTTCCAAAAGAAATGAAAGAATATATTTAGTTAAAGATAGCAGAATGATAGGAATGAGAATATCAGAAATAGGAAAATGGGAACTGTGATTTTGAAGTTAAAAGAGAATGGTGAATTGAGCAAATAAGAGTCAGAGCTGTAAAATTTTAGTAAGACTCCCCTTAAAGATGCTGCCTTAATTAATAATTTTAATCCAAAGTAAGTGCGGGGAAAATTAGTAATGCTTTATACGATAGTTTAAAAAATTATCAGTTTTAATTTAGCATCTATCAAGAGATTTTGGTTAATGTTGTCTAAGTGCAAATATGAACTGCATATTAACGCCTTTTTTCAATGAAATGTATATAAAATGTTCACTCAAAGTCTGATTCATATTAAACACATCGTTTATTATTATTATTATTATTATTATTATTATTATTATTATTATTATTATTATTATTATTATTATTATTATTATTATTATTATTATTATTATTATTATTATTATTATTATTATTATTATTATTATTATTATTATTATTATTATTATTATTATTATTATTATTATTATTATTATTATTATTATTATTATTATTATTATTATTATTATTATTATTATTATTATTATTATTATTATTATTATTATTATTATTATTATGTTTATAAAGAGGAGAAATAATTTATTCATTAGAAGTTTAACAAGAATGTTTAAATTTATTTTATTCAAGGTGAAATGTTCAATAATAACATATTTGATGAATGATTGAGGTAATCTGTCTCCAAATGAAATTTTTTCAATTTCTTGCCTCATATTAGTATGATCTGCAGATTTTTAAATAACTAATTACTTTGTTTTAAGATATAAATTAATTAATCAATGATTACAAATTACACCAAGATATGCTGGTTAATTATTTGTTCATCTATTAATTTGTGTTTGCTAGAAATCGATAATTTAGACAAAAAGCATAGAATAAAAATAAGTTTTCTAACTAATTAGTAGTAATTGAAGTATATGCTTTACTCTTTGATCCCTAATTTCAATAATGATTAAGTTGGCAAATTGCTATAGTAATTTGCTGATAAAAAGGTCTACCTTTTTATCTTAAAATGAAATTAAAAACGTACTCTGGTATAATTTAAAAAAATGTAAATTTTGTAAATTGAGATCAAAAACAATTTATAGTTTTATATTTCTATATTTACCCAATTTATTATGCTTATTAAAATTAATTTCAAAAGCATTGTGCAGTTAAAACCAATATAAGTTGATGGAAACTACAGTCCAATTGTATAAGTGAAGAATAATCCTTTTCATGGTGAAAATATATTGAGGCCTTTATCTTGAGTTAAGAATAACTATATTCTATATCATTTACCAATATTTGATGGATTGGCTGGCTACCTAATTAAAAAATTGTTCCAAGCATTATTATAAAAAATTTTGCTGCTTAGAAAATCCAATATTAATCTAGATTAGGATTTAAGTTATGAGCAATTGCATTAAAAGCTGCACCATAAATTTCTTTTAAATTATCTGAATAATTAATTCTAAGAACCAACTTTAATGATCTAGAACACACTGTAACTATATGCCAGCTCATTGTGCAAATAAACAATTCTCTGAAAGTTTATGATTTAATTTAGGAAGTCAAACATGGTTACAGTTCATTATATAATAAAAATATATATTTATAAAAATGTATAAAATATGAGAAATATAAAAAATATATTTATTAATATATATAGATATAAAATATTTGTCATGTAATATTTTATCTTATTATAAGATATAACATAGCCACATGTACTCAACTTATAAAGACCATGAGTTTATTTTAACATTTTTTTAAAGATTTAGTGTGAATTACACAAAACATTTTAACATTATATAAATAAATGTGATAAATGTATTATAACGATCGAAATGAAGTGAAAATCGAATCTAACCGCAAACTACGATATCCGCTCTACGGGGCACCATCTAGGCATTTAAACCTAGAAAAATTTATAGAGTAGGCAGATACGCGCTGTTAAGATTCCACTTTATTTAAATATTCAGATCGTTAGCCCAAGTCACTAGCTCAGTGGAGACGCAGAGATAAAAATCTATATCTTAATTTATATCTTAAATATAAATAAATAAAAGCCACTGCCAGAAATTAATACATAAAAATATTTATTTACGCACATATAAAATCATTCTAATTTGAGGAATAAGTTTAACATTTTAGATTTTTATATTAACTTTTAATTTTACATTTAACTAAGTTTCAATGAGTTTAATATTTTATTTAGATAGTCAAGTATGAATAGACTACATAGATCTGCATTTGAAAAGAAAATATTCTTCCCTGATTTAACCTTAGGCAACAAATTTTGCAATCAAACCGGCGCCAATCCATCTGATACATTTATGTATTCAATGTAGCATGAAAATACGACAACACAAAATACTATACTGTCAGGAATGTACATCTGATCAGTAAGTAGAATTAGAGAAGACATTGTCTCTCCACCAACAGGAATGTGACATCTGTTGGCAAGTAGAACAATAAACATAAAACTCCATAGGAATGGACTGCGGTCCTTTGCCGTCTTACAAACCCATCCATAGGCAAACATAATCCTGCCCGTAGCGGATCTCATACTACATCTACAATTACACAAATATATCCAATCCATTGAACCAATTCAACTACAAAATGAATAACCTAAGATTACCCTCCCTTAATATAACTTTACAAAACTATATAGCCATTCACGCCCGACTTAAATTTAACATTTAAATACGTTCGCACAGATTATTTTTATACAATTTATTTTATAATGTCGAGTATAGATCGGCTGCACAGATTCTATGGTCAAAAACATTCCAAATTAAACACAACTGATCAAAATACAAAGTCAATCGATAACGTCAATTGCTGAGGGAATACAGGAGACCCTTTGGTGTTCATCATAAGACACCGCAGTGACATTGTTGACTTATATGTTCTAATTAACTGTGGAAACCACAACATAATCAACTGCTAACGAATCTATGCAACGTCTATACCCAACTTAAATGTAATGCATTTAATAATTTCTACAATAAATATTACTACAAATAATAATAATAAAATGGAAATGATTTTGGCAAAACTTAACTATATAAATTTAAACAATCAATTATTAATTTGAAAATCAAATAAGAGTTCATTTTAAAATTTAAATTAGCTGAATTTTTAAAAAAAAACATTGACGAAAGTTCTTAATTACTTTTTTTGTTGTTGTTGTTAATTTGTAAAGTTCATAGCTCACAGTAGAAGAGTCCAGGTTTCTGCTTTTAATTCCCGCAATGCCTCCATTGGAAGATAATGTTCTGGGATGGCAATAGCTGGTTCAAGGTATCACAGTCTTTTCATTTTTTTTATTATAGAGAGTGTGGTATGTGCGTCCTACCACATCTCTCAAACACAAAACGCTGGAACTGTCAGAAAAAACTATTTCCCTTTTTATATTATCCACATGGATTCAATCAACAAAACGTCACTAATCCATCACTTTCGTTAGGGTCCGAGCCAAGGCTTAGTGCTTCCATTGGTCAAGCTAATTTCTCTTTATTTTCTTATCTATCTTTCATCAGATCATTTTAATTATACAAGAGCCCAAGGCTAGGTTGCTTTTCAAACAATTTATAAACAATCATTTCCATTTACAGCTTACAAGAATTAATTAATACCTGTTTTTATTTTTAAATCTTGTACTTTTTTTTATAAAAAAGTACGTTCAAATACTTATTTATTTTTTTTTTTTTTTTTTAAAAAATATTTTTAAAGTTTGGCATCTGTGTGAATGTATATACGTTTAACAAACATTTTAATTTTAGCGTTTAGTTTTTTACTTTTATTTGCGAACTTTTAAGTTTTTATTTTAAATTAATGTAGTGACATATTTATATATCGTTACAGTATAAAGTTCATCATTTTTATATTATGGTTTATTAATGAAAGAATTATTTCCTAGCTGGTTTGAAAGGCTGTTATTCATGGCCCTTGGAATGGCTGTTGTTTTTGTAATAGTTTTTTTTCAATCGGTTGCTTTAATAATTTTTTTTTGCTTTTCAGAATGCTTGTAATCAAATTAAGCCTCCAAATTTAAAGTTTTAAATAAACCTGTTATATTTGATATATGAATTTGACAGCATTATAGACAATTATTACTGACAAAATTCCTTCCTTTGTATAAATAACCAGCATGCAAGATTGTGCTTTAACGTTTTTTTTGAGATTTAATGTAAATTAAAGAAAAGATTTTAATATTATACAAATAAATGTGAGAAATTCACAATTGAAAAATTGAAAAAAAAAAGTTTGAAACAACCCGACCTGTTTGGTACACTTCAGAAATGTACTTGGCAAGATATCAATAAAGTTAAATTAAAATTAAAAATTTTAAATATACGTTATATTTGATATGTAAATTCAACAGCATTATGGACAACTACTTTGTAAAAATTATACTTCATTAATGGCAGAATTACTTCTTTCACATAACATAATAGGTTTTTTAATTAGTTATGAATTTGACACCTGACCACCTTACAGATAAACATACATTCAGAAAAAACACATCAGAGTCTTATGGACAAATATCCACATGGATTTTATATATAAGATAATGAGTGCCAAGTTTTTAATATTTTATCTTAATATATATATATTTCAAACTCACATTCAGAATTAATCTTCTAAATAGCAACTTATATATATATATATATTGTACTTAACTGAAGAGTCATTTATTTCCAAGTGGTAATCAAGGTTATCTTAGCTTAACCTTTTGTTTAAAATTTCGGATTTAAAAAAAAATAATGATAATAAAAATGGAAATTAACTCAATTAATTATTAAAATAGAATAATCTAAATATTTTAATAATGTCAGTTGGTTTGATAAGGGATGTTAAGTAATAATTTTTAACATAAACAAATGTTAAAAAATAATTGTGAATTGATAAATAGTATTAAATGTATTCTAAAATAACTATCATATAATCCATTCTAATGTTTAAAGAATAATAATAAGATATTATTATTAAGTTGGAATAATTAAGTAATAAATTTTAAAAAATGATATGTAAGTTTTATTAAAAAAGAAATAAGAATATTTATTATTAGTTTTGTAGTTTAGAATTCCAGTTATAAAAGTTAGTTAGATTAAATAAGTGTTAACATATTATTGTTGTAATTCTAAAAATAATTTTAAACAATTAATGTAAAGCCCAGACATATGTGAGATTATTTGTGCATGCATAGACATGAAAACACAAGAATAAAAAATAATTTAACTCCCATATTGTTTAAAATAAGTAAATAAAGCAAATGTGTGGATAAAATTATTTCAATGAAATATTTATGGGTTTAATAAGGGGTATAACTTTAAATTTTATATTTATTACTATTGTGTTATATAAAATATCATTAAAAAAATTATTGCACAATATTTGTTAATAATAAAATTTTGACTTTGCAGCTGAAGGTCACGTGGTATAGGAAAATTATATTGATTATGTCAGTAGATTGATTCTATAGCTGGTTTGTCAGAATATTAAAATTTAATAAAAAATAGTTTTTATTGTTTTTTAAATGAATTGTAGGTGGATGAAAAATTGTAAGATAAAATGAAGATCTAGGGGTCATTCAGTTGCTGATCTGTTTTTAAATATATGTGTGGCTGAATCTTAAAAGTTCCTTAATAAAAAATTTTAAAAACTTTATATTTTCTAAAAAAAATAAAAGTATGTTTAAAATAATTATTTAAAAATTGTCTTGTAATGACAAAGGACTAAAAGAAAGGTAGTCCGTTTTTCTGACAGTTTTTCATTACAATTGAGACATTAAAATTTATGGTAAAAATGTTTGAAGAAAATACAGCATCTCATATTTCATTTACTTTTGATCTATTCATTTTTCTTTATTTAGAAGTAAAACTTAAATTATTAAGTATTGTTATGGCTAAAGACTTTATTGCACTAAACTATAGTATATCTCCTATCAAATTAAAAATACACGTGAGGAAGAAATTTAAAAAAAAAAGACATTCAAACATTTTAAAATATTAAAATGGAAATGCGTTAGCATCTTTATAAATTAGAAGTGACATTAAATTTAATACTTTATTACTTAATAGATGATATATACATTTAAATATGCTCTTAACAGAATAATGTTTCTGTGGACAATATGTAGTTTAAAATACTAATTTTCATTTATGCCAGTAGTATGAAAGGACTTTGTTTGAAAGCAAAACTTTAAAAGAATTTAAAAAATATTATGAATGAACTTGTCTCTATCAAATGCATAATGTTTGGTTATAGTTGCCAGTATTTATAAGTAACTTTATGACCGTTGATCTTTGCTCATAAACGGAGGAATGTCTTAATTATAAAAAAATCTACTCTTATGTTTAATAAATAAAAGGAAATTTGTTTAAAAAAGAAATACATTTTTAATTATTAAAAAACTTTTAAAAAAAGAGCTCTATTTTAAAAAATACGTTTATCTAAGGAAGAACAGTGAAAGTTAACTAAAAATATATATTATAATTATTCCACGTTTGAACCTAGGATTATAAATATAAAGTGTGTTCAGCTGAAGAATTTATTTTGTTTCATGCCGGCCTTATCTTATTATTTAAGTTTTTTTTTTCAAATTGTTTTAAAAAAAATATTATTAATGAACTATTGAACATTTTCATTTGGAAATGATTGCTATGTATATAAATGTATTAATTGAAGCTTCAAATTCAGATAGATATCTTAATCTGGATAAATTGTATACACATTATGAAATGGAAAAATCATCACGGAGCCAAAATATGAACTTGAATTAATGTATTATTATTATTTTTTTATGGTCTGTTTTATTGGTTTAAAAAAAGAATGAATCCATAAAAATATTTATGCTATTATTTTTTTTTGTAACACTTTTTGCATAAATATACAGGTAAACTAGGGTTATAATTTTAAAACAAAATAGGTTTATTTGAATGAGCAAATGTTTCTTGCCATTCTTAAGTAGATTTAGTTTATTTATCAAGCATTACACTAGCTAGTTTCTATTTAATAATTTTATTATAGAGTTTTAAATATCACAGTCTTATTTTCATATAAATGGGATGTTTTACTCAATTTTTATTTTAAATTTACTAAAGAAGTTTATCAGAGAATATCCATTCATTTGTTTTATGAATGTTATATTAATAATAATTACAAATATTTTATATTCATCGAGAAGTAAATATTCTTGCATTTAATTTACAATTTTAAAAGTCCACTAGTTACTATATTTTTAGCATTTAATATTTTGTTATGTGTGCATTGTGCCTTGCCTAGAATTTTATATGCATTTAAGTTTAAAGTATTTTCTACAGTAGTCAGTTGACACATAGTTTGCTTTGTTGGTTCGAACATTGGATATACATTTTGTATTTTATAAATTTCTTGGAAATAACTTAGTTAGTTTAAGTGAAGTATATATCTTGCTATTAGTTAGAATTTGTTAGCCTCAAGAGTTAGGCTTAGTTTATAATTTTTGAATATGTCTTATGGAGTAGAGAATATCCTCCATCCTTATTGTATTGTATTTCCATGATTTGATAGTGCTTGTCCCCCAAAAAGAGGGTATTTTATTGTATTTTTCAGTGATGATGATCACATTTATAAGCATTGGAAATCCCATGAGAGGATTGTGCTTTTCTGGTGGGTGTTCCTGTTCCCAGATGTACTGTAGATGAATTCCAGACATCTTTTCTGCCTCGAAGTTAGGTATTTTGGAAGCCACCATATTCTTTTCCAGCTCTGAGGACCCTAGTATCTTTATATTTTTTGCCTATCATTCATGATGACTTAATGCTAATTCCACCACAGTAGGTGATGTTGCATTTGTTTTAGATTTGTGATGACAAGATATGCTTGTTTGAGGAAATGTATTTCTTCAGGTAGTTGTAGCTAATTTAAGGCTCATAGGTGTATCAATGTTTGAATTGTGTTGCTATAATAGTTTTATCACACATAAGCTAACCAACAATAAGTTATATTTATTTTAAAGTATATTAAATATGCATATGGTATAAGTGGCAATTCACACATAATAATTTAATATTTTCATCCAGAATTTCGCCACTGAATTTGTAAGTCTGTTACATCATTATATTTAAAATATTGAGGGAATAATTTATGTGGACTAAAATTATTTTTTAAAAAAAAGTATAACTGATCTCTGATGAATGATTGTCCCATACACTTAAGTTAGTTTAATTTTAGTATTAGCTTAATCTGATTTAAAGATATATCTAGCTGTGATATTAGTTATATCCGTGAAACTAGTGATGATATTTTCAAAAGTATTGTTGAATATGCTTACTCCAACTTAGCGTTTGTTAAGTTGAGGAGTATAAAATTAAGCTTAGAGTTTTCAATATAAACATAGATCTGTGTGTTATTCTGATTAGTAGATGACACGATAATGTTATTAATTAGTCCAAATAATTATATAAAATCTTAGTGTGGTATTGGCACTGTTTGTATTCTATTACATTTATAAACATTTCTTCTCATTATTAATAAATCAAATTATTATTATTTCAAAAGTTTTGTTTGTTTGTTTTACTTTTGTATGAAAATATATTATTGTCTTGGGTTCCAAGTTCACAAAGTCTTAAATTTTTAAATTTAATGAATCTTCACTTCAGAAATTCACAAGAATATTCTAAGTTAATTAAATATAGTTGATATTGTCTTGAAAATTAAAAAAAACTATGTTAAAGTAAATGATTCTCACATTGAATCATAAATACGGATAATTGCATTATAGCAGATACATAATTAAATACTTAGTCAAAAGTGTTTTTTTTTTTAAATTATCAGTACATCTTTTTTTTTTTGAAATATCAGATTAACAATATTAGTACTTTAGAAGAATATTTTAATTAATATTATTTTAAAAGCTGCACCTTATCTTATATTCACTGCACCTCATCTATCATCATCTTAAATCTTATATATTTAAAGAATTCTAATCCATTTGCATTTGAGATCTTTAGTGGTTGTCTGTGAGTATGGAAAGGCATTAAAAGTATCCTTGCTCTTTTCTTTGCTCGAGTAATATCTTAGATAATAGGCCATTATTAGTTTAAATTTAAATTGATTCGTTAAATTTTGTGAATTAATATTTGTTTTGTTTATTCTTTTAAGATTGAACATATTATAATTATTTTATGGTCAGCTAAGATGTCACTTATTTATTTATTAATCACAGTAATTCTTAGTAGGCAACTTAACTTAAACATTAATTTTGCACAAGAGTTTTAGTTTTAAAATCCCTGAGGTTATTTACTCTTGTTGTTTTAGTAAGTATAATTCTGTAAGATAATCTTTTAAAGTAAAGCATCATAGGTCTTATTCAGAGAGTGTATAATCTATTGGTATGACTAATATGGTAAGCATTAATTAGTGATTTTAGATAATCTTTTGTATGGTTTATTAAAAGATCAATATGCTGTAGTAGTTATAGTTCATGAGTATTGGATTTGATCTTTACTTGATTATACATCTCTGGATCATCATCTCTTTTCTTTAAATTTATTGTAAGCCCACTGAGCCGAGTCATTTAGAGTCTCTTATTTATAGTTCATTTTATTTCATTTCAATTCTATTCCATTTCTTTTCATGTCACTTCTCATATCTTTCTATCATTTCGGCCCTTTAAAACATTCGTTAAGAATATCTTTTCCATCATCTCATTTCATTTCCCTCTCCTTTATTTCATCTTCTTCTTACATTTCTCTATTTCATATCTTTCCCATCATCTCATTTCTTCTCTCTCTCCATTATATATATCATTTTTATTACTTTTCCTCATTTTTTCCTTCTCAATTCTTTTTTTTCTATCATTTATCTTTACCATTATCATTACCTCCATTTCATTATTAATTCTTATCTTTTTCTCTCTTTCTTTTTTACACCACTCTCTTATTTCATTATTAGCATTCTTTTCCTTCTTTTCTCTTCTTTCTCTCTCTTCCTCTATCTCTCATTCTATCAGGTTACAATATATATATATATATAATTACAAATTTTGTAAGATTTTCTTTAATTATTCATAGAGAGCTGCAGAAAATATTGATTTTTTTCAAAGATATGTTTATATTGCAAAACCTTTTCCCAGATATTTCATGACAATTTCCCCCCACTATTAGTTTGGGAAGAATCTTATAACTTTCAGATCTTTTATTGATGATAAATAATTGAAAAGAGTCATACTGTTGACTACTTCTGTCTTAATCACTTATTATTACTCTTAATATCTTAATTTTCAACTACATATTTAGATATAACTCCCTTACTTGACTTTGTTCTTAACTTAATCTACTGTGTCCTCTCTATTTTCAGTTATGATCATGATGTTATCACCATATCTCATGTTTTTGATGAATCAAAATCAATTTTGAATCCACATTAGACACAGGCATCCCTCATTACATATTCTCTGTACATATTGAAAAGTTTTCTTGGACCAATGTTAAACAAATCCACTTCATCATAATTTAATTGTAGAGATTCTTTATAAAAACAATGAAAGTTCTGGTGCAATCCTTTTTCTAAGAACATTCCACAACTTAGCAATGGTTCATCTTGTAATGATATTACTAGGAATTAATGAACATTAAGTCTCTTTATTAATTAACTCATTATTTACCTAAGATGTATGATGTTATATAATAGCAATAATGTATCTTGTTCCTCAGACTGTTTAAAAACATGCTTATATACTTGGAAGTTCCTTTTAAATTAAATATTTTAATCATTTTGATTTATGTTAAATAAATCTTACTTGCATGTGGCATAAGAGATTATGTAACAATTTATACATTCTGTCACATTTCCTTTCTTTGATATAGAAATACATATTTACTTCTTCCAATGTTTATATCCCAGAGTAATTTTTCATATTAATTGGCATAATTAAATTAGCACTTTTAATGACCACTTATTAATATCTTTCAAACTTTCTGATGAACTCCATCAATTCCAGGAGCCTTACCTTTAGACACCCACATAAAAAATAATCAGATCTCATCTTCCATTATTGTGGGACTTTTATATAGAGTAATTTATAAAATATATCTTAAATGATGTTTTTGTGTATAGTTCCTTTATCATATTCCTTCCATCTATTTGATTTGTGTTATAATATATCAATTGCTATTTTTTCAGCATACTTACTTATCATGAAAACTTCCTTTTGATCTCATGAATCACTAAAAAATAATTTTTTAATCTTATTTCCACTTTCAATGAATTTTGCAAATATAATATTTTTCCATGATTTAGTCTGTTTTATTTTTTAAAGGGCAATAAATATTGGTGCTAAATATGTAGATGCATATACAAAATCAGAATTCAACATTTCTTTAAAATTATTATTTTCAAACATCAAATAATTGAAAATCTTTCTGAGTTTATTCCAGTTCTTCTAATCAATAACTTCTATTCTCCACAATACTACAGCAAAATTTCTTAATAATTTATATCATAATTAAACTTTTACTAAATCCTTTATAATCATTTTGAATACTTCAGTTATGCATCTCTTCTAGCAGTCAGCCCAGTTCCATTTTAGTTTCTTTCAACTATGTCAGTGAAATTCATTTATTCTTTCAACTATGTGCTTTACATTCTAAGTCTTCTTGATAATTCCAAGTATATATCTGCCCATGCTTTAATGGAAGGTTTTTAGTATGCAAGTTTTACACTAATAGATTATTAAAGACTTTTATTTTCAAATACATGCACTTTTATATTGCTATTTTTATCAAATATGTGCCCATTATGATACCAATTTTATTAATAATCTAAACAAACTATTTGTAGTTATTAACTATTATTACTATATTACTGTAGTGTTTATTTATTTATTTTTTTGAAAAGCTATTCAATATTACTTTAACCTTTTTGGTACTTATATTTAATCCTACCTTGTTACTTTACTCTGCAAACTATCCTATATGATTTATGAGTGGTAGAGGCAAATTCATAATTTAAAAAAAAGTTCAGATTAACTTAATAGAATTTTTGATTGCTTAATCTGTCACTAGGGTGCTTGAATGTCATAAAATTTTGAGTAATTTTCTTACCCTTTCTATTTTATTTTAGTCATGAAACAATTGTTGTAAAATTTTTTGAAAAGATATGAATCATCTTTCTGTATGCCATCATCACTGATATATAATAATATTCTTAATTTCATTACAACTTCTAATCATTATCATCATATTTTGGTATTCTTTGAAATTAAACTATATCCTGGATAATTAATATATTAATCAAATATGAAATGAGCCTTTTTGTAATCTACAACCTTAGTGCAAAATGGCAACTCATATTTATTAATCCTTTCTATAATTTTTTTAGTTTTTAGTTGTCATCCACCATACCCTAAACACTTTGAAATACAGTTTGTTCTTTTGATTGAGTTACTATAAACAACAATCTTATTAGGTATTGTTTATGTACATGATAAATCTATTATTCTAATATTTTCTTTTCTTTTATCTTTCTTAACTGTAAATATCACTATTACATTCTTTTAGCCATCTAATGTACTTTTATTGTTAAGACATTTGTGTATAACTTTGGCAGCAATTTATCTGTTTCTTCCCCGCCTTTCGAAATGTCTGTAATAATTCTATCATTTTCTGGAGATTTCTATTTACCATAGATGTAATTGCTGATAATATAACCATTTTTTTATTGCTAAAATACTTTATTTTAGTACCAAGATAATATTTTATGCCTTTAATACTTTTTGGTACTTAACTTTATAGTGTGTATTCTATTTGAATCTGGATGATCTATCTGTAATGTGATGTGATTAAGGAGAGTCCATAGAAAAATATTAATCCAAAAGAAGTAAAAATGTTCAAAATATGCATTTCTTTGTCTGGAAAAAAAAAGTAAAAGGATTCTAATGGACAAGTCTGACAAATGGAAATTTATTATGCTATCACTATAAAATTAAATATTCATTATTACTAATTTCAAAATAAACAGATTTTTTAAAAATGTTTTAAAATGTTTGATGAATTATTTGCATTTAATATTTTTAAAGAAGTGAGAATTTTCCCCCTAATTTTCTATTGAAATAAGAATTGAGTCTATCTCATTAAAACATCAAAGTTTTTATCAGCTTCGTCTGTTTTGTGCATGTATATGTTTAAAATCTAAATAAAGTTTATTAAAAGTTTGTAATTACGTATGGGTAGTACATATATAATTGTCACTCTTCATTAGTATATTCACTCTAGAAAAATTTACATACAATCTTAATATTTTTGGATGGTAATAAAAGATAATGTATGCAAATGAGATCAGATTATACAGGGAGAATTGATATAAAAGCCTATAATGATCTGCTCAAATGTTGCTTATATATTAAATAATATGTAATTGTCAGCATAGTGATGAGCAAATAATCAGTATGGAATTATTGTATATACAAAAGATATTAATATTTCTATGTATAAGAAACTGTACTTAATAATAAAAAGTCAGATGTCACATGACTTATATATAGCTTGCACTTACAAATATGTAAAATTAAGAGCATGCTAATGAGCTCTAAACAAGCTTTTTTATTTTTTTTATTTATGATAAATGCTACTACAAGAGAAGGCATTCAAATCATTTTTATCTTGGATTGTCCCCATCCCCAGACCAGTTTCGACCTATGGGTCTCTTCAGTGAGGAGTTGGGACATTAGATTCAAAAAACCAACTCAAGCAAAGCATTTATCTAAAAGCTAATTGTTAGAAGAAGATCTGAAACTTTTAGACATCTACATGTCTTTAAAGTCAGATCTCCAACTGAAAAAATCATATGGGTCTGAACTTCATTCAGATACTCCATATATTAGTAGGCTTAGACATTTAATTTAGCCAAAGCCCCAACAGCAAAATAATAATACTTAATGATAACACAAAATTATATGGACTAAATTAAATTATAGTGCATGTGAATAAGTTAATTCATACAACCACAGATTATGATTAACTTTAGAGATTACAAAATAATTTCTAATACTTGAAATTTCTAAGTAATAATTTGTTAAGTGCATACTCATTACATAAGTAATGTATATTAAGGTTATAACCTTAAGACTCTACACCTAGATGTGACATTAGGGACCTCTACAAATCTTAACACAAGATCTTGTGTTAAGATTTTAGAGGTTCCTAGTGTCACCTTTAGGCACACAGTCTTAAGGTTATAGCCTTAATATACATTATTTGAAAGTTCATAAAAAGTTCAAGCATCAGAAATGCCAGTATTGGAATCAAATGGAGGACCTCACATTCCAAAGTCTGATACTCTATCATCTGTATTAAAGCATACAATGCAGTACATGGATTATTTTTCCGAATTTAAATTATTTTAAAATAAGTAGTATGAGTAAACAAAAGAGTGAAAGTTCATAAAAGTAAATGAAAGAATAAATATCTTAGTTCTTCATCTTATATCCATGAAAAAACAATACAGACCAAAAAATTATGTTTGATAAGGCCACAGTTGTTTTCCTTAAGAAGAATAAAAATAAAAATTAACAAATCCATTTTAATAGTGATTTTTCACTTCATTTATATTTGTGGGGTTTGAACTCAGACTTTCACGCAACCCACCACTCTCAGTGCCATCTCATATTGCTGATTCACCTGATCACACACATGTTGAAAAGATAAATAATTACCAATATACATATTTCATGCTAAACCAGCAATCATCAGTTGGTCCAGATTACTATCCTCACACATATATATTATACCGAGACAAAGTCGGTATATGTAAACACACACACACTCAAGCAATGTAAAATACTCTATTTCATTTTCTTACAACTTATGATAAAAAATAGAGATAGTTTTCTTTCCATACTTTCTAAAATACACTTGTAAAATAAAATATTAATATGTCTAATTAAATAGTTTAAGGCTTTAACATAATTTACTAAAATAATATTCTCTAAAATGAAAAATAATATGCCATTATAAATATCAATAAATAATTTATACTTGTATATGCCGCGGGGGTAACTAAAAAGGGATATTTTAAAATTATAATTGTAGTAAAAGTAAAAGCTTATAGAAATGATTTTGAGAAAGATTAAATGCTCGACTTTTAGCTAATATAAATTACATTGTTCTCGTAAGACACGCACACACGTATGCATTCAAGGTGTGAATGAATATAAGTTTGTTAACTGAGATTGCCATATGAGATTGCCTAAACATAAGATTGCCTTAAGCACATGGATTGAGTAGGACACGGACCCCAACGACAACTCTAAGAACATGGAACTCTGGGGGGAGATTCGATCCTCAGATAAGATCCAACCCATATAAATATCAAGCAAAATCTAAGAAATGAAATGGTTGTTAAATGAAAAAATTAATTAAGAGAAGCTAAGTCAAATTATCAAATTTTTGTTCAACTTTCTCAAAATTCAATTTAATTCAAAATACTTCGTTTGTGCTACCCGTTTTCAGGATGATCGATATGAAATTAATATTTAGATCGTCGACTGTCATGAGGGGCTAGGAAACCCTTCAGTGATTGATCGACGCTCCGCCACCAGAACATCTCCGTCGCTATGAATACTTAATATATATTACCATCTAAAATTAGTGCTCCAACCAGTTCAATAATGTTCCGTGAAATACATGAATCACCCTGATTTAATACGCTCAACTTTAAAAGAAATGAACAACCTTCTTATGGAAACATCATCTCCCATGTTCAAACCTCCACTTAAGTAGAAGCAGCGGAAGAATAAGCCAAAATCCTAGGTAAACACTTTATATTTTTTATGCTTTCATTCATTCCATACGTAAACTTTTAAAAAAGGCAATCTCATAATTAACTAACTTTGATTTCGCAAATTAAGCTATAAAATATTCCGTAATTCATTATATTTAAAACTTATTATTGTAACTTATTATTGTAATCTCAACCTTCGTAAAATCAAACACTATGCAATTCCTAAAATTTAAATCTCAGGACTTTTCAAATATGAACTTTGACCCTAATTATTATCTTATAATTTATAACACTTACCTTCAAAAATGTAATATAAAAAAATGTAAAAAAAGAAATTTATATTCTATCATCCATATTTTAAGATATATAATATGTTCTTTTCTGTGCGAGTGCGTAAATGCGTGTGTGTGCGTGTAAATAAAACTTTTAACCAATGTGCTTTCTTTTATATTAAATAAATTTGTTCAGTATTTAAACAAGTCGAGCATTTCTCAAATCATTTCCTATAATTAAATCTTTATTCTATTTTCGTCTTGATTATTAATAAAGTTAGCATTTATGCATATAGTTAATTATATTACTATAGATTTATCTTTCTTAAACCTTGTTGCTTTTTTTGTAAAATGTCTCTTACAAACATCGTGCCGTAAGTCACGATGTTTATTTATTTATTTACTTATTCCGTAGTTAAGATAGATTTAAGAATTGGGAGGGCCTATTATAAAATATAAATAAATGTCAATGAGTTGTAAATATAGCTGGAGTAAATAATTCTACCGGACGGTATAATATAGGGGGGATGATCTTGTGAGCTTCTAATTGTTTAGAGATATAGTCGAATAATCGTATTGGTCCCAAATAACCAATGACATGGTCCAATGCTTGGACCGATCAGTTAGTTAATCAAGCGTCTTCTCCATTGGTTATCATAGCGTCCTTTACCATAATAGTAATTTGAAACAATTACATCGCGACCCTGAGTGACCCTATTGGTCCATGCTGGGAGTTTGAGCTTGTGGGCGGGATTAGACTTCGAAATCGTTTTGACATGACGTAAGGTGATGCGAGAAGTTAAATTATAATTAAATCATCGTATCTGGCGCCCCCTTGTATTGATAGTGAACAGTTATCGATAGAAGAAAATAAATAAAGCTTTACGCTATGTCATGTTTGTTTCGGAATCACAATCCCTATGTGATCGGAGGACAAAGCGTCCCGGTACAATATGATCATATATATGTGTGAGGATAGTAATCTGGACCAACTGATGTTTGCTGGTTTAGCATGAAATACATGTATTGGTGATTATTTATCTTTTCAACATGTGTGTGATCATGTGGATCAGCAATATGAGATAACACTGAGAGTGGTGGGTCGTGTGAAAGTCTAAGTTCAAACCCCACATATATTACATATATAAATGCAGGTTTAAGCCTGTACAATGTATTCATTTATATTTGTAATTCAAATTTGTAAATATTTGTTCTTCTGTGTAAGGAAGTGCTTTCTTTTGTCTTTATAACCATTTGGTTATAAAAAAGAAAGAAACCATTTTATTATGCAGATGAATAGTAATGATTTGTGATTCCAAAACTATTAATCTATTTAAAAAGTATTTTGATGTTAGAGATCTTTGGAATGCAAGTTGGAATTGTGAAAAAAAAATTCTAGTTGTTTTGTGATGTGTTACTTTGTGCTTAAGAAATCTGCCTTAGCATGGAAACCATTAGTGAAGAATTTGTAATGTAATTTTGCTATTGATTTAATTATGAATTGATGTACTTGGTTTACTGTATTGGCATACAAATAAATAATACACAAACTCTGTCAGATAATGAAAATTATTCTCCACGAATAAAGCGTGAACAGAGCAACTAACATTAGAATGTTTTTTGAATTTTGATTGCTCTGTTTATCACACTTTATTTATGTAGAATAATTTTTGGCATATGATATTTTAAATAATAAATATATATATATTTACTACTACAAATTATTTTATTCATTGCTCTTATTTAACACTTTTATTGCCAACTTATTAATTTCTTATGAATTTTTTTTGTACTGCTTTTGTTTGTTAAAATGATGTTGAACGAATTACATGGAGCTTATATTTTTTATAAAATGTATGCTATTAACTGAATATATTTTATGAAATATAATCTTTCCATTTTATTATCCATAAAGTTTCACAAATGAGGTATCTTTCAGTTCATACACTAATAGTAAATGATAAATAGAGGGGTTTGAACTTAGGACTTTTCAGTCTATATTCATCCTCAACTTCATCCCAAACAACTGACACACATTACCACATACATGTCAAAAGATAGATGATCTCAATATATGTATTTTGTGCAGAACCAGTACTCATTAGTTGGGCTAGCTCAAGAGTTCCCAAACTTTTTCAGCCACAGATTCCTTTACCAAAAACTTTTGAAAACACCAACCCCCTAGTCATTTTACTTCACTTACGCAAATTAATAAATTTGTACAGTACTCAATATTAAACATTTCACTAGATATCAAACTTTTCATATGACATTATCTTGTGCAACATTTAATATCAAAACCTGTACTAACAAAAACTAAAGCAAAAAAATACAAGCAGAGTTTTGGGTAATTTTTGACATTTATAAAATAAATATGTACATTCAAAATAAGTACAAATATTGAAAACATAAAAATGGAGTGAAAAAATCAATATATTCAGACAGAATTAAACATCAGCAAAATTACAACAGTGAAAGATTTTAATCAGAATTATAAAAATACCAAATAAATTAGCTTGAAAAACTGAATTTAATGAGGTAGGTGCACCTTATGATCTGTCAACAATTTATCTATATCTGGTTTTAAATTAGTAATGCATTCTCAAATCTCCATGTTCAGTGCAGATTTAAAACTACACTGAAGCCTCTCTCTTCCAAATACAATGATGGAAATGCCAGCAAATACTTTGTACAATAGTCCATAGAACCAGGTACAGAAGATAAATATCTTGTTGCATCCAAAACTTTTGATAACCCTGTTTGAATTGTATCATGAGATCCTCATTCATGCTGATGGTTATCAGCTCATCTTGCAAAATTATATTTGGTTCTGCACTAGTAGTGTATGGGTTTATTATCCAATCAGGGATTTCCAATAATAGAATGTTTTCTAATTTAGTTTTGAAATCTAAATGAAGAGTCTCCAAGTGGTTGACATATAGCAAGATGTTTTTTTCTTGGATTGTACCTATCTTAAATAAGTGGAGAACTGGGAACACTCAGATCTATTTTGCTTAAAAACATTAATCTGGCAACAAAAGCTGATATGACCAATTTTGCTTTAATGAGGTTCAATTTGTCTCCTTGCAGTTTAAAGTAACATTAAATTTTCCAAATAAGTCAGTTGAATAAGCAATATCTGTTTTAGTCTTAAGTAAATTTTCTTTCCAACTGGAATCCCTGTCTTTCAAAAACTCTAAAATAAATTGAAAAAGTGCAAAAAAATCTTGCCAAACATAAACTTTTTGAAAGCCAGTGAATTTGATATGGAGAACCAATTGAAAGAAATCTTGGTTGCTTTCCTCACATAATCAGTGAACAGACTAGTGTTCAAAGTGTTACTTTGAATTTTGTTCACAGCTATTATAACAAACTGAAATGATTGATGCAATTTGTCACTAAGATTCTTGGCTACTAAATGTTGCCTGTGGATTATGCAATGAACTGCAAGAACTTCAAATACATGATGTTTCAGGTAACTTGTGAAACCATGATAATGAACAATCATAGCTAATGCTCCATCTGTTGCAACAGATATTATATTTGTCAATGGAATCACGTTTTCCCTGAAAAATAGCTCCATTAAATTAAAAATGATTCACTTCTGGTGTCAGTTTATAAAGTTCTAGCAAAATTCTGGTCTTGAATAAAGTGAACATATACCAGTAACAAAGCTTCATTACCAGGTAGTGTTGATTCATTCAATTAGAGAGAAAAATGCTTTTTTGCAAATAATAACACAAACAGTTTTCCAAGTTGTGACTCATTGCATCGATACATTTTGAAATGTGTTATTGCTCAAAGGAATTCTTTTTATAACATCTTGTGTAGGTTTGTGGAGTATAATGTTCAATACCTCTGTGAAGGCTTGTAGAATCAGTTTCTCCCCTGTGGTGTGCAGCTCATAAGACTTCACAATCAGTAGGGATATATTGTACAATGCCCTTAATCCATCATCATTTTGCTTTGATAATGAAACAAACATATTATCTATTGTAGTTCTCTTCATGATATGACAAATCTTTTTCTTTTTTGTCAGGGTGAATTCTGTTCAAGTGATCTGCTAGTTTTTATGGTTTCATAATATCATTGCTAAAGACTTTTTTGCATTTGAGGCATATTAGTAAATGTTTGTTTCATAATGATGGGACAAATCCTAGCTTCAAATAGTCCAAGCTGTACTGTCTACATTTTTTTTGATTCACTTATATTATTATCATAAGAAATAAAAACTTTTATCAACAAATAATTTTAACAGCCCCTGTGATAAAAAAAACAATAGAGTATGTACTTAAGCCAATAAACATCACATGATCATCATTTTTATGCTTGCTTACAACTGTTATTAAAACAAGCAAAACTGTCCATACAGTATTGCCACTCAGTGCAAGCCAGAGTAATCAATGGATGCCAGAAGGCTTGTGCATAAAATCCCCATCTAGTGCCTACTCATCCAGTGATCTCAGATTCAAAGCTCCTCACTAATGAAGGCCACAAGCCAGAAACTAGTCTGGGGATATTGAATGAGTAGGCACTAGATGAGGATTGTATGCACAAGCCTTATGACATCCATTGTTTACTTTGGCTTGCATTGAATGGCAATATTGTATGGAGAGTTTTGCCTGTTTTAATGTATGTACTTATTTAAAACAGATTTTTGTTCAAACTTGAATAAATTAACTGTCCTTTGATTTCCTTTTTTATAGAACTGGTCCTCAATAAACAATTATATTCAAAGTTCAAATCACAAATAAGTATACATCACATCAAACAAACCAATTTATAGTGTTTTATGAAAACATATCCATACAAGATTTATAGATTCGTTCGATATGACAATGCCTAGACATGTTTCTGTTACATGTATTTTCATGCATTCTTATGTGTGACTCTTTTAATGACACATCTTATCTTTTCATTTGCAAGTTTGTTATGTAATGTGCTTTGATCAAAAAGTGTTTTTTTTAATTATTTTACTTCTAAATTAGGTACCTATTGGAATCATAGATATTTTGAAGTAACAAACAAATAGCAATAGAAAGGGGAGTCTATTTTTACTGTCATCAACCCCCAAATTTTTTTTATTAAAACTATCGATTCCTAGAAAGTTCGAATCAACCCCAGGAGATTGATATCAACCACTTTGGGAACTCTTGAGTTAGATCATAATCTCCCACACCTAAATACAACCAGTGCTCAACTTGTATTAAGATAGCAATTTTTTAAACTTTAATGGACAGGCTTCAATCTTCTCACTCTTCCAACTATCCATTTCATTGAAAAACCAATGCTTGAATAGTGGAAAGGTGGGAAAATTGAAGCCTATCATTAAAATTTAAGAAATTGCTATCTTAATATAAGCTAAGCACTAATTGTATATATGTATGGGAGATTATGATCTGGCCCAACTGATGAGTGCTGGTTCTGCACAAAATACATATACTAGCGATCAGTTATCTTTTTCACATATATGTTGTCATGTGTGTTGTTTGTTTGAGATGGAGTGGAGGATGAATATAGACTGAAAATCCTAAGTTCAAATCCCTCTATTTTCTTTAAAATTCCTCTATTTACTTATACAGAACCCATTCAATACACTAAATAAATAAGCTAATAGTAAATGGATTTTTTTTACTATAGATTTTCTTAAAAACATTTTTAAAAAGTAAAATTAACAAGTATTTGATTCTTTTGAAATTGGTAATAATCAAATACTTGTTAATTTTATTGTTGCAGTATAGTAAATTATATTTACTGCACTAATACAGACATTAATTTGTTTTGGGCAATGATTATTTAGCATTTTCTTATTTTTTTATGGATTAGTTTTTTAATGAGTTCTTTTACATGGTGCCATCCGTCAGATAGATTATCTAAATTCTGGCAAAATATACTCTATAATAGTATTATTTTTTATTCTCTCCTATTTGCTTTTCTTGACATATCATAATTATATTTTCTTTTGTCACAATTAGCTCTTTTTCATACCATATTATATAAATCTAGATATTCAATTTGTCTAAATTGGTGATTTCAAATATTTTTATATTGCTTCCTTTTTAAAGACATAATCGTGTCTCAACAAAAAATTTACTAGTAAATTGCGTATTTTTTATTCTAGCTTTATTTTAAAATTTTAAATTATCTTTCAAGTCTTTTAATATTTTGAGTAATTTATATCTTAAAGTTCACTTCTTGGATTTTTTTTTTTCAAATAGAAAAAGATTTTGTTAAGTCCATGACTAGTTTTATCTCTTTTTCAAATTTACCATTACACTTTCATTCTTTCAAAAATTTTCATTTCTCATTATTTTAAAATGTATTCTGTATATCTATATACAATTTTTCAATTCAGGTTACGAATTTGTTGGAATAAATAAACTTGAATTATCTAGATTGGTATTTTCTATTAATAAAATAATTAATTAATCTTGCAATTCTATCAGTTACATTATCATTAACGTCTCCATTTAAAAATGTTTAAATTTCTTTTTTATATAATATTATTTTAAAAATTAATTAAATGACTGAATTATTTTCTTTTTTTTTTTAAAAAAAAATGAAAATATATATATATTTAAATATAGTTTTTATTTAATTAAAGGATCATTCAATGAAATAAAAAAAAAAGCATTACAAAAAAAATTATTAGAAAAGCAAAAGATTAATCTGACCTACAATTTTGATAACAGTCAATAAATGAATAAACAGTTCTCATGCAAAACAGATCAATGCTCATTTAATGCATAGAGGATTCCCATTATATGTTATCATTAGCATCATCTCGGCATTTGTCATGGAGCTAAAAAAATGCAAATTGAGTTTTCTTGAAAGCGGCAGATGCTATGACACATGAGAAAAAAATAAAATGACATCAAAATGAAATGACATTCTTACCATCATGTCTAAATGCAAATATGGTGGAATAACTGTAGACACGATTGTCTATAAAGATTTAAAAATAGAATGACTGTTGATAAAACAATATTTCACAACATGTACCTTGTAACAACAGCACAAAAGAGCTGCTTTTATTTTATCAAAATTGAGTGAGCTGAAGTAAAAAAAAAAAAATGGAATAGACATTTTTAGTATTATCTCATTAAATATTTACACACAAGTATATCATATTGATCATAAACAAATATTTAGATATTCTTAATTAGAAAGTAAAAAAAAAATTTTTAAACGTTCAAATTCTTACCACTTGGCAAATAGGAAGCCTAGTGATTACTACCTCGTTCTTTACTAATTTGTTGATAGGAGGCTATTAAGAAGGTCTTTTATTTAAAGGCTCTTAATTAAGAACTTTTAACTTCTCTCCAAGGCATAAAAAAATCAAACAAAACAAATATTTCCCCATTCTTTTGATTGCAGCTATTATACCATAAAAATATAGTTGAGCTACTCACCAATGGGTAAGGCAGCATAAGTTTCTGATTGCTGGTTTTGATTTTAAAAGCAAGAAAATAATACTTCCTCTTTTTCATATGTTCATGCTTCTCATGCATTAATTGAGTTTCTTAAAAAGCAGAATGTATGTGTCCATGGGTATATGCATAAGTAGTAGCTTATTTTTCTTTTTATATTGATACTTATAACAGGTTAAAAAAGTCAGCTCATATCTGATGACAGTCAAGTTGTTAGGAAGACTATGGTTGGTGATTAAAATAAAGGGTATTAAAGAGTAACTGGGTTTTATGCGTAAGTTGCCATTCTATGTTGATTTTTTATTTGGTGATTATGAATTTAGATAATTTTTAATTAAAGAAAGACTGCAAGAATTGAAAAAAACTATCTAATGTTAAATGAAAATTTTTTAGAAAGCTGAAATAACGGTTTGAAAAGTTATGGTATGAAATTCATTGTATCATCAGGTTTGCTGATGATATAACAATACTTGCAGATAATAAGAAAGAGTTTAACACAATATCATGTAAGAGTTTGAAAGCTTCTACAAAGTTTAGTATGAAAATAAGTGCCAATAAAATTAAAGCATTGAAAATAGATGAAAAAAGTAAAAAATTAAGTGTGAACTTTGGATAAGAAGTTATAGCTCAAATTGGTGTTTTAAAATATCTAAAAAGTTGATTAGTTCGTGGTAAAAGAATATATATAAAATACAAACATAGTATTTATATTCTTACAAAAATAGAAACAAAAAAAAAGTTATTTATTACCTAATCATTCATTAATACCCAATTTCTTTTTTCCTAAAATTTCAACTACCTCAAAGGGTATTTACAAAGGCTATAAAAAGTATACACAAATATATGTGTGTTTGTAAATACATATATATCTGAAAGACAATCTCAAAAATTAACCAACTATATTAAATTTTTGAAAAATCCCAATTATTTATTAACTCCACTCTTTCTCCACTTTCCTTCTTTCTTTTTTTTTTAAATATATATATATTTATACATAAAAATGTGTAAGAATTACTTTTTATTTTAATTAAAAACATCTTACCTTATTTTTCAATTTATAAGTTATTACAGAATGCCTCTGCAATTATTAAAAAAAAAAATTGTTCCTTCTATGACTTCATTATTATACATTTTTTACAAATAAATGCATTCAATTTATTTTTTACATCTATTCTTACCGTTTCCATTTTTTCTCCTCCATATACACATATGCATGTGCATATCTATGTTTATGGTTATTTGATAAAGACCATATGATGTAATTTATATGACAAGAAAAAAGAAATTAAATATTAATGAATGCTTCAGTAATAAATAAACAATTTGTTTTTTTTTTTAAAAAAACAAACAAACACTGTATGTGCATTTTATATATTTATTGTATTTTATATAAAGACATCGAAAAGTCAATGAAGGCAAATGAATTTATAGTGAGGAAAGATAAATATAAATGAGCTGTTTTAAAGATGGAGATTATTTTGTGGCTCATTAAAATTAGATTTACTAGAAAAACTTGTTATATTTAGTAAAAAAAAAAAAAAAAAGAGCTGGAAAAATTGAATATTTTAGAATTTGGATTTGAAAGATAATTGAAAAATTAAGTTGAAATTTCATTTATAAAGAAACCTGTCAAAATTTCAAGCAGAGTCCTAAAAAAATTGGATAGTTTATGCTAAGAAGTTGCCATGAATTTTGATCATAGAAAGAAACAGTATGAAGCTGGGATTAATGAAAGTTGAGCTCTAGTGTCCATTAAACTACCACAGTATTAAATCATAGAGGACATAGATTTATACATATTTCATTAACTTCTTTAAATTTGGCATTGTAGAACAAATTGGACAGTCATTCTTGCATGGTTTCATGATTTTTGTGTGATCCTATCTATAAAAATAGCAAACTATTATAGTTCATTTTCAAAGCTGCAAAGGATAACTGTGGATAATATTAGGACTGTTTCAAGGTAACAATTGAAGATCAAATCTATTTGCCTCAATTGTATCTGGAGGAAAGGTATCTAGAATTTTTATTGAAATATATTTTACACACTATGTCTCTAGTTTTTCTAGGAGTTTTCTGGTTGACCATTCAGAAAAAGAAATATTAATTTAAAATACTTGAAGAAACTTGTATTAAGTCATTGATAAATATGTTCTACTTAACAGCTTTTCATATGTTTTTTAAAGTCATTTCTTTTCTGATTGGGCATAAAAGTTCATTAGTATGAATGATCCTTTTAAAGAAATAAATTTCGATATTTCAATAAATAAATATTTAGAAATTTGAAATAAGAACTTTCTCTTTAAACAAGAACCCAATATTCAGCAATACAATATGCAAGTATTAAGAAAGCTTTTTTAAAATACTTGTATCATGTTCTCTTACCTTTACAAGTAGACTGTATTTCAAAAACTAAATAAGGACAAAGTATTTAAAGAAAAGCTTTATTTAATCATAATATCATGATATACTTATCATGCTTTCGATTACTGAATAGTCATGACCATAACTCTGATTGTAAAAGGGGTTTGTGATGTTTATAAAAGAATAATCAACATAGAGAATTTGCATAATATTTGAATTGTAAATAAGTTTATTCAGATGAACCACTTTTTTGAAAAGGGGACACAGGATTCTTTTTTATTGATAGCATATCTATCCTTGGCAATATGCCAGGCCTCCTTCACTTTACATTTGGCATCATTACATTCAGAACAAACAATATTTATATGTAACATTTAATAGTTAAAAAAAGTTAGACTACATTGTAAAGTTCCAATTAGTATAATGTAATGTTATATTTCATTTATTACAATTTATAAGATGCTTCCGTATTATTTAGAAATAAGACTGAGCATATGGAGTCAATGATTTAAGATTACAACCTTTAAAAACCTTCAATGTTTTCATCTCCTTATTAAAGGAGTTCTGTATTTTAAAAAAGAATACTTTTGTTAAGATATGGTAATAAATATGTCATATAAAATAGGGTAAAATATTAAAACCTGTAAAAGGCATTCACTAAAATTTAAAATTTTCTGCAAATATTATTAAAAATTACTTCTCAATTGAAAAGCATTTTATGGAGAAAATTTATAGTTTTCTAGCATTTAAGAGTTTTAGAACTTTTTAAAAAAATTATTGTTTTAAAAACGAAATTAAGATATGTTTACAAAAATTGAATATTTCTCCTTTCTATTCCTAGATAAAATGTGTAGCATGTTTGTAATGAAAAAAAAAAATGTTATCATAAAAAATGCTTCCACAGTAACGGAACAAATATAATAATATTTAAATACAAGAATAGTATATATATACAGAAGCTAAACTCTCCATACAGTAGTGCCACTCATCAATAGATGCAAGAAAGTTTGTGCATAAAATCCCTATCTAGTGCCTACTCATCCAATGTCACAAGACTAGTTTCTAGATTGTGGCTTTCATCAGTGAGGATCTTTGGATCTGAGAGCATTGCACCTAGATCATAGGATCTAATACAACCCTCCAGCAGCCACCTTTTACTTTATTAGCTAACTATAAAGCTTTAAGTCCAAAATGAAAACCCAATAATGTTTTCAATGCAAGATTATTAGCTTGTATAATGATATATTATAATTATACAAGCTAATGAGCTTGAATTGAAAATATTAGTGTTTTCATTTTGGAGTCAAAGCTTTATATAAAGTTAGCTAATAAGGTAAAAGATGGCTGGTGGATGGTTGCATTAGATCCTATATAATTATACAAGCTAATGAGCTTAAATTGAAAATATTATTGTTTTCTCAAGGCTTTATAGTTAGCTAATAAAGTAAAAGTGGCTGCTGTAGGGATGCATTAGATCCTAAGATCTAGGTGCAGTGCTCTGAGATCCAAGGCTCTTCATTAAGAAAGCTATAAGCTAGAAACTAATCTGGGAATATTTGATGAGTAGGCACTAGATAGGGATTTTATGCACAAACCTTGCATCTATTGATTACTCTGCCTTGCACTGAGTGGCACTACTGTATGTAGAGTTTAGATTCTGTAAACAGTTTGTGTAAGAATAAAGAATGATGATTATGTGTTGTTTAGTGGTATTGTATGTATAATTATGCTAGATGTAATTAAAGGGGATTTGAACTCAGACTTTAAAATTCTCTTTAATCATTCACTCTATCTTATACAAAATGTATGTGGTCATGTATATTGGTTACATAGGATAGAATGGGTGACTGAAGTGTGCTTGAATGTCTGGGTTCAAATCATCTCTAATTAAATATAATAAAGTGATCACAAAAAATTAAATAATTGAATAACTTGACTGTTTAGAACTGCCAGAATTAGAATCGATCCCAAGAATTTACACTCAAAAGCCTGACACTTTATCACTGCATTAATTCACCCAGAATATAATAATGATTAATATCAGTGATTTATAACATTTGTTTTAAATTCAAACTTTTTTTGCTAAAATTGTGAAAGCAAAAGTTTTACATAACTTTTTAGAAATCTCATAAATACGAATGGAAATAAATAAAAAAATTCAAACACTGACCCAAAACTTTGAAAATTATTTGTAAAAAAAAAAGAAGAGAAAAACGTTTTGCTATTGTCAATCTTATATGTAAACAGTTATATAAATAAAATATTCTACCTTCTAACACACACATATTAATTTATTTTAACTATTTACATTGTATTTAAATTTATATTAGCATAATAAATATTATAATATTTTCATTAAGCATTAATATACATATTATAGTGAAAGGAGCTATTATACCATCATGGTCTCATTTATTTGATAATTGAAAAAATGGATGGTGGGATAAAAATGGAAATATATATTTTATTTATAATTCCCTCACATTGTTACAGCCATTTATATATTCATAAGAAAAAGTTAAATATTTTAGATAATATAGAGATCATGAACTCAGTTCTCATTTAATGACTAGGATGATGATGAATAAACTATGTATTCCCATTATGTAAAGATCCCATGGAAAAATTATAAAAGTACAGGTTATATTTCAAAATCATCTTCATATGAGGATCAAACTAAGAATTACATTATCTAATGGTCATTTATTTTCATGATGTAACAAATAGGTTATTTGAGTCCCTATTCTAATATGGAAGACTACATATGATGAAAGTAATACTTCTTACCATAATATCTTAATTCTTTCTCCATTAACATTCTATCAAATTTCCAGTATATTGCATAAACATGATCAAGATAAACAAATGTTTTAAATATACAACAGAAGTAAGATGAGACTTAAACGAAAATATGAACTCTAAATTTTATTTTAAGTAAAAAAAACAATTCATTAAAATGATTTGATTGATTTTTTTTAATGATTATATGCACATATAACCATAGTATAATAAAATTCTGAATGTTATATATATAAATCAAAAAATATTATCATTCTCTTTTTTAACTAAAGCAAAGAAAAATACTAATTTATAAAGGGCACAATGTCTAGTCTTCATTAACTCAATTAATTTGCCACATCTTGCTGATACAGCCAATTTTTTATATAATGTCATTACTACTATATATATGTGTGTGTGCACATTTCAACATAATTCAAGAGTTCTAGTGCTCATAACTATAACTTTTGAATCACAATAATAATAAAAAAGACAAAACTTAAATACAAATTTCCATAAATAAAATTAATATATAAAATACGAGTTAAAAATATTTTATAAATAAGAAAAAAATCGTTTAAGTCTAAATACATTTTGTATACACAGTAAGTCTTAACACAGATTTAACTGATTAAGAAGCTTAGTACCCAGACACTTTTCCAAATTATAGAATTATCTATAACATAGTAGTTTTTTAATATTTTTTATGCCATTTTTTGATTCTTAATCAATGAGACTCTTTTATTTTTACTTGAAACAATAGAATTTTTTTTTCAGGTGTCATAGCATCGGCCGGGAAGCGAACCTGCTGACCCGAGACAACTGCTTGTAAGGCAGCTGTGCTGACCTCTCGACCACCAACGCTTGACTAACAATAGAATATTTTAATTCAAGATTTTTTAAAAATCCTACATTTACAAACATTTTAATCATCTGAAATCACATGACTCAAAACAATACTCTTTAAAAGAATAATTTTTAGTCATCAAATTATTTGAAATAATAATTTACCTTTATCTACATGATATGCGCTGCGTCAATGTATACTACTCCAATTATAAGTCGTCGTCCCCCCAAAAAAAAAAATGTAAATAAACAAAAAAGAAAAACATCAATATTCTTAAATTTAATAAATTTTGTGATACGGCAACAATCAGTTTTTTTTAAAGTCTCAGAGTGCATTATGTATTTGAGTTCAAGTCGGTCTTATGTACAACTTTTTTTTTTTAAAAGTTCCAATCAGGGTTTTTTCCCCCCAATAGTAGATCAATAAGATGACTGTCCATCAGTGTCAGTAAACTGGTATATAGCTATTCTTTGGTAGAAAATAAGCTTGATCATGGATGTCTACTCCTTTACTGTTGCTCTTTGAGGCTGTTAGAGAGAATCTTAGCCTTCAATGGGATGTTTCATCATCATTAGAAACAGCCATTCACAAATGAGTATGACCATTCCATGTTTAAGGGGAAAAAATATTATTAATAGGATTCGTGGTGACTATACAGATCAATATATAAATCATAAATACCTGCATGCATAGACTGCACTGATACATTATTCTGATTATTTGATATTTTATAATGCTATCTTTTTAATTGATTCTTCGGAAAATCTTTTCTTTCTGAAATACTTCAATATTGTGTTAATTGTAGCTCTCTTGTGTATTTTGTCTACCATATCTTTCCAGTGAAAACAATCAATATTGCATTTATTTAGAATATTAAAAAGCTGTTATAAATAAAATAATTGTCAAAATTAAAATATATATATATTTAATCCTCCCTACTGATTTTGATCATAGGATATTTGGAATAGCTAACTGGGGTATTTAAATGTTTTAAAATAAAATACCAACTAAAGTCTTACTAAAATTACTGAATGAAATTTTTCATGAATTAGTGCTGTAAAAAAAAAAAAGAAGGAAAGACAGAAAATTAAATTGAAAACAATAAATGAAATTAAATCACAGACATTAAAAATAATTAAAAACAACAGAAAAAAAATTATGTACAGTTTTAATTAGCTGAAATATAAAGCTCTAGATAATTAAATTTGTTTAATTGTTAGCAGACAATTTTATTAAACATTAGATTTCTCTTACACGTGATGCTGAGAAAAAGAAAAAAACTAAAGAAAGAAATAAGAAATGGCTTCTAATGTTTAGTTTTAACAGTATGTGAATAAGTATCAAGAAGTCGTTTCATTAAACAATATTTTCTGCTCCATTGTGTGTAATTAAGTATTCATTTATCATTCAATATTAATGGGCTGTGTGCAAACTATTTATGAATTGCGCCCTTTTAAAGAATGATGATAAATTTATATGAATAGGTTACTGTTTGGAAGTATTTAGGAAAGGGATTATCAGATAAGAAAAATAATAACCGTATTAGAATAAGAAATGTGTTGGTTAAAAAAAACTTTTAATGAGGATATTTTGTACTTGCATCACTCTGTAGACAAAACATTTAACACCCATTAATAATCAGGACTGCTATATCTTATACCAAGGAGCTTGTTCTCAATATTGTATAGTTTTTGAGTTTTTTTTGCATTTGCTGTGAAGAGAATTGAAGATAGTAAAAAAAAAAAATTCAAGAAATTATTAAGAAAGATGTAATCTTGAGTTTTAAAGGCTTCTTCGGGTAAGTTGTTAAAATAATGTTCAGGATTGCTGTTTGCAAAATAAATAATTACAGTGTAAATTTAAGATGCAATAAGTCTATTTATTTTCTAGACTTTATTGAATTTCTTACAGTAAAGTTTTTTTTAGCTTTATTAAAACTATAAAAATATTTTTTTAAATTTTATTTTGCCTATTTATTTTAATTGAAAGTGGGGTTTAAACTAAAGTTGTAGTTTTAATTTCTTAATGCCAAGATTATATAAAGCTTACTCAGATTACTCAGAATCCAGATACTACAAGTATCCTGAGTTAAACATCATTGATCAACATTGATTTATTCTTAATTTTGGTCACAATAATACCATATACTGAATAGTTTAGATTAGTAGCACTTGGTGGAGGTCTAAAGAGTTTTAGTCACTTTTCAACAAAAAATGAAAAGAAAAAAAATCTGTCTGTGGCTCTTCGTTGGTTCAATGCTATTTGAACTTCCAAGTAGTCTGATCACATAAGTTAAAATAAATATTATTCTCATAATTATGCACATTATTTCACCTCTTTCCATGCAGAACCCTAAAATACACTTCAATGTTTTTCATATGAATTTAAATATTTTCTTTATTATTAAATACAGTAATTATAAATATTTCAAAAATTATATATTTCTAATGATAATGTACTAAGAATAAACAAACTTCTAAAAGCATTTATATATCTATAAAACAAATGCTTACACAAGCTGTTTAAACAGTATATGAAGTGATGCACTATGACTTTTTCTTATTATGGAGCCAGGAGTCTCTCAGCAACTATGCCCAGAGAAACCTGTTAGCTACTTTACCTTCCCTTTCCATTCCTCACCCTAAGTTTGCCCATATCCTGTTCCATCTTATTTCCACAACATAATCTTTATCAACTCCATAGTTTTTATATTTAAATTCCCCTTTGTCCAAAGCCAGCATAAAAATCAATAACTCACTTTTTATATAATCACTTTCCTTATATTTATTCTTCCACAACTTTATTATTTGTATCCTTTCTACTTTCAGGCATTTACATTCAATTAACAGATGCCTAAAATTTTCTATGCTTTTCTTATACAACTTGAAAACTAAATTACCCATGTTTTTCTAATTATGTGTATAATTTCCTGTTGCTAAAGATCCCATTTGAGCCTTAAACAGTAAACTACTTTTCTTGCTATTATCATAAATTAACTCGCACTCAATATTCCTTTTACTTCTATATATATTTAAACTCTTTTTACTCTCCATATTAGTTTTCCATCTCTCCAACTTCTTATTCCTTATTAATGCATCTATTCTTCTATCTCATTCCTTACCAATATAACACTCAACAATTCTCATAACATAATCATCCCACCTTTTGTATAAGTATACTGACATAAATTCTTTATCCAAATCTTCTGCATACTGCATTACCTTCTCACCCATCTTGTTACCTGCCCTTTATTCATAACTCAATTAAATACTATTTTAGCTATTTTTTTACTATCCATAAATTGCAATCTACTGAATATTTTCATTTTGCTTTTTGCATCCCTCATATAAAAACTTGATCATCCCATTTCTCATTGAATTGCCTCCTTTGTCATCCACACATCTGCATCTAATGCACATCTTCCTATTTCTCTTTGTACTTTTCCCAAGTATTCTAATACTTCTTTATCATTACCATGTATTAACCCTGCTACTGCCATTCCCTTCCATACAATTCTAGCTACATCTTATTTATTATATGAAAACACTGTTAATTTCTTTATCAATCCCTTTCTTTTCTTTGCTTCATTTATCAATTTTTTCTCCCATTCATCCAAGCAATTTCTCTGATTACTTAAAATGATTCCAAAATAGTTATATCTATTTAGCACACTTAACTTTATATCTCCCAATAAAAATTCCTTGTTTTCTTTTTCCCCAGTATTAATCATCATTACTTTTGATTTTTCATCACTAAACTTAATCCCCACTTTTTACCCACCCTTGTGCATGTCCCCACCATAACTTCTATATCCTCTTTTCTTTCTGCACAAAAAAACATCATCTGCAAATAAAAGACCCGATAATGTATATACTCCTTTGCCACCTATTAATGGTATCTCTATCTCTCTTTCTAATCTTTCTATTGCTCTCTCCATTTCTCTCAAATACAACAAAAACAAATAGGTAACATAGGGCATCCTTGCCTTAGTTCCATTTCATTTTTAACTTTAACCGATTCTATATTCCCTAATTGATATGTATAGTAATTATTTTTACCTAATTTCTTAATAATGTCTACTAAAGCTCCATCCATTCCCAGAATTACTAAACTTACCCATAATCCATTTTTATTTATTGAATCATATGCCTTCTCTATATCTATAAAAACCATATCTAACTGTCTACCTGTATACCTACTTATATCCATAAGTTGTGTAACTACAAATAAACTATCTCCTATATACTTATCTGATCGAAAACCTCCTTGCATTTCTCCCTCTATATTATTTTCTTCCATCCATTTTTCAACCCTTCTAGCCACCATATATGAGAAAACTTTATATAAAACTGATGTTACCACTATTGGTCTAGAATTGTTTAACTTTCTACGATCCTTACCCTTTCCTTTAAATAGTAGCATTACTCTTGTATTACTCCAACTATTTGGAAATTCTCTCTTCTGTGCCGTCTTATTAAAACATGATAATAATTTTACTTTTGTCCTACACTCTAAATTCATTACTATATCTGCTGCCCACCCATCTAAACCTCTTGCCTTTTCACTTTTTAATTTCTTCTCTGCCTCATTCAGTTCATTTTCTGTAAAACTAATATTCCCATTACTACATGCTTTCATGTTTTCTATCAGTCTATCCTTCACATCTAACATCTTTCTATATCCACTACATACTTATTTAATATTATCTCTAATTCTTCTCTAGAGATATTCTCCACTCCCTCATCTTCTAGTAATACTATCTCTATCCCCTACATTCCTTCTTTTAATGTATTTCCAAAAATTTTTATTCCCATCTCTTCTACTTTTATTAATATCCTCCAACAATTTACTAGTAGCAAACTCACCATACAGTAGTGCAACCCAGTGCACATCTTAGTAATCAATGAATACAAGAAAGTTTGTATATAAAATTCATGACTAATGCCTATTCATCCAATATCTCCAGACTAGTTTTTAGCTTATGGTTTTCATCAGTGAGGAGTCTTGAATCTGATGAAGGTCATAAATTAGAAACTAATCTGAGATATTGAATGAGTAAGCATTAGAGAGGGATTTTATGTACAAATCTTCTTACAGCCATTGATTACTAAGACTTGCACTGGATGGCACTATTTTATGGAGAGTTTCCTACTGTTAAAACAAAATATATCTGACAACACAGATATATTTTAAAGCTGAACAATGAATGTATAACTTCAAATTTAAAGTCCAGAAACAAAAAGTGGAAGTAGAATATATCAAATAATAATATATGCTTATATTAAAAGAACAATTATATGGATAATATCTGTATAATAAATATTTAACATATAGATACATAGCTGTAAAGGTTGACTAGCTTTTAATTAGATACATATCTATGTATGGTGTACATATTAAAAGATCAACAAAGATGATTAATAAAAAAATGAAAATAATGCAAAAATTAAAAAGAGAAATAACATGACTTTATGAGTGCATCACACTGATTGTGCAAATTGATGAAATTTCTAGCTCCTTAAAGATCCATAATAATACTCAAACAGGCAGGTGTGCATGTGAAATTAATTCATTCAAATTATTCTTTTTTAATTTCATTTTTATAAAAACTGTATCTTGGATTGTGAGTCTGTGAATATATGATACTACTGTATAATTATTAAAAAATAATTATCACTGCATAGAACTGCATAAAATTAATATCAAAAGATAAAATACAAAACAGAACAGAAATTTCCATTGCTGATTGAAAAAAACAATTGTAATATTTGGCAGCTATTTATAATACTAGTAAAAAATTTTATTATCTATATTATAAACATCTAATAGATTACCATTAATTTGAACAATTCTAATTTTCTGAACAAAATTATTGCTGCATACAAACTTTGTGTTGATATAAATATATGCATATTCTGCATTTGAAAGTCATGAGATTAGTAATACAACAAATGTATACAGTTTATCAAATGTATTTATATTTTCAGCAAAGTTTCGATTTATAATGAAATGGAAGGATGTGATTATTGAAATTGTAAAAATTTACATTATCAAAAAAAGTCCTGGAATCAGAACATTCAGATTAATGCTGATCTACCTAGACATATCATGTTCATTACTTATTTTAAAAATGAACCGCCATTATTATTATTATTATTATTATTATTATTATTATTATTATTATTATTATTATTATTATTATTATTATTATTATTATTATTATTATTATTATTATTATTATTATTATTATTATTATTATTATTATTATTATTATTATTATTATTATTATTATTATTATTATTATTATTATTATTATTATTATTATTATTATTATTATTATTATTATTATTATTATTATTATTATTATTATTATTATTATTATTATTATTATTATTATTATTATTATTATTATTATTATTATTATTATTATTATTATTATTATTATTATTATTATTATTATTATTATTATTATTATTATTATTATTATTATTATTATTATTATTATTATTATTATTATTATTATTATTATTATTATTATTATTATTATTATTATTATTATTATCATCATCATCATCATCATCATCAGAAATTAAAACATTTTTGGAAAATAAATTTCAGGTTAAAGTTGTGTGTTATAAAATTAACATGTTCAATAATAGATCTTCCAGTTTTTATATTTCTATTCTCCAAAATAAACATGGTGAGTTTATTTCGTCTGATTTTTGGCCTCGCGGTTCTTCTCTTTCCTTTTTCTATGGTAATTTGGCCCGTAAATTAATACTTTTTGATTGATTTATTAATATTTATAAAAAAAAGGGAATATATATATATATTAATTTATTTTACTGGATATGGGTGGTTTTTCTTGTTTTTATGCCAACATTAGAGGAATGAGAACTAAATTGAATCAAATAAAAAGTTTTTTTTTGTTCAGAAGATTATGATTTTATCTTTCTCACAGAAACATGGCTAAATGACCAAATTTATGATGATACATTTTTAGATGATAGATATAAAGTTTTTCGTGGCCGATAGATGTCATGAAGTAATTAAAAGAGGAGGGGGCACTCTTATTGCCATCAGGAAAGAGATTGTTCATAAATCTGTGCTTTTGAATTCTAGATTTTGTGAATCAACATGGTGTGAGGTCTCCCTTGATCATCATAAAAAATTATTATTAGGGAATGTTTATATAAGGCCAGCCTTGTCTTTCTCTGACTTGGATGCTTTACTTTGTACTTTTGAAGAATTTTTGATTAATTATAAAATGAATATTATTATTACTGGAGATTTTAACATTCCTGAGTTATTTAATAATGCTTCTTTTGATATTTCTTCATTATCACACAAAGCATATAGGATGCTGCAATTCTTTAATTTTTTGAATTTGAAACAGCATAATTCCCATTTAAATTCTTATAATCGAATACTTGATTATGTTCTGAGTAACTTACCTGAGATTAAATGTTTTTGTGTTTCATCTCTTAATTTTCCTATAGATTTACATCACCCACCTATTGAATTTTTTGTTAAAATAAATTATTTTAAGTGTCATGTTCCTTTAAATATTAAAAGATGTTATAAAAAGGGGGATTATATGGGTCTGTGTAAGACAATTTCTAATTTTGATTGGAGCCCGTTATATTCCTCAACAGATGCTAATTATAATATGGACTTTTTTAATCAAGTATTTAATGATCTAATTGATTTTTATATACCAAAAAACGTGATTCTCACAATTTTTAGTTCCTTTTTGGTTCTCAGATAAACTTAAAAAAATTATTAGAAGGAAATTGTATCATCATAAGCAGTACATTAAAACACGAAATATACTTTTTTACAATAATTTTATTAATTATAGAAGATTGGTTAAAGCTATTCAGAAAATTGATTTTCAAAACTATATTAAAAATATGGAGCTCAATTTGTCAGATAATCCTAAAGAATTTTGGTCTTTTATTAAAACTTCTGGCATTACCAAAAGAAAATCTCAAATGGATTATAATTCATCTTTATGTGCTGATGACTTTTCAGTTCACTTTTCTGAATTATTTGGTAATTCTCAACTGTCTGGGTTTAATTTGATCAAGGGATGTTTTAATGATAGCATTTCTATCGATTGTTTCAACAATAGTGATATTATATCAGCTGTCAAAGAACTCAAAATACATTCAAGTATAGGTTATGACAATATACCTTCTTTCATTTATAAAGGTTGTGTAGAATATATTGCTACTCCTTTATGTTATATTCTTAATTGTTCCATTAAAAATTGTATTTTTCCTAACTCTCTAAAACTTGCCAAAGTTATACCTATTTTTAAAAATGGTTCAAAAGATAATGTTAATAATTATAGACCAATTTCTGTGCTTCATACAGTTGCACGCATATTTGAAAGATGTGTTTATAAGAAAATTGTTAATGACATAAATAAGATTTTGGTTCCTGTGCAATATGGTTTTTTACCTGGAAGATCAACTGAAACTAATCTTTTAACAATAACTGATCACATTGCTAATGCCTTTGAGAATCAATGTCATTTAGATGTTGTTTATTTTGATTTATCCAAGGCATTTGATAAAGTGGATCATTCCAGGTTGCTTTTCAAAATGTATAAATTAGGTTTTTCCTATAATTTAGTTGCATGATTTGAATCTTTTATTAAGAAGAGAACAGCTTATGTAAAGTTTAAGAATAATTCTTCTAATCCATATTATTGTAATATAGGAGTACCTCAGGGCAGTATCCTTGCACCATTATTGTTTAACATTTATATTGATGATTTGGGAGAGAGTTTAGAATTTTTGCATATTTTATGTTATGCAGATGATTGTAAAATTTTTAGGAATATAAACTCAATTAATGATTGCATATTATTACAAAAAGATATCAATAGTTTTGTGAAATGGTGTAGAGATAATAAAATGGATATTAATATGGATAAGTGTTCAACAGTTTCTTATTCCAAAAAATCTGAAATGATAATTTGTCCTTATTATATTGAAGATCATAATATAAAGTTTGTTGATACTCAGAAAGACCTTGGAATTATTTTTGCAAGCAATGGATCATTTCATCATCATATTGAAAATGTAGTAAATAAGGCTTTTAAAATTATGGGTGCAATTTTAAGGTATGGTAGACAATTTAGTAGTTTTACAAAATATAAATTGTTTCTTTCTTTGGTTTTGCCAATTTTAGAATATGAATCTGTCGTTTGGAATCCCAGTTCCAAACGAGATATTATCAAAATTCAATTGGTTTATGACAAATTTTCTAAGTACATTAAATTAAAAGACCATTATCTATCCCTATCCATTAGAAGAAAAATGAGAGATCTTAAAATTTTATATAATCTTGTGAATCAAAAAATTATATTAACTAACAAAATTTCAAATATTGCGTTTAATAATAGTTTACATAAAACGCGACATTTACTTTATTTTATATTAAGGTTTGTCGCTCTAACATATTAAAATTTTCACCTTTGCTTCGTTTGCCTAATACCTATAATCATGATTTTATTAATGAAAATATTTTTTCTTTAGACTTTAAAAAATTTGTTACTTATCTTGTAAAAAAGTATGGCATATAATTATATTATTTTCATCATTTTTACTCATTTATGTATATTATTTATGTATATTATTGTATAGTTATTATAGTGCAATTCTGTAATTGGCTTAATGCTGTAGTTTTGTACGGTAAATAAATTGAATTGAATTGAATTGAATTATTATTATTATTATTATTATTATTATTATTATTATTATTATTATTATTATTATTATTATTATTATTATTATTATTATTATTATTATTATTATTATTATTATTATTATTATTATTATTATTATTATTATTATTATTATTATTATTATTATTATTATTATTATTATTATTATTATTATTATTATTATTATTATTATTATTATTATTATTATTATTATTATTATTATTATTATTATTATTATTATTATTATTATTATTATTATTATTATTATTATTATTATTATTATTATTATTATTATTATTATTATTATTATTATTATTATTATGTTTCAAAGGATAAACTTTATTAGTGTTCTAAAAGGTTACACAAGTTACATTTGACAACATATTTCTTATATATA